>JAOWBW010000798.1:0-623587 GCA_026119855.1 Campanula takesimana | reverse complement strand
ACCTTTATGCTTACACTTGAATTTTGCGGTAGATAAAAACCACACGGTCAAGTATAAAATGCACAGCGGAAGTTTTCGTTGAAAAAGTTAAGCGTTGGTTTTGATAAGTTCAATGCGGTAGGTTTGTTTTTGCGGTAGGTAGTGCGGTAGATTGTATATGCGGTAGGTAGTAGTGCGGTAGGTTAAGGTGAGGTAGGTTGAAAGATTGAAAATTTGGTCTTAGAGATTTTTGGCAAATGATAAGTTAGTAGATTTTAACTTAGACAATGAGGTAGACAAACAAAACAAATTCACAATTGTTCTTAAATCTGAGATCAAGCACTAAAAGACAAACAAGATTGATATGAACAAGTGAAGAACAAAATGAACAAGATGAAAAGACTTAAAGTAAATTTGCAGAAAGGTAAAGTGCAGTAAGTAAATGACACAATGATTGGAAATGTTCGATCTGTTAAAAGATCTACCCTTTACCAAGATGGTCAGTCTTGGATTTTGAATGGAGGATGTATTAATCTCTTGAGTACAGATTACAAAGATGAACTGAATTAACTCCTATTTCTATGAAAACAATCCTAGACTTAGACAGTGTATCCTAATGATTCAATCTATGTGATTAATCAATCGAGTGAGTGTGTGTGTAAGAATCAAGAGCTCTTTGAAATCTATATGATTTTAGAGCTAATGAATCTTGTGTTGAGAGGCTTGAGATTTGATCTTGAAGGTTGCTGGAGATTGTTGAAGACTTGAAGGTTGAGTGCTTGAAGATTCAAAGGATTCTGGAAATCTTGAGTATGATCTTCAATCACCAAGAATTTCAACAGCAATTTCTCTCTTAGAATCTCAGCGTGTCTTCAATGAAGAATTCAAGGTCTATTTATAGCCTGATGGAGAACTAGCCGTTTGAATTCTTGGAGGGCAAGTTTGGAGGACAATGAGCTGTTGATTTCTAATTGGAGCTCAGTCTGAGTTGTCTTTTGTTGCAGAGTCATGGTGGTCCAACTGTACTACGATGACAGTTGTATTCAAATTTGAAATTTGAATTTGCAACGTTCAAAACTAACCAAGATAAAGACACAAGTGTGACTATGGTTAAGTTTGAACCAACTTGATTTCTTCACCATGGTTCCATGCGGTAGATATTCACCCGGTAGGATGGAACCATGCGGCAAGGTTATCTGCGGCAAGCATAGAGAATGCGGCACCTTGGTCGTGCGGTAGGTTACATGGGTAGACATATGACCTACCTCATTTCTCCAGACTTAGAAAAATTTAGGGTCCTAATCTGCTAAACCTATCAAACTAGAAAGTGGACTATTTAAATGAAGTACAAGTACTTCTTACAATATATCCTAAAGTCCACAAAGAGTAAAATAAGGTTATGGGATCAATCAAATTAGGTAATAGGAGTGGTTTATAATAAGCATATCCAACAATCCCCCCTATTTGATTGAGACCATTACCTACTATAACAAAGGCTAATCATTGTACTTGGTAAAAACAGTTTTCAAGAATAAATATTTTATTAAATATCATGTCCCAAGTCAATGCACACTCTAAGCCAATGTCATAGATTTCTATCGTCCTAAAAGAAAAACAAATTACTAATCCAGAAGATAGAAAATAATATTTGAAACATTTCAAAATAAGTGAATACTGAGAATAGAAATGCATCAAACACAATAACATACTCCAAGTAAGAATCATTAAAGCATAGGAGTATAAGGATCACAAAATAGAAATGTTGTTTTAAGTTACAAACCCATAATAAATGTAAGATTGTTTACAACATCAAATATTCATGACCACATGCGGTCAGATCAATGCGGTCAACATCAATGAGGTCTTCAATGATTTTGCGGCAAGAGGAAAAGCGGTAAGCTGGGATATTCAATCCTGGAATCATGACTGGAGCAGTGACTCCATCTTTTCTTCCTCTTCACGGAGCTTGAACATTGCCGTGACCTGCTCAGGAGGTTGCAAAAAGCTTCCTGCGCAGCTGTGAATACCCCTTTCCGATGAAGCGACGCATGGGAAGTATCTTGTGATTATTTTTATTTACAAAAGGAATATTCTTAACGACATTAAAATTATGAGAGTCGCCACGCCGTTTTAATTAAAGCCAAAACATTGAAAAAAGCATTTTTATGGGTTCGGGGGTCAAATTACAACAAGAGAAGAATATTGAACGTTATCACTCCTATTGCCCGAATTGATCGGTCTTTCTATCATGATGCGGTGTATGTAGTGTGTTAGTGTTTGAGACCGGATCCGAAGATTGCCTACGTTCCTCTCAATGTGAGAAGCTCAGGTCAGCGTAGTTCGCAGAGAATTAGAATAGGCAGAAGAATCGGGATCATGCATAATGAGGGGGAATTACCTAAAGATTAGGGTTTAGAAGTAGTTCCTAGATCATCCTCGGGTTGATGAACCCTCGATCATCATCGGCTATGAAATAACATGTAATTATGAAGATCGCAACCCTAAATATGGCATAAATAAGGTTTTAATCTATGAACACGATGAACATATGAAGAACATATATGAACATATGAATGAGAATGCAAAGAATATGAAGAAACTATGAATAAACATGTACGAACATGAATATAAAAGATCTACATTAGAAATAATGCAAGAACGCGAAGAAATAAGTTAGAAAACTTACCTATGTTGGCAAGAAATAAACCTTGATCTTCTTGGAGGTTTGAATGCTAATTAGAGAGAAAAATAGTGTTTAAGAACTCTCAAATTCGGACTTAGAGCCTCAAAATCGGATCCCTAAACCAATAGCATGGATTGGTTTATATAGTAAACTGAGGGAAGATCTGATGGTCCAGATCATCCAGCGCAAGGTTGGCCGCCTGGCCATTGTTGAAGCCGGTTACAAGAGTGGCCGCGTGGCCAAGATCAACGCGGAGCAATGTTGGCCGCGTGGCCAAGGCTGCCGGCTGACTTGATTCTTAAGCTAGGGTTTCTGCATGGTTTTAAGGAAACCATTTATTACCTAATTTGATAGATTTTGCCATAAATGAGATATTTTGGGAATCCGGGACAAGTCTTTGTAAGGTTTCTAATTCCTATAAAGTCCTTGTATATTTGGGAAAGTCCTAATAAACTCATTTTCAGGTCGGGTACTAACAGTAGCCCCTCGGCGACGCTTCTTGCAAGGCAATGTGGGGTCGACGATAAAAAGGTAAGGGAACGGCTGAACCTTGGCAGGCGACCTACGTATCCGCGGGGGAATCAAGCCAAACGTAGTTCAAATCTGATGGGAAATTGGGAATAACTGTCCACTTGTGGGGAGCAACATCTTCTGCTGGGGAAAATGCACTTGCTGGGGATGAGAGATAACCGCGTCGGTCGGGTGGCTGGACCTTTTCAGGTTTCCTACGTATCCTCTGAGGAATCAAGCCGGTCGTAGTTCGGATCTACTGGGGATAAAACGAGATATCGGACTCCTGCTAGGGATAATAAACCTACGGGCACTATCCTGTACGAAGAACGAATCATTCGTAAGCAATGAAGTTATTTGGGAAAAATGAAGACTACGTCGTCTAAATAATCCCAAGATGGAATGGTAAACGCAATCAGGATCGCCAGGGTTCCTGCCGACCGCGCCAAAGTAATAGGTGTCGGGTCTCTCGTGAATAGAACACGCCGAGGCTTCTGCCAACCACGATCGATCTAGGATGCGTATGTCATAGAGGCGCCGAAGTCTCTACAACCATACGAATCTTAATAATAGATGCTGAATCTTTCGCAAATAGAAACGCCGAGGCCTCTGCCAATTACGATTGATAAAGGATGGTATGTCATAGAGGCGCCGAAGTCTCTACAATCATACGAATCCTAATAATAGATGCTGGATCTTTCGCAAATAGAAACGCCGAGGCTTCTACCAATTACGCTTGATCTAGGATACGCATGTCATAGAGGCGCCGAAGTCTCTACAATCATACGAATCCTAAGCAAATATTTGGTGAAGAATAGAAATTTTAAGGGGCTTTCCGTACCCAAAGGTAACGAATATCAGTCAAAGTAGTGTTAAAGGCATTTAAAATGAATTAATAGGGAAAAGATCAGGGGCAAAAGTGGAATTTTATCTGAAGGGGCAAGGTTGGCCGCGTGGCCAAACACACGAATTTGCAATAGTGGCCGCGTGGCCAAGACCGTTGAGTGGTCAGATCTCCTTCACGCGGATCGCTGATCTAACGGCTGGGGTTGCAAGGGCGAAGGTGGCCGCGTGGCTAAGGCTGCCGATGGGCTGACTCCTTGGTCACATCACCAGACACTTCCCTCTTCTTCTTCTTTCTTCTTTCTTCTTCTTCCTTCCTCCATTGACGAGTTAGAGTGAGAAAATTGAGTTTTTAGAGAGAGAAAGCTCAGATTTTGATAATTTCGAAGATTTCCTTTCACATAATTCTTGAAGCTATGGCGGATTGGATCAATGAGGCATTATTTAGAGATTTTCCGGGCCATGGTGGGTATATGATTCCACAACAAGAGCCACAAGGAGAGGGGCACGGTAATGCTCAGGGCGCAGGGAATGTCGGGGCTGATCCAAGAGCGGGCTTTGAAGCGGCGCCCTTGATTCCACGGGGCGGTTTGAGACCACGAGCCGCGACTCGGAATTATCGCGATAATCTGCTGCGGTCCACGTTCGACCAAGATTACGATTTTATTGAATATTCTGAGCGTCATTGGTCGATGGGGCTTCCGGAGACGCGGGAGGTAAATTTTGATTTTCATTCCTCTCTCTTCTCGCACATTTGTATGTTTTATGCACATAATATGAAATGCTAGAATAATGGAATGCTAGAATTTAAATTGCTGGAATTGTAAATTGCTAGAATGGTAACATACCTGTGCTGTGTTTACCTGCAGAGGATCAAGGCTCGTGGGTCCACAGTGACTGTGGGTAAACTGTGGGCGTCCCTGCCGGAGGGACCGGGCGGTTTGCGTGCTCGGATCGAGGCTATGGGCTTTGGCCCATTCTTTGACAGTGTCCGTATGGTTGGGGCTACCCTGAAGGTGGCAGCGGTGATAGAGGTGTGCCGGGAGTTCTGGTGGGATACCACCCATACTTTCCACTTTAGTTGGGGAGAGATTACCATCACGCCGACGGATTTCGCGGCCATCACAGGGTTGAGGTTTACCGGTACCCCTTTGCCTTTTGATGAGAGCTTGGCGGAGCGGCGGGACTATAGACAGGCTCTGCTGGGAGTCGACACCGACCTGGGAGGAGGTGTCAAGGGTTATGGAATGGAGGCCGGGAAGGTGAATCGCTTGGTGGAGATGGCTATTGAGGCCTTTAGTAGGGGGGAATATGATTTGGATTGCTTGGTCCGGCTGTTCTTATGGTACAGCTTTTCAGAGATTTTGTTTCCCAGTGGGGCTACTGTCTGCCGGTACTCACTGCTAGGGGCTCTTGTGGACTTGGACTTAGTCGGTGGGATTTCTTGGGGTGGAGCCGGTTTGGCTGAGATTTACCGGGCTTTGGACCATTGCTCGAGGGCTAGCTCGTCGGCCTTTGACGGGTTCCAGTTCGCCTTTGAGGTATGCTCTTGACTACCCTTCTTTTCACTTGTTGAGATTTCTGTTCTATCTTTTTGGTCTGAAACATCTCTCTCATTATATGCACAGGCTTGGGTGTACGAGGTCTTCGGTGTCGCCCCTTTTCAGTTGGTGATGAGTGCCAACAAGGTTGTCCCCATCATGTCGTACTGGTGCAAGGGCAACAGGGCTCCTTCCCGCCGAAACCGGGACAGGAAGACAGTGGATGCTGCTGATCTGAGGAGGGTGTTTGCGATGTCTGAGCCTGTTGGAGTTAGATTTTACCCATGGAGCCCGGCCAATGAGGCTTCGGTGGGTCCCTATGTAGTGGATTTGACCGCTTCTAGGGTTCTGCTTGTGGGTCTCACCGGGGAGGCCATGTATCTCGGGGAGAGGGTGGTTCGTCAGCACAGGGCTGGTGCGTTACCGTGGGCTCCTTATGACCCTCCTCGGGATATGCTCCGTCCCGCGAGGTTGGCGACTTTTTTGGCTCCCACTCCGGCAGAGCATTACAGGGGGGGTGACGATTATGCCGGCTATGTACGGACGCGGCTGGTCAGTCCACAGGTACGGGCTAGGATGTTGTCTGGAGAGGGGTCGAGCTCGGCCCGTTATGTTGGTCGGAGTCGGCCTTTGGTTGACATGCCCCTTCGCTCGAGTAGCGTGAGAGTGATGAGGGGTGGCCGGGAGGTGGAGCTTAGCTTGGAGCCGACTGATGCAGATCTTGTTGAGGAGACATTCATTCCTCCGCCCGACGCTGGGGTACGGCTTTGTGCTTTATATCAGTCATGTTCGCACACACTTATTTCTTTCTGCCTTGTAATCCTTGCATTGGTTTCCTTCTCAGGTGACTCGGGAGGCATATATCCGTTCAGCTCGGCGGGAGAACGTGTTGATGCGCTTACTGAGGGAGGCGTACCATTCATGTACTTGTCAGAGGGACGACGTTGCGTCACCCCAGCGTCGGGAACGGTCTCCGAATGGTGCGGGCTCTTCTCATATTGGTGGTCGAGCGGTCCGGGGACGGAGTTCGGGTGCCGGTAGCTCTCGGGCTTTAGCGCGGCGTGGAGATACCACGGAGGAAGATTCTGACTAGGCGGGCCCCATCTTTCCATCTTTATTTCCTACACTGTTAGCTAGTAGAGAGCAGAGGGATATGTATGTACAGAACAAATGTATAAAATGCATGTATGTATATTATGCTTAAAAATGCAGTTTTATTATGGGAGCCTACTTGTGCAAACTAGTTATTTTACAAATGTCCCTAATTTTATACAATGCATGAGCCGTGGAAGGGGGCAGGTACGTAGTTGCATGGATCCGTCACGGAGTGGGAAGAAACAAGCTGGATTTCTGCATGGAGCAAAGTTGGCCGCATGGCCATGGCGAGGCATAGAGCAATGTTGGCCGCCTGGCCATGGCAAGATCCGGAGCAAAGCTGGCCGCGTGGCCTAGGACGAAGTTGGCCGCCCGGCCAAGGACAATATCGGCCGCGGGGCCAAGGGCATATGTGGCCGCGTGGCCAAATCATGCGCCGCCTCCGGTTTTCCTTTTCCTGGCAAGAATCGGGAGTTGTGCAGTATTTAATGAACCCTTTGCAGCCACAAAAACGTACCAGCAACTTTTTGAGCAGTTTTTTGAGTTCCTTTTTAGCCAATTTTCTTGCTCTTTGCCATGGATCAAGAGGCTAGAATCACAAGTCTTGAGAAGAAAGTCTTTATAACCTCTTTGGAGAAGTGGGTTGCCAAACTTCCTGGTTCGAGTCGTAGGAAACTTGATGAACGGTATGGGATAAAGTGTCTTTGGTCACTTTTGCACATGAACTCTAATACCAACCTCTTGCAAGCTTGTGGTAAATTTTGGAATGATACCCTCCATGTCTTCAACTTTTCATTCAACGAGATAACACCCACTTATGAAGACATCGCAGCATTATGTGGCTACGAAGGGAAGGATAAAGTTGCCTTGCCTTTTGACTTCGTTTGCTTGAGGGATAAGTTGGTGACCTTTGGCGTACCCGCGGATGACTTTGATAGGTATGCTAGGGGCGGTTATGTCGACCTTTCTTGGATGCCACAACACTTCATGCATGCAGACGTGACATCTGACCGCTCCTTGGACCATCTTGCACTGTGCTTGTTTAGCTCTATCCTTTTCCCTTCTGAGGTGGGATTTGCCAGTGAAGGATGTTTGGGTATGGTGAACTTGGCTCGTTTGGGTTATGATATTGTACCGGCCATTCTTGGGGAGATGCTCTGTGGGATTCCCCATCTCGCGGCTTATGGTGGGATGCCTTGTGGTAGTGATAGGCTTTTGACCATGTGGTTGCAAGAGCGGCTTCGAGTGAATAAACCGGCGGCTTCTCTGAAGGTGGCCCCATGGATGCACCGCATTAGAGGCATGGTGGAGCGGTTTGAGGGCATGACTCTCAAAGGTTGGGAAAAGTATTTGGCGGAAATGGTGACTGACGACATTCAGTGGGTGGTGCCCCATTGGCACATTCACTCTGTGAGGGAGAAACAAGTGGGACTTCACATGATCAAAGTTCCGACCCTTTCTGGAACTACTTTTTACTATCCCTCTAGAGTGCTTCGCCAGTATGGTTTGGTACAGACCATCCCGGAGGGTTGGGACGAGGAGAGAGATGATTTCCCTTTTGGGATACTTCAGTTGGATGATAGTGCCTCAGTCCTTCTTTCTCAGATGTGGGGCGAGGCTGGCTTTAGTCGCAGGACTTTCCTCACACGCTCTAGCAACACCTTCCTGCCACGCGAGTATTTGGATTGGTATATGGGGAGACTTGGGCATGCGGAGCAGACTCTAGAGACCCTAAGGGGCACTATCTTGGGATCCTGTGCTCCAAGTTTCTCATTGAGAATTAAGGAGGCTGAGGCTTATGCGAGGAAGATGAGTAAGAGCGTGGCTAACGGAGGCGGAGAAGAAGTGGGGGCGTCAAAGAAGAGGAAAGGTGAAGAGGCTCCTAATGGCAAGGCTAAAGGTGTTAGCGAGTTCGAAAGAAGATTTTGTGAGAATCCTAGCAAGAAGAAAGTTCGCCGTGGGCAAAGCAAGAAGAAAGAGACCGAGGGCACAAATGGCACTAAGGAGTAATCCCGAGCGTCTCTCCATAATCGTGCAGACACATTAGTTTAATTTAGTTTGCTTTTGTTTGAGTTTCAATTTCAGAATAGGTTATTCATTCAAAAAGTATGTCAAGCTTAGACTCATCAAATAAATGTTATCATGCAATGACTTATGGAAATAAAAGTTTTTGCCTTCAGAAAATACAACTTCTATCTTTATTGCTTAACAAGATTTGGATGTTTATTTGTTTTTTAGACCGCACCTTTTGAAAGGCTGCTTACGTTCCCCTTTTACAAATAGGACTAAGGGGCTCAGGTCACCGTAGTTCATTCCAGTCAGACTAGAATGATTTTAAAGAAAGGGAAGATAGAAGGGGGAATGCTCTAACTTTTGCCTAGACCGCCCTTGCGGGTTTTCGATCTAGCGAGCTCTGTACGCACCCTTATTTTGCATAGACCGCCCTTTGCGGGTTTTCAGTCTATCGGGCTTCTTTTTGCGTAGTAATTAATTTTTTTTTTTTTTTTTTTTTTTTAAGAGAGGGGAGTCTAGTCATAGTAGCGTCTGAGCTTGCTGATGTTGACTGGTTCTTTGAACGGGTTGCCATCCAAATCCGCCATTCTGACCGCTCCTCCGGAGAAGATCTTCTGTACCACAAACGGCCCTACCCACGTGGGGGCCCATCTCCCGAGGGGGTTGAATTTATTGGGTAAGCGTGCTTTGAGCACCAAGTCTCCTTCTTTTATGTCAACAGGCTTGACCTTTTTATTGAAGGCTTTTGTCGTTCTCCTTTGATAGGCCCGGACGTGTTCCATGGCCTTCAATCTGCGTTCGTCGAGTGTTGCCAATTGATCATAGCGACTACGAAGCCATTCTACCTCATTCACTTGGTTCTCGAGCAAGACCCTCAAAGATGGCACCTCCAACTCAATAGGGAGCACTGCCTCCATGCCGTATGTCAAAGCGTAAGGGGTCTCTCCAGTAGCGGTGCGGACTGACGTTCTGTACCCCCAAAGTGCCAATGGTAACTTCTCGGGCCAATCCCGTCCTTGCGAAGCCATCTTGCGAATTATCTGCTCTATCGTCTTGTTGGCCGCCTCAACCGCGCCGTTAGTCTGTGGATAGTATGGGGAAGATTTCTTTCGTTCGATCTTGAATTCTACAAGCAAGCGAGCACACTCGGCTTCGAAATGACTGCCATTATCTGATATAATGAGGTTAGGAACCCCATACCGACACATAATATTCTCTTTGATAAACTGCGCTACCTTCTTGGAATTCAGCACCTTGTAAGACTGAGCTTCGACCCACTTTGTGAAGTAGTCGACCGCGACGAGAACGAATTCATGACCATTACTGCCGGCCGGCGAGATCTTCCCAATAATGTCGATACCCCACGTGGCGAATGGCCAAGGCGTGGTGGAACTATACAATTCGTGTGGGGGGATGTGGTTGAGGTTGGAGCATACTTGGCACTTGTGACACCGTCGAACCCATTGAATACAGTCTGTCTCCATGGTAATCCAATAATAGCCCAGCCGAGTGATCTTCTGTCTAAGCATCCTTGCATTCATGTGAGGTCCGCACAACCCGTTGTGTACTTCTTCCATTATTGCTTCAGCTTTCTTGTTGTCGACACATAAGAGCAACAGACCATTGTAATGCCTCTTGTACAAAGTATCGTCTAACAGCACAAACTGCCCCGCCAACCTTTTGAGTGCTTGTAGACTCTTGGCCTTCACATCTCCGTCAAAGGACATCTCTCCGTGCTTAAGGAATTTGTAGATTTGGGCGTACCATTGATCTCCGTTTACCTCGGCATTGATCTGGATTTCACAGCAATAGGCGGGGTTTTCTCTTTGCCCAACCCTGAATGGTTTTACGGACCTTCCTTCTGGAATTTCAACTAAGGAGGCCAATGTAGCTAGAGCATCTGCGAACCTATTTCTGTCTCGCGGCAGGAAGTGGAAGGTAACCTCTTTGAACTGTGCTATCAACTCATCCATGTAACCTTGGTACCGCTGCAGGCAAGGATCAATAGTTTTCCATTTCTTCGCCGTTTGGTTAATAATCAAAGCAGAGTCTCCGTACACTTCTAACTCTTTCACGTTGCGTTCTAGGGCGGCCTCCAATCCGGCTATACACGCCTCATACTCGGCGGCGTTGTTGGTTGCTGAAAAGTTCAGCTTGATGGCTATGGGAGTGTGCTCATCTTTGGGATCAATAAGTAGGAGTCCGACTCCATTCCCTCGCTTGTTTGCAGCCCCGTCAAAGAATAATTGCCACCTTTCTGCGACCTCAATTGCGAAAATGTCATCATCCGGGAACTCGGGGTCGGGTCCTCTCGTCTCAGTGCTCGGAGCGTCTGCGAGCTGATCGGCCATTGCCCTCCCTTTGATTGCCTTCCTCGGTACATAAGTGATGTCGAACTCTCCCAAGAATACTGACCATTTAGCGAGTCTCATAGAAAGGGATGGTTTATCGAACAGGTATTTGATAGGATCCATTTTCGAGACTAGTAAGATCGGATGGGATACCATGTAGTGCTTGAGCTTCGTCACCACCCATACTAGGCCTACGCAGGTCTTCTCGAGCGCGGAGTAATTGAGCTCGCTGCCTTGTAACTTTCGACTGACAAAGTACACTGCATTCTCAATCCGGGAATCTTTGGCTTCTTGTGCTAACATGGCTCCGACGGCGGTATCTGTCACAGTTAAGTATAGTAGCAACGGCTTCTCCTTATGCGGCGGGCGCAGGATTGGGGTATTCACCAAATATTGTTTGATCCTTTCGAAGGCTATCTGACAGTCATGATCCCACTCCACACTGGCTGTTTTCCTCATTAGCTTGAAAATCGGTTCGCAGATGGTGGTCAGCTGATTGATAAACCGGCTGATGTATTGCAGGCGTCCCATGAATCCCTTTATCTCTGTCTCGGTACGGGGTGGCTTCATCTCCAGGATGGCTTGAATCTTCCTTGGGTCGGCTTCGATCCCATTTTCGGTGACCATGTAACCCAATACTTTCCCTCTACGAACTCCAAAGGTGCATTTTGCCGGGTTCAAACGCATGGCGTGCTCTCTCAACCTGTTGAAGAATTTTCTGAGATCTATCAAGTGCTGGCCCCCAGACCCTTTTGAATGTATAATCATGTCATCCACGTACACCTCGATCTCCTTGTGGATCACATCGTGGAATAAAGTTGTAACTGCCCGTTGGTAGGTAGCCCCAGCGTTCCTCAGCCCAAATGGCATGACGGTATAGCAAAAAGTCCCCCATGGGGTGGTGAAAGCTGTTTTTTCTTGATCTTCCTCGGCCATCTTGATTTGGTTATAGCCGGCAAACCCATCAACAAACGACTTGACCTCATAATGGGCGGTCGCATCCACCAACATGTCGATATTTGGCAAGGGGAAGTCATCCTTTGGCGTAGCTTTGTTGAGATCCCGAAAATCCACACATACTCTGACTTTACCGTTGGATTTCTTGACAGTCACCAGATTTGATAACCAAGTTGGATATTCGATCACCCTGATGAAACCCACACGGAGTAGTTTCTAAATCTCTTCCTTCACTTGCAAAGACCATTCCGGCTTAATGCGGCGCAGTTTTTGCTTGACTGGCTTAGCGTTTGGTGCTGTCGGGATTCTGTGCTCTACGATCGAGTTGTCGAGCCCCGGCATGTCCTTATACGACCATGCAAACACATCCACGTATTCTTTGAGTAGCTCAATCAGTGCTTCCCTTTCGGTTCCGCTGAAGAAGCTTCCAATCTGCGTTTCCTTAGGCTCGGCTTCGGTCCCCAAATTCACGCATGTTAACACTTCATCGGCAGCTTGGGCTCGAGATTCTTTTTGATTAATAACCTGTTCTGAAATCTCTTTAATGTATTCATCGTTTAATGTGTTTGTGTCTGCCTCTCCTAATGAATCATTATTAACTAAGTGTATATCATTAGTTTGATTATTAGCCAATTTATCAGTTAAAAGAGTGACTATGGAGGGATACTCGGAAAGGTCGAGGGTTTCATTCATGGCAAAAGGGAAAATAGCGTTTGCAACAAGATCATAGTCTTCAGACGTAAGGTCGTCAGACTTAGAGGAAGACTCAAATTCAAAATGTAAAACACTAGACTCTGGGGACGGGGATTTTGGGCGAGTGACAGGAGATGCTGCAGGAGTGGCGACAGGAGAAGGAGTAAGCCCCAGTGTTCCCACCATAAATTCCGGAGTAGCCATAGGTCCCCCAATGATGCACCAATTCTTGAGCTTGTCCCCCATGGGTACCACCAATGTCCTTGGGTCCACCTTATCTTCAGAATCATCCCCGATGACGGCAACCATGTCTTCATGCAGCCCCAGATTACCCAGATGTTGAAGCAGATATTGGCCGTCCCACGTCTCAGTCAAACTTGGAGTTTCTGCGGCTTCTATTGCTGTCTTGTCAAGGGTTGCGGCTTCAAGTTGATCTGCCAAGTCACCTGCAACCTTGGTGGAGTACTCATGCCTGATGGTTCTAATTCTGCCCGTGGCTTTGTCATATTCCATGTAAGTCAGCTTCACGTTGGACCGATCGAATTCCACATCTCTGAAGATCTCGAACCCTTTCTGCAACTTCCCAGTGGGGTCAATCCATGGCTCCGCGAACTCAAAACACGAAAACTCCTCGCCTTCCCTAACAAAGTAGTTATTTAGGGACAGACGGTATGGCCGCATTTCGGGCTTTTTGTAGGGAAGTTTCATCTTTTTAAGCAATTCTATCCTCTGTTGTTCCATCTTGTCTTCAAGAGTAAGGGTGTATCCTAGACCAAACAACCCTCGATGATTAATCTCTTCAACCAATTCTGTGGGGCCTTGCAAGTTCTTACCTAGCCCCAGCCCCGGTATAAAACCCATGTTACGCAGTATCTTGACAACATGTGCCACTTTGTCCGTTGTTTTGGTGAGGTCGATGGTGGAGATCTGTGCTTGAGCGACTATTTCGAAGCCATTGAAGAGTCGGCTCTCCTCCCCATGCTGAATCTGTAATACAGGAACGCCCTTGGTGTCCGTCCCTTGGGCAGTTACAAGATTACTGTAGATGATGGTCACTTCATTACCGGATTGAAACTTCACACACTGATGCAGGGAAGACGGGACAGCGCCCGACTGATGTAACCATGGCCGGCCGAGGAGGAGTGAGAAGGTTGCGGGGATGTCTATGACGTGGAAGTCGGTTGGCAGGATCTTTGTTCCGATGGTAATGGGTAAGGTGACTTCGCCTATCACGGCGCGGCATGTAGAGTCATAAGCTTTGATGGTTTGTTTGGATGGGCGTAAATCAACACCATGAACGCCAACCACATCCATCATCCTTGAAGGCAGGATATTAATAGCAGAACCATTGTCAATGAATACACGGGGAATCTTCTTGTCATTTACCTCGACAGTGATGTACAAAGGCTCATTATGATCAACTCCGAACACTGGCTTGTCTAGCTCCGAGAAAATGTTTCCATAGTGGATATTACCAATCATGTGGGTGACGTCCTCCGGGGTAATAGTGGATGGTACCATGGTGGCGGCGAGGTTTTGCTCGAGCATGAGGCGATGGGCTAGGGAGGAGGTGAGTAGGGACCATAGTGAAATATGGGCTTGGGTTTGTTTGAGTTGAGTGAGGATAGGGTCTTCTTTATCTAGGTCGGCTTGCTCGGGTTCCTTCCCAAAGACTTTCTTTGCACCCTTCGGGTCGGATTGGTACACTTGACCGGATCTTGTAAGGAGACAAACTTCCGCACGTAGCTCCTCCAAAGACAATGGCGTGTCAGGACAAGGGGGCGAAGCTTCGGTTTTTTCGGCCTCCTTGAAGATTTCGGCCCAAGAAAGAGGTTGAGAGGGCTTGGGGCTCTCCACCTCTAGAGATTCGACTTCACTCACTAGTTCTTCTAAAGACAACAAGTAGCAAGAAGATTCTTTATTATTAGTCATTGAAATACAACCCATCTCATCACAGTCCGCCACAACAGGTTCGGCCGGATCAGTGATCTCACTAAGTTCTACCATGAGTACATTGCTAGCTACATAATCTCTAGGGTCTTCGATGACTCCCTTGTGGATGAGCTCTTGCACGGCCTTCTTGAGTTCAAAGCATTCTTCGGTAGTGTGACCGGTGCACTTGTGGTAGTGGCAAAACTTCGACAAATCGCAACCAAGACGGGGGAGATGTCCTTCTAATGGTTCGAGTATTTCTAATGTCACCAACGCCATGAAGATATCCACCATCGTGAGCCCTATCTTGTCAAAAGCGTCCATGAGCTCTAGGATACTAATCTCGCATGTTTGCACCATATTCACTCCACCCCCATTGTTAGGGAGAGGTTTATTCACCACATTAGGACCCTTCGGCTTCTCAATCTTCTTGTCATTGATCAACCCTTGTACCACACGCTTCAATTGAATACAACCATCCGTTGTGTGCCCGATGTGCTTGTGATACTTGCAGAACTTGGAGGCGTCCAAATCACTTCTTGGGTAGGCAGGTTGGTAATTCTCTAAAGGCTTGATAAGACCTCTCTTGACTAACACGTCAAAGACTTTCCCCATAGGCATTCCAAAATCGTCAAAGTGCTCCCTCTCTCTTTGCGGCGGAGCTCCATTCCTTGTTACGGCTTGGACATCTAACGGGACCTCTTTCTGGACCATATTCACTTGGCCGCCGGCCTCCTTTCCACCCCTAGGAGGCGCAGGCGCAGTAGGAGCCTTGTAGCGGAAGGAATTGTTGTTGTTGGTCTTTGGACTTTCCTTTGGCGGCACAATCCCAGTGAACCCTGCTTCGTACCTTACTCCGGCGTCAACCATTTCCCGCAAATCGGGGAAGTAACCATTACCTATAGCTGCTTTCATCTCCGGTAGCAAGCACTCGTAGAAAATCTGTTTCTGTTCCTTCGCCTTTGGTGGGTATTGGACCTCACACAACCGATGGTTCCACCTCTTGTAAAAATCATAAATAGCCTCGCCGGGTTTTTGCATAGTGTTCTCGAGATCCGTTCGATTCACATGCCAATCCAAGTTAGCCTGATACTTCTCACAGAAAATAGCGCTGATCTGATCCCACGTTTGCCTCTCGCTTGGTTCTAACCCCAAGAACCAACGCAGAGCTATACCATCCAAAGTGCTATGAAATACGCGAGCCATTTGTTCGTTGGTGCAGTCACGAGCCCTCATGGCCAACACATAACTATCCAAATGAGTCTTAGGACACGAGTCACCATGAAACATTGCCACCTTAGGCATCTTGAAATCCTTGGGGAGAGCCCCCACTTGGCTAGGGTTGATTGTCTTGGTAGTCGGTGCACTTTGCTTATCTACGGTCTCAATCAACTTTCGCATTTGCTCTTGCATGGCCATAACCACAGGGTGATTGGCGATGTCGGGGATAGTTTCTGACAGAGTGACGGGAGGAGTAGTGGAAGCAGTAGCAGCGGCCATCCCAATACTCAAGGGCAACGAGGGTGCGGGTAGTTTGCTGGCGGAGAGGTAACCTCCAAGCAGTTCAGGGGAAGGTTCATAGACAGCCTTGTTCTTGCTCATGGTAGTGAAACCTTGTTGGGTGTAGAGAGAAGGAGGTGGAACATTGCGGTAGCTTGGGAATGGGAAGGTAGTAGCATTGGTGTTGGGGGGACAGTTGGTATTGACCTCTTCATCCTCGACATAAATGAAATTCTCTCCATCGGGCACCAGTTTAGTCCCCTTTTGTTGAATGTGACCCTTCAACTGTTGGTTCTGATCCTCCAACATCTTGTTGCTTTCCTCGAGATTCCTGATCTTGGCTTCGAGACCGGCTAGGAAGTTCTGGAGGCTTGGGGGAATACCATTGAGAGTAGCCTCGGTGTTGAGCTCGGCGGTACTGGCAGGAGGAGCAGAGGCTGAAGCTGAAGCGGGAGTTGACATTGCTGATGACGAGACTGAGAACGTGGACGGAGTAGAAGCTTCACGTTGTAGTCGACCACCCGAACGGATCCAAACTCGCTTTGCTGAAAGATTGAAGGGCAATGGATCTTTAGGAGAGGGGGAAGGCTCATGCAAAGTATATTTTAATTTACAAAAACATACATTATTTATATCCTAATTGGTTGGAAGGGATACCCCTTTTTCGCAACTAGTTAGAAGACTACGATCAGTGGAGGCCATCATTACGTCTATAGACCCCTCATTTTTCACCTGCATTGCACACCCTCAAACGGACAATTTGGGCGAGGGTCCTATAGGGCAAGCGGCTTCCACCAACCATCGGATCCTACGACTAACCCTTCCTTAAAGGCATTTAACGTGATGTCTATGTTGCATCCTACGCAAGTTAATGATGAGCGGAGGTCTTGACAATAAACACTCATCTCGCCATGGCACGTCCCTTATAGGGAAATCACTTTTTTGTGCACTTTCTCTCAAAGATCTCGATTCATCATTGACTTGGGGATGACTCGACATGGACAGCACGTTAATTGACTATTAAGAAAAAGCTAGCCAAACCAACCGGTCAAAACCTAGGTGTGTTACCTATGCTAGTGTGGGTTGACACGGGTTAGGTAAAAGGTTCCCACCACTCGCGGAACGTACACGGTGAGTGGAGTAGACGAGTGACTCGAAAAGAGGGCGACAGTAGCGCACAAATTCCTGCACATCGAATACTCCGGGAAATGGGGACCTGTGCAGTGCTGACACGGACTAGTGGTAGTGTGTGGCAAGAAACTAATTCTTTTTAAGGAGAAAAGAGAGAAGTTTTTGATGTTAGGATGATGCAATGCAATGTATGAGAGAGAGAGAGAGAGAGAGAGAATAATGTACAAGGGAGCATAGCAGAGTTTTGTTTGACCCTAAAACTAAAGCGAAGATAACAAGGGTACATGGTACAAGGTACAAGGTACAAGTATTAACATGGCGGAGTGCGCGGGTGCATGTGTAAACATGGCAGGTGTGAGCATGTGTAAACATGGCAAATGTGTGTGCATGTGTAAACATGGCAAGTGTGTGTGCATGTGTAAACATGGCAGGTGTGTGCATGTGTAAACATGGCAAGTGTGAGCATGTGTAAACATGGCAAGGTGTGTGCATGTGTTAAACATGGCAAGTGTGAGCATGTGTAAACATGGCAAGTGTGTAAGGTGTATGTGAGAACATGGCAAAGTGTAAGGTGCATGTGAGAACATGGCAGACATCATGATGTGAACGAAAGTTAGACCCACTAAGTTTGAAAAAGTTTCAAAGCAGTCCCCAGCAGAGTCGCCACTGTGAATACCCCTTTCCGATGAAGCGACGCATGGGAAGTATCTTGTGATTATTTTTATTTACAAAAGGAATATTCTTAACGACATTAAAATTATGAGAGTCGCCACGCCGTTTTAATTAAAGCCAAAACATTGAAAAAAGCATTTTTATGGGTTCGGGGGTCAAATTACAACAAGAGAAGAATATTGAACGTTATCACTCCTATTGCCCGAATTGATCGGTCTTTCTATCATGATGCGGTGTATGTAGTGTGTTAGTGTTTGAGACCGGATCCGAAGATTGCCTACGTTCCTCTTAATGTGAGAAGCTCAGGTCAGCGTAGTTCGCAGAGAATTAGAATAGGCAGAAGAATCGGGATCATGCATAATGAGGGGGAATTACCTAAAGATTAGGGTTTAGAAGTAGTTCCTAGATCATCCTCGGGTTGATGAACCCTCGATCATCATCGGCTATGAAATAACATGTAATTATGAAGATCGCAACCCTAAATATGGCATAAATAAGGTTTTAATCTATGAACACGATGAACATATGAAGAACATATATGAACATATGAATGAGCATGCAAAGAATATGAAGAAACTATGAATAAACATGTACGAACATGAATATAAAAGATCTACATTAGAAATAATGCAAGAACGCGAAGAAATAAGTTAGAAAACTTACCTATGTTGGCAAGAAATAAACCTTGATCTTCTTGGAGGTTTGAATGCTAATTAGAGAGAAAAATAGTGTTTAAGAACTCTCAAATTCGGACTTAGAGCCCTCAAAATCGGATCCCTAAACCAATAGCATGGATTGGTTTATATAGTAAACTGAGGGGAAGATCTGATGGTCCAGATCATCCAGCGCAAGGTTGGCCGCCTGGCCATTGTTGAAGCCGGTTACAAGAGTGGCCGCGTGGCCAAGATCAACGCGGAGCAATGTTGGCCGCGTGGCCAAGGCTGCCGGCTGACTTGATTCTTAAGCTAGGGTTTCTGCATGGTTTTAAGGAAACCATTTATTACCTAATTTGATAGATTTTGCCATAAATGAGATATTTTTGGGAATCCGGGACAAGTCTTTGTAAGGTTTCTAATTCCTATAAAGTCCTTGTATATTTGGGAAAGTCCTAATAAACTCATTTTCAGGTCGGGTACTAACAACAGCTTGAATCACGCCTTGTCGATTAAGCCTGTTCATTACCGTATTGATGCGGTTGGATAGGAGGTCAATCTTGGTAGATTGTCCTTCAATTCTGACGTTGTTGATCTCAATACGGTTGGTTTGAACCTTCATCGCTTCAGTCATCGCGGCAATCTTGGGAGTAAACTTTTCAGCAACCGTAAGAAGTGCGGTATTTGTTTGAACCATTATTTCCTCCTTTAGAGAAGATTTCAACTTCTTCAGCTCTTTGCCCAGCTCATCCTTAATATCGAGTTTATCATCATTCATTGACTTTGAAATCTCTTTGCTTGCCCCCTCAACCCCACTAACAACACTATTACTAATGTAATCAGTTTTTTTTCTGAGCGCATCTTTGAGCGCGGCAAGAGTGAGGGAAGGAGTATCAGCTGCGGTAGGAGGTGGAGGAGCGGTAGAGGTGCTAGATGTTCTGCCGATGATGTCCTTCACAGCCTTTGTTATCACAACACTCTCCCCCTTAATGGTCGCAATCATTTCGGAGGGAAGTGCGGCAACATCTCGCTTCAAAGCGGCTTGATCAGTTTTTAACTCAATAACCTCCTCTCGAAGTGCCACCATACTAGACACTAGAGATTCAACCTGTGACTGGGTGTCTGCCTGCATCTGAGTCAAAAGTTTAACTGCGGCAAGGAGCTCAGCAGTGGATGATGCGGCAGTCTCAGGTTGAACGGTCAAAGGGGTGGGCACGGCAGGATCAGGAACTGCGGTAGGAGGAACTTCAACATGTTGCTCAGAAACATTATCTCTTGGTGACATTGTCTCATCATCACCAATATCTTCAACAACAACAAAAGAACCCATCTTTTCAGGAGTAATTTCTTCAACATTTTCAACCTCCATGCCTTTTTCTGCGGCAGACTTGTCACTTGCGGCAGAGCTTCCATTCTCTTCTTCAGAGCTTTCATCCACTAGACCCTTTTCAATGGGTTTCTCAACAACTATCTCATCTTTCTCACTCTCAGAGGCACTTTCAGATTCCTCACTCTCTGCGGCAACCTCATCATCCTTCTCAGATCCAGACAGTTCTAAAACATCCTCTTGAACATCCAGAACAAAATTTTTGGAGATCTTTGGAGGAGCAATCACTATATCCTCATCAGATGAGAGAACTGGTGAAATAACTTCAGGGGAAGGTTGTTTAGCCATCTTAGCCTTTTTAGAGACTTTGACTGGGCTAGGAGTATGGGATCTCTTCTTTTCAAGCTTCTCCCCCTGACTAGGTGCAGGTTTGAGAGATACAGAGGGTTTGGATTTGGAAGAAGTAGACACGGCAGGTTGCTTTGGTGCGGTAGACTTGGAAGGTTTAGATGGTGGTGGAGATTTAGATGGTACGATATAGAGGATTTTGAGACTTTGGATTTTGGTTGAGGTTCAGGGGATGGAGAGGGAGACATTGGAGGTACGGTGGGAGTTACCTTAGATTTGGAAGGCTGAGGTGCGGCAGTAGGACGGGCAGATACGGTAGATGCAATCTTGATGCCTTGGGAAACAGGTTTCGACTTCCTGGCTGGTTCCTCAACTTTCTCTTTGCCTTTGACTGAAGTTGGAGGGGAGGGTAGATCAACATTTTTACCCTTGGCAAGTGCCTTCATGGCGGCAGCATTCTTGCGGTCTTGTTCAAATTCGGCAGCCTCTACATCACTTACCATGCGATCACCAAGGTTTGCTTGACCTCGTTTGGAGTACTTCGGAGGGATGTATTCTTCAATGGGATCTCTTAAAAGATAGGAGCGGTACATTTCGTCTCCAAAATTGCTACGGAAGTTAGTTTTCATGGACTTTCGACAGAAATCTTTGGCGGTAGGGATGGGAACCTTGTAAGTCTTGTTCTTCTCATACATGTCCTTGATTCTGACCGTGAGACTCATCAAGTAGGAAATCAACCTACTGTTTGTGCGATACTTGGTTTCGCCCTCATCAGCCGCATCCTTATACGAGAGAATGTTAACTCGTAAGATATCATACATGATTTGGCCCCAGTCGAGTCGTTTGCCAAGATAAATAGCAGCAGATATCATCCATTGAGTATGATTGAAGTTGGCATGATTGCCTGTCTTGCATAATAAAGCATGGTCCACCAGATGACCTATGTGGTACATAATTTCACCAACATCCTTTCGTTGGATTTTGAGAATGTCTGCAGTGCCAGCCAATTTCTTAGCAAGACTTAGAGTTTCCTGCCGTGAAATCTCATCAAAGGCTTCTTTGCTCTTCTTAATTCCCACGGCATGGGCTAGATCTCGTGCATCGAAAGCCATCTGGATACCCATCACGGAGGGTTGAATAAACTTAGGGTTAGACTCAGGTTCATCAGTACTTTCCATTTCAACTGCCGTGTTGAAAAATTCGTCAACAAATGCTGGAAGATGAAAGTCTTGATCAAGTGTAAAGAGAGGGAGAATCCCAGACTTGTTCATCCTGCCTAGAATATTGCGGCCAATGACATCCTTCTTAAGATCTTCAAGGTCCAAGACAATGCCTGGAATAAAGTGACTTAGATCCTGAAACAACAAAAATCATAGTTTAGACATTTAGGTAGATCGTGCGGCTCTTGACAAAAGTGCGGCAAGAGAGGCACGGTCAAGTGAGGCACGACAATAATAGAAGTGCGGTAAGCAGGGTGAGATAAAGCTACCGCAAACATAAATGTGGTGTTCGAAATAAGATCAAAATATGAATAGTAAATTAACACGGATTACAAAAGTATGGAGAGTAACATGGATAAAAAAAAATGAATTCATTAAGAGCACGAAGAACACTAAGATGACTACGATGAACATCAATATCCAGAATCCCAGAAAATGACCAAAAGTCATGAAAAATGACATGAATAGAGTTGGAAATGTAGATTAATCAGTTATATCAAATCAATTTCATGAAAAAAATAGTATTAAACCCAGAAATCGAAAGGGGAAAACTCTAAAATGTAGAAATTTTTTTTTTTAAGGGAATTTGAACTTCAACAAAATTGAAAAATCCTATGTAATCAAGAGTTATACTGACTAGAAACAAAATAAACAATTAATGCAAGATTTTCATATAACTATTTTAAGAGATTGAGGAACAAATTGAAAAAAAATTTCAAGGAATATGAAGAGTTTTCGTGGTATCTACCCAGAACACGAGAAAGACAAATTAAAAAATGAAAATCCATACCATAACAACGATGGGAGGAGTGGATTGAGTCGGAGGTTCGTCTCTTGATTCAACAGATTTCGAAGTTTTCTTAGATGGGTGTTTAGAAGTCATTTATAATGAGAAATGAAAGTGAGGAAGGTGGTTCTAGAGAGAAGTTTAGAGAGAGAGAGGTTTTGAAGTTTCTGAAAAAGGTGAGAGATGCAGAGAGTGGTGGAGTATAAAAGGGAAATGGAACGGTTTTGGTGGTGGTTTGCAGAGGTCAGAGATGATGGGATGATGGGACGGGGTTAACTCTGCAAAAAGGGCGGATGTGACCTAGGGTCTAGTTTTCATTAAATGCAAGGTTGCAGAGGGTCACATCGGACTAGCCAATGATGGCTTAGATATATTTAAGGAATAAAAATTAAATGCAAAAATTTAATGCCCTAAAAGATTTGAATTTATTAAAAAACGAGGGAAAATAGAAAGTTACCTTTATGCCCTTGAGGTAGATATGACAGAAACATCCTAAATATCTCAAAGTTAGAATGACTTACTTGGGGTCCTTGTGCGGTAACTATGAGGTCGACCGTGACATGTGCGGTCGATTGAGGTCTTACCTTGCTTGGTTTAGCTTTTGAGATGAAGTATTACAATGAGGTAACAAGATTTTACGCGGCAGTGTGAAGTGTGCTGCAACATTTGAATGATGCGGCAAACTGGAGGTGCGGTCAATTTGAGGGATTGAAAAATCAATGGTATTTGCTTGACCGTGATATGTCTGCCGTGTACCTATCTTGATTTTGAACTTTTGACAAACATTAGTACAAGAATTTTGTATGGACAAGTTATAGTTCAAGCATACCCATTTCTCCTCTAAGATACCTAAATCTCTTGGAATCGAGAGCTTTAGTGAGAATGTCTGCAATTTGATCATCAGTACTCACATACTCTAGGTGGATATTACCCTTTTCAACATGATCCTTGAGAAAGTGGTATTTGATATCAATGTGTTTGGTCTTGGAGTGCATGACAGGGTTGTTGGAGACAGCAATGGTAGATGTATTGTCACAAAAGATTGGACAATTTTCTTCTTTGATTCCATAGTCAACCAATTGTTTCTTCATCCAAAGCACTTGGCAGCAGCAGATTCCAGCAGCTATATATCCAGCTTCTGTGGTAGATACAGAGACTGAGGCTTGTTTCTTGCTTGCCCATGAAACTAGTCGATTTCCAAGGAAATGACAAGTTCCACTCGTGCTTTTCCTGTCGATGGTACATGCTGCATAATCTGCATCTGAGTAACCTATAAGATCAAAAGTTGAATCTTTAGAGTACCAAAGTCCAAGGTTAATAGTCCCAGATAGATATCGAATAATACGTTTAACAGCAATAAGATGTGCTTCTCTAGGATCAGCTTGATAACGAGCACAAACGCAAACACTAAACATGATATCTGGCCTACTAGTAGTTAAGTATAGGAGAGAGCCAATCATACCTCGATATAAGGTTTGATCAACCTTCTTACCTTTCAAGTCTTTATCTAGCTTGTTACCAGTAGCCATAGGAGTGTCGTATGCTTTTGCATTTTCAAGTCCAAATTTCTTGATGAGATCTCTAGTGTACTTAGCTTGGTTGAGGAAGATGCCTTCAGCACATTGTTTAATTTGAAGTCCAAGGAAGAATGTCAATTCTCCCATCATGCTCATCTCAAATTTGCTTTTCATGAGTTTCTCAAAACGCTTACACAACAATTCATTAGTAGAACCAAAAATAATATCATCTACATATATTTGAACAAGTAAAGTATGATCATTATATTTAGCAATGAATAAAGTTGTGTCGATCTTACCACGCTTGAATCCCTTTTCAAGGAGAAACTTAGATAGAGTATCATACCATGCTCGTGGAGCTTGTTTGAGTCCATATAAAGCTTTACGGAGTTTGTAGACATGATTTGGAAATTTGGGATCTTCAAATCCGGGCGGTTGAGCAACAAAGACGGTTTCTTGAAGTTCTCCGTTGAGAAATGCACTCTTCACATCCATTTGATATAGCTTGAATCTTTTGTAAGAGGCATAAGCTAAGAATATCCTTATAGCTTCGAGTCTTGCAACGGGGGCAAATGTTTCATCATAATCAATGCCTTCTTCTTGTCTATATCCTTGTGCAACCAACCTTGCTTTGTTCCTTGTGATGCTTCCATTCTCATCCATCTTGTTTCGGAACACCCACTTTGTACCAATCACTCCTTGATCTTGCGGCCTTGGAACCAAGGTCCAAACTTTACATCTTTCAAATTGGTTGAGCTCTTCTTGCATGGCAACAACCCAACTTGAGTCCTGGAGTGCTTCATCAACTTTCTTAGGTTCAACTTGAGATATGAATGCGGTAAGTGCATCATAGTTTGATCTTCTTGTTCTAACACCAGAATGCAAATCACCAATGATATTCTGAATTGGGTGATTTCTGACCTCACGAACTTCTTGAGGTATGTCTGGTTGAGTTGATGGAGGTTGTAAATCTTCTAGTGGTACATTATTTGAGTCATCCCAGTCATAAGTGATTTGAGGGATAGGTTCTTCAACATTTATGGGTGTCTCAACTTCAACTCCATTTGAGGTAGCAGCAGATGAGGTAGCTTCTGGTGCTTCATGTGAGGTAGATGGAGGTGCAGTTGAGGTAGATGGGTTTCCTTGTGTTGATTGATTTTGGGGTTGAGTTGTACCTGTCTCATTTATCTCAACAAAATCATCAGCAACATTTGGAGCCATATGTGGCTCAAGGAGAGAATGTTCATCAAAAGTAACATGGACAGATTCAACTATCTTAAGAGTGGTTTTATTAAATACACGAAAAGCTTTTGAGTGTTTAGCATACCCAATAAATATACCTTCATCGGCCTTAGGAGCAAATTTACCTCGATGTTCTTTACCGTTGTAGAGTATAAAGCATTTGCATCCAAATATCTTGAAGTATGCTATGTTGGGGGTTCTTCCTCTCCAAAGTTCATAAGGAGTTTTGTTGTAGGTCTTGTTGATGAGGGATCTATTTTGAGTGAAGCATGCTGTGTTGACGGCTTCAGCCCAAAAGTATTGAGGTAGCTTTGCTTCAGCAATCATTGTCTTTCCGGCCTCTATCAACGTTCTATTCTTTCTTTCCACTACACCGTTTTGTTGTGGAACTCCAGCAGCAGAGAAGTTGTGGTCAATACCGTGATCATCACAGTATTGAGCAACACCGTTGTTCTTGAATTCTGTACCATTGTCGGATCGAACACTAACGATGTCATCTTGTTTTTGTGTTTGGAGCTGTCTAAAGAGTGCGGTCAAAATGTCATAACAATCATCTTTGGAGCTCATCATCTCGACCCACGTATATCTTGAGTAGTCATCTACCACAACTAAGGAATATCTATTTCCTCCAATACTTGCGGTAGAAACAGGTCCAAACAGGTCCATATGAAGTAGTTGCAAACATCTAGAAGTTGAAGGTGTCGTCTTGCTGGAGAAAGACGCTTTTGGTTGTTTGCCTAGTTGACATGCTGTGCACTGCTCATCGTGGTGATCAGCTACTTTGGGTAGACCACGAACTAGATTTTCTCTACCAATCTTGGAGAGATACTTGAAGTTTAAGTGACTTAGTCTTTTATGCCACAGCCAACTATTTTCACTAACATTCTTTGCTACAAAACAGAGATTAGAAGAAATGCAAGATGAATTAAAATCAACAACATAAACATTTTTCTTACGAATCCCTTTGAGCAAAGTGACGCCGGATATGCCATCTTTGATGAGACAGAAATTTGCAGTGAAGTGGCATTGCAATCCTATGTCGCAGAACTGAGATATTGAGAGTAGATTGTGTTATAGTCCAATAACTAGAGAGACTTCTTGGATGGTGATTTTTCCTTTACGAATGACTCCATATCCTACAGTTTTTCCTTTGTTATTATCTCCGAAGGTTACTGATGGCCCTTTTTCTTCACGGACATCTTCCAACAAATTGATATCTCCAGTCATGTGCCTTGAGCAGCCACTATCGAGATACCATAAACTTGATTTATCCTTGAAGTGTCCAGCCATTAAGCAGAGGACCTACAAAATAGACATTTAAGAACAAGGTCCCCTTTTTATTCTTTTGGGTCCAAAGGGTTAGCAACTTTTAACAACCCACACTTGCCTCACAGAAGGGGGTTTAAGCCTTCTGGGATTTGGTGTGAATCTTAAAAGACATTCAGCAGCCTTGTGACCATAATCATCACACACGGAACAATGGTGGAAGCCACCTAACTGAGGGTTAACAAACTTTGTCACGGTCTTCAGCACAACATCGTTTACAGGTGTGGATGCGGTCTCCTTTACAAAGTTCATCCTTTTGAACTTTGCTGTATTTCCACCATATGCGGTCGACTTACCATGAAAGGTAGTCTGCCGCGGTAGGATCCTGCGGTAGGAAGACTCAGCCTTGCCGCATGAGGTAGACTCTGCGGTAGGTTCATCCACGGCAATACCTTTCATCTTTGCCTTGCCAGTTTGTTTCTTAGGGTAGACATAGTTGAACTCTAGTTTCTTCTTTGGTTCTTGTCCTACACCCTTTGAAACATGATGTTTAGCCTTCGACCCTTCCAAAGTTTGCTGGGTAAATTTCTCATCTCTTTCACAACAAGATGCACATTTAAAGTTGTCACTAGTTTGAAATCCTAAGCCTTCCTTATCACCACTAGGCTTTTGGGATTCTAAGATTTGTTCCATAGTGACACGAGAATTGGTCCACTCATTAGTGATCTTTTTCAAGTCATTTATCTCAGCAACCAATTCATCGTTTTTAACTTTAAATATAGCATTTTGTTCTTCTAAGAAACGGTTTCGATCAGTAAGAGGAGTCATGCTCTTGATCTGCTCCTTAAGGAGGGTGAGTTCAGATCTTAGTAGAGATTTCTCCGTCTTGAGCTGGGAAATTTCTTCAGTTGAAAGTGCTAAAGCTTCCTTCATGCCAGAGAATTTACTAATTACCTGTTCAGCTTTTGCAAACATCTTTTCTTGTTCATCGGGAGAAATGTCAAACTTGACTTGAGGTGTGGTAGACAGAACTTCCTTCACTTTGGGGTTTAGTAGAGCCTTCTTTGCTGCACTAACATCACATCTTGAAAATAGAAGATCACCATTCTTTTGAACCGGAGTTAGGAATCCTTTTTCAGCAAGTTCATCGGCCGTATAACTTATCCGTTTAGGTTTTGCATTTGGTGAGCGACGACTTTTATTATCATCCTCATCATCGGACTGAACGACCAAACAAATTTGACCTTCTTCAGAATCCTCATCACTTTCATCAGAGTCTGACTCTATCCATGTAGCTAACTCTTTTGTGGTAGAGTCCTCTTCAGCAACCATCCCCTTTTGCTTTGAGTATCTTGGATTGAAGTTGCCTTTCTTCTTCATATACTCATACTTGGGAATTGGGCATTCTGATGCGAAATGACCGGGTTTCCTGCAATTAAAACATACGAGATCCTCTTTCTTCTTGGAGAAGTTGAAGTTCTCTTTCTTCTTTGAAGGGCTGCTCCTTGAAAACCTTGTTGGAGCTTTGCTTGTTGATCCGGGTCTTGCTGTCTTTCTGAACTTTTGGAATCTTTTCACGAACATAGCAAAATCATCATCATCCATATCAAGTAAATCTGATGTGGAGATTTTTGGATCTTCTTCCTCGATCACTTCTTCCTTTTGAGCAACCAACGATAAGCTCTTTGTTTTTCCTTCCATTTCAGCAATGTTGTTAAGCTTGATATCAAAGACCTTGAGGTTGGCATAGAGGCTTCTAAGAGACATGTCATCTAGTAGCTTGGTATCTTCAAGAGTGTTTCTTTTGTGTAGATATTGTGAACCAAGAGCGGCAAGAAAATTAACATTAATTTCTTTCTTGGTAAGCTTCTTTCCGAGTGCTGTATAAGTACTCACGATCTCACAATAACGATCGTAAGTGGCTCTAAGTGATTCACCGGGGATCTTAGCAAAGTTGTTGAATCTTCTTTGAATTGCAAACTTTTTGCTTTCCTTGCAAGCTTGATCTCCTTCGATGTAATCTTCAATTGCATCCCAAAGTTCTTTTGCAGTAGAACATTCCATGATCTGTCGACGCTGTGACGTACTCAAGGTACTTAGAAGTATACTTTTTGCTTTCACATCCATTCCAACCAGTCTTTTCTCTTCATCGGTCCATTCAGCTTTTGGTTTCTTGATAGTCGGATTTGCACTATTGGTTTCTGGATCCGGATTAGCTTTCATTGGGAAGTATGGTCCAATGGTAAGACAATCACCAAGTTGCTCGTCCATGGAGTAGAACTGGGTTAGAATGCTGTGCTTCTATACGTCAAAATTATCTTCGGCGAACGCTGGAACGTGAGTGAAGTTAACCGTTGCCATAGTTTTCTGACTTGCCATTTCGAATCGGCACCCAAGCTGTTAAGCTTGAAAAACAGAAGTTTTATAAAGGTGTTTGCTCTGATACCACTTGTTGGTCCCAGATACACAACAAGGGTATGAAAAGAGGCTAGAGGGGGGGGGGTGAATAGCCTATTTAAAATTTCAACCCTTTTTCAAAATTCAACCTTTATGCTTACACTTGAATTTTGCGGTAGATAAAAACCACACGGTCAAGTATAAAATGCACAGCGGAAGTTTTCGTTGAAACAAGTTAAGCGTTGGTTTTGATAAGTTCAATGCGGTAGGTTTGTTTTTGCGGTAGGTAGTGCGGTAGATGTATATGCGGTAGGTAGTAGTGCGGTAGGTTAAGGTGAGGTAGGTTGAAAGATTGAAAATTTGTGTCTTAGAGATTTTTGGCAAATGATAAGTTAGTCAGATTTTAACTTAGGCAATGAGGTAGACAAACAAACACAATTCACAATTGTTCTTAAATCTGAGATCAAGCACTAAAAGACAAACAAGATTAATATGAACAAGTGAAGAACAAAATGAACAAGATGAACAAGACTTAAAGTAAATTTGCAGAAAGGTAAAGTGCAGTAAGTAAATGACACAATGATTTGGAAAGGTTCGATCTGTTAAAAGATCTACGTCCTTTACCAAGATGGTTAGTCTTGGATTTTGAATGGAGGATGTATTAATTCTCTTGAGTAGAGATTACAAAGATGAACTGAATTAACTCCTATTTTCTATGAAGAACAATCCTAGACTTAGACCAGTGTATCCCTAATGATTCAATCTATGTGATTAATCAATCGGGGTGAGTGTGTGTGTAAGAATCAAGAGCTCTTTGAAATCTATATGATTTTAGAGCCTAATGAATCTTGTGTTGAGAGGCTTGAGATTTGATCTTGAAGGTTGCTGGAGATTTGTTGAAGACTTGAAGGTTGAGTGCTTGAAGATTCAAAGGATTCTGGAAATCTTGAGTATGATCTTCAATCACCAAGAATTTCAACAGCAATTTCTCTCTTAGAATCTCAGCGTGTCTTCAATGAAGAATTCAAGGTCTATTTATAGCCTTGATGGAGAAACTAGCCGTTTGAATTCTTGGAGGGCAAGTTTGGAGGACAATGAGCTGTTGATTTCTAATTGGAGCTCAGTCTAAGTTGTCTTTTTGTTGCAGAGTCATGGTGGTCCAATTGTACTACGATGACAGTTGTATTCAAATTTGAAATTTGAATTTGCAACTTTCAAAACTAACCAAGGTAAAGACACAAGTGTGACTATGGTTAAGTTTGAACCAACTTGATTTTCTTCAACCATGGTTCCATGCGGTAGATATTCACCCGGTAGGATGGACCATGCGGCAAGGTTATCTGCAGCAAGCATAGAGAATGCGGCACCTTGGTGCGGCACCTTGGTCGTGCGGTAGGTTACATGCGGTAGACATATGACCTACCTCATTTCTCCAGACTTAGAAAAATTTAGGGTCCTAATCTGCTAAACCTATCAAACTAGAAAGTGGACTATTCTAAATGAAGTACAAGTACTTCTTACAATATATCCTAAAGTCCACAAAGAGTAAAATAAGGTTATGGGATCAATCAAATCTAGGTAATAAGAGTGGTTTATAATAAGCATATCCAACATGGTCCATATTTTCAGGTATAATAAAGTTGGTTTATGGAGCTTAAAATGTGGGAAAAAAATTAATGGAGATTTATTCATAATTGGCGAGTAAATAAAGGAGTCTCAAACATATTTAACATGTGTTAAATATGGAGAAAAACGTGGGAGACCATTTCAAAGTTGTTGTTGCTGATTAATTGAAGATGTACAAGGCATTGGAAGCTTGGAGTACAACATGGTGAAGCTAGGACTTGGGGATCAAGCTTGCGGTTGAGAAATTCATGGAAGGAAGACCAAGTCTTCGCACAAAAAGTGGAGAGCAAGCCCACTCACTCTCCCCACTCGTCACAAACAGGCTAAGGCTGTTATTTGTGTAGCCTCCAAGTCTTGGTTGGCTATAAATAGATGCTTGGATGAAGATTGAAGACAAGCCAATTTTATACACACATCCATAGCACAAAAAGACCAAAGTACTCTTGGCTCCTTTTGAGATTCTTTCTTCCATACACTCTTTTATCACTCAAATACTTCGGGTTTGAGTGAGTTTTGGTTATGCTAGAATCTTGTACTTTTACTTTGGTTCCATAGAGAGTATATCATAGTTTGTATAGGGAACCATTTTAAACTTTGTAATTGGTTTTGATTATAAGGTTTTCGCCGTCTAGGCATCTCAAGTTATATTTATATATAACTTGAGAAAAATATTTCTCTTGTGCTATTTATTTTCCGCTGCAAAAACTCTACAATTTTTGTGTGTGTATTTTCTGTCCGTCTGGAGTGTTACCTGGGGTGTTACTTAACACTTATGGTAACATCTGTTCTCAGCAAGCTATTGACAAACATTTTCAATTGGTATCAGAGCCCGGTCACTTGACATACTAAGTGATTCGTTCCAGATTTGTCATGGCTTTCGATCCTGCTAATCCTAATCAGAAGCGTCTTCCTGTTTTAGATGGCTCGAATTATGCTTATTGGAAGATCCGCCTACGCTCGCATATCAAATCAATTGATCTTCGGGCATGGCGATCTATAACAAATGGTTACTCTCTCCCTATGTTACCTCCAGATGAAGATGGTGACGTTCAAGTCAAACCTGAATCGGAGTGGACTAATGAAGAGATTACTCTAGCTAATTATAATGAAAAAGCACTTAATGCTATTTTTGAATGGGTTGATATGCATATTTTTAAACTTATTCAAAATAGTTCCACTGCTCAAGAGGCATGGGACACTTTACAAAGATTTTGTGAAGGTGATAGTAGTGTGCGTGATAATAAGCTTAGAACTCTTACTGGCAAATTTGAAAGATTGGGGATGGGTGAAAATGAAACTATTTCATCCTATTTTGAAAAATTGTTTGATATTGCAAATGAGTGTCAACTTTTGGGTGAACCTTTTACCAATAAACAACTTGTTTCAAAAGCTATTCGAACTCTCCCCGAGAGGTTCAATACGAAAGTTTCATCTATTGAAGAAGCCCACAATCTTTCTACAATGAACATCAATTCTTTAATGAGTATTTTGAAAAATTTTGAGTCAAATCTCCTTGAACAAAGTGAGGCTTCTAAAGGAAAAAATGTTGCTTTAAAAGTGCAATCCTCAGATTTTTCAAATGATGATGAAGATGAAATTTTTGAAGAATTGGATGAAAGTGCCAGTGTTGCTTTACTTGCTAGAAAATATAATGCAATGTTTAAAAAGTTTAACAATGAAAAAGTGCAGGTAAAAGCAAAGGAGAAACAAACCAAGGTGTATGATTCGATGCCAAGAAGGACGTTCCCATCTACTCAAAAGTCAGCCCCTATGCGTAGAGCATCCTCAGATCAATCAAGGTCTGATCCCAAATACATTGATTCAATTCAATGTCATGCTTGTTCGGGATGGGGTCATTACGCAAACGAGTGTGCTAACACACTACGGAAGAAGGGAAAGAACTTATGGGTATCCATGAGTGACAATAAAGATGAGGGTTCAGTCCAGGAAGAAGAACCAGATCAAACAACCATGTATGTCACAGTTAGTGACTTGCAGACTGAACATGTTACCAGAGATGTTATGTCAACTGAGATAACATCCGAGACCACATCTGTCAGGTATAACAATTTCAGTTCTGATAATAATGTTTGTTTCATGGTTTCCACTAATCTTGATACAGGAAGTTCGCAAGAGGATGAGATGAGCAAAGATGAGCTCATTGAAGACTTAAAAATCCTCTATAAGGATATGCTCAAGGAATGGAAGAAGGAGAACCAAATGGTTAAGACTTTAACAAAGAAGAACGATGGACTCAAGGCTTACTTGAACTGAATGGAAGCTCAAGCATCCCAGAAAGATGCCGAGCTAGAAAAAGTCAAGGCCAAGTTGACTCTAGTCGAAACCACCTTGAAGAAGCTCAACACCGGATCGTCCAAACTTGATGAGATCCTAAACTTGGGTAAGCCTTTGAGAGCAGGTATTGGTTTCCGAGAATCATTAGAAAGTATTACTTCTTCTTTGTCTTGTAATGAACATAACGTAAATTTTGTAAAAGGTCACGAGTTTGATCAAAATTCTTGTTCAAATGATGTTTCTGACAAAGGGAAAGTGTGTCAATACTGTCACACTACTGGACATTTTAAAAATAAATGTACAAAGCTTTCAAAGAAAGAGTCCACTCCAGATGTGTTACCTGAAGTGTTACCCAGCACTCCAGATAACACACACTGTCAGAAAGTCAAAATGTCAAAAAAGAAGTCATGGAAACCAAAAGCCAATGTGAGATGTGATGTTGTATATACTGCCTTAAAAACAAATGTTGAAGGATCATGGTATTTTGATAGTGGGTGTTCACGCCATATGACGGGAACAAAAATGTTTTTAAAAAACTATGAATCTGTTCAAGGGGGTAGTGTAACTTATGGTGGTGGGAGCAAGAGTAACATAATAGGAAAAGGAACACTAAATGTGAATGGTTTTCCTGCTTTAAAAAATGTCTTGCATGTAGATGGCCTAGTAACTAATTTAATTAGTATTAGTCAACTTTGCGATGACAACATGGAAGTAAAATTTAACAAGGACACTTGTGAAGTTTTTGATGGTACTAACAATTGTGTTATGACAGGAACTAGATCAAGTGATAATTGTTATCGTGTGAAAGATAAATTCGTGTGCAACACCGCACAAATTGATGTCACAAACTTATGGCATCAAAAGTTGGGACATGTTCATTTGAGGAACATCGATAAGATTGTTAAGTTATATGCTGTTAAAGGAATTCCTAAACTAGATCTTAAAAATCCTATCATTTGTGAAGATTGTCTTAAGGGGAAACAAACTCGTGTTGCCCATAGTGCTGCCCAACATTCCGAGCAACACTCTGGAACAACACATTGTTTTCAACTCTTACATATGGATTTAATGGGTCCAGTTGAGGTAGAGAGTTTTGGAGGAAAGAGATATTCTTATGCCATTGTTGATGATTTTTTGAGATTCACTTGGGTTTATTTTCTAAAAGAAAAATCGGAAACTTTTGAAAAATTTAAACTTTTACACTCCAAAATCAAAAACATGTTTTGTGCCTCTATCTTTAGAATCAAATCTGATCATGGGAGAGAATTTGACAATGTTTTATTTTCTACTTTTTGTGAAAGAAAAGGAATACATCACGAGTTTTCAGCTCCTAAACACCTCAACAAAATGGGGTGGCCGAAAGGAAAAATCGTACTTTACTTGAAATGACTCGTGTGATGTTGTTTTCTAAAAGGATTTCTAAAAGATTTTGGGCCGAGACACTTAACACGGCTTGTCACACAATTAATAGAGTTTTTCTAAGACCCGGAACCACTATGACACCTTATGAAATTTTGAATGGCAAGAAGCCAAAAGTTCACTATTTTCATGTCTTTGGGTGTGTGTGTTACATTTTGAATGACCGGGATTACTTAGCAAAGTTTGACTCTAAAAGTGATAGGGCGATATTTCTTGGATATGAGGCAAATAGTCGGGCATATAGGGTTTACAATCTTAGACTAAAAACCATCCAAGAATCTGTTAACATTGTTTTTGATGATCTCTCTAGTATTTCAGGTGAAGGTGCTCAAGAGTCTCCTCTGGTGTTGTTAGAAGATGTCATACAAACTGCAAATGACATCACAGATGTTAACACAGATGCTGAGTAGAATGTTATCATGGATGAGATAGCACCTCAGGCAACACCTGAGTCCAGTGATCCATCCGAGTTTGATGCAGAAGTTCATGATGACGCAAGAAGGGATCCTCCACCCAGAATTCGTAGGAATCATCCTACAACTCAGGTAATTGGGGAAGTGAATGAAGGGGTCCGAACAAGAAACAAAAAACCCGTGAATTATCGAGAAATGGTAAGGTATGTGTGCATGTCAACCACATACACCAAGGTAAAACACTCTTGTTTTGTGTCATCCATAGAACCTAAAAATGTGATTGAAGCTTTAAAAGACAATTTTTGGATTCAAGCTATGCAAGACGAACTAGATCAATTTACCCGAAATAATGTATGGCTTTTAGTACCCCGTCCCATTAATACTAATGTTATTGGGACAAAATGGATTTTTAAAAACAAAACGGATGAAGAGGGTAATATTGTTCGAAATAAAGCTCGTCTTGTGGCTCAAGGCAATACACAAGTGGAAGGTATCGACTTTGACGAAACCTTCGCACATGTGGCTAGAATTGAGTCTATAAGACTTCTCTTAGCCATAGCTTCTTATCTTAGAATCACTTTGTATCAAATGGATGTTAAAGCAGCATTTTTAAATGGATATTTAGATGAGGAAGTTTTTGTTGAACAACCTAAAGGTTTTGAAGATCCATCCCAACCAAACCATGTGTATAGACTTGATAAAGCCTTATACGGTCTAAAACAAGCTCCGCGCGCATGGTATGGTCGTTTAACTAGTTTTTTGCTTGAATATGGTTTTATTCGAGGAGAGGCGGATATAACCTTATTCATTTTAAAACATGGAAAGGAACTTGTCATTGCTCAAATCTATGTTGATGACATAATCTATGGCTCTACTTCAAAAATTTGTTTAAATGATTTTGTAGAGGCTATGACATCAACTTTCGAGATGAGCATGATGGGTGAACTAAACTTCTTTCTTGGCTTGCAGGTGAGACAACTACCCGATGGAATATTCATCTCACAAAGCAAGTACACAAAAAATCTAGTCAAGAAATTCGGCTTGGAGGGGTCAAAAGTTCCTCGGTTCCCATGGCTATTACACTTAAACTCGGCAAGGATGAAGGGGGAGAAGCAGTCGATTCTACCCTTTACCGTTCCATGATTGGTAGCCTTCTTTACCTTACCTCTAGCCGACCCGACATTATGTTTTCTGTGTGTGTCTGTGCACGATACCAATCCAACCCTAAAGTCTCTCATCTTAATTCTGTGAAAAAGATAATTAAATATATTTCCGGAACGAGCGAATTAGGAATTTGGTATGCTAAAGATACAAATACAAATCTAGTAGGCTTTAGTAATTCGGATTGGGCGGGGGATATAGATGACAGAAAAAGTACTAGTGGGGGTGTTTTTACTTGGGTAATAATCTAGTATCATGGTATAGTCGTAAACAAAATTGTGTGTCGCTCTCTACTGCTGAGTCTGAATACGTGGCAGCGGGGAGTTGTTGTACTCAATTAATATGGCTAAAATATATGTTAGACGACTATGGGCTTGAGAGTAAAAATATGATCATGTACTGTGATAGTTTGAGTGCCATTAACATTTCCAAGAACCCAGTCCAACACTCTCGTACAAAACACATTGATATTCGTCATCATTTTTTAAGAGATATGGTTGAAAAAGGCTTGATAACTATAGAGCATATTGATACCAAGTATCAATTGGCGGACACTTTTACAAAAGCCTTAGACCTTGAGAGAGATTTTTTTCTTGAAAAACTCTCTTGGTCTTTGTAATCTCAAAAAATCTCTTGTTTTCTGGTGTTACCTCAAGTGCTACCAGCATCTGAGATAACACTTGTATATTATTTTTAAAAAAAAAAAAAAAATTGGCTTTCTGTTTTAATCTGTCAATGAGTAGTATTTTCTATTCATTGATGGTGGCACATACTGACCTTTTTGTTATGGTAGGATAACACTCTAGGTAAAATTATTGATAACATTCCTTTTTAAACTCAAAAGTGACAAAGTCACTAATCTTTTTCAAAGGCAAAAAGGCTAAAAACACTTATAATATTTCCTTAGTAGCTCGGGGCACGGCGTTCGCTGCGACGATGCACTCTTGTCAAAGGGGGATATTATATAGTGATCTTGTACTAAGTATTAGGAACATGGAGTTCGCCACTGCAATGTTTCCTACTTGAACGGTACAAATCACTAAAACATGTTTACACTTTATAAGGACTCGGGGCACGGAGCTCGCTACTACGATGCTTCCCTGTAGATAAAGAAGTGTGAATCATGTTTATATTTTTAAGTGTTTGAAGATGAAGAACAAGTTTTTTTATTATTTTGCCTAACTAGTTAATATTTGGCAAGCTTGTTCTACCTCAATTGCTTATTAAAGAAGCATATCTTCGCCTCAAAAGTGAGGTCATCTCGCCTTAATTGCCTCAATATAATCAAGGGATGTTATCATAAGAGTTGCCTTAAGTGTTACCATCGTTGCCATCAACACATTAGTGTGTGCTACATTCGTTTTTTATGTATTTAGTTTAATCACAGATTTGTTTATTAAGTTTTCAAAGTTTGAAAGTCTTTTTATCTTTAAAAAATAGTTTACAATTTTGAAAAAGTCTTAAACAAATCTTTTATCTTTGGTAAAATTTAGTTGGAACAATCTTCCTACAATTTAGGGATTCATCTTTTAAATTTTGTGGAGATTGTTGCACTCTTTATTTTATCATTTTTTTTTTACTGTTGTTGTTCTTTTCGTCTTTTATTTTTTCTCTTGTCTTCTTTTTCGTTTTATATATTATTTAAAAAAAAAATTGTGTAGGGGAGTTTGTTAGCTGTGTGCTTGTAAATAGGGTGATTTAATTTAGGTTAGTTTTAAATGTGAGGAAAAATAGGGGTTTAGTTAATTTAAATGATAAGAGTTAAGTTTAAATTAAATATTTATCCCTTTTTCACATTTTTAACCTCCCTAGAATATCTTTTCCTATTTACTCTCTTTATTTTTCTCACCAAACTCTTTTTAACTCTCCCTCTCCTTACCGCCTTCTTCAAATCGGCGACAACCCAAAACCCTCAAAACCCTTCTTCGATTTCTCCAAAAAATTCTCCAATTTCTTCCCAAAAATTCAACAATGGTGAAACCCCCTCAAAACCCTAACCAACCCGCACCTCAAGAAGAGTCTCCAGGTGCTGCCTCAAATGTTATGTCGCCCATGGACATCTCGCCTTTGGCTTCTCAATTTTCAACCCAAATGGCTATGTCCATTGATGAACCATCTCAAATGCCTACCTCGGCACAACCTAAGCCCCCTCAGACTGCTTCTCAACCACCAATTCCCGCCACAAAGAGAATCAAAAGGAAAGCCCCTTCCACTGCAACAAAGATCGGTGCTGCTCCTTCGGCTAGGAAGCGTACCTCGAGCCGACTTAGTGCTATAGCAAGATCAAAAATCCCGTCCAACACCTCCGACGATCCAGTGGAGGTTTCCGACGAAGAAGAAGAGTCGCTCGGTCTCTTCTCCGATCACAATTCAGATCAAAACTTTGCTGTACCTCCAGCCGAGCAAGCACAATCAGTGGAAAGCTTGGATACTTGGGTGGAAAATGTAGAAGAGACTCTTGCTGCAGCTAAAAAACGAGTGATCAAAGCCAAGGGAAAACAGAATGTTCCCTCGGATGCTGCCAGACCTCAGAAAACATCCAAGGTAACATCCCGATCTTCTAAACCGCCTAAAGTTCATGTCTCCTCTTCTGAATTGTTTGAATCTTCCGATGATTTTCTGGAGGGTAGTCTCAATGATGATGATGAGGCTTTTCCAAAACCATTTCTTAATTTGGAGTTTTTCAAAAGGGCTAATATGGAGAAATGGTTGGATCTTTCTAGTGTGAAAATGCATCGTGAAAAGTTTATTGATGAAGCAAACTTGAAGAAGCATGGAGTGTTTCAATTTTTGGAGGATAGAAATTTTCTAAATGCTAATCTTTATCCCGCAAATTATATGGAAAATGTTGTTAGGAATTTCTATGCCAACCTTCATCCCAATCTTGACAATGAACAATCCCCTCAGTTTGGCAAAATTTTTCTTAGGAGTAAAGTTTTCAAACTTAATCCCTCCTTGATCAATAAAGTCTTGAAAATGCCGAATTGTGATGATGATGGTTCTCTTGCGGATAGGGATGATATTGCAAAATTGCTCTCCAATAATGTTGTAAGTTCGTGGCCAACCAAGAAAAATGAACACTTCCTTGCATCACACCTCACCTCTCTCTTTTCGGTTCTACACAAATTGTGTATTTTTAATTGGCTTCCCACCTCCAACGAACAATATGTAACCTTAGAGCAAGCTAGGGTACTACATAAACTGGGAATGAACCGGAGAGTTAATATTGGGAGATTGATTTTTAGACACTTAGCATCGTGGGGAAAGAAGAAAAAGTTGTCTGTTTTACCCTACCCGTCTTTAATCTTCCAAGTGGTGATGGCCCAAAATTTTCCCATCATGGACTCGGACTTGTACACTCATGAACTTGACTATTATCGAGTGGATAGCTTGTTAACCAAACAAGGGATGGGCGGAATTCGATATACAAGAGATTTACCGTGGAATAAGTCAAAAGATATTGGGTCAAGTTCATCCGGTCAGAGTGCTGGGATAAATGTTGCTTCAAAAAGTCCTTCTTTCACTCCCAGTTCTCCAAGCATGTTTACAGGTACAGATGTAGAACATATGATGGCTAGTGTCTTTCATCTTTTGGGTACTGCCTCTCCCACAATTCCAAAGACCACTGTGCTCGCATATCTTGAAAAACAAAGGGCGATTATGGAGAGGATTGTCAATGATTGGACACAGCTAAAAGAACATACAACCAGCTTCATTAACTTGATTTCTTCCCAATCAGGGGGAGATGGTGGTGCTGGTACTAGTGCTGGTACAAGTGCTGCTACAGATGTTGTTGATGATGATGCTGCTCGTACTGTCAGGAATGCTGCTACAATGGTTGGAACAAATGCTGGAGATGACGAACGGGATGATGAGGATGATGAAGAAGAAGAAGAAGAGTGACTTGCTTGAAGGTTGATGTTGCCATTTATCATGGGCAATGCTCTTTCTTGGTATTTGGTTCTAAAACAATTTGTTTTTGTGGTGGTTTGTTAAACAATTCATATTTAGTCTTTAGAACTAATGTTTTGGTGGTATTCTGTTTGGTGTTAATCTTTTGGATAGATTTTGTTGGTTTTTATGGTTTTAAACTTGGATTTACATTCGTTTTTAAAACTACTAATTAGAAGCATTTGAAATATGTGTTTGATTAGTATTATTTTGTAAATCTTTGTTTGTTTGTTTAACTCCTACATTAAGGGGGAGTTTAACTCGGGTTTTTGCTCTGTTATCATGCTATATGGCTAACTTGTTTTGCAGGTACCAACACTTAGGAGATTGGAAAGAAATCTCAAATTAAGGGGGAGATTGTTAGTGCAGACGGAGGTGTTACCTCAGATGTTGCCACTGACAGCCTAAGTGCTTTGACGAAAATAATTTGTAATTTGACATTTCTTTCTAATATAATTTTATACTAATGTCCTAATATTATTGTCTAGATGTTGGTCCATATTTTCAGGTATAATAAAGTTGGTTTATGGAGCTTAAAATGTGGGAAAAAAATTAATGGAGATTTATTCATAATTGGCGAGTAAATGAAGGAGTCTCAAACATATTTAACATGTGTTAAAAATGGAGAAAAACGTGGGAGACCATTTCAAAGTTGTTGTTGCTGATTAATTGAAGATGTACAAGGCATTGGAAGCTTGGAGTACAACACGGTGAAGCTAGGACTTGGGGATCAAGCTTGCGGTTGAGAAATTCATGGAAGGAAGACCAAGTCTTCGCACAAAAAGTGGAGAGCAAGCCCACTCACTCTCCCCACTCTCCCCACTCGTCACAAACAGGCTAAGGCTGTTATTTGTGTAGCCTCCAAGTCTTGGTTGGCTATAAATAGATGCTTGGATGAAGATTGAAGACAAGCCAATTTTATACACACATCCATAGCACAAAAAGACCAAAATACTCTTGGCTCCTTTTGAGATTCTTTCTTCCATACACTCTTTTATCACTCAAATACTTCGGGTTTGAGTGAGTTTTGGTTAGGATAGAATCTTGTACTTTTACTTTTGTTCCATAGAGAGTATATCATAGTTTGTATAGGGAACCATTTTAAACTTTGTAATTGGTTTTGATTATAAGGTTTTCGCCATCTAGGCATCTCAAGTTATATTTATATAACTTGAGAAAAATATTTCTCTTGTGCTATTTATTTTCCGCTGCAAAAACTCTACAGTTTTTGTGTGTGTATTTTCTGTCCGTCTGGAGTGTTACCTGGGGTGTTACTTAACACTTGAGGTAACATCTGTTCTCAGCAAGCTATTGACAAACATTTTCAGTTTTAAACAACCCAGAAATATGACCATTATGAACCGAAGAAGATACTGACCAGGGAAACTCTGACTAAAGAGTTGTATAACTCGCACAGACATTAGCAAAACTGAACACCCACAGAGACATTTCCCAGGAATTTGTAGTGGTTTTTTCGTCTGAATAATAATCTTGACTCGTTTAAAAACGACTAATAAGTTAATACTGCATTACATCTTTGGTAAGCCAGTATCGTAGATGGCATCTAGCCTCCCTGTGAATCATATTTGAACTTCTCGAGCAACTCGCCTATTATCCTATTGAGCAATCAACAAAATCATCATCTATATAATATATAAAAGCAGAAACATTTTCAGGCCTCACAGCGCGCCACGTGGAATTTCACGTCATAAAGCCACGTGGCAGCCTGTGATTGGCACCTTCATAAGATGGGAAAGAAGATTTGATTTTCGAAAAACATCTATTATTTTGAAAATTTAATAAATCTAGGAATTTCTTTAACCCTACCCAATCAGATTCAGTCCATTGTTTTAGCCATATTTAACGTATTTCTGGTTTGATAAGTTTGGCACAACAGATGGAGAGCTTTCCTACAACTTTAAAATTAAAATTAAACATTTGATGTTTATTTAAAATTTGAAATGAATTTGGTAGGGTAGAATCTGTTAAATACAGGTAATCATTTTGATAGTTTTAAGGAGGATTTGGTGAATTAAACCATGAGGATATTTGGCATTTTTAAAAATTTAAACCCATTAGCAACAATAATAAAAGAGATAATGATATATTTTCATTTAAAGATAAGAGATAAAGTCTCTACCATAATTTTATTCGAAAAATATACTTAATTATGGTTTTACATCCCTTCCGTCTCCCTCCCTGAGTTCTCTTTCGTAGGACATTACGGTTTTATAACCTCTCCCACTTTTGAGTTCTTCCTCTCAAAATTTAGATTCGACATGCATTTGTTTCATTATTTCAGGTACTGATTATGATTAATTATCTATTTACAATATTTTAGTTTGAATCAATATATTCCAATTTCTTAAAATGATTTTTTTAGTCTGTTATTTCATATTTTGCTTTATGTTAAACCAAAATGATCTCATACAACAACATGAAATTGCCGTGGATCTAAATTTTGGTTAGTTGTTTAGCTACTCCATTGATTCATGTCATTTTGGATTTCTTAGATAAATCACTCACAAAAAAATTCCTTATGTACATATATGGTTTAGAATGTCAATGTATCATTTTTCTAAACAAAGTTAAAGTTATATAAAAGCTACATAAGTTTACGAGATTGGCATAGCATATTTTATATTCTCTCAAATAATATACTCCCTCCGTCTCAAAATGATTTTCTCATTCGACTATTCAAACTTTTTAAGGATATGAACACTTGCTTCACTATCCGTGTTTTGTTTATGTACTTTTAAGACCAAAATGTAGAAACAGGAAGAACTTTTTGGGACAATGAGAAATGACAAATAGGAAGATCATTTTGGGACGGAGTGAGTATATGTGGGCTTTTCTTTTCTTTTCTTTTTTCCTTAATTTTTCTTATTACTATTCAAATTCAAATATCAAACTAGAACTGACTCAAAAATAATTATAAATTACAAACAATCATAATAATAAGTGAACGAGACCATTTATATTATTTACATAAAATAAGCTTAAGCTAACAACTTTCATAAGATTTGGTCTTACGAAAAACACGTTTTTCCTTAAGCTAAGGAAAAATGTGTTTTTCCGAAACGCTGCCAGTTTTAATATCACAAAGTGCCAGTCACTTGACTGGCATTTTATATACACTACACTGGCACTTTTACAAGTGTCAGTGTTAGTACTAATAATTGCCAGCCATGTATACTGGCACTTATAAAATTTTCATTGGCAGTTATAAAAAGTGTCAGTGGTAGTGTTAATAAGTGCCAGTGTAACATGTCTGGCACTTCCTAACACTAACACTGGCACTTACGATACTTTCCAGTATTTACAAAAATGCCACCGCCTATATACACTACACTGGCACTTTTACAAGTGCCAGTGTTAGTACTAATAATTGCCAGTCATGTATACTGGCACTTATAAAAATTGTCACTGGCAGTTATAAAAAGTGTCAGTGGTAGTGTTAATAAGTGTCAGTGTAACATGTCTGGCGCTTCCTAACACTAACACTGGCACTTACGATACTTCCCAGTATTTATAAAAATGCCACCGCCTGTTTTAAAGGCAACTTCCCAGTATTTACAAAAATACCACCGCCTCATTTAATAAACACGTTTTACCCTATGATTAGGGTAAAACGCGTTTTTTACTAGATTTTCACCTTTCATAATAATGAGGAAAGTAATAAAAAGAATTTAAGGTTCAAAAATTAATTAGTACTTCAGTCCTAAAACAAATATCTTAAATACCTTTAATTTGAAATTTGAATAGTATAGTAGTTGACTGATTTATATCCCGATTTTCTATCCTAATTTATATCCCAAATTCCTAACTTTATATAACCAGAGTTTAAAATAATTTGAACTTTTGATAATGCAAAAATATACTGTATATTAAGGAAATGACTTCACAATTTATTTCTATCCTAATTTAAACCTCAATTTAAAATTGTTTGAAATTGCAATTCCATATATCTATATATATATATATATACTCTGTATAATGATTATATTAAATTAATAGTTAATTTGAAATTTGAATATCACAGAAATTGACTCATTTAATCCGTTAAAGAATTACTATTTGAATACCAATGTTTTAATTATTGAATATGATAAGAGTTGACTCATTTGAAAGGTTCACCAATCTTTGAAATGGAATGATACATAACATTATTACTATGATCAAATATCACTTAAGACTTTTAATCTGTCAAAATAAATGACTAAATTTATTTTTTCTTAATAAAATTTATCGTTTAGGATTTTTAGAAGCACATGCATATAAACACTATAGGTAATTATTAGTACGGTGCAAGATTAAGTTAAAAATGATAATTAAAATTTAATTTCACTTATTTCATTAATATATAGACACGTTGATTTTAATTTTTTTACTTTTGAAAAACCTTGAACATCACTTAAGAACGAAATTAGTAGGTGATATGAAAAGTTCATGGCTTGAGGTCACCGGAATCCTAATTATTGTTTGGACAAAAGAAACATTTTGCAACAATGCATCAATTTAGAGGAAAACGAAAACATAAGGCGGGAAAATATAGAAATATACCACTGTACTTAGCTTAAGGATGCACATATGCCCTTATACAAATTAATTGCCATATTATCCCTTGTACTCAAGAATAATGTGTGGAAATTCGGCCACCGTCATCTTTCTGTTCAAAACTTAACAGAAATGATGACTAGGTGTATGAGTTGGATATTTGAATTGCGGATGTGGAAAAAAATAGCCCACTTGAAATTTGCTGACTAGGAAGAATTGTTGATGTGGAATTTTTAAGGTATCAAATAGAGTTTGTTAAAATAAAGGGGTTAGAATGAAACTATTAAAAACCTTAATACTAATACTCAGTCGCCAGTCCAAAACAATGAAACATTTTAATTTATCTTCCCTCCTCCCCCACATCCATTCCCGTCATCCGTCCCCCTCCCTCTCTCCTCCGACCCACCACCACCGGTCAAACCCTTACAATCATCTTCCCCAGCATCTCCTCCCCTCTTTTCCGATCTCCCTTTCTTTTTGTTTCTTCCCCATTTGGCCTGTCGATCATTCCCAATCCTAGGAACTCCATAGATTCCGGTCAAGCTTTTTATAATCCGGGGCGAACACCATCGCCCTCAACAAGATCTGGACTCGAAAAATCATCTTTGGACGAGTACCATCTCCCTCAACAAGATCTGGGCTTTAAAATCATCTTCGACTGCCATTTAATTCCAACTCCAGTTCATCTTTTCGTCGGCTCCCTCAACAAGATCTAGACTTTCTTTTTTTATTTTCTTTTTATTAAACAATCTTGGCTTTGATGTGGGATTTGGTATTTGGAATTTTGAATTTGGAATTTTTCAGATCTGTGTTGGCTTGTGATTTATCTTAATTTGTCAATTTATTCAACTTTGTGTTGTAATTTTTGTTAGTAGGGTTTATTTTGGTGGTGGTCGTGGTGACTGATTTTAGTGGTGATGGTGGGTGACGGTGGTGTTGATTTTGGAGATGACGGGAGTGAGGACGATTAAGAAGATTTGAGAAATTTTAACTAACTTGCTAACTGAAGTGGCAAAGAAAATGTTATTTCATTAATTATCTAACAAAAATGTTAACTATTTAACAAACATTGACTTTATGTATCAAAACGACGTAGTTTTGAACCCCTCTACTCAAGAAATTCCACTTGGGCCATTTTTATCCACATAGTCAATTTTTACTTGCCAACTAGGATGCCCAGTCAGCAATTCCGTTAGAATTTGGACAGAAAGATGACGATATCCAAATATCCACTCATTTTTCTTAAATACGGGGGCTAATATGGCAATTAACTCGTATAAGGGCATATCTGCATCCTTGACCTAAGTACAGGGGCATATTTGTATATTTCCCCAACATAAAGCAAATGGAGGAATTCGATGAAACCAATGTTCCTATTGCCACAACTAGAATCAAATCAATTAAATAAAATGTTGTGCTTCATGTGAATGGTGCTATATTCAGTCTTGAAAACAATTACTCATTCTCATGCAAAAAATTATTATAGTTTTTTTCATGTATTATTAATTAAAATTTTAATAATCTTATGACCATAAATAAAGTTTATTAAAGAATTTCAGGCATAAAATTAAACAAATAGTGATAGTTCAATCGAAGTATTTACAATCAATATAAGTTAATGTAATAATAATATATTAAATGTTTTATTCTATTCCTATGGCTCACAATGTGGAATTCCATTTAGCACAGGCTTCTACCGGTATTGCTTTGTTGCTTCTTTCGAGGGGTAGGACTTCTCACTCCCGATTTGGAATACCTATCCAAATTGATGAAAGCTCAACTTGCAGCAAGATTATGCCTGGTTCTGATATGTGAGGTCTCCTAAAGAAAACAAAACTCATTTAGGATGAGGCTCCAATGACCCACAAGGAGCTTAAGGGACATTATGCGTACTTCTGATGGTCGATGCTTTGATAAACCCTTCGGTGGATTAGTTTTTGTATTTGGAGGAGATTTCAAACAAATATTACCTGTTGTGCCTAAAGAAAGCCGACATGATATTGTACATGCTACCATTAGTTCATCTAAACTTTGGAATTTGTGTGAGGTCCTAAAATTGACAAAAATAATATGAGATTGCAGGTAAATCATCTTATATCAAACTGTTAATATTTTACATTTCCCTATTGCAGTAATTAAATATTTTATCTTATTCATTGCCTAAATGTAGTTCGGTTCCTCTTCTTCTTCTGATGCTATAGAGATCAAAAAATTTGCTGAATGGATATTACATGTAAGAGATAGGGATGCCGGTAAAGAAAATAATGAAGAAGTTGAATTAAGTTACTAGATAATTTTTTAATAAGAGATACAACTGATCCTATTGCAACTATCATTGAAAACACGTATTCTGACATATTACACAATATGCGTATTGATGGGTTTTTTTTCTTCAGGATAGAGCAGTTTTGGCACCAACTAATGAGATAGTAGATACTATCAATGATTATGTGATGTCATTATTGCCCGGTGAATAAGTGTTGTATATGAGTTCAGATAGCATTAGTAAGGAAGACGGAGACATTGTTGGCCACGAGGATGTATTTTCAGTTGAGTTTCTTAATACTATTAAATTCTCAGGATTGCCAAACCATTTCATACGTTTGAAGGTTGGATGTATAGTAATACTGCTCAGAATGATGTTGAGGCAAGAATGCTTTATGGAAAGAATACCAGATGAAGGTATTTGTGCCTAGAATGATGTGGAGCTCATCAGATTTGACGAAATTGCCTATCAAATTCCAACGTAGGCAGTTCCAACGTAGGCAATTGCCTTCTCTTTTGCCTTTTTACTCTCCAGGTTTATGTCTAGAGCAAGCAAATTCCATTTATTCATATGAGATTCTTGGGCCTCTTTACTTTTACAGCGGCTACATTCCATGGGTATGTGGCCTTCAGTAGAAACATCATCAATTGAATTGTGGTGGATTACTTATTGAACTTGCATTTTGTTGTTTTACGCATTCTATTTGCAATTCACTTTCTTGATTTGTTTATTCTTTTACCATTGCATCTATATGTAGGGTTTAAGATGCAATGTAAAGATACTACAAGATTGCCTCTTTCATTTCATAAAATTCCACTCTGAATATTACTCCCTCTGTCTTTTTAGTTTTTTCACACTTTGTCTAAAGCACAGGTTTGCTTAATTTCATGTCCAAAATTTAGTTTCTAAATCGGTTTTTAACAGAAAATTTATCTTTTTTATTGATTATTTATTGATTCTATTCATAGATTTTGATTTCGTATCCAATTTGTTCATAGAGTTTATACAAATATTTGGATGTGTACGATGATTAACTGATTCTGTTTAATCATGTGCATGTTCAGATTTCTATCTGTTTCTCGGGCTTTCTAAATTACATTGATCTGTTTATTTTTTGAATTAAATTCATGATTGATGATCTTTGTAGGTGAACGAATAAAGCACACATAAATCAATTTTGAGCCTTATTAAATAAACATGAGTTATCCCGATCCCCCGCCTCCACCTTATCCATTTATGTTGCAACCATACTCCGGTGGCAATGGTGGTGAATTATGGGCTTAAGATCCATTGAATAGTGACTACCTTGACTCCTTTACTTTTAAAGACTTAGAAGTTGATTCATATTCCATGTTTTATTGTCTTCTCCAATTGGCCTCCGCCGAATAAGGCTTCACATCATTCATGGTGTATGGATTTTAGTCCTGGGAGAGGATTCATGGCAATGGATAATACTGCGGGACATGTGCTACCGTATAAATTGCATCATTATCATCAGGCTCATTTTCGAGTATCTTGGTGATTAGAATTAGTTTTGTATTTGTTTTATTCTCTTATGTTGGTGTAACATGATAGACAATGTCCCTGACAGATGCTATTTTTATTTTTATTTTTGGTTAAACTATAATTTTATTTAAAAATAATAATAATCCAGTTATTATTATTTGAAATGGGAATGAATTTGTTTGGTTATGATCATACAATGATGTTAATATTTCATGGATATTTGGTGTATATGTATGATAGTTTGTCAATTGGATGTTTTGAATACCCTTTTCCTTAATTAGTTTAAAAGGAACTTCAATCATAGTGTTTATATGTATTGAATACCTTTTTTCTTAATTAGTTAAGAAGAAATTTCAATCATACTGTTTCAGTGAGATGAAATGTATTAAGTATTAATAATATTGAGCTGCAGTGGATGAACAAATTAATGGAGCAACGAGAAACTCAATTTGAGTACTTATTGTAATGTGTGTATGTAATTATGTGTCGTAGACATTCGATGGCAACTACAGTCTCTTAAGGTCTATAAATGAATCACCATTATTGAATTTATGGTAGCATTACACAGACTATACTATAAGATTTTTTTTTATTTTTATTTTTTTTGGTTTGGGGGTGTCTTTATACTTTATATTACTTCCCATAATGTAGAATTTTCCAATATATCACTTATTATACACCTAATTATCAGATTTATGGTTTTTTAGAATTGTGTGGAATAACATGATTTTTTTCAGTTCACCTTTTCATCATAATGATTGGCTACCCATTTTTAATGCTGAACTATAGTTTTAAGACACTCTCTCTCTCTCTCTCTCTCAGTATAGAAATGCATTGCATCAGTTTTTCTTAATTAGTTAGCCTTATTATTCCCGTCGAATTTCGACGGGTTACTCACTAGTTATGATGTAAAAATAAAATCGAGATGATCGAGGAAAGGGAAGATAAAAAAGAAAGTATACAAATAGCCGCACCTAAATTTACAAGCTCCTACAAGTTATAGCACCTTCCCAACAATTTTAAATCTTCAAATCAGAAGTCTTGGCTTTGACACCAAACCTCGGTATTTACTAAATTAAGGGTATGCTTAGATATCCAAATATTTGAGTCCCAGGGTAGAATATTCAGATAGAACCCTGCAACCTACCTCAATACTCCCTCAGTCTAAAAACATTTTTTGTTTTAGACTTTCTCATACATATTAAAAAATGTGATTAATACATGTGAAAAAAAGACTCACGTACCCTTAGAATTATTCAGTTACCTAGTTAATTAAACGCTTGCACATGGATAACGCCAAACTTTGGGAGGGTTTTTCTTAAACCCACCGCGTTTGATGTTGGGTGGCAACCCAAAGTCCCACATCGGCAATTGAGCAAACAATTGCAAGGTATATAAGAGCACCCACCCACTTCATTAGCATGAGGCCTTTTGGGAGTTGACCCAAAAACAAATCCGTGCGGGCTGGGCCCAAAGCGGACAATATCATACTAATGCGGAGATTGGTGGTGGTGGTCGCGGTCCCTTCAAGTGGTATCAGAGCCATGGTTCGGATGGGCCCGACCGGGTGGACCGTGTGTGTGCTTTATAGGGTGGGGTTCCCCTTGTGCGACATAGCGAATCGAGTCTTGCAATCGAGGGTGATGGTGTTTCGCGGGCGGTTGGTACAAGCTTTCGCCGATATGGGCTAGAGGAAACACTGCGGGCCATAGCGGTGTGGTCCTCGGTTTGAGGGGAGGATTGTTGGGTGGCAACCCAAAGTCCCACATCGACAATTGAGCAAACAATTGCAAGGTATATAAGAACACCCACCCACTTCATTAGTATGAGGCCTTTTGAATGCGGAGAGTGGTGGTGGTGGTCGCGTCCCTTCATTTGAGACACCTTGAACCCACCTTGTTTGATCCAAACACACCTAATAGATCGTTTTATTTCTAATATTTTCTAAATATCAACAATTTTTATATATTACTCCTATTTATATTTAATGACTCCATGTGTACAATTAAAGGCTTGTTTATGTTTTTAAGGAAAATGATCATTAAAATATTGGCGCTACATAAAGAAATACTCCCTCCGTCCAGAGTATATGTCCACCTTTCCTTTTTAGTCCATCCCAGAGTATATGTCCACTTCCTAAAATGGCAAAGAATCTTTACAATTCATCCCACTCATTATTTCTCTTACTTTACTTTTATACTCACAACACCAATCAACTTACTATTTCCTCCCTCTCACTCTCTCCTACTTTACTTTTATACTCACAACACTTACATCACTTCCACAATTTCTTAATTTCCGTGTAAATGGGAGGTTGGACATATACTCTGGGACGGAGGGAATAGTAATCTTTAATGATGTTACTACCTATGTCCCAAAATGAATGACCTTTTCTGTCCCAAAATAAATAACCTTTTTATCTTAAAGTGAGTCCCTAACTTCTTTTTTTACAATTTTTTTCAAAATTCATTTTATACTTTCCAAAACTAACATTTTGAAAGCGGATAACATGGAAAATTTTGAATTTTTAGAGATTTTTGAATTTTCACTATCAATAGTCAACTTTGTAGAGTGTCCCTTTTCGAGATAAATCATTTGTTTTGGGACGGAAGGAGCATATAGTAATGGGGCGTGGCAGGCTTTGGCTTATCCGAGGCGGTCGAGATCGATTTAAAGATTTCGTGAGCGGGCTTGGAAATGCCAAACCCGTCCCAAAACTCGCCCCTGCCATCCTTAGGGAGTAGTAACGTAGGGTTTGGAACAAAGTCCAATACTCCAAACCAAACTATCCCTAATGAATCTTCCCAAGTCCTTGATTGGTTGTTTCATTAATTAGTATGGCAGACCTACAAATTATATAATCAATCAAGAATTGTCACCGGTGTGTTTTGCCATAGCATTACTCCCAATGCTTGATTTAAGATAGAAAAATGCACAAACTAGAAGCTCACAACAGCTCGAGCGAACCAAAAAAAGGTTCTTTTTTGCCTAATGCAAGACAAGTTACTGCCGCATTAGACATACATTATTCCTCGTGTTGGTGATCATTTGAATAGTACTCCCATCTTTCCTGAAATGATCATCTCATTTGTCATTTTTCATTCTCCAAAAAAGTTCTTCCCGTTTCTACAATTTAGGCTTAAATGTGCATTAACACAACATGGCTAGTGAAGCAAGTGTTCATATCTTTAAAAAAGTTTGAATAGTCAAACTTGAAGATCATTTTGGAACGGATGGAATAGTACTTAAAACCTAATTCTAAGTAATCAGCATGGAAAATATTGCAATTTGTTTCCAAAACCAACAACAAAACTTCTGTTACCAAAAGCATGAAAGTTCCTAAATTATGACGAAAATATCAATCTTCTATCGGTAAGAATCAGGCTATACCACAAGCAACAAAAAATGTAGTAATAAACAATTAGCATTACATTTTCACATTACTATCAAATATAGAGAAACAAGTGACAGCGTATGAACTTACTATAAGTTAAAGGTTCAAACCCAAGTTGACTCACCACTACAAGTGATTATCCAATTTTGGATCAAATATTTTGGATTTTGGTTTAACTATGGATGCTCTCATCTCATTCAATTGCTATGAGTCTAGGAGAAAAAAGCTCCCGATTAAATAGCGAGACTATTCAGTTCCTCGGTTCACGCACCCCCGGGCCCTATATGATGCCGCTCTAATCTAATTCGACCATGGCCTGCATATGTCTCAGGTAAACCAGTATCACCTCCACACCTCCCCACCCACCCACCTACTCCCCACTTGCGCATAATGTTTAAACTACTCAAACAACTTGAAATGGAGAGGATCCAGGAAAGGGAAGCAAATAAAGATAGTAAACAAAAATATCCACACTAAAATCAAAATCCTACAAGTTCGAGCACCTTCCCAGACAATTAAAATCTTTAAAATGGAAGTCTAAGATTGGCATAGAGTTACTGAATTAAGGGCATAGGTAGATAGAAACAAGTGAGCCTCCCAATATTGAAGTCTTAAAGTAGAATAATTCTGATAAACCATGCAGCCTACCTCAGTACTAGTAACTTAGGGCTTCAAATGAGAAGGGCACAAAGTCCGACACTCCAACCCAAACTAACCGTATTGAACCTTCCCAAGTCCCTGATTGGCTGTTTCGTTGATTAGTGGCCGACGTACAAACTCAATCGATCAAGAACTGCAATCAGTGTTTTTTGCCTTAGCATTATCGCAAGTTCCCAACGATAAAATTACCATAAATTTTCACTATTGCTTGTGGAAAAAATAAATGCTGGATTAAGATACAAAAATGCACAGCCAACCAAAACAGTTCTTTCACCTCATGCCAGACAAGTTACTGCCACATTAGTAGTATTTTGTTTTTCAAGTTGACAATCATTTATATAGTGAGTAAAACCTAGTTCTAAGTGGTCCGTATGGAATATATTGCAATTTATTTCCAAATCCACAATAATCTCAATTTCGAGACAATGAAACTTAGTTCCCGAAAACATGTATGTGCCTGAATCATTGAAGAAAATGTCAATCTTCTACAAGTAAGAAGCAGCCTATACCACACACAACAAAGCAATGTAGAAATGAACAATTAGCATTAAGATTTTCACAATTCACGATCAAATATACAGAAACACATGATGGAGTAAGAACTTACCATACTCATACATTGTCTAATAACTGAAGCTGCTTATCAACAATTTGCGCCCGGAACTCTCCATCGCTAATAACCAACATATCCCTCAACAGAACCAAAATTCCCAGCTCAACCAACATCTCATGCCGCCACTTTATCTTACCCTCCAAACTAAACGAAAAGAACTGAGGAAACTTCTTCAATTCTGTCAAATCCCATTCATTTCATTGAAAAAGGACTCAGCTTTAGGCTTTAAATTTTTCTCAATACTATACGTCAATATCCCTGCGATCTCAATACCATAATATCAACATCTTTTCGGGCATACACCTTCCAAGTAATCCATTTTAGGAACCAGCGGATTCTTGACATTCGAAACTAGCTGAACAGTGTTATGGCAGGGAACAGGATCAAACCCTAGTTCACGCAAGATACAGAGGGCAGGTTTCAATTGGTTCTCTACACTAAAAATGAGGAGGCGGGGGCACCGGAGTATTGACTTTCGGACTTCGTGGAAGGGGATGCCGACGTCATTTAGGATGAAATCGAGGGTAGGGTAAAGGTGGAGGTAAGGATCGGCAGTGAGGAGCTGAGGGTACATGTCGAGAAGATGCGGCCGGAGCGTTCGATTCCCATAGAGGAGAGACAGGTTTCGACGGATTTGAGGGTTTGGAGAAGAGTGGATGGAGCGGAAATTGGGGTTCAATTCTAGGGCTTTCGTGGGTTTTTTTTTTGAGATTTTCAAGCTATTGGATTTTTAGGAGGCCGAAATCGGTGGTGGCGGCGGCAGAGGGAAGGGGGAGGTGGTGGCGGCATTTATGGGATTGGATTTGGGGGGAAATTGGGGTGTGAGAGGGAGACGTATCTCCGTAGCGTTTAAAACGCGCGTAATAACGATCTGAATTAAAGCGCGCCTGGGTAAGGGTCGACATATCCTCAACCAGTCGACCGTACATGATTACTTGATTTTTAGTTACTCAACCAATAATAAACATGAGTATTCAAAAAAAAAAAAAAATCTTTTAAACCGGCATAATAATAATTTATGGGTCCAAAATTCAGAAAGTATGTTCCAACCAAAATGTAATAGTATAGTTATTGGGGTGGACTTGACCGTCTCACTCACACCGTGAGATGGCTCACAGCCGAACCAGCCAAGCCAATTTTTTTTTTATTATTTTTTTTCCTGTTATTTTTTACTTGCCAGCAAAAGTAACACTTTTTATAAGAAAATGTAACACTTTTTTCTCATATGTAACACTTTAAAAAAAAAATACCATAATTTTGCTGAAATAAATTAAAGATAGCATAAGATTGACAACTAAACTAATGTACCATTTTATAATAAATGAATGTAACCTTTCTCAATTGTAACACTTTTCTAGGGTTTTACATTCAATTGAAATGCAAAACCGATTATATACATGATTTTTTACTCTCTTTTAAAAAAAAAAAATATATATAACATTTAACCTATAAACTGTTACATTCATCTATATAACATATTACAATCATATATGCACTGTGTTACATTCAATTATTACTTTTTCTAACCACAAAAACTATTTATATTATTTTGCGAAACTGCTGTGTGATGATCATGAATTCTTGAAATTTATCATCACCTTATTTCAAATATTCAACCTTCATCCTAATATTAAGTTTAAGAAAGTGTAAATTATATGTGAGTAGAATGTCACTTGACATGATGAAATGTATACTTGATGTGTTAAGTAAGTGTGTTACTTGGGTTTGATAAGAAATTATGTAAATGAGATATGGAGTGAGAAGTCTTGATGCTTCTCATTGTGTAAAAATGAAATGTAGAAAGAATGAATGAAGTATTGTGGATAGGAACAAAAATGAGCAATAATAAGAGCATGGGGCCTTGGTGTCCATGTTTAAATGAGAATGAGATAATTTACATGTATACATGAGTGTTAAATTTAATTGGTGGAATTAGTCAATTATGTAATATAATGAGGAAATGGGAAAGTTTATGATATTATTGGGTTGAGTTGACTTTGTTGACCTTGAGTTGACTTTAGGGGCAAAATGGTCATTTCGTGTGAATCATAAAATTAAGAAAGGGGATGAAGGGAGGAAGAAGTAAATCAAGTAGAAATTACACTCCTATCATAATCTAGCAGGTAAGAATTCTTTTATTCTCTATGATTTCTATTTACTTGTGAGTAACTATCAATTTTGTTCTTCTTATACAATGATTTTGTATATATTATGCTATATTGATGATTTGGGGGAAATTACTAGGGTTAAGAACTCATAAAATGAATATACATCAAAGCAGATTGTTGAGTTTAAATAGCAACCTTCTATTGTTTGGGTTTGTTAATTTGTTGATTTCGATAATTCGTAACTCATTCTTCAAACTCGAAATTGGGTGAATTTTGAGTGAAATGAGTGAATTGACTCTACAGAGGCTACCTATTCTATTTCCCCATTTTCCTTAGTCAGCGCTTGTGGAAATTCCTATCAAATCCCTTAAAACTTGTAAGGTTCTTATATTTGAGTATTTTGGGATAAAATGGGTATTATGTGTTATACTAAATTAATATTTACTTAATTTTGAATATTAAGTGAATTGTTTTTATAAATATTAGATTAATTTCCAATAGTTTCTGGAAATTCCCAATTAGTCCCTAAAATAGAGTTTGTTACTTTTGTTAACTCAAGAGTCAATGGAATATGAGTAATTAGTAAGAGTTAATTTGGTATTAGGACTAATCTAATGTGATTAGTGAACTTAATATTGTTTATTAAGGTTAACATATATTAATTAGCCTAATAGAGTTGAAAAATTTAACGAAACTTCACCAAACTTCGTTAACTTGCATGTAATGTAATGTGTGTGTGTGTGTGTGTGTGACACTTCATGCTTGGTAAAAGGGGTATAAATACCCATTTTCTCTTAGCTCTCTCTATCTTATCTTTACTACACACTCAAATATACACACACAACAAACCTCAAGAGAGTGAAAATTATAGAGCTTCCATGATTTGAAGGCTTAAACCTAGGAAATTCATCAAGTGATCTTCTTTAATGTTTGTTCCTTTCATCAAGATGAACAAGTAGAGCTAACAATATTGAACTTTCATCCATGGAATTTCTTCAAAAGGTAAGAAATCCTATCTTACACTTGTATTTCATGTTTTACATGGAATTCTTGTATCTTAGACTTATAATTGATATAATTAAAACTTTAATGAGTTGAGTTCATGGAATTTATTTGGTTATTGATGTTTTGTGTTAATACTATAATTATGGTATTAAATGAATTAATGGTGGTAGAAATGGTATATATGAGATTGTGAAATATAAAGAATTGATGGGTTGTACCTAGAGAACAAGTACTGGTGTGATTACTTGAAGTGTTGGACATGAATATCTATAAAAATAATTGTGTCATAAATTAAATGGAAATTCTAGGTAAAGTGATAACTAAGTGCATTGGAAATTATGATTTTGTGTTGTGTATTGAGTGAAGACCCATTTATTGGTATTCTTATGAAAGAACTTTAAATTAATATTGAGTAATAAAGTAATATTGGGTAATAGTTTACCCAAGGAAATAGATGGATTAAGTAACTATAACTTGAAGTTGTAAGGTGAGTTCATGTAAAGACCTAAGTATGAAAGTATTGATACCATGAGTATCAATAATAAAATTTGGGATACTCTTGTATGAATTGAGAAAGTGAGTATGAGATTGTTATAGACCTTATGGTTTATGGTATAAGTTATAATATGAAATGAATTAATTATAGTAGCTATTTTTATGGGGTGTAAAAGGGTATAAAGTTATGAAGAATACTTCATAGTCATGATGAGAATAAGAGTATGGATTGTTGTGGTTTAAAGTGGTGGAATAAATATTGAACACGAATCCGATGTGGGATTCACTATATATTATGTAAAGTGATGGAACCTACACCATCATTCGAGTTATACTCCTAGCAACATTGGGAGATACTATATGAGTACGAATATGAATACCGAACACGAATCTAATGTGAGATTCACTATATGAGTACGAATATGAATACCGAACACGGATCCAATGTGGGATTCACTATATATATGGAAATGGGTATGTACACGAATCCGATGTGGGATTCATTATATGAATAATGGGATATATATATGTATATGTTACAATGGGACAGAGATAAGTTCTTGATATAGTACTAAAGTGAGTGTTGTTATTGCAAACATTTGATAATAAAAGTAGTGTATATGTATAGTTATGTTGAGATGAGATTGTGGAATAAATACTGAACACGAATCCAATGTGGGATTCATTATATATGGATATGATGGTATCTTGATAAAAGTTGAGTTGTATATATTATTGTTAGAAAAGAGAAATGGGTTGTGGTTTTGTGTTGACAGGAAATGGGAAATGAAGAAATGGATGTGACTAGAATGGTGGTAATGTTTATTATATATGAGTTTCACGTTTATTGGTTTCGTATGTAGCAGTTATGTTATTAAATAGGGTTAATTGCAATTTAGACCCTGAAGTACCATACTACCCTTCCAAGCGAACCCCGATATGTTTTTTTTGTCAAATCGGGTCTTGATGTTTTAAAAATTCGCCAAATAAGGCCTTTTTGACGGATTTCGTTAGAAAGTCAGTTATGTAGCATGTGCCATGCACGTGACTAACGGAATTGGGTGACTTTGAATTGATATTAGCTATTAAGGGGTTATAAATGACATCTTTAAATAATTTCATTGCTATGAGTAGTATTTTATTCGTCTGTATTAAAATGCTTCCGCGTATTTATGAGGTAGGAATTTCTTACTGAGTTATACTCACCTTTATTTGTTTCAATATCGAAACAGGAAGTGTCTAGCTATAGAAGACAAATACATCAAGTGAGGATAGAAGGGGAAATTGTAGGGTAGTACTTTAAGGTCTATGACCTATGTTATTGTAGAATCAATTAGTATGTATACATGAGTTGCATTTAATACGCCTTAGTGTTTGTATTAATTTGATAAACTCCTAGTAAAGTATAAAGAGTTATATTTGGTGGTACAAGAGTTCTTAAAGCTCTTGTTGTTGTTGTGGTTGTTGTCATGATTTGGTTTTGTTCAAGAGTTGTGTAACTCTTAGTTGTGGTCATGTCGGGTTAAAGAAAAGTTTTTTTTAAAGTCACAAGTTTTGAGAGTTGTAATGTCATGTGGACATCATTCATGCCCAAATAAGTTCTAAATTAGGAGCCTAATTTTGGGTGTGTGACATGCTGTTACATCTTACAATAAAGTGTTACTTTTTTATGATCAAACTGTTACTTTCTTCATAAGAACGTGTTACATCCCAGGAGACGAACAACCCAATTTTTTTTTGTGTTAATATATATATATATATATATATATATATATATATATATAAAAAACAATCGTTGAGACGAACACAACGGTATTTTTAAATATTTTTTTGACTTCAAAATCTCAAGATATAGCATTTTAAAGTTGTTGTGGTTTTTTTTTTTTAATGGAGGACACGTGGCGCAAGCTGGAAGGATGGAGGAGTTGGCTGGGCGGGTGAGGCGCTGGAGCAGGCGTAGGTGGGCGGGTTTTGACCCATGGAGACGGTCTCACATGAGTTTTTGTCATAGTTATTTATAGTGTATAGTCCAAAGTTATACTCCCTCCGTCCCACACTAAGAGTCCTACTTTCCATTTTGGTACGTCCCAAAGTAAGAGTCTTATTCCTAAAATGGCAAAGAATCTTTACTATTCACCCCACGCATTCTCTCTCCTATTTTACTTTTATACTCACAACACCAATCAATTCACTATTCTCTCTCACTCATTCTCTCTCTTACTTTATTTTTACACTCACAACATTTACATCACTTCCAATATTTATTAATAAGCATGCAAATGAGGGGTAGGACTCTTACTCCGGGACGGAGGGAGTACTAAATTTTAATTCATCGGCAATTATAAAAGAACTGTAATCCTTTTACCATAAAATGAATGGCTGCATTCGCTCATTTGTGGCGGTGAGGAAACTCCCTAATAACTGATAAAGACTAGCGGGTAACCCGTGCTTTGTACGGATAACAAATTATTATTTTTTCGTATTTTGTTTTATATGATTTTATTTAATAATGTAACATAATAAATTTTTAATATAACTATATTGTATATGAATTAAAATGTTTGCTTATAAATTTAGGAAAACTGTGTTAATTTTTTAGTAATAATTAAAATAATTATGATAATTAACTAATATTATTAATTGTACTTATTAACAAATATAATAACTATTATTATTCACTAATAATACTAATAGTTATAATTAACCTATATATTAACTATTATAATTAATTAATACTCCCTATGCCCTAGAGTAAGAGTCCTACCTTGTTTGTGCACACTTATTAAAGACACAATAGAAAAATGGTAAACATTGCAAGTGTATTGAGGGTATAATTGTCCAAAACACTATTCATTCTTTCTCATCATTTGTCCTTTTAGGAAATAGACTTTTAGTGGGACATACAAAAATAGAAAGCATGACTATTACTCTCGAACGTAGTGAGTACTGTTAATATTAAATATTAACATTTATTGTATAATGATTAACTAATACTATTAATAATAATAGTTAGCTTATATAGTACCCCCTCCGTCCCAGAGTAAGAGTCCTACTTTCCATTTTGGTACGTCCCAAAGTAAGAGTCCTATTCTTAAAATAGCAAAGAATCTTTACTATTCACCCCACTCATTCTCTCTCATATTTTACTTTTATACTCACAACACCAATCAATTCACTATTCTCTCCCACTCATTCTCTCTCCTACTTTACTTTTACACTCACAACATTTACATCACTTTCAATATTTATTAATAAGCGTGCAAATGAGGGGTAGGACTCTTACTCCGGGACGGAGGGAGTAACTATTATGATTAACTAATAATACTATTAATATTAATAATTAATATATATAGTAACTATTATGATTAAATAACACTATTAATAGTAATTTTTAGTTTATTTAATAGTTAATTTTAATAGTTAAATATAAATGTTAAGTATAATGATAGTTAACTATTAATAATAGTCAATTGTTATTTGTTTAAAATTATTAACTAATTATATTAATTACTATATAAAGTAATTATTATAGTAACTATTACTAATAATAGTAATAATTACTATACAGGGTAACTATTATGACAAAAACTTGTGTGAGAACACTCCAACCCATCTCATGGGTGAGACGGGTCATTTTTTTTTTTACCCATTACCCGACCCACAACCTTGCTCCAGGACCCATGGGGGGACCCTGCCACGTGGTTGGCCCAATTTTTTTTTTTTTTTTTTTTTTTGTTGTTGCTTTTTTTAAAATTTTTATATTTTTATTTTTGGTTTTTTTTTGGGTTTGTGAAAAGTAATAGTTACCATCTCTTAAAGTAATAGTGTTATTCCTATGTTTTCTTCGTTTGCCAAAAGTAATACTTATTATAACTAAAATGTAACAAACGTGTTATTTATATGTAATAGTATTTGTACATAATTGTAATACATATGTATAGATATCTATATGTTTTCAAACAATAAGTTACAATGGGGTCAAATTTATCATGATACATGTAAAAGTATTACATTATCTATAGAAATCTGTTACAATTTCGTCAATCAAAGTGTTACATTTACTTGTATAAACTTACTATTACATTCATATACATAAGTTATTACTTTTCAAATGGGTAAAAACGAGCTTTTGTTTTTTTAAAACAAGTATTACGTTTACTTATGAACAATGTTACTTTAAGAGATGGTAACTATTATTTTTTGCTAAACCACTGAAAAGCCGAAAAAAAATATATAAAAACTCAATTATTATTTTTTTCGGCCAATGGTGGGTTGCCACGTGGCGGGTTCGGCCCATGGGTCATGGGGCGACCCGTCTCATGCATGAGACGGATCCCCTTGTTCTCATGGGAGACCACCTCAACTATTATAGTTAACTATAATAGTTACCCTATATAGTAACTAATATTATTAGCTAATACTATTAGCTAATAGGAAAAAAATGAAAAGTCACTTATTTAAGAGGATAGTGTTTATGTGGCATCACCAAATTCAAGCTTCTTCCATGACATTTCCACATGGCAACACCTTAGCTATCCTCACTAACTTTAATATATATATATATAGAGAGAGAGAGAGATTTATGTTACTCAAAATCAATGGCGGGGTCACGAATTTCATCAACGGGTGCAAATATTGTTGAACAAAAAAAAATAATGTATTTTTGTCAATAGGGGCAAAAGTAAAATAAAATAAAATCTAATGCAGTAGTTCTTTTATTTCAATAGGGGCAAATTTAAACAAATTGTTCCAAACCCTTAAATATTAGTAAAATTTGCACTAAAAAAAATATATTTTTAAAAATTAATTGGGACAATTGCCACTTTTACCCCATGGTCCACCATTGCTCTAAATATAACTACATACTCCCTCTGTTCCAGATCAATGGACACAGTTTGACTTTTTTGGTCAATTGAGTCAATCTTTGATCATAATTTTATGAATATCTAAATATCTCTATGAAATTCAAAAAATTGCTAATGTTTCACTATTAGAAATACTATCATTAACAATTTTTAAAATTATATAGAAATATCTAGATATTCATAAAATTATGGTCAAAGATTGATTCAGTTGACCAAAAAAATCAAACTATACCCATTGGTTTGGGACGGAGTGAGTAGTTACAATCTCACAAGGATTCAACACCCAAGATCACCTTCTTTGAATAATGATGGACACGCCCGTCTCAATAATTATTGAGGATATGTGCTAAATATGAGCTAAATGAATATTGAGCCTTTATATTTAAAAAATTACCATATATATGTACCCCTTCGATCACTAATAAATGTCGCGTGTTTGATATTTTGATCAATTTGATTGAAGTTTACAAAAATTTAGCGACAAATTGATTATATACATTAAAATTTAAAAATTGTAATTGATTCTTTATTAAAATTACTACTACTAACAATATTTCCGATTCAATGGGGGTAATTAAAATTGAATAAATTGAAGTAAAAATTAAATTAAGTTGATTACAAAGTTAAAAAAAAAAAAAAAAAACAAAAAAAACTTTATTACGAGATGGAGGAAGTAAGTAACTTTTGTATATAAGTAATTATAATGATTAAATTAAGCTGGAAAAACGGGGAAATTAGAGAACATAAGGATCATCAATAAACAAAGCTGCTTATAATGCACCCAATCCCAGATCAGATCAAAGGCATAATACATGCACAAATTATACAAAATGAAATCACACACCCACAGAAGACAATCATTAATTCCTTTTTGACAAAAAGCGGCAGCCAAGTTCGGAACCGGAGATCAAAGGAACCTCTTAATTTTAATCGTTCACGTTTTATTGGTTTGAACTCGCTGTAAATTGAGAGACGAAATCACCTGTACCACACTTGTGTACCACTTGGTGAACCACCAGTGATCCAACGATTATGAATTAATTAAATTGTCATTAAGATTTTATCATCAATGATAATAGCCGTTGGATCACCAGTGGTACACCAAGTGGTACATAGAAGTGGTACATGTGATATCATCTCGTAAATTGACCGTAGAAGCCCTAATTTGCCGTTTGATTTTGTGTGAATTTCGAGCCATGATTTTGGAGGTGTTTCTTTTTTTCTTTCCCCGAGAAACTCGTCTGTTCCGTTTCCGCGTTTTCCCGTTTGATGCGAATGCGATACGCCCTATGCGTGTTTGTGGTATTGGGCTATAGCTTGGATTGGGTTCCAAATAGTATTGGGCTAAGTCTACAACTAAAAGGAAGTTACAGAAATATGTGGGCCCTTGGAAATTTTGGGCCCTGTGCAGATGACCTGCTTCCACATGCCCATAACCGGGCCTGATGATGGAGCAAGAGTACGCTCATGCAATAAATGATTATGCATCCAATTTCCACACAAAGTGCATCACTCCTACCCCTATCTAATAAAACAAGAGTGTGTTTTGGGGGAAACTAGTTTCTCCATAATAAATTATAAAAAATCATGTTTTTAACCCTTAAACCCTAAACATGAAACCCTAAACCTTAAACCCTATAAAAACAAGACTTTTTATAATTTATGGAAGAACTAGTTTCCCTCAAAATTTTCTCATAAAACAATTAGCAACGCTCACATTTCAAATATATACTGTGTGTATCAATTGCATGCCATGCAAGATGTGATTCTGCATCCAAATTCATATTTGATTTGTCAATGTTTTTAATAACTGTATATTGCTCATTTGTACATTGCTATATTATGATCAGTTGCATTATGTTTACAACTCAACTTTAACTGCGACATTTAATTTTAATTAGTCCCCAAAAGAGTGGTCAGGTGGTAAAGTCAAGCCTCACTTTCGGTGATCTCTAAGTTTCGTTCCCTTTCCTCGCTCCCTTCTGGCGTGGATATCGTGAAAAGATAAATAAAGTTAAATTCGATATTTAATTTGGTATGGACTATACGAGGATGGAGTAAATAATTGTACTTTTTCTTATGAATCAGATGATTATAGGTACAAGTTGAAGCAGAAAGAAAATAAACCCGTACATTATTGGGCCAATAAGCAAGCCGAATTAAAAAACACTCCCTCTACACATAAAGATAATTTCATTTTAGATTTTTTATGGTAAAAAAAAAAGGGTAATTTGCATATTGGTAACCTGAGTTTGTCTTAAGTTTGCAATTCCCAATCTAAAAGTTCAATTTTGCAAATTGGTTACCTAAGTTTGTCAATTTTTTGCAATTTGGTGAATAAACTAACTTTTCGTTAATTTTTTAACAGACCTAAACACATGTGCAGTGCACATTACTTTTTAGAATGTCAATTTTTTGAGGTGTGCAACTCAATCATCACATTGCAAAAGTGTTTAGGTCCGAAAATTGGCAGGATTGCCCTTTTAAAAAGTCATATGCGTTGCACATGTGTTTAGGTTTGTAAAAAATTTAGCGAAAAGTTAGTTTATTCACCACATTGCAAAAAATTGACAAACCTAGGTAACCAATTTGCAAAATTGAACTTTTAGGTTGGGGATTGCAAACATTCGACAAGCTTAGATTACCAGCCTGCAATTAGCCCTAAAAAATGAATTTTGATCAAACACTAGTGTCAATCTAATCATTCTAGTGAAATTCTAAAAGTTGTAATTGATTAATCATTAAGTGATTTATCAAAAAATACATTTTAGTATTTTGTTGTGATAATTAGATTAACACCAATGTTTAGTCAATGTTCAATTTTGTTGACCATAAAAAGTAAAATGAGACTATCTTTCTTGGACAAAGGGAGTATTAGATTAAGAAAAAGGCCGAAGTTAGATACAATGGGTTAATAGTGATCCAGATGGCCAGATATGATATCTGCCATATAGGAGATTTATAACTAACAGAGTAAAGCTACTGGGCTTGCCCAACTAACAGGGGCGGACACACGCTTGCCGTAGGGTGTGGGGGTGAATCCCCCTGTTTTCACGTCACAAGGAAAAAAAATAGTTTTATTCACAAGTGCACCCCCCATCCCCAGTTATGGCCACCTCTTTTGTAAACCAAAAGTTCAGAACACAGTAAAAGTAAAAAAGAATACGCCAACTCAGAATAACAAAGAGTTTTTAGCCATTTTGACCTGTGTACTATTTGGGCGTAGTGAATGTGACATGCGTACTTCATAAACAGCAAACGTGTCCTGCGTACTTTAGTTTCGTTTTCAATTTGACCTATTTTTCTAACGTCAGTTAAAATTTAACGAAACAGTCAATGAAAGTTAACGTACTAGTTAGTTTGAAGTTTATTTTCCTTTTAAGGGCTTCATTGATAATTCTATAAGTAAAAGGGTTGTGAACAAAAAATTTGAAACATTAATATTTAAAGCTTAAAATAAATATATATTTTTATAATTTTAATTATTTTTGAACGTTTCTTAAAAAAGAAATAATTGAATTAGGTTAATAGTGTAAATAGTCATGTTTTTAAATCTGAAAATCATTTAAAACATTTTTACATACCTAAACTACCCCTGAATCCCTAATCAAAACCCACCCCTTCCTCCCAACCACAAACGCATACTCTCTCTCCTTCTGACCCTCTCTCTTATTTCTCTCTCTAGCTCTCATCTCCGGCACCTCTCCTCTCCCTATCTCCGGCAATATCCCACATCCTTCACCTTCGGCAACATCTCCCATCCCACACCTCCGACAACATCTCCCATCCCTCACCTCCGGCTGTTGGGATTGGAGTCCTAAACATAAGGGGGAAAAGGAGTCTAAGTCGAAGGGGGTGGAAGAGTCGAAGAGGAGTTCGAAAAGGAGAAGGAAACAGCCGTCTGAGGGGGTGGGCGACCGCACAGAGGAACTGGAGAAGTGGGCGGCCGCACACGTGAATGCCTCTTGGCTTAGTTTCGACCGTATAGAGATGTTACTTGGTTTCTTGATTTTAGTACGGGACTGTGGATGCCTTTTGGCTTAGTTTCGACCGTACGTTTTGTGCTCTCAATTTATTGATGTTCTGCGGAAATAAAAGTTTCAGAATTTATCCCTATGAACAAACAAAAATAACAAACAAACATATGCTCTCATAAATTTTTAATTTATAAAATATCTAAGAGATGCTATTAATGATCAAAAACAAGGTACGACTCTTCTAAGAGTTTCACCCATGAAAGTCAAGTTTTTCCTCATTCGTTGAGAGTCGTTGTTTCTTCTCATTCATTGAGAGCATATGTTTGTTTGTTTGTTTTTTGTTTTTTTTTTCAATTGCAACGAATCTCACATTATTTCACAATAAAGAGGATGTCATTGTTATTACTATAAAAGGATGTTTTGTGGATTTTTTATGTTTTGTGAGCATTTTCTCATCAACCCGAATTCTCAAATATATTGAGTGTCCAAAGTAAAATATTATCTGGTGGATGATTTCTTAAATACACGATTGAGGTATTGTCCAAATTTTACTTAGAGTTGAACTCTGAATGTCTCAATGTTTAAATCAAAAAGATAACTGTTGTAGGTTAAGAGATGGAAATATTAATCATCTTCGACCTTTGTCGATTGTCATTTCTTTTTTAATTGTGAATGTAATTGATTTTGTCCTATGCCAAAAAAAGACCTTGTACTCCTTCCGTCTAACTAAAACTTACATTTTATTACTCTTCTTAGTGTCCCACTAAAAAATAATTTTTTCCTAAGCATAAAATTTGACCACTAAAAATTAAACTTTTCCAAAGCAGAAATTCTGAAATATTTGTTTATTTAGTGGACGAACAACTATCGGCTTACTATTCCCGGTCTGCTTTTTATCACTTACTTTACTTTTCATACTTGTCCTTGAATTTAGCAAGAGGCTAGTATTCCGTTAACATTTTTTCTTAATCCGTGTTTAAAATATTTTTTTACGACAAAAACTTGTGTGAGAACACTCCAACCCGTCTCATGGGTGAGACGGGTCATTTTTTTGACCCATTACCCGACCCACAACCCTGCTCCAGGACCCATGGGGGGACCCTGCCACGTGGCAGCCCCTCATTGGCCCCAATTTTTTTTTTTTTTTTTTTTTTTTTTTTTTTTTTTTTTTTTTTTTTCGGTTTGTGAAAAGTAATAGTTACCATCTCTTAAAGTAATAGTTACCATCTCTTAAAGTAATAGTGTTATTCCTATGTTTTCTTCGTTTGCCAAAAGTAATACTTATTATAACTAAAATGTAACAAACGTGTTATTTATATGTAATAGTATTTGTAAATAATTGTAATATATATGTATAGATATCTATTTGTTTTCAAACAATAAGTTACAATGGGGTCAAATTTATCATGATACATGTAAAAGTATTACATTATCTATAGAAATCTGTTACAATTTCGTCAATCAAAGTGTTACATTTACTTGTATAAACTTACTATTACATTCATATACATAAGTTATTACTTTTCAAATGGGTAAAAACGAGCTTTTGTTTTTTTAAAACAAGTATTACGTTTACTTATGAACAATGTTACTTTAAGAGATGGTAACTATTATTTTTTGCTAAACCACTGAAAAGCCGAAAAAAAAAAAAAAAAAAAAAAAAAAAATCGGCCAATGGTGGGTTGCCACGTGGCGGGTTCGGCCCATGGGTCATGGGGCGACCCGTCTCATGCATGAGACGGATCCCCTTGTTCTCATGGGAGACCACCTCTTTTTTTACAACTAGTATTCCGAATTTTATTCCATTTTTAATCATATCTCAGTTCTCATATCCGTACACCTAAATTGTGCGCCACACTCTCAAATCAATATACCCACAACCCATTCTCACTTATATTTACCCTTTTTGTAGTTTTCATGTCAAAGCAAAAATTGCACATATTTACGAGACAGATGGAGTATTATCTGAAATTCCAAATTCTAATGGGAATTCTAATAATCCAAATTAAGAATACTAACATATGACTCAAAAATTCTTGGTAAGTACTACTAACTGCAGATCTTGGGTCAAAGATTCTTCTTTCTTCTTCTACTTCTTGAAACAACACAAACTTTTAATTTGCTTGGCTTTGATGCATTCAAAACTGGTCATTTCTCCTTCTCCCAAGTGCTTACTCATTAAGACCTTGAATAAGACGCTGTACCACAAAAATAATCACAAGCTTGCCTAAAATATTGTTTGGTCAGAACTCAGAAGAAGAGGGTCTTTTTTATATCCCACTGTCCTAGATCAATGTGCACAGTTTGATTTTTTTAGTCAAATGAAGCAATCTTTGACCATAATTTTATGAATATCTAAATATCTCTTTGAAAATCTAAAAATTGTCATTGTTTCACTATTAGAAATACTATCATTAACAATTTTTAGAATTGTATAGAAATATCTAGATATTCATAAAATTATGGTCAAAGATTGACCCAGTTGATAAAAAAAATCAAACTGTGCTCATTGATCTGGAACGGAGGAAGTATATTCGGTCAATGACATGAGAGATGGTGACTTTGGTAAAAGTTAAGAGAAACAAAAGCTGTAAGTATTAGATAGTATACCCATGTTCTATTTTTTTTTTATTTTTTTTTTATTTTTTTTTATACAGTGATTCCTTTTTTAATGTTTGCTGCCATCCATGGAAAAGACAAGAACTGTATATGATGGAGAGTGGAGACATTGAGAAATGAGCAATGTCATGGGAATAAAATAAGGTCACAAAATCTTCCTCGTAAGATGAGGTGACGATATTTTATTGGTTGCATCGATAATGGACCCTCCACACTCTAATTAAAAAAAATCAATAAAACCATTGCACCTAGGATTTTATGAGCAAGTTTTTGTGAGTTTTTTTGTGCCATAATATTATTCTTTAGGAATTGGTGTATTATGTGTCTTCTTTTTCTTGGATATATACTCCCTCCGTTTAATGTGACTTGAGACTTATTTCTTTTTTCGTATGTTCCACATCACTTGAGACTGCACAAAATGATAAAAAATCTTTACTATTCTTCCCACTCATTCTCTCACCTACTTTACTTTTACACTCACAACACCAATCAACTTACTATTCCACCCACTTATTATCTCTCATATTTAATTTTTCATACTCACAAACACCTCCTCCCACTATTTCTCTGTCTTACTTTTCCTTAATTTGTATGTCTAATTTTTTGGTCTCAAGTCACATTAAAGTTGAAACGGAGGGAGTATACCCATCTCTTCTGGATTTGTCAAAAAACTAAAGTACAGTATCAAATTGGTAGTATGAATTTGAATTAATATTATTATCTTTTTCATATCATACTCTTCCATCTTAAAATAAAAGTTTCATTTTTTATTTTAATTTATTTTAAATTAATAATATAAATTTAAAATATTTAAAAAATAAAATATAACTATCTATTTGAGACAGATTTTTTTATGGAATTACTGAATTTATTTTACTGTGATAAATATTGTACCTTTTTTCAGTTCATTTTGTTTTTGCACAGTTTGACATTTTGGTTTACTCAATTATAATTTTCTAATAATTCATTAAAAAAATATTATGTTCTAATTATTATTGATGCAATATAAATACTATGATCAATTGTTATGATTTCATGATAATAATTTTAAAAAATACTAATAATCAAATCTCATTTAAGTTGACATTTAAAGTTATCAAAACGTCTTATAAAATTTTAGTTACAAGCATGATTTTTCATAAATGAATGAATGTTGTGTTTGTAAATTTACTGTTCATTAATTAAATATTCAATTACAAAATTTATAACTACATTTTTTAATTTTTTTTAGAACCCTGCTCTATAATTAAAGTAGGTCAGTTAATATACTAAAAATTACTCAACAAATTCCAGCTAGTTTATTATTATTATTATTATTAAAGCTCTTCTAGAAAACTACTAGAAGATATTTGATGGGTTGGACTTTGCAACCAATTTGCGATGATCGTGATATGGGCTCGGCTGGCCCAAGAAAAACAGTTCAGGCTTTCACTTTTTAGCTTTCAAGAAAGAGCGAACAACAGGCAAAGTCTAATTCTATGTAAATTGTTTTTTTTCTTTTCTTTTTTGGGTTGGTCTATTGTAAAACGCGTTTTTCCTAATGGTTAGGAAAAACGTGTTTTTCAAAACCTCCAAAAGACTTTATATTGATATTCAGAAGGCTTCATGCTGATATCCTGGACCCTTCTAGCTATCACTTTTAAAGGTTCTGGCTATCAATCTCATATCCAGAAGGCTTTATATTGACATCCAGAACCAGAGAACCCTTCTGCCTATCACTTTTAAAGGTTCTGGCTATCATTTTCAAAGGTTCTGGCTATCAATTTCATATCCAGAAGACTTAATATTGATATCAAGAACCCATCTGGCTATCACTTTCAAAAGTTCTGGCTATCAGTCTCATATCCAGAAGCATTTATATTGTTAGTAAATCAGACCCAAGAGATAGAAAATAATAATTAACACAAGAAATAACAAGACAGAATTTACGTGGTTCACCAATCTCTATTGGCTACCTCCACGGGCAAAGGGAAACATATATTATTATGGCGAAGAAACAATTACAAGAATATGATCACACTAATCTATGTTTGCATGAACTTTGATCACAAAGTTCCTAGCTATGCAAAACCCTAGATCTAGAATTATTGATCTCTCTCTTTCTCTCTGAGTAATTGAACTCCGAACAAATTTAAGACGGAAGGAGTATATATACACACACGCAGCCTTCAGCACCTAACTAACTAATTGGTTCCAATTACATAAGGATACCTTAATGGCTTAATCCTTATTGACTAAGGTTTCTAACAACTCAGGCCACAACAAAATCCTGACCAAATAATACTTGTTAGTTTCCCAACATATCCGGCCCACACAACAAAGTTTGGTGTGTGTATGCATGGCTAGCTCTCTATGCTAAAGCCATAGAATCAGCCTTGTTGCACGGCTCCAAGCTATTTTCTACTCACTCCATCTTGGAATTATGAACTTGTTAATTTAATCCATTAAATTAGACGTCTCCAATTTCAAAGGCATTAAACTTAACAATCTCCACCTTGACTTTGAATCTCCCCTAATAATTCAGATGCACGATTTTTCTGACATAGCCTCCACCTTGAGCCACATCCTTCGTACCAGATTTTTTCAACCTTTGCCTCAGTCTGTCTTTCGTCAAAGACACTAAATTTTTCGCGCGTGCCATGTATCTTCAAGACACTCAGAATTTGCCTCACCAGGCAAACAACCTTGTCCTCTCGACAATCAGATTTTCTGCATGCAATGTATCTCACCAGACACCCAGACGTGCACCTACGGGCACTCAGAATCGCCCCAACGGGCGACTAACAGTCATTCAATTGAGGCCCATCCAGTCGACATTGGATCATGCCAACCATGACTGATAAAACTGGTGTGTGTCGATCTTCTAGCCGTGGCTTGCCCAGTTCACTCCGGCCTAGAGTAAAACGATGCTCCACCTGCTCGTCAACACCCTCACCATTCTCAGAACCTTGGAGGATGAACAAGGAACCTTTTCTTTCTCCCTTCAGAATCACATCTGAACCTTTGTAGACATCCAGAACTCCACCTTCACCCTTGAAACTGTATCCCTTCTTGTCCAAACGACTGAGCGATATCAGATTCTTTGCTACTTGTGGAACGTGTCTTACCTTGTTCAATGTGAGAGATTTATCACCCGAAGTTCTCACCCTTACGGAGCCTATGCCAACCACCTCGCAGTCTGATCCATTAGCCATATAAATACGGTCTCCATCTTTCTGCTCGTATGTTGTAAACTGCTCCTTGCGCGAACACATGTGATAAGATGCTCCCGAATCTAGAACCCATGCAACTTCCTCGCACGCTTCCTCTTCGGCCACCAGGGCATAATCACAATCCTCATCCAGATTGTCACTGCTTGCCGCCGCAGCAGTCGACTCAGATTTTCCCTGCTGCTCTCTCATCTTCTTGGGACAGTCGGTCTTCCAATGCCCCTTCTCCTTGCAATAACTACAGATATCTCCAGGTCTCGGACCCCGTCTAGAACCTCCGTTCCTTCGACCATGCCCTTTGCTGCCTTCCGCAGTCAAACCTGATGATTGAGATTCTGTACTAGTACCACTCGCCTTTCGGCGCAGTTCTCTAGTCTTCAGACCAGACTTTACTTGCTCCAGAGTAATTGTCTCTTTGTTCAAGCATGAATCAACATATGATTCATATGACAACGGTAGAGATATCAACAGAATTAGAGCAGCATCCTCATCATCAATTTTCACCTCTATATTACGCAATTCAAGTAATAAAGCAGAAAATCGATCTAGATGATCCTTAATAGGCGTACCTTCAGACATATGGAAAGTGAATAGCTTCTTCTTCATATAGAGCTTGTTGGTTAGAGACTTCGTCAAATACATCTTCTCTAACGTTAGCCACAAGCCTCCCGCTGTTTCTTGATCCGCTACTTCCGCTAAGATCTCATCATCAAGACTAATGATAATCATTGAATGAGCCTTCTCATCCAATACTACCATGTCTGTAGCCTTCTTCGAATCCTCTGCTGTGGGAACGACATCTGCCTTACCTTTTGGATCCTTGTGATCCCTGATTGCAGTAGCCACTGGAGCCCACAAACTTTGTCTTCGCAACATGGCTCTCATCTTGATCTGCCATAAACTGAAACTGTTCTTCCCATCAAACTTGTCGATTTTCTGGTCCATCCCGGAATCCATCTCTTTCTATCGCAGCGGAATGCCCTGATCTTTCTTGACTAACCAGGCTCTGGTGCCACTTGTTAGTAAATCAGACCCAAGAGATAAAAAATAATAATTAACACAAGAAATAACAAGACAGAATTTACGTGGTTCACCAATCTCTATTGGCTACCTTCACGGGCAAAGGGAAACAGATATTATTATGGCGGATAAACAATTACAAGAATATGATCACACTAATCTATGTTTGCATGAACTTTGATCACAAAGTTCCTAGCTATGCAAAACTCTAGATCTAAAATTATTGATCTCTCTCTTTCTCTCTGAGTAATTGAACTTCTGAACTAATTTAAGACGGAAGGAGTATACATACACACATGCAGCCTTCAACACCTAACTAATTGGTTCCAATTACATAAGGATACCTTAATGGCTTAATCCTTATTGACTAAGGTTTCTAACAACTCAGGCCACAACAAAATCCTGACCAAATAATACTTGTTAGTTTCCCAACATATCCGGCCCACACAACAAAGTTTGGTGTGTGTATGCATGGCTAGCTCTCTATGCTAAAGCCATAGAATTAGCCTTGTTGCACGGCTCCAAGCTATTTTCTACTCACTCCGTCTCGGAATTATGAACTTTTTAATTTAATCCATTAAATTAGACGTCCCCAATTTCAAAGGCATTAAACTTAACATATATTGATATCCAAAACCGTTGAGAAGTTCCGATTATTTACAAAAAATGCCACCGCGTTTTTTTTAAAGCACGTTTTTCCAAAGCGTTTGAAAAAATGCGTTTTTCTCAAGATTTCGCGTTCTTATTTTTTAACCAAAAAGTACCTTATATATTTAACAAAATTGACTCAGAGCCAATAAAGTTGCGATAATTATTCGTAGAATATATAACATTGTTGTGAGCATATCGAACAATCTGCCGATCAAATTTACAAGTATGAAAAGTTTGACATAATCTAATAGAGGCCTTGATATCTGAGATGATATTGTCCAGGTCTTGGGGTAGTTGCGTAGTACCTTGAATGTAAGCACATGCTAGGTGAGAGTCTGTGAGCACCTTTAGTTTTTTTAAATTGTGATCGATTGCCTAATTCAAACCTTGGTGAATGGCTAAGCATTCTGTGTGGATGCTTGAGGGTGTTTTGGTAGATTGGCTTCCAATCGGTATTTTGCCGCTTCTCGTATCCCAGATTTCCTATCTTAATCCTGCCTGCTGGCGCTTTTCTTCCATGCCCCATCTGTTACTAGGGTAAGTGAGCTGTCTGTGTTGTTATTTTTGAGATATTTTTATAGTCTTTTCATTTCGGGAGTCAAGACTCCTGAGATTGTTATTCCCATTGGTGTTGCTGTGAGGGTTGCCTTATGTGTTAGTGTGCCTTTGTGGCCGTTGGTCTTGTGTGCCTTTCGATTCAAACAATTTAATGTGTTGGAGTTTGTTGACCACGGCGGGGAGTAATACGAAATCGATATAGTTCACTTAGAAAGCAAGCCATTTACATGTCATATTAAGACAATACTACCTCAATCTCATCAACGCTCCTATTGTGCTCGGCACAAAGAAAAAGATAAAAATGTGTTTAGGGACTAAGGGAGTATCAAGTTTCATAACAATAACAATCACATTAGGGAGTGAAAGTGTACAATATTCAACAAATAGGGTGTAAAATAGTTGTTTAAGACAAGGCAAATCACTTTCATTAGTAGTAAAATTGAGTTTACAACTTACGCCCCCATAAGTTCTCAAAACATAACATTCAAGGACATCTCTTCAGCACAAGCTGATTACATCTGGCCTCTTACAATTTACTACTACCACCACACAAACCCAAAAAAAAAAAAACAAAAAAAAAACACATATTAATGCGGGTGGTTAAAGTCCACCTCTGCCATCAAAAAACCAAATTAAGGGCACCCCTACCCCCTCCCATTAGCTTTGTAGGGTAGTACGCTAAACCCAATCAAAATGACCAAATTGCCCTTCTTAAAATGAGCAATCTAGTCATCTTAATTTGTAAATAAAAATAGATAGAAATATTACCTAATAAACCATATCAACTACCCTACTTTTTGCTACTAAAAAAATGTCACAATTACTAATACTTAGTGACACTATTAGTACCATATTCCTACAAATTAAACAAAATTAAGGGTCAGGATTAACGGAATTGGGCCCCACTGTAGGTCTGACCGAAGGACCATCGAGAAGGTGCAACATTGTTGGACACTACCGTACGGCCATCACTAGTTGTGACCTTAAATGAGAGGGCTTGTCCGTTAAGATAAGAGTTGCTTTGCCAATTTTGCCCCCAGTTTCTTGACATTGGTTGCCAACCAGTCCTTGAACCTTTAACGGAGACTGCATGTACATCACCTGCCCCTCCAACGTTTGTGATGAGGACCAAATTAAAGTATGAGTGTCCGTTAATTTGGAACCTAATTCCTCCTCTTCTTCTACAAGGTACCCTACAAAACAAAGAACACAAACCCACATCAAATTTAGTACTCCCTTCGTCCGTCGTAGAGTATATGTTCACCATCTCATTTGCACAGAGATTAAAAAGCGGTGGAGGTGATGCAAGTGTTGTGAGTATGAAAAGTAAAATAAGAGAGAGAATGAGTGTGGGAATAATAAGTTAATCGGTGTTATGAGTATAAAAGTAAAGTATGAAAGATAATGAGCAGAAAAAATAAAGATTTTTGTCATTATTTTAAGAAGTGGAAATACAGCACAGACTAAAAAAGAATAGTAGATGGGAAAAGAGGGAGTAAGTTTTTTTTGCAATTGGGTCCTTAAAAAAGTAAGTTACAGAAATACCCATGTGGCAAATGACGAAAATACCATTGGGAGGAATTTATACCTTCTGTAGGAAACAGGGACAATTCCGGCTTTGTATTGGGCAATGCGTTGGAATACAGGTTGGGAGAGGTCAAAGTGGTGCTGGGGAGGGTTGCACCACCCGCCGGCGTTGTTTGGTAAGGCGTTGTTAGGAGGGCAGAAATTGGTGGCGGTGACTAAAATGGAGCCGGAGAGGCACCATTTCCGGTCATTCACACACCGGATTTCAAAGCAAGACCCACAGCTCAAACCACCGTTGAAAAGAGCAGTACTCAGTGCAGCTGTGTTTGTACCATACCCTTGGCTGTACAGATTTCCATACCCACACGCCCCACCTGCAACAGAAATGGAAGAAGGTAAAAAACCAAGAATGACCAATTTGCCCATATTTTTATATAATGACCAAATTACCCTTCAAGAGAAAAGCAATTAGAGGGTATAGAGCTAGCTATAACATACCCATTGTTCCAGAGGCATCACCGCCACCATAGAAGGTGGCATGGGCATTGACCCAACCACCACCATAGCCATGAACAGAAGACGCCATTGCAAGAAAACCCACCAAGAAAATCCCAAGAATTGTCATTTTCCTGCAAAAAAAAACAAAAACTTAGAATTTGCTTTGTGAAATCATCCCATTATCAAATCTAAAGAAGAAAAATTAGAGGACATGCTTACATTGTCGTAGTAAAGCTTGGAATTAGTGGGGGAGGAGAGAGAAAAATGAGGTGTTTGAAGGCAGAGGGAAAATGGAGATGAAGAAAATGTGGAGGGAGGGGAGTGATATAAATAGGAGAATTTGGAAAGAGAGGGGAGGGAGAGGCGCTAATGACTATTGTGGCTACAGTCACAACTGACTGACACTGTTAAAAATGTTGGGACCATAAAAGGCCAATTTGGTGGTAATAAATGACATTGTAGAAGTAGACCAAGAAAACAGACGATTTTTTTTTTTTTTTTAATACTTAGTGTCGGTGTTTGCGCCTTTATACTGTTCGTAAGTCGCTTCAAAAAGATCGTCTAGCAGAATTTACATCACTTGACACTAAGTTGCTCCTCCACCACTCGTATACAAAACTTTTTTTTACCATCTCTTATCTCCTTACCGCTGAGTTATCCCGTAAGACAACAGACGACTTTGTTATCAAGATTATACTATGTGTTTGGGTTTTCATTTATATATTGTTAGAGAGGTTTTTTTTTTTTTTTTTTTTTTTTTACTGTATTAAGATCAACTTGGTTGTAGTTATGATATCCATTTTTTAAGAGTTTGGCTAAATATCACTTTCTCCGCTTCGTAATACATGTCGTTTTAATTTTCATATATAAACAAATGTAACTACTCCCTCCGTTTCAAAATGATCTTCGCGTTTGACTATTCAAACTTTTTAAGGATATGAACACTTACTTCACTAACCATGTTTTGTTTTACTTCACTAACATGTTTTGTTTAGGCACATTTAAACCTAAATTGTAGAAATGAGAAGAACTTTTTGGGATAATAAAAAATGGCAAATAGAAAGATCATTTTGGGACGGAGGGAGTAATGCATATTAAAAATACACAGTGTACCCTTAAAAGTATCAAATTACCTATACAATTAAATACTTATACAAGAAATATGTGACTATTAATGAATAAAAGTATAATAGGTATACAAGAGTAAATATTTCTTGATAATAGTAAAATATCAAGTATTTTAAAACAAAAAATAACTCTTAAAACGACATATATTATGAAACGAATAGAGTACTCCAGTATTATTCAGAAAGGTAATTCTTATTATACAATTTTTATATAAAGTTGGGCATTTGATTACATTTGTTAAACTTCAGAGATGGATAGTAAACTTAAAGCTCTACATACTCATTATTTACGAAACATGTGTCATGTTTTAAAATGTAGTATTAATTTAATTGAAAAAAGTCGCTAATTTTTTACTTAAATTGGTAATAATGTTAAAGTTTTGTAAAAATAATTGACTTTTTATAAAATACTGTAATTATTTGATCCAATTAAGGTGTTGTCAAAATCATCTGAAGAAAGAATTTTATGAATGAAAAATAGAAAAGAAATAGGGGGTGGGGCTAGGGGGTTTTTGGGGATTTCGCTAAGTGGGAAATCTGGGGAAATCTGATGTGGGGTCAAGGTGGTTTTCCTTACTCACATGCAAGCAACGACCATTTGCCGCAATTGCCCCATTCTTTTTTTTTTGAAATCTGTTGCCTCCAGAAAACTAAGTCAATACAGTAATAAACATTTTTTCTAATTAAGCACTCTCTTTTCAAGTTTTCCATCTTTGTAGCTATTTATATATTACTCATGTGATTTAACACTACTTGATTCACATTATTTTTTTGTGCAAAGTAAGTTTTTCAAAATACCTATTCTCATAGGATATTTAGGATATGTTCCGCAATTTATTTATACCAAATCAGAAATGATAAATAGAAAAATATGAAGATTATAAATAGGGAGAATGGGGATTTGTACACCTGTACTTAGGGTTTTACATGCAGATATGCCCTTAGACCAGTTTATTGTCAATTATGCCCCTATACTCAACTTTTGGACCAGCAAATACAACCTTCGTTACATTTTCGTTCAAAATTTAACGGAATTGTTGTTAACTAGGCATCAAGAATTTTATAGCATTTTAAAGGGTAAATATAAATTCACAAAATTTGACTCACAAAATGATGTGTCAAGATTTTAATGGTGCTTTTAACCAGAAATTTATTGCATTTTAACGGAATTATTAATTTATTTCACTTTAATTAGTAATGATACACCATCATCACTTGATATGTAAACGTATTAGCACCCCCTTTTTGCTTCAACTAACACGGTGTACTGCATATTTAAATATAATGGGTTGTATAACATAAATTTCTCCATACTCTTGTCGTGAGACAATTATACTATTTTTTATCACAATAATATCAACTTATTCAGGTTCCGGTTTTCAAGGTGTGCAAGTAGCCCAATAGCACAGGGCCCAATAATTTTAGGGGCCCCATTTTGTTGTTTCTACATATATATGTATATTTAACTGCAAAATGTTTTGCAAAAGTGTTAGTTGCCTAGTGGATAAGGCGCTTGTGTTGTTCCCTAGTTATCCAGGTTCAATTCCATGGAAGTGCAAAGCATTATAAAATTTATTTTCTCCCTATATTGCCTTTCTTCTCTCATTTTAGTTTAGGTCATTTTTAGCTTTTGCTTTTAGTATACTCCCTCCGTCTCAAAATGATTTTCATATTTTTATACTTTTCCCCTCACTTATTTAGTTTAGGATTTCATTCTATCTCTATAAATTTTAATTAGAAAGTTTTATTTTCTTTTAATAATATATTTTATTTTAATAAATTAATTTTTTTTACTTCAATATTATTGCCATCATTCTATAATTTTTTAGATATTAAGGGCCCCACTTTCATATTTAGCACAGGGCCCCTGAAAATATTGAGACGGGCCTGATGACACACCATCATCACTTGATACGTAAACGTATTAACACCCCCTTTTTGCTTCCACTAACACGGTGTACTACATATTTAAATATAATGGGTTGTATAACATAAATTTCTCCATACTCTTGTCATGAGACAATTATACTATTTTTTATCACAATAATATCAACTTATTCTGTTTAATTTCTTACAGATAATTGCTCATTTTTTTTTACATTTAATATAAGTGAATTTTAACTAATTGGTGATTATTTTAATAAAATTTCAATAAATGTAATTAAGATATCATAAATTCTTAGTTTATTACAAAAATATTACCAAATAATAATTTTAATTTTATTAGTATAATTTTTTTTTTATTAAAATCTTCAAATTTCAATTGAGTTTAAATTAATTTTTTGAAGCATAAAATATACCAATAAAAAATATTAATCAATTAATTAATTGCATGTTCTTTTGATTTGTTGAAATTGAAACTAACAGAATAGAATTAATTACGTAAACTTATTTTATATTACCAATTTTAAATTCATAACATGATGGATTAACTGAAATTTATACATCCAGAAATTAAGTGCGTTCTATCTTTTATTGGTGCTTTTAACGAGAAAAGGGACCTAATTTGTTACATATTAGTTTGGTCGAAGCAGAAAAATGAATGGAAGAATAGATACCTAACACTTAGGTGAAACGAGGCCACTTAACACAAGGTGAGGTCGTTCATTTATTTAACCAAACGACTTCGTTTTGTTAAATGGTCCACGTGTATAAGTAATTTTGCCAATTAGGATGCCCAGTTAACAATTCCGTTAAATTTTGAACGAAAATATAACGTTATGGTCATATTTGCGGGTCCAAAAGTTGAGTATAGGGGCATAATTGCCAGTAAACTGGTCTAAGGGCATATCTGCATATAAACCCTAAGTACAGGGATACAAATCCCCATTCTCCCCTTATAAATAAGAACAAAGATACAGACTTGGCTAGGCAACAATCTGTTAGTCGCGTCCATGTATAAAAAGAGAGCATCTTTCATTATGGAAGCGAAACTCAGATTAGAAATTACAGTTGGCTAATACAGATAATAAAGTACTATATTGTACTCTTTTGACATTAGTTATAAATCTTAAATAGACTTGACTCATAAATACGAAATTCTAGCCCATCTAACGTACTTATACAGTTGAGCCAGAGGCGTCTCTGCCCCGAACCTTCATACCAAGAGCGTGTAACCCCCTTAGACCCCGGCTCAATGACCGTGCAGCGAAACACCGTGTTATTACTTCGATCTCAACAAGTTAATACTGAGACACGATAGTATACTTTGAAGAGTAATTGTTGTACGCAATATCCGTTAGTGTTTTAATATCAATGTCACTTTTTGGAATTTAGGTTATGAACATGTTCTTAATTTTATAAGTCAAAATATCCTTTTCCGGTTCAGATTAAGTAAATAATTTTTGAAAATAATAGTAATGTGTTTTGATTTCACTTTGCTAACATTATGCTATAGTTCTGATAAAAAATAAAAATTTTGTATCCTATGGTTATTGTTATTTTAGAAAGGATTTTTTTTTTTTAAAAAGCGTTAATTTATAAATGGAGGTAGTATTTTATTTTTCATTTTTTTTACAATAAAGGAAGAAAAATTGAATTAACTTTCATTATAAAAAGATAAAAATTTATGCCACGTGAACTAAAATTTATTTACTCCCTCCGGTCCAAAATAACTGTCACTTTTGGACCAAAATTCTGGTCCAAAATAATTGTCATTTTTGAGCTAAATGTCTCTTTTAGCCTTGCATTGAAACTTGTTTTCTTTTATTAATTGTCTTAGTGTGAGACATTAATGTAAGAAAGTTGCACACTTAATAGGGGTAAAGTTGGAACTTTTGTCATCAAACCATGATAATAATTGCATTTCTTAAGAGTTGTGCAAATGCAAAAAAAGACATTTATTTTGGACCGGAGGGAGTATTAGATTTATTAAATGTCGTGAGTATAAGTTATTCCAAAACGAGCTTTTGCTATTGAATTTATTATCGCAGCATGGATGTCGCATTGGTAAAGCTACAACGATGCATTGCATTTAATTTAATGCATTTAATTTGCACATCGTAAAATAAATAAACCTTCACTCTCTGTCTCTGTGTGTGATGTTCGTACGGTGTGTTACTTTGGCCGTTAATGAAAACCCAGCCCGGGTGGTAGACAACAACTCAACAACTGAAAGAATTGAATTAAATTTCACTCTCTCTATAATAATTAGATGAATGTCTAAATTCATTTTAAAAGAAATCAGAAATTTTTTACGTTTCATATAATTTAGTGGCAAAAATTCATACATAATCATGTAATTCTATTTCCACACATTTAGTTTCGCATGTATAAAAACAAAGAAGGAAAAAAAAGGTCCCAGGACAAAGTTTTTTCCAAAAAGTCATGTATTTTGAGACAAAAAATTCTTCAAAATGGATATTCATTTAGGACAGATGGAATGTAACTACTTTCAGCTTCACATTATTTTATTGGGTGTGAATCCAAACCACAAAAAACGAAGGAGTCAAAACTGCAAACAAGAGAAAACGCAAAATGGGACAAGGAGTCAGAGACGAACCAACCAAATTAGCACGACCGTGCAAGGAGATACGCACGGCCGTGCAACAGAAACTGCGTGCGCATAGGTGAGCTAACCTTGTTTAGGCCTAAAGCCCAAATTTGCTGGTTCACGTAATTCTTAGTGAATAAGGAATTAGTTTCCTTATTATAAGGACAGTTATAGGCTTTCCATTCTATATACAACAGCTAATTAGTTTTGGTTTTTGTTTTTGTTTTGGTTTTGATTTAAGACTTTAAATTCTATCTATATAATGTGACAGCCACCATATATTTGTGTGCTTTGAGGAGCGAGCTACAATATAAAAAACAGAGATGCAAATAGTGTCAAAAAGAAGGATGGCGCTTAAGAAAGCCATGGGGTTGATCCTACAACCCCGCTACGACCGAGATATGTGTTCTCAGAGAGGAGAGATAATATATATGAGAGAGGTTGTTTCAGTGGCGGATCTTGAGTTTCTGTCCAGCGGGTGCACAAATTACACTAAAAATTCAAATTATAATCGTCGTTTACTCTATTACATGTTATAATATACAAAACTTTAAATAATACTCCCTCCGTCCTAAAATGAATGTCCGAAAAACTTTCAAATTTGCTCTTTATTTTGTATTAAAATATAATTATCTGGTGTTTTAATAAACAAAAAGATGGTGAACAATAAAGAAAGAGAAATCAAAATATCATTTAAATATAATTCATATCAACCAATAATTATCATAATCAAAATCAAAAGAAAATTGAACTAGCAGCTCAAATTGGCATAAAAGCCAAATTGGAGAGGAAGCATGTAATAATTGAAATACTAAAAATGTCTTTGCTAGGATTCGAACACTAGTTTTCTAGTAGAAAAAGGCTAGACTCTATCCATCTATACTACAAAGCAATTTGTTTTGGGGTTGCACAGTTATATATATATCATACATATAATATTTTTTTTCTTCTTAAATACGAAAATTCACCGGGTGCACTTGCACCCCCTTCTTATACTGAAGATCCGCCCCTAGTTGTTCTTGAAGAGTAGTCATGCTTAGATCTTAGCGATTGCATGTGCAAAGTTATAACAATTATCATATATTATTATAGTGAATATTTTGACTTGGCAACGCCCTAGATATAGTCATGTGTTGACGAGTTGGGTTAACAAATCTTTATGTTTTATATTAGTACATGTTGATTAGTATGGCCTAGGTGGGTGGGTGACCCCCTCTCCAAATCCCTAACAACTTATATCCGAGCTACGGTTGGAAATTCTAGGGCTGCGAGAATTTATTGAAACAGAGGCTGCAGAAAATCAGGATTCATGTTGAAGCCTCATATATATCACATCAACTTGGATAGTAAAATTGATAAACTATATAGATTAGTTAACCTCACCCCTTAACAAGGCCTTTTAAGGGGATGAGGACCCAATTCTAATATGGTATTAGAGCATGCCCAAGTTGATGATGGCCTTGAGTTAACCCGTGTTGGGTGCCCGTATTGGGTTTGAATTGGCCCGTGATCGGTTTGAATTGATAATTATGCCGGTATAATGATGATCCACGTGTAGAGCCCATAGAGTCGGCCTATACGTGAGGGGGCGTGTTGAAGCCTCATATATCCCACATCAGGTTGGAGAGTAAAATTGATAAACTATATAGATTGGTTAACATATCCCCTTAACAAGGCCTTTTAATGGGATGGGGACCCAATTGTAATAATTCGATTGCATAGATCCGAAAAATTCTGATGCATAGATTCATGCGGAAGCAGATTCCAATGGTTAAGATTGTTGGAATATATGGTAAGGAGGTAACAGACATTTAGTCGTACTCATGGCATAGATCCTAGATGAGATTTGTAGAGATCTAGGTAAGATTTGGAGATGCAAAGATCTGGATGGATGATAGGTGTTCTAGGAATATTGGGGAAGTCAACTTAGGTTGTGAGTGCGAGTTTAGGCGACAGAACAAAAAATATGAAAGAAGAGGAGAGAGGCATCAGGCACTTAAGGAGGTAATCGACGATGCATGAGAGAGTGTTATAAGCCGGTTTGACCACGTGGAAGAGGAAGACTCCTCGCAAGCGATGGAGACGGGCCTACGGGCCATTCAATAGAAGGAATTCTGTTGACAAAACGACATGTTGGGGGGGGGGGGGGAGAGGTGACTACACATAACTGGCCAACAAGGAGAAGAAAAACTCACAAAGGCCTAACAAGAGAGCGAAGGAGAACCACTAATAGTCGATGCAAGAAACAAGGAAGAGTCATGTTTCGAGGAGAGCCATTGCGAGAAAAGTTGATTTGGAGGATGTTGTGGAATAGACCCTCCAACACCCAACACCCAAGCAAATCGCAAGAAAATCCCGGACCCACAAACAAGCATAAGAAATAAGAAACCAAAGAAAAAGAACAAAACGAACACAAGAAATTGTTTACCCAGTTCGTCAATATTTTTGACTACGTCTGGGGGCACTACCAAGCCAGAATCTTGCACTATAATATGTAAATATGGAGTTACAATGAGTATGGGGGCGGAACATTGTTTATATAGCAAACCAAGAATAAGACCTAAACCTAAAAATAAGAGAAATCCTGAAAATCTGCACTTTCTCGGCATTCCAAGCGCCCGCTTGTAGGGGACCAGGCGCCCGCTTACTTGCCAATTCCAGGAACCAGAACCTCTATCCAAACCGGGCGCCCGCCTGGTCAATACCAGGCGCCCGCCTGGAATCCTGCTCCAGATTTTCTTCTCTTTGTTTCTTTGAGGGATCTCTACTCCAACAATCTCCCACCTAGAGATTAACCGCATATACAAACCCCGTATCTGTCTTTAACTCATCCATGGTGTCGACCTAGTGCTCACCTCGATCATGGTAGTACCATCCTCCTCCCCTATTCTCCAAGCCCCGTTGAAGCTAAACCCAGATTCAACCTCACCTTGCTTGAGAAACCTGGAGACTTGTCATCCGATCTACACTCACTATTAGATCTTCGTAGCGGAATATCCGGTCCTAGAGTATGTGGTTCATCTTCAGTGACCCCTTGACCTTGGCCATCATGAACCGTCTCGCTCCCACCCGAGTTTGGAATATCCATGCAAATCACATTCGCATCCCAGTATTCCTCAAACTCCTTGAGCTCATACTCCCCACCATTGTCCGACATCAAGCTTTTAACCTTGAGTCCCTTCCGATTCTTCACCAAGGCCTTCCACTTCTTATACATCCTGAAAGATTCATCTTTCCCTTCTAAGAAGTAATCCCGGACCTTCCTTGTCGAATCATCAATGAAGGTCATGTAATTTGACACACCAACCCGAGAAGTTACAGGAGCCGATCCACACAAATCCGTGTGATCCCCCTTCTCACTCATGTGACCCAATCGACAGTGCCACAATTCCGTATCACCCTTGGCCGTCGCCACCGCGATACTACCCTTGGTGTTTTCCGCCAAATACAGTCTTCCTTCCCTATTACCCCGAGCGACCTCACGATCTTCCTTGGCAATAACCCAGTTCCTGCAGCTAAAAGTTACCGTGTAACCTTCTTCACCCAGCTGCCCAACTGATATCAGGTTCTTTTTTAAACCTGGAATGTGACGTGTAGATGTAAGACGTTCCCGTCCGATGCTCCTATTCTGACATCCCCCTTCCCCTTGATTTTCAAAGGCTCGCCATCCGCCAGATAGACATTTCCGAAATCACCGGAAGTGTAATTTTCCATCGCTCCTGCATGCCCGCATGAGTGGAATGATCCCCCCGAATCCAGCACCCATGATTCTAGCGCACTACAAACGCTCAGAATCAGTACATCGTCACCTTCGATTATCACATTCGCCGATTTATCCCCTCGCATGGGACAATCCCTCTTGTAGTGTCCTAACTCCTTACAATGATAGCACTCTACCGATCCTCTTGCAACCCTTGGTCTTTCTTTGTTCTCCTCATACTGATCCCCACCCCCGATTACACTTTCCCTTGACCCTGTTCTCCCTTTATTGCTAGAACCCGGTCTTCCCCTACTAGTTGTAGCCAAGACCAATTCCGAAGTAGACGGTGTCCCCAACTTCTTTATGCGATTCTCTTCGCCCAAGAGGAAGTCCTTAACATCATCATACTTCAATTTGTTCTTACCCGCTGAAGCATTTAACGCTGTCACCGTTCCGCTCCAACTCCTTGGTAAGGACACTAGCAATAAACACGCATGAACCTCGTCACCGAAAGTAATCTCCAACGCAGTCAATGAGTCTATAATATCTATAAACTCATCGATGTGTTTAGCTATGGATCCTCCCTCTTGCATCTTGAGACTACCCATCTTGCGTATCAAATCAACCTTATTTGCAGCAGATGGAGTTTCAAATCTCTCAGTAAGATAATCCAATAGCTCCTTGGTGGTTTTCGCCTTCTTGGTAGTCTTCGCGATCCACTTCGACAAAGTAGATCGAACCACCCCTAAGGCTTTCCGATCCATGAGATCTCAGTCTTCCTGTTTTTCGCTTTCCGACTTGACTCCTGTTAGAGGCTTATAGAGATCCTTATTATAGAAGACATCCTCTATTTGCATACTCCAATACCCATAGTCAGACCTATCGAATTTCTCCACCGCTTGTTTATCCTTGCCCATTCTTGATTGCTTGATAAACCTATTTGATCGTCCAACCAAAGCTCTGATACCAGTTGTTGTGGAATAGACCCTCCAACACCCAACACCCAAGCAAATCGCAAGAAAATCCCGGCACCACAAACAAGCATAAGAAATAAGAAACTAAAGCAAAAGAACAAAACGAACACAAGTTGTTTACCCAGTTCGTCAATATTTTTGACTACGTCTGGGGGCACTACCAAGCCAGGATCTTGCACTATAATATGTAAATATGGAGTTACAATGAGTATGAGGGCGGAACATTGTTTATATAGCAAACCAAGAATAAGACCTAAACCTAAACATAAGAGAAATCCTGAAAATCTGCACTTTCTCGGCATTCCAAGCGCCCGCTTGTAGGGGACCAGGCGCCCGCTTACTTGCCAATTCCAGGAACCAGAATCTCTGTCCAAACCGGGCGCCCGCCTGGTCAATACCAGGCGCCCGCCTGGAATCCTGCTCCAGATTTTCTTCTCTTTGTTTCTTTGAGGGATCTCTACTCCAACAGAGGAGAAGGCGGAGACTGACTTGCAAATGAATCATAGGAGCAATTGATTCGGAGAGGCAAGAGGAATTCTACAGAGAGTTTGAAGCGTCGCTTGATTTCAACTCGCCTTATTACTTAAGAGTGGAGGCTCTGGAGGAAGCTTGGTGCTTGGTGTTGCAAAGATTACAATATCTAGTAGGTCATTCTATGGTGGGAGTTTTATGGGTTGGTCACTATGGTGGTTTATGTCTCCAGGTGGGAGATTGTTGAGTTGTGGAGTCAAAACCACGAAAGAGAAATGAGTCAAACAACGAACAGAACGGAGGAAAAATAGGACAAGGATTAAGAGATGAGCCAACCAAATTGGCACGACCATGCAAGGAGATACGTACGGCCGTGCAATAGAAATTGGCGTGCACATAGGTGAGAAGCTTGTTTTGGGTCAAAAACCCAAATTTGCTGGTTCATGTAATTCTTGGTAAATAAGGAATTAGTTTCCTTATTATTACAAGAGTTATATTCCTTTCGTCCTAAATATTGTAGTTAATTGGTTTTCGTTTATGTTTAGGACTTTAAACTCTATATATACAATGTGACATCCACCATATTTTGTGTGCATGGAGGAGAGAGCTAGATATATACAAACGAGAGCCACAAATAGTGTCAAGCAGAGGCGAGTGCCTAGGAAAGGCATATGAGCGATCCTACAACCCAGCCATGAAGAATATGTGTGTTCTTGAAAATGTGAGATAATATATATGAGAGAGGTTGTTTTTGAAGAGTAACCATGCTTATCTTAGTGATTGCATGTACAAAGTTGTAACAATTATCATATATTATTATAGTGAATATCATGTCTTGACAACAACCCCATATATAGTCATGTGTTCACGTACTGAGTTAATAAATCTTTATGTTGTTTTCTTTCATATTAGTACGTGTTGATTATGCTCCCCATGTTAGAAATGTTAGTATGAGCTAAACGGGTGCGTGACGCCCCAAATTCCTAATATACTCTCTCTGTCCCTGAATAAATATCCTATTTTCCATTTTCGTTTGTTCCAAAATAAATGTCGTCTACTAAATAGGGTACGAAGTTTGGTGATATTCATATACTACTCATTCTAATAGGAACAAGCAGTGCAATGCAAAAGGATATGTTACTCCACCCATATGAATAGATTAAGCAATCAAGAAAACACAACTAAAAGTTTAAAAATATTACTTATCAACTATGACATTTATTTCGAGACAGATGAAGTATTTAATATACATCGCTACCTACTTATAGAAAAAAATTCTTGAGCCAATAAAATAAAATAAATAATTGATAATTAGTACGTATCATTAATACCCCGTACCGAAGTTTGCATTGCAATGGCCGCAAAGGTAGAAAAATGAGAGTAGAAGCACAAGGGTGATGATCACACATGAATTTTAATTCATTATTTCTGATCAGGTTGGTATACCATCAATGTAGATTATGGTTTTATTTCCTCGATTTTAGGCGAAATATTGTATAAAAATGTTGTTATATGCTTCCAAGATTTTTTTTTTTTTTTTTTTTTTTTTTTTTTGAGAAATATGCTTCTAAGATTCTTAAATATGTTATTTATATTTTTGTCGTAATAGTAGAGTGTTTTTCAAATATGGCTTAGGTTAACTCGTAAATCCAAGTATTTGTTTGCACGACGGTGTTGTTTTTCATGATTTAATTTTCCAGTAAATTTTATTTTTTATTAATAAATTATTTAATAATTTATTAATTATAATTTTTATACATTTATTAGATTGATACTAATATTAATTTAAAGTTCACATGTAAACATGACTATTTTCCTTAAAAAAAAAAAAAACCAAAATATAAAATGTACAGTAAATTTTGTGATTACATTTAAATCTAGAGGTGAGTCTAATGAATAATACTAGGGGAACAAAAAAATCACAAAAACTTGCTCACAAAATCCTAAGTGTAATAATGTTATCGGTGTTTTTAATTAGTGTGTGGCGTGTCCATTATCAATGCAACCAATAAAATATCGCAACCTCATTTTGTGAGCAAGATTTTATGATTTTATTTTGTGCCCCTAGCGTTGCTCGAGTCTAAATATCAATTTATGAATACAGTTATGACTTGACCTTTGTAACTTACTTTTTGCTCGTTTGAATATGTTTTGGACAAATATATCAACAACTCACCGACAATATTTGCTTATTGTTTTACTCCCTCCGGTCCAAAATAACTTTTGACTTTTCACAAAGATTAAGAAATGCAATTATTAAGGCATATTAATGGTGAAAGTTCCATGCTTACCCTTATTTATTGTTCAACTTTCTTACATTATTACACCCACTAAGTCAATTAATAAAGTAAAACAACTTCCAATGCAAGGGTAAATAAGGAATTTTAATTGTTTTGACTCAAAAGTGACAATTATTTTGGACCAAAAAAAGCGACAGATATTTTGGACCGGAGGGAGTACTGTTTTTCTAATAAGTGCCCATAACGAAGGTAGAATTTTTTTACCTAATGAAGGAGAGATTATATTTTCTGAAGGAAATTAAAAAACCAAAAATTAAGAGGCCTAGTTCAAAGTAGATTTTATTTGGATATCTCCTTCCCACCACTTGGCAGTCGGAAATGAATTTCAACAGTTTTAACTTTATGCTTCAAAAAAAAAAAAAAAAAGTAGTTTTAACTTTGAACGGCGATAACGTAGGTTGTGCACATGCTGGCGATAACGTAGATACTGCCAAACAATCCCTACCCGAAAAAATAAAACTCACATTTCAGCAACAAAAAGAAAAAAAATAATAAAAAAATAGAGAGATGTGGAAATAACACTGCCCTCCTTTACTCTTTATCTTTGATGAGTTCTTTTCATTTTTCAAGTGGGGTCGTCCATGATAGATTCTCCTATCCTAGGAGGAAATTTCCTATGAAATTACCATTTTACTGCTAAAGTCTTAATATTTGTTTATTTATTTGATTATTTTTATTTTTGATAAAAAAGATAATTCATTTCATTTATCACATGAAACTAAGACATAGCATTCCAAAATGGTCGGAGCCTCATCCTGTACAAGAGAATTTTGGAGAGCACTAGCAACCCTCGAAAAACAATAGTATGTCACGATGATTGCCTTTTGAACCAAAGTCCATATTTCCTTTGAACATAAATCTTGAAAATGAATAGTGATGCTTAACCTTGAACCACATCTCCGTTGATCGACCTTTCGAACAATAATTTGCAACGCACAAATACTTCTCCAAGCAAAAAATGGACACTGCCCATCATTAGTATTAAAAAAATCTTTATATGAAAAAAAAAATTAGCGTAGAAAACACGACGAATGAAAGCATTTGAGTTGACAACAAATGTCCAACCATGCATCCCAAGCATCGTAACACGAAATACACACATTTCATGAGGCTCTAATAACACAATACAGAGAATACAAGCGCTCTCGACAAATAAAAGAATGCAACGAAGAAAAATGTTGTTGATGGTGGTTTAGTTTCGAGTTGAGGCATTCTTTCAACGGGAAAATGAAGAAAAAGGAAAGATAAAAGGATGAGAAAATAGAATATGGTGATAATGTAAAGATTCATGGCCGGAAGTGGAGTTTGATTCTGTTCGGGATTTAGGGGGATCTCCACATCCGCTTAGCTCATACTAGCAGTCCTAATATGAGGAGAATCATCAACACGTGAATGATATGAAAGAAATAACACCATAGATTTGATAACCCAATTCGTCAACACATGACTACGTCTGCGGGAACCTAGCCAGGATATTACTATAATAATATATAAGGATTGTTACAACTTTGCACATTCAATCACTAAGATCTAAACATGGCTACTCTCCATGAACAACCCCTCACATATATTATCTCACCTCTCCAAGAACACATACAACACGGTCATGGTCGGGTTATAGGATCGCGCCCCATAGCTCTCATAAGCACCCACCCCTCCTTGACACTATTTGTGGCTCTTAATGTGTATCCTGGCTCTCTCCTACAAGCACACAATGTCCTTGTCATGACTATGTATTTATAGTTGTACAAAGAAACCCTAATTATAATCTTGGAAGATAACTCATCAAATTAGGAAACTAAAACTGAATAGGACTTTTTTTGCCTCTACACAGTCGTGCATTGTATTTTGCCACACCCGTGCTTCAGCAATCCAGCCAATTAGCTCTCAAATCTGACACCTTGCACGACGATTGCCCGCCCATGCCACCTTTGCTTGCATAACCGATATCTGGTTTCCTTCTCCTAATTGATTTCTCCTTAATCTCTTCATAATTTCCCAAGATTTAGACTCCCTTCCCTCCTTGTCTCCTATTTGTGGAGTGTCATCTTTTGATTTCATGTGATGAATGAAATAAATATATTTTTCCATCAAAAAAGATTTTTGAATTTATGAAAAATATACTCCCTCCGTCCCACTATAAGGTTCCTACTTTGACTTTGCATGGAGATTAAGAAAAAGTAAATGTTGTGAGTGTGGAAAGTAAAGTAAGAGAAAGAAAGTAGGTAGGGAGTTTTTGTTGCGAGAATGATAAGTGAGTCCCAGTTTCCATATTAGGTAATAAAGTAAAGTAAGAAACATAAATTGGGACAAACTAAAAAGGAAAGTAAGAACCTTAAATCGGGACAGGGGGAGTAATAAATTTCCGATGATAAAGTCAACACATATTGAAAATGTCAATAGCATTGGTTTAGTAAGTGTCATCAAAAGTGTTGGCAGTCCAATGATAACACTTGGGACAACACACACACACACATCCGAGTTAAAAACAGCTTTCAAAAACGAGTTTGCAGCGGAAACACATAGAGATAAATTTTCACAAGTTATATAAATATATAACTTGTAGTAGCCTAATAGCCAAAAAATGACTTTCACTAGATACGTATGTTTCAAGTACAAAGTCTAAACAACTCATATCCTTTAAAGAAAATATGGAGTACACAATGTGCTAGATACAAGAACATACAATAAAGAAACAACACTCATATCACAATCAAAAGGCTCGACCAATTCACCCTTCAACAAATAGTTCACTCAAGAACTAGATTGTGATGTTGGAATGAGTGTTGTAACATCACTAGCAACAATAGTCTAAAAATATATGAATTATCTCTCAAAATGTGTGATGTCATTTGTTTTTTTTATCAACACTTGCACTTATATAGGTTGTGGCCAATCAAGAATGACTGAAATTTTCTTTGGAATTGTTGGAGATCATGTTCCTATTCTTTATCACCAAGTAGGCAATGATCCCTTATTTGTAGGAACCACTAACTTCTCACGCATGAACTTCTTGTACTCTGCATGCTTTCTAGACTTGTACTCACGTTCTTGTTCAGTAAGTATGGAAGGCCAAGTCTTCTACCACCCTTTTATTCTCTTCTTCCTGAGTTACGCATAAATATTCATTTATGCGTAATTCTTCCTTTAACTAACCTCTTGTTTGTATCTCCATCATTTTGATCAACACTGAATGATTCTTTGCACCTACAATTAACAATAAACTTGCAGTAAATATTAAAAATTAATATCAAATTATTTTGTGAATAAATGATGAAACTATTACAAAACCCGTCTGAGTAACACAGATGACAACACCGGTAATAACACCATTGTTTTGCACCAACACATATAGTACTACCTCTGTCCCTAAATGAGTATCCAAATTTCATTTTAAGAGACATCTGAAAATCTCAGCTCTTTGTACAATTTGGTGGCAAAGATTCATATATAATCTTGTAATCTCCTTTCCAAATATTTAGTTTTGCACGTATAAATATAAAGAGGCCGGTGAAAAAATTTTCGAAAAAAAAATATTTAGGGACAAAGTTATGTTAAAAAAAGACACTCATTTTGGGATAATTTTTTTTTGAAAATGAACACTCATTTAGAGACAGAGTGAGTAGTATATCAACAAAAAACAAAAAGTAAAAGAAATTCATTTACTATTACGTCTGTCCCTAAATGAGTGTCCAAATTTCATTTTAAGGGACATCTGAAAATCTCAACTCTTTGTACAATTTGGTGGCAAAGATTCATATACTAATCTTGCAATCTCCTTTCCAAATAGTTTTGCATGTATAAAGAGACCGGCGAAAAAAAAAATCAAAAAAAAATATTTAGGGAGAAAGTTATGTTAAAAAAAGACACTCATTTTGGGGCAAAGATTTTTTAAAAATTGACACTCATTTAGAGACAGGGGGAGTGTTATATTATATGTGGCAAGAAAAGAATATCTTTGAGATAGAAATAAGGGTGGCAATCTGTCCAAACCCGCTCCGTATTTGGGATAGTCCGCACTGTAGCGGGGCGGGTTTGGTAGTCTTTTTTCAAAACCCGGCGGGTTGCGGGTTAGGTTTGGTTGCACACCCCAACCCGCGGGACCCCGCCCCGCCCCACCACATATACTAATATATGCAGTAAATTACTATAATTGTGTTGTAATTGTATACTTTGGGTGTGAATGGGATGGTTGAAATAATTAGACTGGGCTTAAATTTGATACAATGTTGTAATTGCGTTGTAATTGTATATTGTTGGACTGTTGGACTCTTTAAAGGCTAGGCTAAAACTCAAAAAAATTGTGATTATGAACCATACGGCACGGGGCGGATACGAGTTTACTAGTTAACGGGGGCAGGGCGGGTTCGGCATAAGAGGAGTTCCTTGAGGGGCTTTTGTCAAACCCACCACTTATCCGTCCCGTTGTTATCCCCAGATAGAAACGTGTCCGTGAATTTCAAATATTCCAATCTTTCATCTGAGCGCGCGCTATCAAAAGTAGATTTCATTTGCCTTCCTTTCCTTTTTGTGTTGTCTCAACCTTTAAACCTTTCTCTGCTACCAAACGATTTATTCCTACTTTATGAAAATTCTGTATTTTGATTCTATCTGCCCCTGCTGCTAAATGTCAACCACAAAAACCATCTCCATTCTTCACTTACAAAATTACCGTGTTTGTTCTCTCCAAAAAAAAAAAATTACCGTGTTGGTTGACACAACACTTACTAAATGTCTGATTTGAAAATTCATTATGTGACAGAAGTAATAATAACCAAAGAGCTTTGATATTCAATGTTAGTTTACTATGTAAAGGTCACGAGTTTGAATTTCGATTTGTGTCAGCTTATTTGTAGGCTCAAATATAGCCTCCATCATTATGAATTAATATAAATAAAAAACCTCAATTAAAAAAAAAAAATGTGACAGAAGTGGTAATAATTTTGTTCCAAAAGTCTAGTTTTTGTTTCAAGGCATTTTATTATAAAATTCAATGGCAAAGATTTGTTGCTATCATGCTCTAAACTTTTAATTTCAAGTATATACTCTTTCCGTCCTATTTTAAACTTCAAAATTTGTTTATTTTGATTGTCCTATTTTAAACTTCAAAACTTAAAAAGAAATGTTTTTTATTCATCTTTATTTGTGGACTCCATATGTCATACTCACAACAATTATCCACTAATTATTTACTATCTCGCTTTCACTCTCCTATCAAACCATCTTACCATCTACACTCACAACACATCACCTTCTTTACCTTTTTTCATAATTTTTATACTCAACCATTTATTGAAATTAAAAATGAAACGAGGGAGTAATGAGTAGTGAATTTTAATTTTGATAAAAAGAAAATATTTAGAAACAAAGTTATTAAAAAAATGGGTATTCATTTTAGTATAAATTAAGGTTAAAAAGCTAATTTGATGTAGGAGAAATAATTTCAGTATCAGACTGTCTGTGGTGCATTGATCTATCCTAACAACGATCAACTCTCTGCCACAATTCCAAATTCTTAATTTTGTGACATTCTCCTTTAACATTGTATTTAACATTGTACTATACTTCCTCCGTTCCAAATTATCTATCGCTTTAAGCCAAATTGATAGAACAATTTTAATCCCTGAATGCCACACTCATATTTAAGTAAGAGAAAGAGGAAGAGATGAAGCGGAAGCATGTAATAAATGTATACCTGTTGAATCCATCTTGATGTCTTGAAGGGAGAATAAGAATGAAGTAGAAGATAATGTAGGGAGATGATCTTCTAAATGAAAGTGTCTCTTAGTCTCTCAAAAGTTCTTTCAATAATGAAGAGATAATTTAGATGAGAGAAAATAAGAATCAAGTATTTTTAAGGCTTGATGGAGGGGCCTTTATATAGTAAACATTGTGACACTTCAAATAGGGACCATACCTATTCATTTCCAAAGCAATGTTGATTTACCATCTTGCCCATCAAAGATAGATAAATAACATTTCAGGGATTCTACACATTGACTATTTTGACCATACTTTATATTAATGTCATAGTTATAATTTTATTTATGGAAGGTACCAAATTATTTGTGTTGCAAGCCACATTGATCTAACAATCTCCCACTTGGGTTGCAAAACAAATTTATTCCTTTAAATCATAAGTACAACATAAATGATAACCCAAATGTGCACTTTGTTATCACTTATAACAATCTCGTCCATTAGCCATACAAGTATAGAATTAAAGGGGCAGTCGTTGTAATTGATTCGCAACTAAACCCACTATAATTACATATACTAATTCAACTAAATGACATAGATCAAAAGTATGGATGTGTAGCATGGATCTTAATGAATATATACATATTCTTTTAACTAGTCCAACTTTAACCAAATGAGATCAATAATAATAATAGAACAATAAAACAACATAAACTCCCGCTATATTAAATGTTATCAAAGTTGTTACACCCATATGAGCAACATGCTCGTGAAACACTAAAGGTGATAACGCCTTAGTAAACGGATCCGCTAACATAGAGTTTGTACCAATAAGTTGTATTTCTATTTGTTCATTTCGTACCCTCTCTCTTACAACAAGAAATTTAATGTCAATGTGTTTAGACTTTGACGAGCTCTTGTTATTGTTGGAGTACAAGACCGCTGCCCTATTGTCACAATAAAGCTTAATAGGTCTTTCGACACTATCAACAATACGCAGTCCCTCAGTGAATTTACGCAACCATATATTTAACTAATGTCGGAATACCTAATGATCTCAAGATGATCCGACTTCAAAACATAGGCATGTAGTTCTTTAGTGTTTTGTAAATACTTCTATCATTCTTTTGGCTGCTACTTAATGTTCTTTCCGGATTGCTTTGGTATTGGCCAAGCATCCCAACATTAAATGTAAGATATACATATACATTAAGCTTCCTACTTCTGATGTAAAGAGGGAATTTTCCATATACTTGGATTCAAAATTTACCTTTAGGACACTGTTTGAGACTAAGAATGTCTCCTTTAAAATTAGGGGTGTCAAGTGGTTTACATTTTTGCATGCTAAACCTTTTGTATTACCTTTTCATATGGCCTTTTGTGATAATCCTAAAACATCTCGTGAGCGATCACGGTGAATTTGGATTCTTAATATAAAGATGCCTTACCAAGATCTTTCATTTCAAATAAGAAATTTCTTAGTTTCCTTAATAAGGTTCATATCATTACTTAGCAAGCAAAATATCATCCACATATAAGACCAAAATTATAAATTTACTCCCACTGAACTTATGGTATACTTAATATTTACCAAGATTCATTTCAAAACAAATGAAAGAATAACTTGGTCAAATTCTAAATACCATTAATGAGAAGTTTTACTTAAGTTCATAAATGAATTTCTCCATATAGATAGTTTCCTTAATGTCTCCATTAAGAAAAGTTTTCTTTAATATCCATTTAATGAAGCTTAAGATCAAAGGTGCTATTAGTGCCATAATGATCCTAAGGAGCCTTTTAGAAGATACCGGAAAAGTGTTTCTTTCTTTATAATCAATACCTTTCTTATGAGTTAAAATCTTTAGCAACTGGATGGGCTTTATATCTTTCAACATTACTTTGTGAATCCTTTTAGGTCTTAGAGACCCATTTATAGGTTTCACATCCTTATGTAATGAAATAAGATCCCAAACGTTGTTATCTTTCAAAAGATTGTAACTCTTTATTAATGGCATTAATCTTCTTATGAGAATTAGGACTATTGATGGTTTTATGGAAGATAAATAGATTATCTCCCACTATACCTAAGTGTCCTTTATTTTCGACAAGATACACTTAATGAATATCCGAAATTGCATTCTTTCTTACTCTATTTGATCTCTATAAGGGCACCGATTCTTACTAATTTTGAGGTTGTTTGAATTTCCTTCTTATGATCAACATTTCCATGTTGTTCAATATTTATAGGGAAATCATATTTATTTTGAATTGTATGTTCTTCTTGAATATCAAGTACAAAACTTGATATCCAATTAGAACTATAGGAAGTGGTATATAAATGGATTCCATATAAATGAATTCCTCTTCCTTTTCAAATTCAAAATATTACTCCAAATTCTCCCACTAAATTCAACATCCTTAAAAGAACCTAGCATTTCTCGTTTTTTCAAAACGTTTTAACTTTCGGGTTGTAAAATTTATAAATCCCCTAGTTCTCTCGGCTTACCCCATGAATAACTACTAATAATCTTACGTCTAACTTGCCCTTAGTAGACTTATAAAGTCTATCCTTATGCTAGACAACCCTATAAATGAATATGATTTAAGGACGAATAAGGAACGCGTCCTTAAATCATTGAGGGTTTATATTAGTAGCCTTAGGGGAGCTTTAATGAGAATAAAGGTTGCGGCTTTAACGTATCGCCCATAATGAGTGAGGTAAGAGAAGTATAAAACATACTTATTACCATATCCTTAAGGATTTCAATATGTCTCTATTACAATATTCATGCTAGGCGTACCCGGCTCAATGTAGAGAGAGATAATCCCACACTCTTTCAAAATAGCGAGTAAAAAGGACCTAGACGTTGTTCCTTTTAACAATCATTCCAAAGATGTATACACCATCATGAATGACCCTAATGTTCTTAATAGTCTTCAAAGTTGATTTCCAATTTTGTCTTTATAAGACTTTTACAACGTCCAAACTCAATATTTTATGAAGCAAATAAATGTATTCAAACTAAGAGTTAGTCATTTTGAACATAATAACTATTGTTGACCTTTTCCATGAAGGAATAATTAATGGCCTACAAATATCCGAATGCATTAGTTCATTGAGACACTTGATGCTCTCGAGAATACTATAATGTTTGTAAATTTACTTTTAAGGCATTTAATGCAAAAGTATTTTCCAAATTATCAAGTTTGTTTAAGATTTTCCTTTAACATAAGCTTATCAATTTTCCTCTTGGAAATATGACCCAAATGCATATGTCTTAATGAAAATAAAATTTACTTGATAGCTTTTGCTTTCTAGTTTTGGTTTCATTATTAAGGGACACATTTATTGTTTAAATAATGTTGAGTAAATAAAGAATACTTGACAAAGTACTAGTACCAACAACCTTGGAATTTAAAAAATAAAGATCGCAAAATGAACAAAATAACCTTCTTTATTCAATATTGTGATATATATATATATATATATTAAATTCCGTTCAAATGACGGTACAACAAATGTATTATTTATACAAACAATACTTAGTACTTAACAATAACTGAAAAAAAAGTCCTTATGCCTAAAACTTTAACCGGATTCCCAGTTCCCATATAGATGAATCTTTCATCTTTACTGGTTCTTCGGTAACTCAGGCAATCCTACACAAACATACTTATGTGAGTTGTTGCACAAAAATCAACCACCATGTATATGTAGGGATTGAAACCAAATTTAGCCTTTATCACAATACAAACAAGACCAAATGACATACCTTTCTTAGCACGCCAAGCGTGATACTTAGGGCAGTCGAACTTCATGTGTGTAAGGTCCTTGCAAAAGAAGCATTTATTTTCTTTATGATCATTGGATGATCCCTTACGCTTCTTTTTACTTGCAACCGCAATGTCCTTCCCTCTTCTTTTTGTCCCGTGAGAAGAGGCAGATACCAAACATCCCTCAATCATATCAAGGAATGTTTTAGCATCAACGTCCTTGGAGACACCGGTCAAAATGGTCTCCGGGACAACTATATTCATGATCATTAGGCTCACACGGTTGGAGCGTTTCCACTTCTCCTCATTTAAGCAATCTTCTTGAGTGCTTTCATTAGAGAGAGGAAGAGGAAACGGTTCCCTTAATGCATGATCTATGTCCATATAGCCTAAGATCATTATTAATTTATTTTTCCAAGTTTTAAAATTAGTCCCATTTAGCATCGGTACTGTACTCATAGCAGTGATTACGGATGAAGCAATAAGTAAATCTGTTGGGTTTTGAACAAAAAAAGAATGAGAACAAAACATGAATAAGAAACTACAAAATAAAAAAATAATTAATTATATCAACGAAATCCATCAATAAGACAATCAACATAACATCAAAACTAATCTTTGGATTGCGAGTTGACTCATAAATGATTGCCTTAGGTAACAAGTAATTTGAACTTATATTTTAATAAATACTTAATCTTCCTTTGGGCCGACATAAGTACCTAAGAAAATATCCTAATGTTCATTTCATTTGTTACCAAATGAATGCCTAAGTTTAGTCAAATGTCAAGATCTTCTTTGGAAAATTCAAGTCATTCACATATTAACTTAAACATCCAACACTTTACAATTTAAGGGTTTAAATAACGTAAATCACTTAGGCGACAATATTATTTAAACAATGAATAAAATTGTCAAAGCATATAATTAATCATAACTTTTTAGGTTTGAAATAATGTAGGTTTTGTTCCAAGGGAAAAACAAAAGTTGTACAGAAAATAAGAATTTTTCCAAAATCTGTGAACAGTGACTGCTCGGCCGAGTCAAGAAAAGTGCGCGGCCGAGCACTTTAAATCAGATTGTTTGAAAATTGATCTGCTCGGCCGAGCAGAACAGAGGACACGGCCGAGCACTTTTAATCAGAACATTTTGCCCTTGTTGACATATAATGCGCGGCCGAGCAAATCCAAACGCTCGGCCGTGCAAGTCTTGGTCCGACCGGGCAAAGCCAAAAACCCGACCGGATTATCAAGAGAACCGAACCGGACTCGACCAAAGATCCAACCGGTTTATGTCAATTTTGGCGCCTGTTCATCTGCTCGGCCGAGTAAAACAAAGGACTCGGCCGAGCAGTTCGCGCCTTTTCATATGCTCGGCCGAGCAGAACAAAGGACTCGGCCGAGCAAGGCGAATTCTGCACTTCTGAATTTTGTTTTAAAAATTTCCCAAAACAATGAATTGCAAGTAGATCCACATGGTATGTACTTAAAACATAAAACCACGTTATATAGGGATAATCTTGCTTTAAATTAGTGGAATCAAGTGAGTAGATCCTTATGGTATGTTCATTACAACATAAACCATGCTTTTAAGGGATAGTCTCACATGAACCATTTTAAAGAACAAAACTTTTCAAACCATTTACTTAATTTAGATGAAGATCGTCAGCACTCTATTAACGAATTAGAGTCCTTAATCGACATCAAAAACCTTAAGATTCAACAGGGAAAATGAATCATAGTTAAAGCGGTTTAATGCTTTTTCTTAATACAAGAACTCAAACTCAAACTAAATAATGAGCGGGGCTCTGATACCAATTGATAGAACAATTTTAATCCCTGAATGCCACACTCATATTTAAGTAAGAGAAAGAGGAAGAGATGAAGCGGAAGCATGTAATAAATGTATACCTGTTGAATCCATCTTGATGTCTTGAAGGGAGAATAAGAATGAAGTAGAAGATAATGTAGGGAGATGATCTTCTAAATGAAAGTGTCTCTTAGTCTCTCAAAAGTTCTTTCAATAATGAAGAGATAATTTAGATGAGAGAAAATAAGAATCAAGTATTTTTAAGGCTTGATGGAGGGGCCTTTATATAGTAAACATTGTGACACTTCAAATAGGGACCATACCTATTCATTTCCAAAGCAATGTTGATTTACCATCTTGCCCATCAAAGATAGATAAATAACATTTCAGGGATTCTACACATTGACTATTTTGACCATACTTTATATTAATGTCATAGTTATAATTTTATTTATGGAAGGTACCAAATTATTTGTGTTGCAAGCCACATTGATCTAACACAAATTGCATTAACCAAGGAGTGCTGTAAATACCCATAAAATTTCCCTTTTCGCCCTTTATCTTTCATTCTTAAATGTTTTAGCAATTCACGCTAACTATGAGCGCATTCTTAATTGACTGCGTCGTTTGAGCAGCCGGGTCTGAGGTCAAAAAAACATTCTCAATCCATGTCCGCATGAGTATTTTTATTATTTTCATCCTATAATGTCAGTTTTCTCAAGAAAAATTAAAAATAAATTAAAGCAGGAGAATTGGATGGAGATGTGGGTCATAGGATTAAAGCAGGTTGGTTGAAGTGGAATAGTGCCACATGATTTCTTTGTGATCGTGGCATGCCAAATAGATTAAAGTGAAAATTCTATCGTACAGCAATTAGGCCTGCACTGCTTTATGGCACTGAATGTTGGGCCGTGAAACAGTGTCATATTCATAAGATGAATGTAGCGGAGATGTGTATGCTACGATGGATGTGTGGGCATACAAGAAAAGATCGATTGAGAAATGAGGTGATCAGGGGTAAAGTAGGAGTTGCGTCCATTGAGGATAAAATGAGGGAGCATCGTCTAAGGTGGTTTGGTCATGTGAGACGGAGACCGAGTGATGCACCGATTAGGAGGCCTAAAGAGTGGAGAAGTGATAAAATGACGAGGGGTAGGGGAAGACCCAAACAAACTTGGATTAAGGTGATTGAGAATGATATGAGTTTATTCGGAGTGGATGAAGATGTGGCGTTGAAGAGGCCGGAGTGGAGGGTGAAAATTCATGTGAATGATGGGGGTTGATCGTACTTTTATTACTATTATTATTTATTTATTTATTTATTTATTTATTTTATTTTATTTTCTCCATCTTTTTCCTCTCTTTCCCTCTCTCTCTCTCGCTCTCTCTTTCTCTTTCTCTTTCTCTCTCTCTCTCTCCCACTCTCTCTCTCTCTCTTCCTTTTATCACGATGACATATGAGGATTCATGTTAGCCGACCCCAAATTATTTGGGGACTAAGGCTTTGTTGTTGTTGTTGGTTAAGAATATCTATTTACTTGAGCATCTAGTGTGTGACAGGGAGAATAAAGTTTCGTAATTCTTTAGAGAGAAAAAGGTGATTCCTTGACCAAAAAGCTTGGATAACAGAAACTAACATCATCAAAGTTATAAATTCCACAAACACTTTTGCGCAAAAGTGAATTCGAAATGAGTTGCTTTTTTTTATTATTAGTATTATTTTTTCAAATAAAAAAAAATCGTTAATAATCACTCTTTAACCCTTCAAGTAAATACTCCCTCTGTCCCAAAAAGATAGTCCACTTTGGATTTTTGACGATCAACACATGTGAACTTTGACCAAAGATTATTATCAATCTAATAATCCCAATAAATTTTTAAAATTTGTCATTGATAAATCACTTGATGATTAATCAATAACAAGTTTTAGAATTTCACAATGATGGTTAGATTGACATTTATATTTAGTCAAAGTTTACTTGTATTGACCATCAAAAATCAAAAGTGGACTATCTTTCTGGGACAGAGGAAGTATATTAGAACAAATATTGGAATCTCGTTTTTTTTCTTTGTGTCTGTGTATAGTCAGGGCAACGTATTCTGGCCTTTTTTTTATTTTTTTTTAATTTTTTTTTAATACCTCACGTGTTCCTTAATTGTAATTCCTAATCCTTGATTCTTTAACAAAGAAAAAGGCTGCTTTAAAAAAAAAAAAAAAAAACAAACAAACAAAGAAAATGGCTAACCCATGGTTCTTAAACGTTTGTTACTCCCTCCGTTTTAAAATAGGGACATTTTCTTAAAAGCCCTTCATTCTAATTTTTATTTTGAAAGAAGATACAATATTTTTCTAATTGATCAAAAATCCAAGGGACAAAAATAGCCAAGAATACCCCTAACTACCCCTTATAAGGGTGCTCCCCCTTTCCAGGCCATATTTTCAAGTCATATTTTCATCCTGCTCCGAGATTCATGTCTCAGACTCTTAGAAACACTGAGAATAATGTCTCAAACTTATAAAAACACTAAAAAGTCATATCATAAAAGTATAAAAACAATGAGAGACATGTGGCATGCCTATAAAAACATTGAAAGTCATGTCACATACCTATAAAAACACTTAGAACCATATCACATACATATAAAAACACTTAGAACCATGTCACGCACCAATAAAAACACTTAGAACCATATCACATACCTATAAAAACACTTGGAACCATGTCACATGCCAATTAAAACACTTAGAAACATATCACATACCTCTAAAAACATTGAAAGCATGTCACAAACATATAAAAACACTGAGAGTCATGCCGCAGATCTATAAAAACTCTGAGATACATGTCACGAACCTATAAAAACATTGAGAGTCATGTCTCCGACTTGTAAAAATACTAAGATACATGTCACATACATATAAAAACACCGAGAGCTATGCCACAGACCTATAAAAATACTGAGACAAGTGTCTCAGACCTATAAAAACACGAGAGGCATATCTCAAACCTATAAAAACATTGAGAGACGTGTCTCAGTCCTATAAAAACACTGAGAGACGTATCTCAGACCTATAAAAACACTGAGAGACATATCTCAGACTTATAGAAACACTGAGAGACATGTCGCAGACCTATAAAAACACTGAGAGACATGTCACATACGTATAAAAAACACTTAGACCTATGCCGCAAACCTTTAAACACTGAGAAACGTGTCGCAGACCTATAACAATACTGACAGACATGTCACATACTTATAAAAACACTGAGAGACATGTCGCAGACTTATTAAAACACTAAGAGACAAGTCACATACCTATAAAAAACACTGAGAGCCATGTCGCATATCTATAAAAACACTAAGAGATATGTCACAGACCTATAAAAACACTGAGAGACATGTCCCATACCTATAAAAACACTGAGAGCCGTGTCGTAGACTAATAAAAACACTGAAATACATGTCACAGACATATAAAAACACCGAGAGTCATGTCTCAAACCTATAAAAACCCTGAGAGACGTGTCACATACCTATAAAAACACTGAGAGCCATATCACAAACCTATAAAAACACTGAGACAAGTGTCTCAGACCTATAAAAACACTGAGAGACGTATCTCAGATCTATAGAAACACTTAGAACCACGTCATATACATATAAAAACACTGAGAGACATGTCACATATCCATAAAAACACTTAGAAACATATCACATACGTATAAAAACATTTAAAGCCATGTCAGAGACCTATAAAACACTAAGAGCCATGTCTTAGACCCATAAAACACTGAGTGCCATGTCTCAAACCTACAAAAATACTGAGAGTCATGTCACATACCTACAAAAACACTGACAGTCATGTCGCATACCTATCAAAACACTAAGAGACATGCCACATACTTATAAAAACAATGAGAGCCATATCGCAGACCTATAAAAACACTGAGAGTCATGTCACAGACCTATCAAAACATTTAGACCTATGTCAGCGACCTATAAAAATACTGAGAGCCATATCACAGACCTATAAAAATACTGAGAGCCATGTCACAGACCTATAAAAACACTGAGAGTCATGTCTTAGACCTATAATAACACTGAGAGACATGTCACATACATATAATTACATTAAGAGCCATGTCACATACCTATAAAACACTGAGACCTATGTCAGAGACCTATAAAAACACTGAGAGCCATATCAGAGACCTATAAAAACATTGAGAGCCATATCAAAGACCTATAAAAACACTGAGAGCCTTGTCACAGACCTATAAAAACAATGAGAGCCTTGTCACAGACGTATAAAAACTCTAAGAGCCATATCACAAACCTATAAAAATTGAGAGCCATGTAACAAACCTATAAAAATATTGAGAGCCATATCACAGACCTATAAAACACTGAGAGGCATATCACAGACCTATGAAAACACTGAGAGTCATGTCTCAAACCTACAATAACACTGAGAGACATGTCACATACCTATAAAAACACTGAGAGCCGTGTCACATACCTATAAAAACACTGAGACCCATGTTAGAGTCCTATAAAAACACTGAGAGCCATATCAGAGACCTATAAAAACACTGAGAGCCATATCAAAGACCTATAAAAACACTGAGAGTCTTGTCATAGACCTATAAAAACACTGAGAGCCATATCACAAACCTATAAAAACACTATGAGCCATGTCACAAACCTATAAAAACACTTATTCCATCTCAAAATACTTGTATATTTAATACTTTACACATAAATTAAGAAAAACAATTAATACGTATCAAATAGTCTAAATTACCGTTTGAATAGTTCAAGTATCTAGACAATTAAATGATTGTACAGTGACAACTGCTTATCATAAATAAGGGCAGTTTAATCAAAGTGTGCTAATGTTATATGGAAAACTGTATAACTGCAAATATTTTGGGACAAAAAATCTATCCTAAACCGTTATTTTGAGACGGAATGAGTGAAAAAATAAAAAGTGGTCAATAATTTCTCCAAGACTTCTAGCTAATAGTATTTCGGTTTTCCATTAATAGAAAGTATTGCTCGTATTATCTAACCACATAACTCGATATTTTTATTAAAAAAATTAAGTCTCATTGTAAGTGTATGACGATAACCGTTTAATAATGCTGAAAGTTTTTTTTAAAAAGTTGAAAATAAACATTTCCAGTCAAAAGAGCGACTTAAGATGAAAAGATATAGAAAAAAGTATATAGTTGAGAATGTCACTGCATGGTTGGTTGCTCGTGAAGGAATTTGAGGGCCCGATCAAAGAGCTTGCCTAAAGCCCCAAATTTCATAGGACCGGCCCCGTCCCTCTGATTCTAAAACTTTTGATCGTGTAAGCATTACTATTTAGGTTTATTTTAATGGGAGAAGCAATAACATACTCCCTACGTTTTAAAATATACTCCCTCCGTCTCACCCGACTTAGGATTCTTGGTCAAACAATTTATACTTTGACCAAATATTTGAAGAAATATAATGATGCTAATAAAAATTTAAAACTTGTTATTGTATCATGATTAATAATAAACTAAAAAACTATTTTTAGATTTTCATTAAGATAATTATTTTTCTTCAAATTGTTGGTCAAAGTATAAATTGTTTGACCAAGAATCCTAAGTCGGGCGGAACAGAGGGAGTATAACGTTTAGAAGTTACACATAGCCCCCTCAATTTTATGTGTTGAGATGAATAAGAAGAAAAAATTTTAAGGCCCAAAAATCACAGCGTTAACATGGGCAGTCCAAAAATAAGTCCAAAATATTACTCCCTCCGTCCCAAAATACATGTAGTTTAAGGGGTTGAAATTTGTCCCAAATTGTTTGTAGTTTTGCTTTTATGACATCTTTGACATTGTTTATCAAATATACCCTTAATTATGATGGTAGTTGTCATTGTAAAAGCATTTAATTGTCTTGGTACTTGAAATATTTTAAGGGTAATTTAGTCCATTAGACATGTATTGATTGCTTTCTTAATTTGTGTGAAAATCCTACAACTACAAGTATTTTGGGACGGAGTGAGTAACTAATAACCAGGGTAAATAAGCCTAAAAATGAGCCCAGACCATTAGCAAACATAAGCCCAGACCATTAGCAAACACATGACACATTCAAATTTCCTTCTTCTCCGTAGACGGCAGTTGTTTATCAGCGGAACAGACGGAGGGTGAAATACGATCAGTTTTGAAAATAAAAATATGGGTTTGTTCGGTTTTTCGCGGAGATTATGAACCCATAAGCAATTTGATGGTTTGAAAATAAATCAATTTCAAATTTTTCCAGAACTAACAGGAACACATACGATCGGTTTTGATAATGGACCCGCAACACTCTCCTTAAAAAAGATTAACCCACATAGCCTGAAAATCCGGCTATCTTTGTAAATCCGGCTACCTATGTAAATGTAAATACGCCTCATTATGTCTTCATCTTGATTTTCTCCATGAACATATCTCTCCCCCTTTTTGTTTGAAACTAAACGCCACAATTGCAGGGGAGATGATGTGGGCAACAAAGATCTGCTTCTGGCAAGGAGATCTCGACATCGATGGAGAGCTTGAGACGGAGGTAAGAGCGCTGGTGGTCGAGGGATATGCGGAGAGAGAGGTGACGGCCTGTGGGGTTGAGGATGCTGGTGATGGTGGGGGATGGGATGCCGGAGAGGGTGCGGCTAGGACGCAGGCGAGGGTGGGGCTGGGAGCCGGAGAAGGTGGGGGCTAGGCACTGGGAGAGAGATGAGAGAAGCGAATGGGATCTTTTTTAGAGAGAGAACGGGAAAAATGCAAATGAGAGAGGGGAGGGTTTACCCGTTTTATGGTTGGATGGGAGGGGTATTTTCGGGAATACAGTATTTCATTAAAAAAATCAAGGACCTAATGGAAATAAATGTTTTATCTAATGGACCTAGACAAAATAAACGAAAATGTCTGTCCTGTTTTATAAAATTGTTTTGTTTAAAGGACTTTTGAGAAATTTTTCCTTTAAAATACTATAAGTAATATTATATATTTAATTATATTTGTAAATATAATTGGAATACTTAATATTCCTTATAAATACATGACGTTTTAGGAGTTAATTTTTATTTCAAAATACTTGACGTTTTACTATTATCAAGGAATATTTACTCTTGTTTACCTATTATACCCTTATTCATTAATTATGAATCATCTCTTGTATTGTATATACTCCTTCCGTCCCAAAATAATCTTCACACTTTTTTGCCGTTACTACGAAGGAAGTTTGAGCAATAATTTTAGGTTGATTTAATTATCCTAATGAAAATCTAAAACTTGTTAATGATAATATTATTGATCGTCTATCAATTACAAGTTTTAGATTTTTGTTAATATAATTAAATCAACCTAAAATTATTGTTCAAAGTTCCTTTGTAATAACGGAAAAAAAAAGTGTGAAGATCATTTTGGGACGGAGGGAGTAGCATTTAAACTGCCTTAGAAATTGGATTATGTTAGGGGCACACAAGTCTTTTTGATATGTATTAATTGCATTTCTTAATATGTGTGAAGAAGTCTAAAACGACATGTGTTTTGAAACAAAGGGAGTAATATTTTTCCGTCAATATTTTTAATGTACCAAGATGACGAAATGGGATAATTTTAAACATGAGTTATTAAAAGTGGGGGCGAGTTTTGTATGAGCAAATTGGAATTTAAAGTATTATTGGTAATGAAGGTATTTTGGCTTTAAAAACAAGCCCGGAATCAAAGGAAGTCTTGCCTAGAAAAGAGAGAAGTTGGTATCAGAATCAGATTTGGTTTAAAGGCTGTGTTTGTTTAAAGTCTTTAACTGCTTTTAATAACCTAACTACCACTATCAACCAACCGTTGAAATTCTAACTTTTGCATTAAACAATTTGGAAGGCCCCAAACAAAGCCCTAAATCTACAATCCAACTAGTACCATTTACTTTGAATGAATATCTAAATTCAAAAAACTACTGTACTCCCTCCGTTTCGCAAAACATGTTGTGTTAGGTGTTCAATTTTGTTCCAAAATATTTGACACTTTTTGATTATCTAGGAACTTTTATCATTACTTACCAATTATACCCTTATTTAATAATTGACACACCCTTTGTAAATGCATCTAATTACCTAGGTAAATGAATTGTTATAGGGGTGTTTGAGTCTTTCTTACATGTAATAATTGCTTTTCTTAATCTAAGTGAAGAAGGTTAAAAGGTCAAATATTACGAAACGGAGGAAGTATTATTTTTTACAATAAAGTTTCCTTGCAACTACCTAATGCAATTTGGTAGATGTCTTTCACAATAAAGTTTTCATTTTTTTATTACCTAGGTGTCGGTGTTTGTGCTCCCATAATCTTAGGATTTATGAATCACCCCCTCAGATCTATGAACTACCTTCTCAGATCCGTAAGCAGATAAATCAGGGTAGATCAGATCTCAATCACCGAAATGGTAATTGGCTACAACAGGAATGTCCAGCACAACTTATATCACTTGTCTTTAAGTTACTCTTCCCACCACTCGAACACATAACCTTTCTTATCTATTTACCGTTGAGCTGTCCCTGGAGGCCATAAAACTCTCATCATTTTTTCTGATCATGGAGTGGAGGTTTCTAAAGGAAAAAGAAAAAGGGTTGTACTTAGTTAGCACTCAAGGTAATGTCAAAGAATAATTAAGTTTTATTAGTGGTTGCTTATTCAAATTGATCATTCAATCACATTCCTTTGATTATGGTTTTTGGGGAAGTGTGCATACTTGAATTAGTTATTCATTTTTCATGAAATTTTCTTATCTTGCATGAATGAATTAAAATGTAATATAAATAGAAGAAGATAAAGCTAACCCTTCACACACACATACATAAATAACAATTTTTGAGAAAACTTTGTAAAAAATGAAAACGGACATAAAAAATGTTGAACACATAGATAACCAGGTAACATATTTTTCTAGTTTAATAAGTACTCACTCCGTCCCAGAGTAAGAGTCCTACTTTCCATTTTGGTGCGACCCAGAGTAAGAGTCCTATTCCTAAAATAGCAAAGAATCTTTACTATTCACCCCACTCATTCTCTCTCATATTTTACTTTTATACTCACAACACCAATCAATTCACTATTCTTTCACACTCATTCTCTCTCCTACTTTACTTTTACACTCACAACATTTATATCACTTCCAATATTTATTAATAAGCGTGCAAATGAGGGGTAGGACTCTTACTCCGGAACGGAGGGGGTAGTTTTTACCTCCAAGTTACCCTAAAAATCTAGCTACATGAAAACCTAGCTAGTAGATATTTTTTTGCTGTTGTGGTGTTAGACTGAATGCAAATGATACAAATAAAAAGAATAAGTTCTATGAAAAACTAGTTTTATGAAAACTATTCTTTTTTGTTAAAACTATGAAAAATATGTTTTTATATTATTAGAACCGATTTTTATAATAGTAGTGGAATTGGTGTTTAGCTTGCAAATGAGGGATTTTAAAGATTAACAACCAGTTTTTTCCTAATGTTTTAAGAAAAAACTGTCTTTTTACAAAATTTTGAGCAAATGAAAAAGAAAAATAAATAAATAAAAGAACCATAAAAACAAACAAGGCAACGTACTCCTTGGTTAGGGTTGTGATCAAGCCGTACTATCGTGTCCTCTTGCTTTAGAATCGAGTTTGACTAACTAAAATTTTACTCCCTCTGTCCCTAAATGAGTGTCCATTTTCAAAAAATCTTTGTCCCTAAATGAGTGTATTTTTTTAACATAACTTTCTCCCTAAACGTTTTTTTTTCGAAAAAATTTTCACCGGTTTCTTTATACGTGCAAAACTAAAGGTTTGGAAAGAAGATTACAAGATTATATATGAATCGTTGTTACCAAATTGTTCAAAAAGTTGAGATTTTCAGTGTCCCTTAAAATGAAATTTGGACACTCATTTAGGGACAGAGGGAGTAAATAACTCTCATCAAAGTTACTCCCTCTGTCCCCTTATAATTTACAAAATTTATCATTTTGGTTGTCTCAATTTAATCTACAAAATTTTAAAAAAGAAATATTTTAATACTTTTAAAATAATGAGACCCACGTGTCATACTCACAACAACTATCCACTAACTATTCTTTACTTCACTTTCTCTCTTCCACACAATTATCTACACTCACAACACATTAACTTTTTCACTTTCTCTTTAAATAACGCGTCCAACCCAAAATTTGTAAAATTTGCAAGTTAAAGAGGGACGGAAGGAGTATATAATTAGTACTACTTGACTTGCTTTCATTAAAAATAAAAAATATTGGTACTTGACTTAATCAACTTGGCACAAACTTAGCTTATTTACTAAATTCACGTCAAGTTGGGGAAGCTCATTCACTGAATTCGAAATGGTCGACAACTAAGTTTCTTTTTAAATAAATTTACCACAAAATTTTGGTTAACTCCTAGGAAAAATGTGTTTTAAAATAACGCGGTGGCATTTTTGTGAATATGTGGAACTTCTTTAAAAAACGCGCGGTGGCATTTTTGTAAATAATCGGAACTTCTCAGCGGTTCTGGATATCAATATAAAACTTTCTGGATATGAGATTGATAGCCAGAACCTTTGAAAGTGATAGCCAGAACCTTTGAAAGTGATGGCCAGAAGGGTTTTGGATATCAATATAAAGCCTTCTGGATATGAGATTAATAGCCAGAACTTTTGAAAGTGATAGCCAGAAGGGTCCTGGATATCAGTATAAAGCCTTCTGGATATCAATAGAAAGTCTTCTGGATATGAGATTTGATAGCCAGAACATTTGAAAGTGATAGCCAGAAAGTTTTGAAAAACTCGTTTTTCCTAACCACTAAGAAAAACGCGTTTACAGGAGACCAACTCTAAATTTACTTATTTGCAGAGAGTCACATTTGTTTATATGGTCAAATAAACTCATATTAAAAATATGATGTTAAAGAAAATTGATTAACTTCACTTCGATATCATTTTGGGTCATCCTATCATTTTCCATGATATTACAAATTACAAAGTTAGATGGAAAGTCCAAAATTTGAAGAAAGAGAGAAATTAAGAAAGCTTCATTGCCCTCAACATTTCTACGGTGAATTTTTCTTGGCTAATGAATCTCTCTCTGTCAAAGTGAGATATTCAACTGTAATTACTTTCTAAACAGAACCACATTCGTTTAGATGTGTTAAATCTTTTGTTTTGCTCAAAAATAAATACATAGTTCTATGATAAATATTGCCTTTGTTGGGACCGCGTCCACCACCACCACTCTCCACGTTAGTATGATATTGTCCGCTTCGGCCTAACCCGCACGGATCTGTTTTTGGGCATCTCCAAAAGGCCTCATACTAATGAAGTGGGTGGGTGCTATTATATACCTTGCAATTGTTTGCTTAATTGCCGATGTGGGACTTTGGATTGCACCCCAACAATCCTACCATCAAACCAAGGACCACACTGCTATAGCCCGCAGTGTTTCCTCTGGCCCATATCTAGCGAAAGCTTGTACCAACCGCCCGCGGAACACCACCGCCCTCGATTGCAAGACTCCATTCGCAAATGTCACACAAGGGAACCCCACCCTATAAAGCACACACACGGTCCACCCGGTTAGGCTCATCCGAACCATAGCTCTGATACCACTTGTTAGTAAATCAGACTCAAGAGATAGCAGATAATAATGAACGCAAATCAACACAGAATTTATGTGGTTCACCAACAACCTATTGGCTACGTCCAGAGGCAAAGGGAAACAAATATTATTATGGTGGAGAAACAAATACAAGAAGATAATCACACTAATCTATGTTTGCATGAACTTTGATCACAAAGTTCCTAGCTATGCAAAACCCTAGATCTAGAATGATTGATCTCTAATTTACTCTCAATGTTATGGAGGCTACTAGTTATTCAACTAGTATATACTCCCTCCGTCCCAGAAGAAGTGAGACTTCTTTCCCTTTTGGTCCGTCCCACCTCAAGTGAGACTGCCCAAAATGGAAATGTTTTAATATATTTATATTTATCCTTCCCCACCATTTAACCCCACTCATTCTCTCTCATCATTTTCCACCACTCAATTTATTCAACCAACACTACTATTTACCCCACTCATTCTCTCTCTTCATTTTCTACCACATATATATCACTTTATCTTAAATATTGTGCCCACTCCTCTAGTCTCACTTGTGGTGGGACGGAGGGAGTATACTGCAAGAGACCTAACCCTAAAGACAATAGGAGTCCTTAATTAAACCCCAAAATGAATCTAATTAATTCACACGTTTTTTGCCTTTTCCGCCAAGTCTGGACCAAACATGCCGTCTTACACGACTCGCGTAGCAATAGTTCACTTCCAGACTCGTGTAGCACTCGTGTCACTGGTTTCTCATTTGCACGAATCGTGCACAACCCAATTTCTGTCTTCTTCTTGATTTCACGACTTCTTTCAAAGTCACTTACTCTAACGGCCTTCATTTTTTGTCTGACCAAAACAATATGTACAAAGTTCTAGTGTTTTTTAAGGTGCGGTATCCCATTCCACATCAGAAAGATGTGAAATTTGATTGTGATATATAAGCCTCCACAATACTACTACTGGACACCAATAACATTCATGGACGTTTGGGGTGAGACTTTTTAGTGTTAAGTTATTACTCCCCCCGTCTCAAAATAGATATCGTTTTGAGCATTTGCACATTTTTAAGAAATGCAATTAATACACGTGAAAAAGTCTCATATACCCTTAAATAAATTCTGTTATCTAACCAATTAAATGCTTATGTAAGAGATAATTTACTATCATTAATAAGGGTATACTTGGTGTACAACAATAAAAAAGCCTTGAAAACAGTAAACGACAAGTATTTTGAGACAATAATCAATTGAGACGGAGTGAGTATTGTGTTTTCAATAAAATAACGTGAAAATCTCGTGAAAAACTTGTTTTACGCCCGTTTTAGTGTAAAACGTGTTTTTTTATCTTTTATAGAAAATTCATTTTTTCATCTCTTAGTGTAAAATATATATTTTTTCATAAAAATGCCTCTAAAATAAATACATCGTTAAGTGTTATATTATAAATATATGAACTGTTGGGATTATGGAGTCAAAGCCAAGCAGATCCGGCAAGGCAGAAGGAGCGGGCGACCGCCCGAGAAGAAAGAGGGCGACCGCCCACTTGAGCAGAGAAACCGAAGCCTGAAAAGGAGAAGACCAGGCGACCGCTCATGAGAAAAGTGGGCGACCGCCCACGTTGACGGGAAAAGCGTGCGTGAACTGGAAACCGGAATGGAGAAGGAGAAAAGGAATTAAAATCCTTATTGCTTTTTGGAACCTGGTTTCCTAATTGTAATTAGCTTCCAGAATTAATTAGACACCTCCACCAATCAATTTTAGACTAGGTTTTGGACTCAATATACCTATTTAATTAAGGGACAATCATAAACACAATTGTAACATCAGAGAAAATATTAGTGAAATATTTTGGCTTGGTAGCGCCCCCGGACGTAGTCATTGTTGTGACGAACCGGGTAAACAATTCTTGTGTTTCTTCTTGATTTTATTTTTCGCTCTTGTTTTTGTTATACTCTCCATTGCTTTGGGCCGTGACTCTTGATAGATTTCCCAACAATTGGCATCAGAGCTTTGGTTTCTCGATCCATAGCTACGTTTGTCATGGAATTTGTGGGGGCTTTGGAGGATGGTAACAAAGTGTTGATCGAAAAATTTGATGGGACGGATTTCAGTTTTTGGAGGACACAAATCGAGGATATTCTGTGGAATAAGGATTTGTATCTTCCATTAAAAGAAAAGCCTGAGGATGTGAAGGACACAGATTTTGCAATCATGGACCGTAAAGCGTTGGGGCTTGTTAGGCAAACGTTGGCCAAGGATGTGGCGAAGAATGTGTTGGAGGCGAAGACTACCAGAGAGATGTTAGAGATATTGGCGAGCATGTACGAGACACCATCGGCTGCGAACAAGGCTCATATGATGAAGAAGTTGTTGAACACAAAGATGGTGGAGGGCATGTCGGAAACAAAGCACATAAGTGAATTCAAGTCTAATGCGGCTCAACTATCTTCCGTGGATGTTACTCTAGACGATGAGGTACTAGCATTGATTTTACTTCATTCTTTACCACACAGTTGGGATTCAATTGTGGTTGCTGTTAACATGGCAATAGGGAAGGCAAAGATGAAGTTTGCGGATGTTTTGGATGTAATTCTTGGCGAATAAGTTTGTAGGAAAAACAAAGACAGACATCCGGGCTAGAACTAAGTGTCGGTGAAAAGGGTAAGGGTGGCAAGAAGGTGATTACTTGCTACAACTGTAGGAAGAAGGGACACTATCAAAATAGATGTCCAGAGAGGCCGCGTGGTAAGAAGGAATTGAATGTTGCTGGGGACATAGCGGATGCATTAACCCTAGGTGGGAGCAATCCAACGGATTCGTGGGTCTTAGATTCGGGCGCGACGTTTCATTCATGCACTAGTGCAGAGTGGATGGAGCAGTACATTTCGGGCGATTTTGGGGTTGTTCATCTTGCAGATAATAATCCGGTCAAGATCGTTGGAAAATGGATTGTTCGGGTCAAAGGAACGAATGGGACTGAATTGCAGCTACGTGATGTGCGACATATTCCAGACTTGAAGAGGAACTTGATTTCCATAAGGCAACTCGATAAAAAAGGTTGTGCGGTGACCTTTGGTTGTGGAACATGGAAAGTAAACCGAGGAGCTAGCTTGGTAGCTCGAGGCGGTATGGAAAATATGTTGTATACCACATACAACATGGTTCGTTGGGGGAAATGAGAAGACATCTCAATGATGGATGGTGGTGGCCGAGATCGCCATGGTGGGAGAAATCTCACTAAACGGTATGTTGGTAGGAAATTGATGTCAGAAGCCGGCCGGCGAAGTGCTAATTTAACCAACATGGGAGCGGGATCTAGAACAGTGATGCGATGGGTTGCAAAGAACACACAGAAGTCCCAAGCTTGTGACTGTGTGAGGCACGAGGATTCGCAATGTTCAAGATTGATAGTCAGAAAGCAAGTGAGCGGTGATGTACAGGGAGGATCATTAGGTATGAAGAACATGTTGAAGCTTCGCTCGGCTTCAACTCACTTGGAGAACTTGACAAGGGGGCCGGGCGCTACCAAGGTCAGTTGGCCACTGACAGAAGAACATGTGTTTATTGGAAGTCATTCTCTTGGGTGGGAGTTTGACGAGGTTGTCTCAGAAATTGGTTTAGTTTCCAGGTGGGAGATTGTTGGGATTATGGAGTCAAAACCAAGAAGATCTGGCAAGGCAGAAGGAGCGGGCGACCGCCTGAGAAGATAGAGGGCGACCGCCCACTTGAGCAGAGAAACCGAAGCCCGAAAAGGAGAACACCAGGCGACCGCACAGGAGAAAAGTGGGCGACCGCCCACGTTGACGGGAAAAGCGTGCGTGAATTGGAAACCAGATTGGAGAAGGAGAAATGGAATTAAAATCGTTATTGCTTTTTGGAACCTAGTTTCCTAATTGTAATTAGCTTCCAGAATTAATTAGACACCTCCACCAATCAGTTTTAGACTAGGTTTTGGACTCAGTATCCTTATATAAATAAAGGGACAATCATAAACACAATTATAACATCAGAAAATATTAGTGAAATATTCTGGCTTGGTAGCCCCCCCCGAACGTAGTCATTGTTGTGACGAACCGGGTAAACAATTCTTGTGTTTCTTCTTGATTTTATTTTTTCGCTCTTGTTTTTGTTATACTCTCCATTGCTTTGGGCCGTGACTCTTGATAGATTTCCCAACATGAACAAAGTACAATAAAACACAATCCTTCAAAAAACGTTAATATATAAGACAACAACAATACTTATTATGCAACGTACCAAGTAATATAGTATCACGACATGTTATTTTGCTTTTTTTCATTTCCCTTTCATATTTCATAAAGAATTATCCTAATATCTTTATGTTACGTCAATGAGACTTAGATTTCAAAATCATCCTAATCATGAATTTACGTCAATGAGATGCGAAAAGGAATTCATGGAGAAGAATTCAAGACGTTTTTTATTTTTTATCTAGGATATGATAGTGTTAACATGATCCGTATAAATCATACTACCGTCTCATAATAAATGTCACTCCCTACCTCTCTAAATAAAGACAAATTCATATATACAACGGTTGCATGGGCGTGCGGCCGGCCAAACCCGCCCGCCCCGCCCCGCCCGCCAGCGACTCCTTCACTCCCAGCGCACGTGGCATTTAAAAAAAAAACCAATAACTTTAAAATGCTATATCTTGATATTTATAACTCAGAAAAAAATTAAAAATACCGTTGTATTCGTCTCGACGAGACGAATAAAACTACATAGGTCATGATATGGTTTGATTATTTTTTTAGAAAAAAAAAACATATTTTTTTACACACAAAAAGTTTGAGCTGCTCATCAGCTAAGATGTAACACTCTATTCTGATAAAAGTAACAGTTTCATTTTTAAAAAGTAACACTTTTCACAGTCAAATGTAACAGCAATTTTACAGGAAAAATTAAATTGTTTGATAGTTTTTGTGGTTAGAAAAAGTAATATTTGAAGCGTAACAAAGTGAATACTACCTCCGTCCCACTCGAATTAGGATTTTTGGTCAATTTAATTATACTTTGACCAATACTTTGAAGACAAATAATTATCTTAATGAAAATCTAAAAATAGTTATTAAAATTATTCGTAACCGTGAAACAATAACAATTTTTAAATTTTTATTAGCATCATTATTTTTCTTCAAATTATTAGTCAAAGTATAATTAGATTAACCGAAAATCCTAATTCGAGTGGGACGGAGGGCAGGGGCGGATCTATGAAGGAACGAGCGGGGGCGACGGCCCCAAAAAAAAAAATTACATATATAACGTCTATATATTTTTGTTGTTGTAGATTGGTATGTTCTCTTCTTTTGGCGAGCTGGTTAAGCATATGTATGCATGAGCTGTATGTTCTGTTTTTGAAGCCCATCAACAGCAACAATTTTTCATTTTTTTTTTGTTCCTTATTTCTCATTCTTTAAAAATTCCACTACATTACATGCAATTCTTCTCTTTTCTCTTACCTAGTTATACCGTATAATTTCATTTATTTTATCATTGTAAAGAAAATACTTGAACTGAGTTAAATTATTCTTTTATTTTATTTTTAAGAATAAAAACAATGGAGTACGAGTTATTTAAACATTTCAAATGAATATAGACTATATAAATGAAATTTACAGAACAGTGGAAAATAGTTAATAATCAACAAAAAAATTGACATATGAAGTGCTTAAACTTTATAAACGTACTTATATTTAAAGAAGATCATTATTGTAACGAAATATAGTAAATATTACATATTATTTTAACTAGTTCATAAGGAGTTCTGGTTCATAATTTAATGAACTCAGTGGTTGTGTGTTAATAAGTTTCAATTACTAACAAAAATGTCATCGCATGTTTAAAAAAAGTGCCTGTTATTTACAAAAACATCACCGCGTGTTTATAAAATAAACTACACTTACTAACAAAAATGTTACCGCGTATTTAAAAAATCCATTTTTTTATAATATTTAAAAAAGGCTGATTTTTCCTAAGATTTTCACGTGAATAATGGCTGTGTGGGGAGAATTTTTTTTGGCCCCCACTGATAACAATTCCTGGATCCGCCACTAACGGAGGGAGAATATAATTATAATTTTCTATAAAGATGAATATAACATTTTTATTTAGTAAATGTTACTTTTCTTCTTTTAAAAAAAGAGTAAAAATTCATATATATAATCGGGTTTGCATTTCAATTGTTACTTTCTCAGTAAAAATTGTTACATTTCAGATATAATGTTACATTTAAGAATATAAATTGTTACAATTGAGAAAAAAAATGTTACATTCATTTTTTATAAAATGTAACATTAGTTTAGTTTCTCAATCTTATGTTAATTTTGGAAAAAAAAAGTGTTACATTTGAAAAAATGAGTGTTACATTCCTTTATAAAAAATGTGACATTAGTTTAGTTGTCAATCTTTATGATATCTTTAATCTATTGCAGCAAAATTGTGGTACATTTTGAAAGAAAAAAAGTGTTACATTTGAAAAAAAAAGTGTTACATTTCGTTATAATAAGTGTTGCTTTTGTTGGGAGAAAAAAAAGTTGGAGGTGGCAAAAAAAAAAAAGATAGGGTCGGCTCCGTGCGGCGGTTGTACAGGAGACCTCCCCCTAAATAAATATTTAAATTTTAGTTTATGATATATTATTCAAATCTCTATTTTTTATTTATTTAAATGGTAGAGATTTATAAATATATTTTTATTCAATTTTCAAGCATTTAATTTTGCAAAGTATAAAATAATTAGTAAAAATATTTGGGTAAAAGGACACTCTAGACAAAGTTATTTTCCAAAAAAAAAATTATTTGGTGACAAAAATCTTTTGAAAATAAACATTCATTTAGGGCCGGTGGAGTTTTTTTTTTTTTTTTTAATATATATAAATGTCTTGTTTTCAAATAAAGAAACAGTTCTAATGTAATTTTTTTCTCTATACGATAAATGTACAAATAAATAAAGTACATTTATTTGAAAGGTTGACAAGTTAAACGCAAAATCTAATTAAATTTAATTAGATGGAGGGGGGGAGTGAGTGATAAGCTGTGAGCTTTATATCATTGCAGTTTGCAATCAAATAGACCAATTATAGATTTCACTTTAAACTTACTCAAATATATATATATATATATATATATTAAAGTTGGTGATGAGAGCTATGGTGTTGCCACATAGACAAGTCTTAGAGAAAGGTTGCATTTGGTGTTGCTACATCATTACCACTCTTATAAATAAGAGACTTTTCAAATTCTTTTTCTTAGCTAATAGTATTAGTTACTATATATGGTAACTTTTATGGTTAAATACTATAGTTAACTAATACTTATAATAGTAATAGTTACTATAATAGGTAACTAATATAGTTAACTACTATAGTAACTAATACTTATAATAGTAATAGTTACTATAATAAGTAACTAATATAGTTAACTACTATAGTAACTAATACTTATAATAGTAATAGTTACTATAATAAGTAACTATAATAATAGTCAACTATATACTTATAATAGTAATAGTTACTATAATAATGAACTATTATAGTTAACTACTATAGTAACTAATACTTATAATAGTAATAGGTACTATAACAGGTAACTAATATAGTTAACTACTATAGTAACTAATACTTGTAATAGTAATAGTTAACTATTATAGTTAACTATTATTACCTACGTCCCAGAGTAAGAGTCATACTTTCTATTTTGATACGTCACAGAGTAAAAGTCTTTTCTCTAAAATGACAAAGAATATTTACTATTCATCTCAGTCATTCTCTCTCCTACTTTACTTTTATACTCACAAAATCAATCAACTTATTATTCACTCCCACCCATTCTCTCTCCTAATTTACTTTTACACTCGCAACATTCACTTTACTTCCATCATTTCTTAATTTTCGTGCAAATGTGAGATATGACTCTTACTCTGGGACGGAGGGAGTAATATTTAACTATTATAACTAACTAATACTATTAATAGTATTAGCTAATTATAATAGTTAATACAATTGTTAACTATAATAGTTACTATAAAGTTAATTATTATTATTAATAGTATTAGTTAATAATAATTGTTACAATATATATTAAATATTACTATTAATTATATTATTTTATCATAATAGTTACTATTTATGTTAACTATTACTATTAATACCATTTGGTTTTTTGAAATATTCATACAACAGACTTAAATTTCTAAATTAATTAAAAACTAAGTAAATTAAATTTAAAGAAATCATCCAAACCCTTATCATTAGGCGGAACCGTGCAACTTTTTTGGGTTTGGGACAAATTAGGATTTTTGACATCTACACTAGTCAATTTTTATTTATTTATTTTTTTTGAAACAACACTAGTCAATATATATATATATATATATATATATATATATATATATATTTTTTTTTTTTTGAAACAACACTAGTCAATATTTTAAAAAGTGTGTTTGCATGGTTTTTATCATAGAAAAAATGTATTAAAATGACATAATTTAGAATGATGACATTTATTTTGAATTAAATTAAAATACTTATGATGGAATGAAATGGGTAGTATTGATCATTCATCTATTACTGACAAAAAAAAAAAAAGTGATATAATTATGAAATGTAGTGGGTAGTATTATATTTATCACGTACAATATCTTGTTATCTTGTTAAGTTTCATTAATGTTTTAAATAATTACACTGAATTATTAGTGATCAATTTTCTCAACAACAACAAAATCAAGAGAGATGGTAAAAAAAAAATAAACACGGCTAGATATGATTATAGATTAGACAAATTAATCACAATGCAATAAGTTGGATTTCTTTCCGTAAAGCACAAAACAGGGTAAAAAGAAATTAGCAAAAGAGCCTTAGCTAGATTTGTTGTCCAATTAAGCATAAATCTTTGCTTCCGACAACGATTAACCTCTTAATGTGCACTCCTAATTCTGTGTCTGCCATTTAACCCTAATGATTAGCATACACAAAACAAAACAAAACAAAACAAAACAAAACAAAACACGTTAAATAATCATTTTACCTAAAGTATGTTTATGCCGACACCACGTGAAATATTATTACATGCATTCCACATCACATTTTCATCCAAAATTCAGTCTCGAGATTCGAATCTCCATACTCAAAACCTTGTCCAGTAATTTTATACTCACTCCGTCCCATCTAGGATTTCTGGTCCCGGCACGGGGATTAAGGAATAATAATCTTTTATTATTAAAAGTTGTTTGAAAAGTAGGTGTTGTGAGTATAAAGGAGAGAGAAAGTGGGTGGAGAATAATAAATGAAAAGTTGTTGTGAGTATGACAAGTGGGTCCTACTAATAAAAAAAGTAATAAAAGCTTTCCATTTTGGGATGTCCTATTTCGAGTGGGACACCCAAAATGACAAAACGTCCTATTTCGAGTGGGACGGAGGGAGTATATATGTTGAGCACTATTATGCAGATTGTAGGGTCGAGTCGAGCAGATGAAGTGAGCTATGGGTTGGGGATATAGCGCGATTTGTGGGTATACTCAAATAGTTGTAGATTGGGATATAGGGCAAGAAAAATACAAGTTCATGCATGAAAGCTACTCCCAATGTAACAAAAAGAAGCAAATTGAAATACAACTACTTGACTAAAAGAGACAAATTCAAGGAAATTTCTTCACTAATGAATAAAGATCTTTGTTTTGGACAAGCAAATATGTGTGAGAGGGACATAGTGAAGAGGACTCCCAATCCCTGTTTTGGTGGTCATAAAATATGGATAAGGAAGTTATCTCCATTTGCACCTAAGGTCGATACTCCTCCGTTCCATATTTACTTTGGAGTTGGGAAATTAAAGATATAATATTATATTAAAAATTAAAGGTAGAGAGGAAGAGAGAGAATTAGTGGGGGTGGAAAGAGAATGAGTGGAGTGTTAGGTCCAATTGGTAGGAAAATAGGCTAGGAGGGGGGGTGAATAGCCTTTTTAAAACTTTTACAAGGAAACACTTTTAAATGCAAAGTCACTTAACAGTTTGCAAACTATTATCAGTAAGCGCAGCGGGTAAAATATGACTTAGTTTTAACTCACACAAAATCAGTGAATAAAAGATTTTCAGAGCTTAGTTTAGACACAAAGTTGTTTCCAAAAGTTCAATGCAGTTTCAAGAGATTGGTCAATGAAAATAATGATGAATCAGCAAGAACAGTAATGATTTGCCGGTGATAGAGTTCCAACCGGCAAGGACAATAAGTAACAGAGACACAAGGATTTGGAGAGGTTCACAGTGTAAATACTGCTACGTCCTCTACCAAGTTTGGTCAGAACTTGGATTTGGGTTAAGAGCACTATTAAATATCCCTAGTCTATTACAAGCACGGCTTTGCCGGATACAAAGACTAAATTCTAGAGATAGTTAATGAATCATAAAACAAATATCTGACCAAGTGTATTTGAGCGGCAAGTTCAAAAGAACTTGTCTCACTCAGGTGGGTGTGTGAAATACTCAAACAACGTATTCCTTAAAATGATCTAGTTCGGGAATACTAAAAATGTTGTTGAGTTTGTGCACAAGTGTATATCCTATTAAATGATCTAATGATTATCTGGATACAGAATGTTTGAGCTTCAATGAATGCTGCAAACAACCAACTCTCTTCAATGCACTAAAATCACCAACTTTCTTCAATGCACTGAGTCTTCTATTTATAGGAGGAGTTAATGTCTTAGCTTGTTGAAGAAGGATAACATTTGAATTTCCAGCTGGGTAGGTGAGGAGCATTTAATGCAGTATCTTTGGCATTAATGGCGAAGATACGCGTGCCTTAAAAGTCTGATGGGTAAAGACCCCTTTGTCTCAACCGGTTACCTGTAAAAGCAAGTAGAGACAGAGTATAGCTAAAAGTAGCTATGTGTCAGACGGCGCAGTAATCATTACAGAGCAGGTAAACTACTTTATGATAAAACAGTATAGAGACAATCAGCAAGGTTGACTTTAATGAAATGATGTCACCTGACTGACAGTGCGGACTGTCTATTATATCGGCATGTTGAGAATGAAGTTGATCGGCAACTTGTTTAATAAGTTGATCGGCAACTTGTTTACTGGTCTGCTGATTTGCTTCCTCTGCTGGTTTGTCTTGTCTTGAAGAGTTGTAATACACCTGTGCTGGTCACAAAGAATCCTAAGGGTACCTAAAAAGGTTCTAATAAAATTTGGGGGATCCTAAGTGAAGACATGATTGGGATTAAGTAATTCTATGAGCTAGGAATCTATTTGAACAACAATCTCCTCCTAATTACTTAAGTCCAATCACCCTTAATACTAAGGACATCTCTTAACTTAGGGAAAGTTTTCTATGGATATCTAGGTAAAATCATTTCCTAACGTAAGTCACACTATAAATGTCTAAAGTAAAGGTGGATTCACCAAAATAAATGGTGAAGCCGGTTCAATGAATCGGCAGAATGTTAATCTGCAAAGAGGATTAGCACGGAATAATGCAGATAACATATATATAAGAAAGAAAACATATTAGCACAAACAAAATATCATTGAGCAAAGAGATTTGTCTAAGAAGGTCTTCATAAGATATCTACATCATTGGCTATGTCGACTCAAGAATCAGCAGCTGGATCAGGATCAGAAGTCTTGGGATCTGCTAGAGTCGAGTCCTTTGTAGATTCAGACTTTCTTGCTTTCTTCTTTGCTCTTTCTTCTTTCTTTTCAGCTTTCCTCTTTGCCTTGCTCTGCCTTCTCTGAGCACTTTCTAATCTATCAGATAACATCTTGTTGTTCGCCTCGAGAGCAGCAATCTTCAATTTAGCTTCAAAAAGTTCATTCTGAATATCAGCAAGTTTCTCTTCAGAGGCTTTAAGTTTGCCGCGGGTGTCATTGTGCTCGGCAAGAAGAATTTTCTGTTGAGTGACAAGAGAGCCATTTAACTCAGACAGATTAAAAACGCGTTCAGTTCTATCTTGCAGCAGATTTTTCATGTCATTGTAGACAGATGTCATGATTCTGATCACATCCTCCTCCTGATTGGACTTATGAATCTGCTTAGAGAGCTCCTTCGTGGATTGTTTGAACAGGTCCGCAATGGAGTGGGAGAATTCAACCAAATCACCACGAGTAGGAGGCGCATTCTGATTAAAATCATCTCCTTCTTCAAAGCAATGAAAATCATAGAGGCTGTTGAAGACAATGGGTCTATCAACATAGATCGGTGCAGCAAAAGAATTTGGATTTCGGAGAACCAGAGAAGGGACAAATTCTTCATTTTCCAGGTCAGCATCCTCGATCTGAACCTCATCGGCAACAATCTGCATATCATCGTCAGAAATAACGATCAGCAGAGGAGAAGAAGGAACAGGAACAGGAGGTGGAGGCAAAGAAAGAATTCTTTGAAGCACAGGATCTCCATCATCGGCAAGATCTAAGGCATCGGCAGAACCATCATCAGCAGAAACAAGATCGGCATCATCAGCAGGAGCAGCAACAATCTCGGTAGCGGAAAGAACTTCAGTAGGAATGAATGTGGAGACAATATCATCGGCAGGTCTAGGATAAACAATCTCCAGAGGAAGGTCTAGATGGACAATAACGTCTCTATCCCCTGAAAGATGAAAGATGCCATTGTCTTCCATAGAAAGCAGCAAAGCAAGCTGAAATTCCAAACAAGCATAGCCTTCCAATATCATGATTACCAATCTGGCATTCAGCAGCCTAGATGTGTAAACCATGTGATCGGCACGCTGACGAGGATGAAACATCGGCAGAGTAATGGCAAGTGCAGTTGATTTGACTAAGTGCACAAGACCACGAGCGTTGAGATGCTGATACTCCAGAATTTCTTTAAGCTCATCATTGATCATAGAGCATCTCCTCATCCAACCATTTGAAGTGATGAGAACTTCTTTAGGAGATAGACCAGGGAGAACGACCTTACCACCTATCTTCAGTTTGCCAGGTAGTAGACATCTAGGTTCATAGACAATCTTTCGCTTCAGTCTAGAAATCCGAGGAGTCTTTCCCTTTGTACGAATACGGTCATCTTTGATCCATGGAAGGAATATTGGTCTGTCACTGGTTGAAGCACCAGAAGAGAATGGATGCTTGGTGACATGAGGGTGATCTTTGCCAAAAGGAAGTGAACGCCTTTGGAGGGTATATTTGAATGATAGCCTCGGATGAACATTAAAGAGAGGCTGTCTAAAGCTGTTGGAAGGGATAGAAACATTGGTAGAGTACCAATTTGAGCACATCATATCCTTCCCATTTTGAAAATAATCATAGCTGGGAGGTGGAGAAGTATCAACAGCATCAGGATCAACAAAAGCTTGTTCTCCAACCTCCATGTAGTCAGCAGGATCAGCTTCATCAACATGATTTCCATCGGCACGAACATCAGTTGGAGTAGGAAGAGGAAGGGGTGTAACAACAGTCGGCAAGCTGAATAAAGGCTGTAGAAGAATTTCTTCAAATTGCAGGCTAGCAGCAATGTCAGCATCCAAATTAAGAGTACTTCCTTCAGTACCTCCTCCCAATTCCACAACCTCCTTAATACCAGTAGGTGGGACAATCTGTATTTCAGGAGTAACTGCAACTAACTGAGTGTCTGTAGTTTGCTCAGCAAGATGAGTGTTGGCAGTTTTCTCATCAGTCTCTCCTCCTGAAACAGATACATCCATCAGTTGAGTGTCCATAGTTTCCTCAACAGGAGCAGGTTGATCAGCATATACTTCAATCAGGGGTTGAGTGTCAGTAGTTGTCTCAACTTGAAATTCCACTATCTCCTTAAAAGATTCATCAGCATGACTTCCTTCAACACTACTATCATCCTTCAATACAGACTCTGCAAAGACTTCAGCAGAGGGAGCGTTAGTCATGACAGTTCTGATTGGTATCTTGTCACTATCTGTTGTAAGTGAAGTGGAAGGAGAGTCAGCAGCAACTTTGTGAGCACAAACCAAATCACCAAATAAATCAGCACCATCATCATCAGCATCACTATCAGTAGAATCACCATCTTCATCAGCATCATCACGTCCATCGGCAACAAACTCTTTATCTGCAGCATCTGCATCGTCGGCAGAGTGAACATCGGCATCTGTCTCGGTCTTACTGATGCTTGGCGAAGGAACATGAGCATCTTTATCTGCAAGGTCTTCAGCGGCACGGCGATCGGCATCTTGCTTCAACATAAATTCATTAGACTTTTCAATCAAGTCCATAGTGACCTTCTTTACTGATCTATGAAATTAAGCATTGAGAGGGCTGACAGCAGGAGCCTCATCATCATTGTATGGCAGCAAATCTTCATCATTTTCAAGTCTTCCAATCTGATACGGATCAAACTCTGTGAATTGAGAGAGCTGATTAAATGTCCTGGCATAGATGAGCCACACGTCCTGAACCATCAAGTCTTGTCTAATTCTATCTTGAAAAAGATAGACTTGGTTCCAGTGTAGTGGTAGAAAGTCAAAATAACGGCCAAAATTGAGCTTCAGTTCAGCTTCTTTCAACTGCTTGAACTTAGAGAGAGGGAAGAACTTTTCATTCCACATATCAGTGCGAATGTTCAAACTCCGGTAATCAACATAGTCAGAAATTTTCCCAGATGGTACGGTATCCTTCATTTCTTCATGAAATTGAAGAAGACGACGAATGAAGGGAGGCAAATGATCAATCGGAAAGACCCATTTCTTGTTCAAGACCTTGTTGGTGAAGGACCAAGGATTCTTGTAGAAGGTATGGAAGGTGGGATTCCTGATCGGTTCACATTTCCTTGAAGTCTGAGACTTCAGCTTTTCAATAACATCTTCAATACTTTTGCCATCAGCAAAGTCATCAGTGAATTCTTCAGAAGGAACTTCAACTTTGACAATAGGATCGGCAGTAAGAGAAGCGCCAGCAAGAAGAGAAGGCGCAAATCTAATCAGCTTGGCTCTTGGATCAACAGAATCAATCGGAGCAGAAGGAACTTCATCGGCAGCAAGCTTTTGCTTCTTCATCGGCGAGGACACCTTATCAGCAACTTGAGTAGACTTCTTCATCGGCAAGTCTGGTTCGTCGGCAACCTTAGCCTTCTTTGACACCACTTTGTCAGCAACCTTTACCAATTTTCTTTTCTTTGGAGCCCCAGGAGTAGAATCGGCAAGAATTCTATCGGTTGAAGGAGCAGGAGTAGAGACTGCTGATTGGGAAGCAACTACAGGAATTTTCTTAGCTCTCTTCTGCTTTGGAGCGACAGCAGCAGCAGGAGCATCAGCAGGAGCAATAGCACTTGAGGCATTCTTTGCTATTCTCTGCCAATCTTTAGCATTATAAGACTTTAGGTTGCTGAAGGCAATGCTAGAAGGAAAACGATCTGCAGCTATTATGCTTAAATTTCTCCTTAAGATCATGCTGATTAACAGGTAATGGCAACCTTTCCCAGGATTGGGTTTGTTCTTCAGCCTATCATAGGACCATTTATCAGCAGCAGTGGCTATGATCCTGAATAAGTAGGCACACCAGTTGAACTCAATCTGCAGAACAATGGCGGCCATAGCTTCAAACTGAACGTCAGTGACATTGCTATGAGATCCAGATCGGCAAATAAGACATCTATCAACTATCTCAGCCAAAGCATAGTACCGGCGAGGATAATGAACCTTCAGATGACTGGTGCCACTGAGTCTAGGACCAGCTCCTCTCATGATAACCCAAGCCCTATCCAATTCAATATCATCAACTAAAGCACTCAACCCTTCATTCCCTAGAGAGGGAAAAACTTCAGAAATAGACGAGGGAGTAAGAGAAACTTGCACGCCTAAAACAGAGGAGTTGATGGAGACGATGACTGAAGAGTCAGCACGAGAGCGGACAACAGAAGAGTTTGAGAAGAATTCTTTGACGAGATCCAAGAATACAGAATTAACTCCAGATGGAGTGATGAATGAGTCGAGCAGAGACCCAATAAGAAGATTCTTCAAGAAAACCCCGTCGGCTTCATCGTTGAAGTAATCGGAGTCAACATAGCCTCCGTAGATATCTTTTTCGCCGGACATTTTCTGCAAGAATACTCAAACCAACTCACAATGTTAGGAACAAAGACAAATCAAACCAAGAATGATTAGAAATGAGAAAAGTTTAAACATTCACACTTACCAGATTAAGAAGATATAAGCAGATAAAACGATGATTCAATAAACTGGTTAGAGGAGCGAGAGAGATAGAGTAGAGAAGAAAAAAATGGCGAAGAAAGCTTAAAGGAATTTTGAAAGGCGTTATATATGTTATGGGGGAGAGAGAGAGAATATGAGAGGACAAGGAATAATGAGAAGTAACTGTACCTATAACCTCGGTGAACGTGCGCACGTAAAATTTAATGCGCACACAAACCGGTGAGAAATGAACAGTTAAAAGAAAGAGAGAGAAAGGGTAAATTAGTCAAAATAAATAAGAGAAATGATGATGACATGTTACCTTGCTGATGTATCGCATTAAATGGAATACATCTTGACACGATTTTGGGTAAGAAAGGTACACACACGTGTCAGGGAGATGGTGTGACCGATGTACCTTTGATTTGATTGCTTACGTCATGTGTCAGGAATCTTATCTTTTTGCAGAGACGTGCTGATTTGATACTTTTTAAATATCGGCAAGATAGTTTGAATCGGCAAGATCATTTAGTCGGCAAGACATGTTGATCGGCATGATGCTGTCAGCAATATTTAGTCGGCAATGTAATTTGGTCAGCACGATTTTCACACTTGCTGATGAGATCGGCAAAATAATTTGGTCGGTAAGATTTTCATACTTGCTGATGAGATCGGCATGTCTAGCACAATAGGCAGAGTTAGCACAGTTTTAACCATAGAAATCAATCATACCTAGTTCACCTCTTAGGAATTCAAATCTTTTCTGGTCTAAGGGCTTTGTCAGTATGTCTGCTCTTTGGTAATAGGTATGAACTTTGAGCAGCACTACATTCCCATTTTCAACATGTTCCTTCAGAAAGTGATACTTGATGTCTATGTGCTTGGTTTTGGAATGCATGACCGGGTTGTTTGAAACTGAGATTGCTGATTGGTTGTCACAATAAATGGGACAAATTTGAGATGGAACTTCATAGTCAACAAGCTGCTGCTTCATCCACAGGATCTGTGAACAGCAACTACCGGCAGCTATGTACTCAGCTTCAGTAGTAGAAGTGGAAATTGATGCTTGTTTCTTACAGGACCAAGACACCATTCTATCACCAAGAAATTGGCAAGTCCCACTTGTACTCTTTCTTGTTACACTGCAAGCTGCAAAGTCTGCATCTGAATAACCTATTAGATTAAAAGATGAATCTCTAGCATACCATAATCCAAGGTTAGCAGAGCCACAAAGATATTTAATAATACGTTTAACAGCTTGCAGATGGGATTCCCTAGGGTCAGCTTGAAACCTGGCACAAACACAAACAGCAAACATAATATATGGTCTACTGGCAGTAAGATAGAGGAGTGAGCCGATCATACCTCGGTAGACAGTCATGTCTACTTTCTTACCAGACTCATCCTTATCTAAATGAATGTTAGTGCCCATAGGTGTGCTTTGAGAGTGAGCATTTTCAAAGCCAAATTTCTTGATTAATTCTTTTGCATACTTGGCTTGACTGATGAATATTCCCTCATTGGATTTCTTGACTTGAAGTCCAAGGAAATATGTTAATTCACCCATCATGCTCATCTCGAACTTGCTCTGCATTAGCTTCTCAAATCTCTTGCAAAGTGATTCATTAGTGGAACCAAAAATAATATCATCGACATATATTTGAACAAACAATGAATGACCCTTATGCTTGGCAACAAATAAAGTAGTATCGATTTTACCTCGAGTGAAGCCTAAGCCATCGCTAAGTAAAAACTTAGATAGGGTTTCATACCATGCTCTTGGATCTTGCTTTAGGCCATAGAGAGCTTTCTTCAATCGGTAGACATGATCAGGCTTCTTGGAGTCCTCAAAACCTGGTGGTTGTTCAACATAAACTAGTTCTTGGAGTTCTCCATTCAGGAAGGCACTTTTCACGTCCATTTGATATAGCTTGAATTCTTTGAAGCCAGCATAGGCTAAGAAAAGTCTTATAGCTTCCAATCTTGCAACAGGAGCAAATGTCTCATCGTATTCCTTCTTCTTGTCGGTAGCCTTTAGCAACTAGCCTTGCTTTATTTCTAATGATTTTCCCAGCTTCATCCAATTTGTTCCTGTAAACCCACTTAGTACCAATAACTTGCTGAGAAGTTGGTCTTGGCACAAGTTCCCATACTTTGCATCTTTCAAACTGATTTAGCTCCTCCTGCATAGCCTCCACCCAGCTAGGATCAGCAAGAGCTTCTTCAGTCTTCTTTAGTTCTATATTGGAAACCATAGCAGATGAGAAGAGACTCTCGGCGAATGCTCTACTAAGGTTTCTTGTCAATCTTGGTCCAAAGACATCACCAATCACATTTTCTAATGGATGATCACGAACTGTTCTAACCTCCCTTGGCACATCTTGTCTGACTGATTCTTGTTGTAAAGATTCTAGAGGAGGGTCAAGATCAGCAGGTGGAGTAGGAGAATTAGAATTTTGGGTGAGAGGTGGATTAGATTGAGAACTAGTTGGGAAAGGCCTTATAACAGAAATTGGTTGAGGGCTTGATCTGTTTTCAGGATGATCAGCAGAGTTTGCATCGGCAAACGGATTATGAAATTCATCAGCAGGTTCTGGTTCTGCCGATGAAGGAAAATACGGAGCTTCTGCTGATTCTTCTACTGAAATGACTGGATCAGCAGCTGGTACTTGATCTGTAGGGTTAGTATTACTGGATTCACCTGTCTCATGAGCACTAGACACATTAGTACTATTTGGAGCCTTGTCAGACTCTAGCAAATCAAATTCATCAAAGGTTACATGAACAGATTCAATAATTTTCAAAAGTTTCTTATTAAAAACTCGAAAGGCCTTACTGTGTTTAGCGTATCCAACAAAGATTCCTTCATCAGCTTTCTCATCGAATTTACCTCTGTGATCTTTACCGTTGTAAAGCACGTAACATTTGCAGCCGAATATTTTGAAGAATCCAATGTTGGGAATTCTGCCTCTCCAGAGTTCATAAGGGGTCTTGTTATGGAATTTGTTGATAAGAGATCTGTTCTGTGTGAAGCAGGCGGTATTGATGGCTTCAGCCCAAAAGTATTTCGGCAGCCTGGCTTCAGCAATCATGGTCTTACCAGCTTCAATGAGAGTTCTGTTCTTTCTCTCAACGACACCATTTTGTTGTGGTGTATAGGCAGCTAAGAAGTTGTGGTCTATGCCATGATCATCACAGTACTGAGCAATACCATTGTTCTTGAATTCAGTGCCGTTGTCTGATCTCATACTGATGATATCGCTCTCCTTCTGGGTTTGTAGTAGTCTGAATAACTTGGTAGCAACGGCATAAGTGTCATCTTTGTGACTGAAAGTTTCCACCCAAGTATATCTAGAGAAATCATCTACTACAACCAAGGTATATCTACTTCCCCTAATACTTGCAGTGGTTGTGGGGCCAAATAGATCCATATGTAGCAATTGGAGGCACCTAGAAGTTGACATACAGGGCTTGCTTCGGAAAGATGACTTATGTTGTTTTCCAAGCTAGCAGGCCTTGCATTTCTTTGCATGATCAGCAGACACTTGAGGCAGACCGGTTACCAGATTTGAACCGGCAAGCTTGGATAGATACTTGAAGTTCAAGTGACTGAGTCTCTTGTGCCATAGCCATGAGTTCTCACTGACGTTCTTAGCTACAAAACAAACATTAGCAACACCAGTAATAGCACTTAAGTCTACTGCATAAATGTTACCTTTTCTTTTGGCAGTGAGAATAGTTTCATTGGAAGCAATGTCTTTCACATAGCAACTGGAAGTAGTAAATACACATTGCATTCCTTTATCACAGAATTGTGATATAGATAGAAGGTTGTGTTTCAGACCATCCACTAGAGAGACCTTCTGTACAGTAACTGCACCTCTCTTGATGGTACCTATACCGATGATTTTTCCTTTGGCATTATCACCAAAAACCACTGGGGGACCTGTTGCTTCTGAGATATCGGCAAGAAGATCTGCAAATCCTGTCATGTGTCTTGAGCAGCCACTATCTAGAATCCATAAATCCTTGCTTGCACCAGTTGAGGCCATGAAGCATTCCTGAAATAAAACGGTATGTTTATGGTCCCCCTTATTCTTGGGTCCGAGGGTTAGTTCCTCTTTGGCAACCACATCTGGCCACCACTAGAGGATGTAACCTCAGTGGGTCCAGATAGGTGCTTCAAGAGGCATTCATGAGCCTTGTGACCATAATCAAAACAATTAGAACATCTCACTTGACTGATAGGCTGTGGAGTCGGTAGAATATCATTCTGTTTAGTCGGTGCATCGGCAGAACTAGGGAATTGAGCAGGCACAAACTTAGTAGGTTTAAAGGTGCCAGTGTTGCCTTTCTTTCCATTCTGTTTACCTTTGGCAGTTACCTTTTTAGGTACTTGTCCATCGGCAGCAGAGGAGGTTAGATCGGCAGCACTTGCTCTGCTGATGTATTCACCAAGAATACCGTTATTGGCAGACTCAGTATCAGTAACCTTAACATATCTTTGTTTGTGCTTATCATTCCTTTTGTTCTGGTTCTTAGGATACTTCATTGCCACAGCACTGTATATTGTCTTAGCATCCTTATGCACTGAGTTAACATGACTACATTCAACTTTCTCATCCTTTTTCTCGGTAGCACAAGTTTCAGTAGAGCTACTGCTGCTGGAATCAAATCCTAACCCAGATTGGTCCTTATATGACATTTGGGTCTGTAGGATTGTTTCAACAGCAACTCTAGATTTTGTGTAAGAATCAACAATCCTTGAGAGATGATTGTTTCTTTTCACAAGATCTTCGATCTGAGCTATCAATACTGCTACTTGGCATTTGAGATCCAGGTTTTCTTTCTTTAAAGAAATAGACTCAAGCTCGTGTCCTTTGAGAACTGAAAGTTCAGACATAAGCGAGCTATTCTCGTTAGAAATTCTTTTGAAATCAGCAGCCATCACTTTATGAACGCTACTCAGCTTCTCATAATCAATAAAAAGTTCATCCATTGTCTCTACCATATCAGCCTTAGATAATTCTGGAAGAGGGTCGGCTGAATCTTTGGGAGTAGAGGAAATGGGTTCAGGTGATAAGTCAGGTAGGGAAGAGATGGGTTTCGAAAGGCTTTTGGCAATATTGGGATGTTCGGTGAATGAGAATTTTCTTGTCATCGGCAAGGGTTTTGTTTTAGAAGCATTGAAGTGAGAAGAGTTACACTGTCCATAGAGTGAAGTTCCCACTTGATGAACCTTGTATCCTATTGGATTTCCTGCTTTGATGCTTACTTCCTTAAAGTATGGTTGAGCTCTTCCAGTTGGTATTTCTTTGACTGGAGTCTTTGGCGGCGAGGGATCTCGGTAGATTGGAGTCGGCAAGGATGAAAGAACGGCATCATCTGAATCTATTGCCATGAAACTTACATCGGCATCCGCATCTTCATCGGCATCTTCGTCTGAATCAGTTTCACACCAGACCGGCAAGGCTTTTTCTGTGCTATCATCGGCAATATAACTTCGAGACTTTGGATATCTCTTGTTTACTGATTTCCTCACGTATTCATACTTTGGCTGAGGACATTTTGAGGCAAAGTGACCAGGTTTTCTGCAGTTGAAGCAGACAAGATCATCTTTGCTGTTTTTGCCATCGGTAGCACTGGTACTTGGTTTGTTGTAGCTTGCTGATTTTTGAAATGGTGGTGTAAAAGATTTCTGTTGCTGGTGACTTCCTTTTTGCATCTTTTTGAAGTCTTTGTACCTCTTGTAGTTTCTGGCGAAGGCGGCAAATTCGTCTTCTTCCATTGCTTGTTCTGAAGGTGTTTCTAAGGTTTTTGAACAGCAGGGTGTTTGATGGGGATCTATAGGAGGGAATTTGGTTGAAGGAAAGGATACCTGAGATTGAGCTGATAGAGACAAGTTTTTGAAATTTTTGTCGAGAACGTTAAGTTTTTGCAGTTCTCTCTCATACAAGAACAGACTAGACACAAGATTCTGAATAGAGGTCTTGTTTAAGTCTCTAACTTCTCTAACATCAGTGACCTTAGTATGATACTCATTTCCTAAAGAACTTAGAAAACGAATATTAAGATCTTTCATAGTATACACTTTACCTAATGAAGCACATAAATTACTTACCTCGCAGAATCTGTCGTAGGCACTTCTTAGAGATTCACCATCTAGTTTCTTGAAAGATTCAAACTCCACAATGCAGTCGTAGAGTCTGTTGTCTTTCACCTGCTCATCTCCTTCAAAGTATGCAAGGAGTTTGTTCCAGCATTGTTGAGTCGTGGAGCACAAGTCAATCAGTTTATATTGCTTGTCGTCCAATCCACATGAGATAATGTGGCACGCCTTTCCATCTAGAGCAACTGAAAGTTTGTCTTCATCAGTCCATTCTTCTCTAGGTTTTTCAATCAAGGTTTCATCAACTTGAACATGCGTTTCTTGTTCAGTGTCTTGATCAGCATGTGCAGTCAGAGGAGTGGAAGGAATTGGTCGGTAGGTGGTTGAGACCTTTAGAGGAATGATTGGACCACCTTCTATTACTTGCATTAACCGGTCATCGATTGAGTTCATATACTTTATCATACGAGATTTCCAGACACCAAACTCATTGACGTTCAACAACGGAATGGTAGTGATGTTGAACGACTGCATGATTTTTCCTGCCATGGTATCGGCAATACAAGTTGCAAAGCTTGGAAATTTCTTTCAAAATTCCAAGCTCTGATACCAATTGTTAGGCCCAATTGGTAGGAAAATAGGCTAGAGGGGGGGTGAATAGCCTTTTTAAAACTTTTACAAGGAAACACTTTTAAATGCAAAGTCACTTAACAGTTTGCAAACTATTATCAGTAAGCGCAGCGGGTAAAATATGACTTAGTTTTAACTCACACAAAATCAGTGAATAAAAGATTTTCAGAGCTTAGTTTAGACACAAAGCAGTTTCCAAAAGTTCAATGCAGTTTCAAGAGATTGGTCAATGAAAATAATGATGAATCAGCAAGAACAGTAATGATTTGCCGGTGATAGAGTTCCAACCGGAAAGGACAATAAGTAACAGAGACACAAGGATTTGGAGAGGTTCACAGTGTAAATACTGCTACGTCCTCTACCAAGTTTGGTCAGAACTTGGATTTGGGTTAAGAGCACTATTAAATATCCCTAGTCTATTACAAGCACGGCTTTGCCGGATACAAAGACTAAATTCTAGAGATAGTTAATGAATCATAAAACAAATATCTGACCAAGTGTATTTGAGCGGCAAGTTCAAAATAACTTGTCTCACTCAGGTGGGTGTGTGAAATACTCAAACAACGTATTCCTTAAAATGATCTAGTTCGGGAATACTAACAATGTTGTTGAGTTTGTGCACAAGTGTATATCCTATTAAATGATCTAATGATTATCTGGATACGGAATGTTTGAGCTTCAATGAATGCTGCAAACAACCAACTCTCTTCAATGCACTAAAATCACCAACCTTCTTCAATGCACTGAGTCCTCTATTTATAGGAGGAGTTAATGTCTTAGCTTGTTGAAGAAGGATAACATTTGAATTTCCAGCTGGGTAGGTGAGGAGCATTTAATGCAGTATCCTGGCATTAATGGCGAAGATACGCGTACCTTAAAAGTCTGATGGGTAAAGACCCCTTTGTCTCAACAGGTTACCTGCAAAAGCAAGTAGAGACAGAGTATAGCTAAAAGTAGCTATGTGTCAGACGGCGCAGTAATCATTACAGAGCAGGTAAACTACTTTATGATAAAACAGTATAGAGACAATCAGCAAGGTTGACTTTAATGAAATGATGTCACCTGACTGACAGTGCGGATTGTCTATTATATCGGCATGTTGAGAATGAAGTTGATCGGCAACTTGTTTAATAAGTTGATCGGCAACTTGTTTACTGGTCTGCTGATTTGCTTCCTCTGTTGTTTTGTCTTGTCTTGAAGAGTTGTAATACACCTGTGCTGGTCACAAAGAATCCTAAGGGTACCTAAAAAGGTTCTAATAAAATTTGGGGGATCCTAAGTGAAGACATGATTGGGATTAAGTAATTCTATGAGCTAGGAATCTATTTAAACAACATGGAGAATAATGAGTGGTTGGGAAGAAGAGAGAGAATGAGTAGAGGATTATAAAAGTAAAAAGCTTCCATTTTTGGATTGTTGCAACTTTTGTGAAATGCCATAAATGACAAAATGTTGCAACTTCTTTGGAACGGAGGGAGCAAGTGATTTCATGACCCCTTTAAGTAATATTCTCACAGTCCCATGATATGTAAGCAGGTAATTAATCTTGGTATCTATTGTGGTTCAGAGTTGTTCAAACTTCTCATAGATATGTATCTAAATTAATTGTAAGACTCTTTGTATAGTAGGACTCTTTGTATTAGGACTATTTGTATGGTAAAGTATGTGGATATCTCATGTATATATTCAACATCAAGAGATCAATAATATACACGGAGAGTTTACATTGTTCTCACAATTGCTGTGTCTTTTCTTTCCAAAGTCTAAATATCTTTCTCTCTGTCTAACATGGTATCAGTCGCTCCATCCGGAGCCATGGACGATAATTCTGGTACACCCATTACCAATTCCTCTTCTTCTGCAACAACTGAACATTCTGTTGTCTCAAACCCAAATTCCTTACCCTTGAATCTGAACATTCAATCCTACCTTGGTCACTGCCATCTTACCAACGACAATTTCATGAGTTGGCGTTCTATCCTTTTCACTGTTCTTACCACATACACACTCACGGACAGCCTCACAAACACCACTCCTCCTCCAAAGTACTTACCTGACGGTACTCTAAACCCTGATTATAAATTTTTTTCTCAAGCCTCGAGTCTAATTTTAGGATGGATTAAGGCCACCGTTTCTCCTAAGATCTTGGCTAGGCTCACCCTTTGCGTGACAGCTCCTGCGGCATGGGTGATTCTTGAGAAAAGGTTTGGTGGTCGTTCGAGAGTTCACATTCAAAAACTCAAGAGCGATCTAAATTCTTTGTCTAAGAAACCTGACATGACTATTGACGACTACTTTCTCTCCACGATTTCTATCTCGGATGCCTTGGCAAAGGCAGGAGAAGTAGTCTCTGATGAAGATCTCCAACAAAGAATAGTGTAGGGGCTTGGTCCGTCTTTCAAAGAGTTTATAACATCGCAGAATAATCGACCTGCTGAATCGTTGGATGATCTCCAAGATCTCTTGCTCCAAGAAGAGGATCTCCTCACCAAGTTCAATCATGTCTCTCTCAACCCCACTAGTGCCCTAGTTGCAGCATCTCGCCCACCTGGTGCATCTCATGGTCAATCTGGTGTTGTTCATTCTTCTAATAGTGCTGGTCGTGGTGGTGGATCACGTGCACGAGGTGGCAGGAACAACAACCGTGGCAGAGGTGGTCGAGGTATACTCCCCACCCCTAACTTTTCTCCTTTTCATCAGCCTTTGTTTGCTCCGCACACTGCCCACAGGCCACCTACACCCAACAACCGTCAGTTCACCCCTTATAGGCCACCAAATCCGTTCACTCACGTTGAGCAGTCGGGGTGTCAATTTTTCTTCAAACCAGATCATACAGCTCCTCAGTGTCCTGACCATGGAAATTATGCTCTCTATGGGTCTCATCCATCTGATTCCACCTACAGTGGGTACCAACCATCACACCTTCTGCAAGCAGCTCCTAATTTTAATTTGGGTACCAGTTCATCTTCCATGGCTCCGCCCATCGTTTTGGATTCTGGGGCAACCAACCATATGACCTCTTCAACCACGGGTCTATCGCATATCTCTCCCTACACAGGTATCGACTCTGTCACAATAGCCAATGGTAACAAAATTCCTATCTCCTTTGTCGGTCATTCTTCTTTTTATCACCGCAATAGGAAATTTCATCTTCGTAATGTTTTATGCGTCCCTAAAATGCATAAATCGTTACTTTCTATTCGTCGTTTTTCCATAGATAATAATTGTTTTTTTGAGTTTAATGGTTTTGGTTTTCGTGTGAAGGACAATATCACGAAGCAAATTATTCTCTCTGGCAGTAGCTCGAATGGTCTCTACACCCTTCAGTTTGATTCCGATGCCAGTCTCAATCCCTTGGATCTCATTGGCGAGCGTGCTTCATCATCCACTTGGCATGCTCGGCTTGGTCATCCGTCGTCACAAGTTTTCAGGTCTTTAGTTAATAAAGTCCACCTTCCAGTTAGTGGACCTACTTCTCATTCTATGTGTCATGTTTGCCCTCTAGGCAAATCTAGCAGTCTTCCTTTTGTTTCTAGAAATTTTAATTCAAATGTACCTCTTGTATTACTTCATTTGGATGTATGGTGTCCTTCCCCTATAACTTCAAATCAAGGATTTTGTTTCTATTTAATCATTGTGGATGATTTTTCTCGATATGTGTGGTTATTCCCTTTGTTTCGCAAATCCGATGTTCTTGATGTGTTTTCTACCTTTAAACTTCAAATAGAAAACCAGTTAAGTCATAAGATTTCTGCCATCCATACAATTAAAACTGTTCAAACCGATGGGGGGGCGAATTCATGAGTCGCCAGTTTACTATTTTTCTTAAATCTCATGGCATTCGTCATCAATCCACATGCCCCCATACCCCACAGCAAAATGGGACAGTAGAGCGGAAACACCGTCACATTGTAAACATGGGTCTTTGTTTGCTAGCTAATTCTAGAGTTCCTCAAATTTATTGGCTTGAAGCTTTCAATACAGCAGTTTATCTGATAAATAGACTTCCCATGCGACAATTAGGTTTTATCTCCCCTTTTCAAAAGCTCTTGAAGCGTGAGTGTAACGACCCCAAAACCCGTTCCTATTTATTTTATATTTTTGGGAGTTAAGTAGTGTTAGTAGAACTTTATGAACCTCAATGGAAATAGTAGAAATGGGTTTAAGTGTTCAAAGATGAAAGTAGAAGGACCTTAGTGGAAAATGATGTTGATTAAAGTCATGCTTATCCCATCTCCCTCTCCCTCTCTGCGCACACTTTTCACACACACACTAACTTTTTTACTCTCTCTGTTCTGCGTAGAAGAAAGAAAAAGGTAAGTTCAACCTATTTCGATTTATTTCTTTTAATTTACTTATCCGTTTTAAAATCTAATTATATAAAAATGATCAGGGCGTTGAGTAGGTCATTTCTACCCGAAAAAAACATATTTCTGCGATACTTTTTCCGGAAATAGGTAAGTTACTAATTCCCCTTAAATAGTAAAATGGTCATATATTTGCTATATGTGTGATATGTGGTGAAATTATTGTGAAAAGAATTTATTTGTGATACTTGTTTATTTGGGACAAATGGAGTATAATTATACTGGGTAAGTGACTTGGTTTGAATGTTTGAAAGTATACTCCTACTCGTAGGACGGTAAAATATTAACTTGAGTTAAATGTTAAATAAGTATATTATAAAAATTATACTATTATTCGTGGGACGGGAGTTGAGTTTTCTTGTCTTTAAATGTTAGGATGGAAGTATATATAAGTACTACTAAGATTTAGAACGAAAGGAGTGAAAATCGGACCCCAAAACAGGGAGTTTGAATGTGTGCGGCCGAGCATTTTATAAAATTGTCCGTTTTACGTTCAATCTTCCGGAATCCATAACTTCTTCGTCCGGACTCCGTTTTGGACGTGTAAACTATCGTTGGAAAGCTCTTTTCAAGTACTATGAAATGGTTCTATTGGCCGCATGGTTCCAGATCAGAATGGTTGTCTTTTTGTTAAGGTTTAAGATCAAGGTGTAGTCTAGGTTCCGTAGTACTATTCTAGTTGACTTAGTTGGGCACCGTGGAACACTCTAGTGTTTGTTAATAGTTCCTTTGTGAACAAATGAGTTGGGATGTGGAATTTAACTAAGTATTAAATGGGTATTATGGAACATCCTTTTGATGTGTTTTGGATTAATTGTGAATGGGTGCAAGCTTGTGAGGTAACTTAATGTCATTAATAAAGGATTGAGTTGTGACCTAATGTCAATGTTGTGAACTCTTTTATGAGTAACGTGTTTGCATCTTTTGAAGTGTTTGGCTTGGTTCCTTATTTTAGAATCATTGCCCTAGTTGTTGTTGTTTAGCAAGTATTTAATACTGTGCTTTCGTGTAAAGTCCAGCTGGTCTTGTGTTGTTGAGTCGGGCAGTGGGAGAATTATAGGGGCACAAGTTAAGTTCCATATAAGGTTTTCCATTGGTACCTTGAGTCGGGAAGTGGGAGAATTATAGTGGCACACAAGCCAAGTTCACTATAAGGTTGTCCACTGGTACCTTTATCCTCAGTCCAGATTGGCCTTGGATGGGATGAACTCGCTCCCTTGCGTGAGCATTTAGGGGTATGACTTTGTGTCATTTTCACCCGCTATTGTTGTTGTTGTGTTATATGGTTCCGGAACCTGCTTCAGCTATTGATGCTGCCCCGTTGTTACTTTGGTTCTATTGGTTATGGTTTGGTTTTCGGGATCCCGGCTTCAGCTATTTATGCTGCTCAGATGGTTTTCTCAACTGGTTTTCTCAGATAGTATTCTCAGATGGTTATGTTACTTCGGTAAACCTTGGCTTGGTATTCTCGTAGGAGTGTTTACTCCTACACTATGTGTTGTGTGATGAGTTGGTCGTTATTTCCAACCGGTATGGGACGGTTGGCGATAGGGAGCCTCTCATGTTATGTGCTATATGATTATGTGTTGATATTGTTTCTTTATGATTATCATATCAGCATGTAACGTAGTTGCATTTTAGTAGCTTACTGAGATTCATTCTCACCCCTTATTTGTTTACTGTTTTAGATAAAAGCAAGTCCAGGGGATAGGACACTTTGGCACGGGAGGACGTTGAAAGTGGTAAGAGTTGGGTTTTGTTTTGTCAAGGTTACATTACATAAATGTATAACCTTTTGGGTAGAGTTTCCTTGACTTCATCGTCTTGTAACACCTATATTTTGGATAATGTTGGTGTGAGTACATTTGTATAAAGGTTTGTAAGCCTTCGGGCTAAATAGTTTCGTTTGTGAAAGTTTGTTTGAAAGTCAGTGGAAGTCTTTGAACTTCAAGTGTGGATTTGTTAAACTTTATGAAAGTATATTTCAAAAAATTTTCTAAAGGTGTTTTATAACGTCTTCCAATCGTGTCCCGAGCGTGGGGCCAAGTAGGACCACGGGTCTGGGGCGCGACAGTGAGCCGGATTAAAATATTCTTAAAATTTTTGGGTGCTTGTGTTTTTCCCACTTGGTTCCATATAACACTCACAAGCTTATGCCCAAATCCACACTGTGCGTGTTTCTTGGATACGATAGCTTTCGAAAGGGGTACAGATGTCTTGACCAATCCACGGAAAAAAATTATATTTCTCGCCATGTGCTTTTTGATGAGGATTATTTTCCTATGCTACAGAAGTCTTCCACAGGTACCTCAACCAGTTTGAAACAACACTACAGCCCACCACAAATTGGAACAAATCTGTTTGCTCCTAACAACAACCAGCATGGCCCATCTCTTCCACCTCAGTCCACTCCAGCTGGGACCGATCAACAAACTCCGCTAATCTCAAGCTCTTCTTCTGAATCTTTTGTGCAGCCATCCCCATTTCAGTTGGACCAGCTCGAAAATTATTCAGCTAGGCCTAATGTCTCAACTACTGTTCCACGTAGCACATGCCCTACTTCTATTGCATCGGGCCAGCCAATACAGTCCAGACTCTCTCCAACGGATCAACTTTACAGCAGTCCACTCTCTGATTCGCAAGCTGCTCCAACAGATCAGCTTCTTCCCCACACAATTCCGAAAGGTAAAGCATTTTCTAATAGTCCTGTACCTTGTACTCTAGGTGATTCTCCTCTCACCTCTCCACCATCTCAAGGGTTCCAGGACATCAAGACAATTTATGCCAAGCATCCAATACCTTTGGCTCTATCTGCAATACTTTCGGACTCTCTAGAATTTGAACCCCGAACGCTTAAGCAGGCAGCTCCTCACCCTCACTGGCAAAAGGCCATGCATGAAGAGCTTAGTGCGATGCACAAAAATGGTACGTGGACTCTTGTACCTCGACTTCCTACTATGAATGTAGTTGGAAGTAAATGGATCTATAAGGTTAAGCGCCGGGCTGATGGAACTGTCGAACGACACAAGGCTCGGCTTGTGGCACAAGGTTTTAAGCAACAAGAGGGGATCGATTACGATGAAACTTTCAGTCCAGTCATCAAAACTCCAACTATTTGGACCCTCTTGGCCCTGGCACATTCCAAGTCTTGGTCAATCGAACAATTAGATGTTCGAAATGCTTTCCTCAATGGGATTCTTCAAGAAGAAGTATATATGTCTCAACCCCCAGGGTTTTCTCATCCGGACCATCCTGATCACGTGTGCCGGCTTCATCGTTCCATCTATGGGTTAAAGCAGTCTCCTCGGGCATGGTTCCAAAGACTACATGATTTCTTACTCTCCATTGACTTCTTCAACAGCAAATCGGATAGTTCTCTCTTCATTCGCCACTCCGGATCTTCCATCATGGCGATTTTGGTATATGTTGACGATTTCATCATCACTGGTTCATCTACTACAGAAGTTACTAAGGTACTTGACAGCATTTGTGCATCATTTAATAGTCGTCAGTTGTGTTCTCTCGGTTTTTTTCTTGGCGTTGAAACACACCGGTCTGACTCTTCACTTATCCTTAGTCAGTCTCGGTATGCGTCTGACCTTCTTCACAAATTCCGGATGGAAGGCTGTAAACCGGCAACCACCCCTCTTGTTCCAGGTTCTAATCTATCCATTCATGATGGTGATCCGATTTTAGAGATCACCGAGTACCGTAGCATGGTTGACGGACTTCAATATTTAACTCTTACGCGTCCAGACATCGCGTTTTCAGTCAACCAAGTTTGTCAATTCATGCATTCTCCTTGATCTTCTCACTTAGTTGCAGTCAAACGTATCCTACGATATGTTAAAGGGACTATCTATCATGGACTACATTTCTCGCAGTCTTCAGATTTCTCTCTTCGTGCCTACTCAGATTCAGACTGGGCAGGCTCCCCTATCGATCGTAAGTCCACCACGGGCTCATGTATTTTTCTTGGTCCAAACCTGGTTTCCTGGACCGCGAAGAAACAAATGACCGTCGCCCGTTCAAGCAGTGAGGCTGAATACCGTGCTCTCGCAACTACAGCATCTGAACTTCGTTGGTTCTCATTTCTATTTAGAGAACTTGGCTTGTTTCTCAATCCACCTCACCTTTACTGCGACAACATTTCATCACTCCACATGGCCCGAAATCCAGTATTCCATGCTCGTACACGGCATGTGGAAATTGATCTCCACTTTGTTCGTGATCTTTATCACCATGGTTTCCTGCGCCTCGCCTACATTACCTCAGTAGATCGGATTGCAGATTTTTTTTTACCAAGGCTCTCACCCGTCCACGTTTAACATTTTTATCCGACAAGCTACAGCTCGCTCCCGTGCCGCTTAGCTTGAGGCGGGGTGTAAGCAGGTAATTAATCTTGGTATCTATTGTGGTTCAGAGTTGTTCAAACTTCTTATAGATATGTATCTAAATTAATTGTAAGACTCTTTGTGTTAGAGATAAAGAGGAAGTTACCTAGCTTATTTAGTTTCCTAATTCTAGCTTCTTTGTATTTCCTTAGCTTATTTGTATTTCCTTAAATTCTCTGTACTAGAATACTTTTACAATTAGGATTCTATTTGCTTGATACACAAGCATATCACTAGTATAAATACTAGTAGTATGATCAATAATAATACACAAGGTTTTATGCCTAAACAATATTTTAGTCCATACCTTTATATGGTATCAGCCTAAGATCCGTGATCTATCCCTTCCCACTGCTGCCACCGCCGGCTCCTTCCCACTCAACCCTACAACCACCGCCACCATGGCTGCTTCATCGTCCGACCTCTCACTTGTTCCCAACCACGATGACCCCTCAAAACCTCTCATCATGATATCCCTATCCCATATTCTTAAACTCACATCCACAAACTATATAGCTTGGAAAACTCAAATAGAAGCAACCCTTCTTGGACTAGATCTTTACCCATACCTCGATGGAACCCTTCCCCAACCAGAAGAAAATCTCACAACTACAATACCTGCAGTTGCCGCCTCTGGGGATACACCAGCAACACCGGCCACCACCACTGTCTCTTGAAATCCAGCTCACAAAACTTGGTTTCGACAGGACAAACTAATTCTTGGTGCGCTTTCCGGTACACTCTCACCCTCTCTCGTCCCTTTAATATCTCTTTGCAAAACCACCAATGAAGCTTGGCTCACCCTCACCAAAACTTATGCCAACCCATCTAAAGGCCACCTCAAACAACTCAAAGATCGCCTCCGCAATATTACCAAAGGCACCCGAACCATCACCGAGTTTATGCACGATATCAAAAATTGCACCGACCAACTTGCCTCCCTTGGTCGTCCTCTTGATCCGGATGATATAATTGATCGTATCCTTGATCAAATCAATGACCCCCAATATGACTCCGTGATCTCCGCCGCTCAAAACCGTGAGACACGCATTACCTTTGATGAACTCCATGAGAAACTTATTAATCGAGAACTCACCATCACACTCAAAAATCGCACCACACCTCAATATCCTGCCACCATCAATATTGCCACCAAACCAACCCCATCCAACCCTCCCCGCCAATACACCAACAACAACAATACCACTTACAACCCTCGTCCCAACAACCCCAACAACCGCTCTACCAACAACACACAAAACCGCACCAACAACTATCTTGGCAAGTGCCAATGGTGTCGGGAGGTGGGTCACTCTCACTACAATTGTCAATCTTTCCGACATCAGTTTCCCAATGCTAATGTCCCACCACCACCCCAATATTTTAGTCCATACCTTTATACTTTGTATAGTAGGACTCTTTGTATTAGGACTATTTGTATGGTAAATTCTGTGGATATCTCATGTATATATTCAACATCAAGATATCAATAATATACACGGAGAGTTTGCATTGTTCTCACAATTGCTGTGTCTTTTCTTTCCAAAGTCTAAATATCTTTCTCTCTGTCTAACATGGTAAATATTATTATAATAAAATAAAATTATTTCATCTCAAAATAAGGGGTTCTTTCATAAATAAGAAAATAGACGGTCCTTATCATCAGTGAGTAGGGTAAATAAGGGACTGGGGGTGCATACAGCTACAATGTAGTACAATCCCCAAACTTTGATTAGTCATTTTCAAATCAACGGCCTTTATTGATTGGTGTGGTAAGCGGTCAAAAGACGATCATACTTTTAAATATACTCTTAAATATCGATCAAGCATAGAATATAGAATGATTGTAGCATCCCCGGACCCGTAACTTATTATCTTCGAATAGGGGAAGGGAGCAAGAGATAAAAAGCGATTTCTAAAGGAAGGTTAAAATTGATTAGGGGATAAAAATATACCTATCTTAGATAAATTTACATAAAAAGGGTCAAAATGATATCAAAATACAATTTTTACCATAAATAAGGAGTTAAGAAAAAAAAAAAAAAAGGAAAAATAGCATTATTAGTGTACTTGTCCAAAATTTATAAATACTCCCTCCGTCCCAAAATGATATTCTTATTTGCCATTTTTCATTGTCCCAAAAAGTTCTTCTCATTTTAACAATTTAGGCTTAAATGTGCATATAAACAACATGGCTAGCGAAGCAAGTGTTCACTCACACCCTTAAAAAGTTTGAATAGTCAAACGTGAAGATCATTTTGTGACGGAGGGAGTATTAAATTGACATTTTCTGAAAGTGTAGGGGGTCAAATGGCCACTTCCTTATAAAATGGCTTCACCACATGCTAAAACCTAGTTACTATGCCACAATGACAAGGTCATGAGGTATGTTGCACTCAATAAAAGCAATTCCACTTACTTTTAACAACCTAAAAATGATCACTCTTTAGTATTCCCTCCTACAACTACTGAGACATCTCATATTCATTTCAAGCAAAAGAGTGGATGTAATTAGATCATATCAGCAAGCTTGTGAGATTTGAATTCCTTTTTACAATATTCTCACATGTATGGACCAATTTGTTTACTCCTTCTGTTCCGAAAAAAAATGTCGACATCCGAATAACTTTACTATCTATATAGTTTAGTGGTAGAAATTCATACATTATCATATGCTCCTCTTTTCAGAAATTTAGTTTTTCAAGTATAGAGAGACCAGTAAAATTGTTTTGATAAAAGAACGTAAGAACAAAGTTATTATCGAAAAAACATTTATTTTGAGACATTTTTTTTTTTTACAAAAATAGACATTTATTTAAGACAGAAACAATATAATTAAACTCAATTGGGATGTCACTTTTGGATTAGGGTCCCACTTATCACATGAACATATGCATTAGCCTTGTAGTAGTGCAATGAACTTTCAATCATGGATTTGGGGTATACTTTCTTGATTTTACTTAAATACAAGATGAACACAAAAAATTAAGCCTTGACATTTTATAGTAAGAAGTACCCACTTATATTCTCTTGCTACCTAACCATATTTTTATGTGATATTCTTAATAGTCAATGGTGAAGAGGAAAATAAACATTTATGCTGAAATTATTGTTCTTGTTATTATTATTTGAGATGTGGGGGTTTAGTTGACTATTTGAGATGTGGGTACAAGAAATTGTGCATAAGGGACACTTTGGTCCAAAAAGGCTATGATCTATCCTCCCTCTCTTGCTCGTAAGTCTAAGAAAACAGCTACTCCCTCCGTCCCTAAATGAGTGTTTTTTTTTTAATATAACTTTCTTTCTAAACGTTTTTTTCAAAAAAAAAAAATCACCGGTTTCTTTATACGTGCAAAACTAAATGTTTGGAAAAGAGATTGTAAGATTATATATGAATCGTTGTTACCAAATTGTTCAAAAAGTTGAGATTTTCAGTGTCTCTTAAAATGAAATTTGAACACTCATTTAGGGACAGAGTGGGTACAACATACTATTATAGAATTTATGGGAAACGAAACAGTTGCAGACAGCAAGTTTTGTTGGTCCGTTGTAATTATTGAATTATAACACATATCCATTAATTATAAAATACTATTGAAATAATGTGTATGAATTCGATTTATCAAATGAAGCAAATTAGAAAAACCTTTGTTGCATCTGTAAGAGACAATTATCCCACATCTACTAAAGAGATAAACATTGACCAATATATAAACTTGAGGAGTTACTCTCCTTAGCACCAATAATTTCCTTTTTTCTTTGTCTCAAAAAATCTGTTTTATTTTTAAAATTAAGGGCCTTAATATCACTGAATATTCATAACTTATAGTGTCATTTGAAAAATCAAATAAAACTATCAATTTAAAACAGAAGTAGTTTACTAGTCAGATTAATCCACAAATGTGAGGAAATAAACAATTTTACCCTTTCGTAAACACTCACCATTTTTCTTCACAATATTGATATCAATTATAGTTACAAAAGGATGGACATTGAAATTAGGTCATATTTTTAAGGATAAACAATGAAATTAACTCTTTTACGAAAAATCACTGTGAGCAGTTCAATTTTCATTTTCAAATAAAAATTTATTTTCTCTGCACAAAATTATACTTCGGTTGAAATATTTATTTGCCAATAGTGATTTCTATTTCTTTTTTTTTTACATTGCGTTTTACATTGCGGACGATGTGAAAATCTCGAGAAAAACTGGTTTTACATTCGCTTTAATATAAAACTTACTTTCAATGTAATATACTAGGTTTTACACATCTCTTAATGTAAAACAGATTTGCGGAACTATTGTTGCTCAATGTCCCCATCACGTAATTATGTTGTTTGGTTAGTGGAGCTAAAAATCTCAGTCTGTTGGAAACTGACAAGGCCTAAGAACATGGGCATGTCCATATCCAACTGGGCCCAATTTGAGAAAAAGACCACTATTCCACCTTTGAAAAGGATTAGGAGTACAAGTGCACATGAAAAGATACCAAGTTGTAAGATTTGTAGGTCGTACAATTGTCCCATGTTAACATAAAACACAGCACATGAATTCCGGTAACCAATTATGGTCCCACTCTCTCAAATTACTATATAGCCTTTAGAATTGTCAAATACTCCCTCCGTCCCACCTCAGTTGAGATTCTTTAAAATGGAATGCTTTTACACTCATAACATTAATCAAATCATTATTTCTCTCACTCATTCTTTCTACTATTTTATCTTTTATACTCGTAATATTTTTTCTCTTTCATATTTTTTTTTTTCAATTTTTATGGTCCCAAGTAAAGTAAAGTGAGGTGGACGGAAGGAGTATACGTGTGGTCAGGGAAATAGACCAATGGGCCTTGTACCAAAGTAAAGTTTATGTGAGTCACATGGGGGACATAACACAGGCCTAGAAAATGATCATCTTATGAAAACAACTTGCCCTCTGATGCAAACCCTTCAATTTTTGGGGCCGTCTCCTATGTGGCCGCCGCACAGCGTGCGACGGCACACGGAGCCGAGTCGAGCCGCGTTCTTTTTCTTCTTCTTTTTATTTTTTTTGCCATCCCCAACTTATTTTCCTCCCAATAAAAGTAACACTTATTATAACAAAATGTAACACTTTATTTTTTTTCAAATGTAACGCTTTATTTTTCAAAAATGTACCACAATTTTGCTGCAATAGATTAAAGATAACATAAAGATTGACAACTAAACCAATATCACACTTTTTATAAAAGAATGTAACACTCTGTTTTTCAAATGTAACACTTTGTTTTTCAAAATTAACATAAGATTAACAAACTAAACTAATGTTACATTTTATAAAAAATGAATGTAACATTTTTTTATCTCAATTGTAACAATTTATATTTTTAAATGTAACATTATATCTTAAATGTAACAATTGAAATTGAGAAAGTAACAATTGAAATGCAAACCCAATTTTTTTTTTTATAAAACTGCTGTTACATTTAACAGTAGAAAGTGTTACTTTTTGAAGATGAAATTGTTACTTTTATAAGAATAGAGTATTACATCTTAGCTGATGAGCAGCTCAAATTTTTTGTGTGTAAAAAAAAAATTTTTAAAAAAAAAAACCATATCATGACCTATGTAGTTTTATTCGTCTCGTCGTGACGAACACAACGGTATTTTTTAAAAAAAATCTGAGTTATAAATCTCAAGATATAGCATTTTAAAGTTATTGGAGATTTTTTTAGGACACGTGGCAGCGCGCGGTTGGGTGAACCAGCGTGTGGCTCACAGCACGCCACGTGTCGCGCTGGGAATGGAGCAAAGGCTGGCAGGTCGGGTGGGTTTGGCCCGCCGCACCCCCATACAACCGTTGTATTTGAGACTTGTCTCAAATTTTTTTGAGAAATGCAGTACTCGACTCAAAATAAATTTTGTATTTTTATTTTTTTTTGTCAATTTTACAATGAATGCCACGTTTTTAAATAAAAATATAATTTTATTATAGTATAAGAAATATACAAAAAATAAAAGATACGATATTTATATCAAATTAACAAATCAGTTGAACACATGTTATGAGATACTCCCTCCGTTCCATACTTATCGCTACTTATTTATATTTTGGGCATCATACTTATTGCTACTTACTCAAAAATATTCATTTTTCTCTCTCCTATTCACTCACAACAGCTATGCACTAACTTATTTTCTCTCTCCTGCCCACTCACAATACTTACTTTTCTAACATACTCCCTCCGTCCCACTTTAAACTTCAAAAAAAATTGTAAGCACAAGGATTAAGATAAGAATCTTTATATTATAAAATATAGATAGTGGGGTAGAGTGTTGTGGGTATAAAAAGTGGGTAGGAGAGAGAAAGTGGGGTAGGGAATAGTTAGTGGATAGTTGTTGTGTATATGACATGTAGGTCTCACTAAATAAAAAAATATAAATAACTTTCATTTTTTGGATTTTGAAGTTTAAAATGGGACACCCAAAAGGGAAATTTTTGAAGTTTAAAATGGGACGGGGGGAGTATTTTCTTAATTCTCATACACTCTCATTTAATAATACTCCCTCCGTCCCAACATATTTGTAGTTCTAGGATTTTCACACAAATTAAGAAAAGCAATCAATGCATGTCTAATGGATTAAATTACACTTGAAATATTACAAGTATCAAGACAAATAAATGTTTTTACAATGACAACTACCATCATAAATAAGAGTATATTTGACAAACAATGTTAAAAATGTCTAAATAAAAGCAAAACTATAAATATTTTGGAACAAATTTCAACCCTTTAAACTACATATATTTTGGGACGGAAGGAGTAATAAATATGGGATGAACAGAGTACCTTGAATAAAAAATTGGATTGACATTGAAAGTTGAACTCTCATCATGTGTTTGCTTAAAAGGTTTTTGTTCCGTATATACTCCTCCGGTCCAAAATAACTATTACTTTTAGACCAAAATTTTGGTCCAAAATAATTATCACTTTTGAGCTAAATGCGTTTCTTATCCTTGCATTGAAACTTATTCTCTTTTATTAATTATCTTAGTGCGAGACATTAATGTAAGAAAGTTGCACACTTAATAGGGGTAAAGTTAGAACTTTTGTCACTAAGTCATGATAATTATTATATTTCTTAAGAGTTGTGCAAATGAAAAAAAAAAAACAGTTATTTTGGATCGAATGGAGTATTTTGTTTTGATATTTAATGTTTTTGCTGGTGCTGTTTACAACAATATTGAATGAACTCCTTTTTAAGTGTAGGCAATAGAGCCTTGGGGTTTATTTGTTGCCAACTTGACATATTATATAGGCTTCTAGGAATAGCATTCTTGACAAGACAACGAAAATGATACTGATGCCAAAAAGATAATTCACAAAAAAAGAAAAATAAAAAAATCAGTCAGTCAGTGAATTGTTTAACGGAATAATTAGTGTTTGATGCGACGTACTGAGCCTCTATTATCAAATAATGCAACCTACTCACTAGTGACAGATATATGAAACGTACTTTACTATCATTTATCAAATAATGCAACCTACTCAAAACACATTAAATTTTTAACGAGTTCAGCTATATATTTAATGAAACTAACTCAAAATGAAAAGGAAACATGAGAAAGTGATGAGAAACCCACCACCGTCCCCTTCCCCTCCCTCATTCCTCCATACAATCCGGCCAGTCTAAACCCACCAGCGTCCCCTTCCCCTCCCTCATTCCTCCATACAATCTGGCCACATTCCCCACCCCCATTGTTCTCCACCTCACCCCGCCCCTACCCCAACACACCCCATTGTTCAGCTGCTATCATCATCGTCAGCCAATATTCGACTTCTATCATCATCGTTCTTTATCATTGAGTGTAATTGAGGAAACCCAGATCTAAGATATTGAAACTCAGATTTTTTTATTATTTTTTTTTTTTTTAAGATTAGTTCCTCCTTTTTGTTGCCTGGGTTGATAATACTGGTGTGATTCAATGAGGATTGTTAAAGAAACGTTTTGTTAGTTCTTTAACGAAAGTTTACATTTTTTGGATTATTAAAGAAACGTTTTGTTAGTTTTTTTTTAACGAAAGTCATACTTCTGTTAGAATTTTTAACGGCGTTAGAAAAAAATTGTACATTGCATTATTTGATATATGATAGTAAAGTACGTTACATATATCTGCCATTAGTTAGTAGGTTGCATTATTTGATAAAAATCGGAAACTACGTCTATGGCAAACAAACTACCAGATGGTGCGGGGGCGTCTACGAATGTTTGCAACATCAACTTCGGATCTTCGGATCTACGAAGGTTATTTTGTTATGTATAGCTAACCTATTCCAATATTCCATAGCCCTAAACCAAACAAAAGATAACCAATTTGACATGGATTTCGAACTGCGGCTCCAGCGAACTCCACTCAATGGTTCAAATCTTGTCACTTCCCATATTTTTTGTGTTTGACAGATGAAATGTTTTTGAACTCGATACGACCCACACATTTTTAAAGCGATCTCAGCCCCACACACAATGAACTCGCTGATCGTGGGGTGGATGGATAGAGCAAAAATGGTTGAAGCAGTAGTAAGTTCCAATTTGACACGGTGCAATTGTACCCCAAAATGGAGAGTCACAACCTAACACACTAAAGTGAATCCAATGTGAGAGAGTAGCTTGTTTCTGTCCTACTTGTTTTTTTTTTTTGTTTTTTTTTTTTTGAAGTTGTAACATATCATTCATTTCAAGGCAATTGTCATCGTTTACAAATTCCTATGGAATCTATTACAGATCTATGGCCCTGACTATTATTACAAGTTCCTACCCCTATTGGAACCTATTACAGCGAATGATACCTACAGCCTAATCTCCCATAGATGTCGCGCTATCTGGTAGTCTTCTTGCCATAGACGTCCCTGCGCCATCTGGTAGTCCGCTTGCCATAGACGTCCCCGCGCCATCTGAATGATCACCTGCAGCCGTACAACTGACCTCTATGGGGCATAGTAACACAAGTTCTCCACAATCTCCCCGAAGGGAGGTGAACCTGGGAGGGGGGAAGGGGATTCGAACCTGAGACCTCCCGAAGGAGATCCCAAGCTCTATGCCACTCGGCCAAGGAGGCTTGGGCCCTACTTGGTTATTAGTCACAATCTATTGTTGAAGGGCAGTGCTAGGGGCACAAAAGAAGTTCACAAAATGAAGGATACGAAATGAGGTGGCGATATTTTATTGGTTGCATCGATTGTGGGCCCGGCACACTCTAATTAAAAACACCAATACAATCATGACACATCATTTTGTAAGCCAAATATTGTATCACTTTTTTGTGACTTTATATTTACCCATTGTTGAATTAAGCACTTGACAATTTCACATGGATATATTTTCCTTATACCCAACATAGTAGTAGTACATATTTAGTTTTCAAATCCTTTTTTTTTTTTTTTAATTCTTAAACCCCGTTCCCAAATATGAATGTTAATTTTTTCACTTTGAAATAAGAAAAACAAATCTCAGCTTTTTTATTCTTAAACCCCGTTGCAAGAGAAAAAATTGGGGGAAACTAGTTCCTCCATAAGTTATAAAAAGTCATGTTTTTATAAGGTTTAAGGTTTATGGTTTTGGGTTGTAGGTTTAGATTTTAGGGTTTTAGGTTTAGGGTTAAAAACATAACTTTTTATAACTTATGGAGGAATTAGTTTCCCCCAAAACAAACTCCCGTTCCAAATCACCTTGCACACTTAGGGCCGTAAACGAGCCGAGTCGAGCTTTGGGATGTCGAGCTCGAGCTCCTTTAAAACTTATCGAGCTCGAACTTTTATCGAGCTCAAGCTCGAGCCCACTTGCTTGTTCGAGCTCGAGTCGAATCGAGCTCGCGAGCTGCTCTCGAACAACTCGAGTCGATATCGAACTCGAGTTTTAACGAGCCGAGCTCGAGTTTACACATTTTTTAAAGAAAAATATGGTCTTAACGAGCTTATCGATCGAGCCGAATTCGAGCTTATCGAGCCGAGTTCGAGCAGTTCGAAAACAAAAATTCAATTTTAATGAGCTTATCGAGCCGAACTCGAGCTTTTAACGAGCTAAACGAGCCGAACACGGTCAACTCGATAATAAAAACGAGCTTGACAATCGGTTCGAGCTCGACTCGAGCTACACCTCGAGCTCACTCAAGCTCGAGCTTTCCCGAGCCGAGCTCGAGCCAGCTCGGTTCGTATAACAGCCATATGCACACTGTAATAAGCATCACGCATCGCATCAAATGCTTAATTTCATCAAGCACGCCCTCAGTGATAACAAATGACTTTAGCCAGTAGACAAGCAACCAAGAATCCAGTAATAGAACATTCATTAAGCTACAAGCCCATGTGGAATCAAACGTCACAATTAGGTACAACAGAATATGCAGTTTCACTTCTCATCACAGCTTCCCAAAACCCCATACTTCCCCATTAAATTGAAATTACAACAGAATTCTGACATCCGTCAGATATCTAACGAACAATTTCTGCTTCCGTTATGTACACTACTTCGATCACGATCTCGTACTAGAACCTGCTGCTGTATTTGAACACCCTATGCCTCCCTGGTCAACTGATCCGATGCATAACGACCCACTTTTCTTCATCATCCCCGGAAATTCCTTGCCAATACTCTTCAAGGACAAATTCTTTTTAACGCGATTCCTATTTAGTAACAACATAGCATTTCTTGAGGGTGTATTCAAAGCTCCTTCAACACAATCACCAGCTTGTGTACATCCCCATGGTTTAGAAGGTCCATCCTCTCGAAAAGGTCTAAGCCTCGGGAAACTGTTCCTCAGCTTTGAAAAAACCCTTTGATCGGGAGAAGAATTTTCTTCTTCTGATTTACTAACACAAATAGGGCACGGAGGGTCATTTTTGCGCATTTTTGGTGTTGTTTGGTCTAAGCATTCAGCGTGGAAAACATGGCGGCAAGATAGAACTCCGGCGACCGGCATGTCTCCGGTCCTCACTATCCGCCGAGAACTCCAAGGCGATCTCTGAGAAAGGAACCTTTCACAGAGATTACATTTGAAGCCATCAGATGGGTTGAATGATCGATTGTTAAGAGAATCAGATTCGATTGATTCGGAAACATCTGAAAAATCAATATCAGCACTGGTAGTGCTAAAGCAGTGTCTTTCTCTTTGGTGACTACTATCATCAAATTCTGAAATTATATCTCTTTCAGACAGAAAAGAAAGGGGGTGGACAGGTTTGGACATAAAGGAACGACGACCTGAAAAGTTACGGTGAGAGGTCTGTGACTTGGGGATGACGTCATAATCACCATTGTCTGAACGCGAAGAGGTAGAACCCCTGCTATCATGTGCAGCTGAAGTTCCCTGGAAAAAAAAAAACAAATTTATTTCTTAAGAAACTAAATTTTCTTGTGTACGATGAAGCAGTAAGAAAGTAAGATGAGAATATATTACCTCCATAGCAGGTGAGAAGGGAAGAGGCCCCAAAACTGCGAAAATAATAGATGCAGGACAAAAGATATCAGCAAATATATAAGAACACAACTACAACAAATTGGCATCGTTGTTGCATAGCTATTTAGGTTCTCTAATCTCTAAGGAAATGTCACTAGGAAAAAGATGGAACAAAAACACGACACAACCGAAATTCAGCGAAAGGGTTTTCTTTTACATTCTATTGCTAATCTAAGGTTTCAAAGGGCCAAAATAAGAACCTGAGTAATTCTGATATTTGACAACATAGCACACTGACACAGTAAAAGATAATAATATCAGAGAACAAATGGCTGAATATCGAGCACAACCTCTAGTCTGACATGCACGGCAACTAACTCAATTCCACTAACTCAGGGTTATGGACCAACTCAAAAGGATAAGTTGACTAGTCTAGCCTTACAATAAACGGCTCGACTGTAGTAAACAAGCAAACCTTGTACATCCCTAATCAGAGTCTACCAAAATCTAGCTCTTTCAAGTACCAAATGTCGCTTCTGCATAATCTCTCATCTGTTGTAATCGGAAGCACTACCAAAAGTAAAGATGTGTATCATCCGAGCACAAAACACAGATTAATAACAAGACAGGGTTCATATTTGTGAGTGCCACTGGGGTATCAATGCCTTATGTGAGCATATGTGTATGCACATATGCTGCCATTACAGTCATTCTCTTTCTTGTCTCTATGATAAAACTATATTACCAAAACCATACGAGTAATATATCCTCCTTCCCTAAAAAGATTGTCCCGCTTTGACTATTTTTGGTAAACTTTGATTAAATTTGCTATTGATAGTTAACTTAATATTCTTACAATGATTGAAATTTAAGAATCTAAAACATTATAAATGTATGTAAAATAGTAATTTGATTGCGTCTTATGTTGGCTTCCACAAAAGGAAAGGGACAATGTTTTCGGGATGGAGCGATATACGAAACTATCCTAGGCTAATTTTCCAACATAGAAAGTGAACAATTTTACAGACTGAGGGAGTGTATGGTAAACAAAAATAAATAATGTGGTAAACATCTACCTTATTTCCCCCCCTCATATCACTGGATAAAAACACTATTCATGTATCATCTAGTGACATCTAACTCCTAACTGAAATTTCAAAGCGTTAGAAGTGGGACATGGTTAAAGGCCGAGCGGGTAAAGGAAGCAACAATTGCATGTTTGCAATTTTAGACTTTGGACATGCCAAACTAGGCTCAAGTTGCACCTGCAACTTGGGTATGATATTTGACACACTTGACCAACACAGACAATAATCTTCATTTATGTATCAGCTCATGACCTGGATCACCCCCAATCTACAAAAGCTTTCATATTAATTTTATGCTGCTCTCAGTTTCAAGTATACACACTATAGCAAAGGGCCATGTTACAGTCAACACATTGCTTTTAGTACTTACTCCCATAAAGGCTTAATGTAAAAAAAAATCCATCTATCTTGTGATACTATAGTACAGCTACAAAAAGAAAATGAAATAAAACTTTGCTAAAATATAGTACACCTTAGTTCAAGTTCAAGAGCACATCTATTAGGTCAAAGCATTTGTTAACAGCTATACATGTGGTTTCCAGTTTCAGGACTGAAACTTGACTGATAGTCTATGAACAAGCTGTATGAAATATCATGACAGGTCAGAAGAAGAAATTGATCTCCCTATCTTTATTTATATCCAGATATTTGCTTTACGTCATTATTCTTTACCATCTTCGAACAGTAAAACATCTACCTCTACCAAGCACCAAGAACGATTTTTGAATTATCTTCGAGATAAGTATATCACTATCTTTTGATAGACATACACCAAAAGGGAAGTTAATTTGATAAAAATATATCCCCAAAGAAAGATCGATAACCATACTTCTGCCTTCCAGAAGGTACATTTATCACAACTCGCTCGCAACTATCACATCTTTATGGTTGCAACATACGAGGTAGGCTTAATACTTAAGAACCTGCTCCAACCGGTCCATTACCAATAGATGCTTTGGAATTTTCAGGTGAGGAGCATCTTATAAGACTAAAACATCTACCTACCAAGAACAAATTTTGAACTCTCTCTCTCTCTCTATCTCGATAAGCATATCACTATCCTTGGCAGACACGCAGCAAAAGGGAAGTTAATCCATACAAGATATCTCCAAAGAAAGTGCAATATCAATATTTCTGCCTCCTCATAAGAACCATTTATCACAGGTAGCTCACAACTATACTGCTAGTTTGATTCATATCTTTATGGTTGTTACCTAAGAGGTAGGCCTAATATAGAAGAACATGGTCCAATTGGTTGGTTCAATAACACAGATGCTCTGTGCACCGGGATTGAACAATAGCACACAACATTGCCAAGACAATGACTCCTACGCAGTGGCGGATTCAGGAATTGTGGTCAGTGGGGGCCAAATTTTTTCCATTGTGACATTATTTAAATTGATTACTTTTACTTTGTTTGATAACATTCAATGTATAATAAAAAATGACATAATAAATGCAAAATATTAAATATAATAAATAATTACATGGTAACTGAAAAAATATTAATATAACAATTACTTGAAACTCTTGTGCCCTTCTATATTATATAAAGTTTCACACACCAGGCTCTAAGGCACGAGAAAAACCAAAATATTTAATACTTCCTCTTCCTTGAAATAATGTCTAAAAAGATTTCAAATTTTTGAAAAATCATTTTGAGATGTAGGGAATATCTTTCATGGCGATTATGATCTTTTTACATATTAAGTATGTGAATTGTCTATAATTCTTAAGCACTTCATGAAATCAATTTACTACTTGAAATGAAGCTAGTTTCCATATTTTTGTAATTTTTTTTTATTCTATACTTCATTATTTATTCATATAATCAGATCTTTTTTATTTTATTCTTAAAACATGATGAAAAAAATATAATCTAATTCAATTCAATTTTAATATATTCATCAAGGTGATAAAGAAAAATTACATCATACTATCCTATTCAAAAAAAAAAAAATTGAAACCCATTATTTAAATTGTACAATTTAAGAGATTAAAAACAATTGTAGTGGCTTTTTAAGTATAAAAATATTGTAGTGGGTTTCTGAATAATAAATGGAAAAAGAAAAAGTAACAAGGTTCCTGTGTAGGGTTCGAACCTGCATCATCCAGGAAATTTCATGCTAGCTTCGCCAGTTTGCCAAGCGAGAATATAGCAGTTACTCTACCAACTAAATTATATAATATAAGATATATGTAAAAAAAAAAATTGGTTTTTGGAAATTCAGTGGGGGCCGTCGCCCCCTCTCGGTCCTTAATAGATCCGCCCCTGCTCGTACGTAATGAGTTGTGGTTTGGGCTTCTACACCTATCTCAAACATATATACTTAATTGAGAGGGATATAAATTAAAAAACTGACATGGTATTTGGAGGCAGGTTTGTGGCTGATCACAAGTCCATGAATGTTAAACAACTAAAGCTCATTGTACAAGCCGGTAATATGACACCATTGAAAAATTAATTATGAGACACAATGTTCTGAAATCCTCAAGAGAGCCTACAGAAACTCCAGGACTACTGAGTTGAAAGCCTCAACATTTTCCATTGAGCCCTTTCCAAGCCTACGTATTTCTTTTCTTCTCAATTTGGCAAAAGGTGCTTATCTATAATATTTGCAAAAGCGAACTAGGAAACACATTGTCACAATATCGGACAAAGACATGAACAGATGCATGCAGAAATGTATAATCACTTACGTATTTAGGTTGTAATGTATTTATCTCAACAAAAGCCTTGCTTTCCAACTAGCTAACTTCTTTTCTATGATTCATCATTGTCCAGGGCACCAACCATAAGCTATCATATCTCTCCCTCCCTACTTCTTAAGGCTTCCTGCATGCTCCAAAGTCCAAATTACCTCGACCAACTTTCTCTTAATTAAAAGAGTATAATGGCCAGATATATCATTTCAAATGTGTGAAATATTGTACTCATCAATGCAGAATATCCTATACTACATACTATTGTCTTCTTATCTAAGAAAGAAATTCAGTAGATTAAAGAGAGGCAAAATACAAAAGACAGATGAGCAAAGCACACAGGAAATACAATGATAGTAAAAATAAGAAAATTGAGAGAGTTGTTTCACCATTCTAGAAGGGAAATAAAGAAAAAATTTAAGATAAATCTATTACCTCTCCTAGATGAATTTCCATAATCATCTACACTGATTTCCTGGATTGTTGGAGGAGTCCACTGCTGGGTTGGAGAGAAGCCAGAAGGACTATTAAAGTATGGGGCAACACCATCAGATGCAGAATGTTGGTGATTGGGAAGATAATTTCCTCTTAACCAGCCTCTACTTCTTTCTCTACTATCTGACGACGTGGATGAGCCATATAATTGACTACCCTCTTGCGAACCAAATGAAGGTCCATCAGATTGAAATTGGAAATCCCATCTTGGAGGAGGAGGTGAGAAGCTTGTATTGGTTCTCCAGTAGGGCTCGTGTGGACCCATGGACCACTCCCTGCTGGCTGCATTAGACCCATGTGGCCTGGCAGCCACACAACAAAGCGACCCCGTTTTAGCTATGTTTTTAGAAATCTAAATAGAAAAGATACCCGCACTTCCTCAAACTCGACCAACCTTGGCAATAGGAGTCAAAAAGTGACTAACATCTCAAATTATAGAAATTGTAGACACGTTCTTTTGGCTAAACCCACATCTACTACCACTAGAAGATTTTTAAGTTCCTCTAGGTTTAAATACTATCTTTAGCCATAATGAGACTACCTAGAAACGAGAAATCCACAGCTGCTAATAGACATTTCATTACACAAGGGACATAAGCATAGTCTCAACGTACACAGACACAAAACCATGAACTCTTCCTCTATGCGAATGGGTTTCAGTAACAAACTCTGCGGATAAATTAACAGCAGAAGCCCCCCTGAAATCACAATAAAAAACAAAAATCAATTTAGACCACTACTCAAAACTCATAATGGCAGTGATGTAACATAGAAATGACCCAAAAAAGAGTAGAAAGAATGAACATAGAAAAGAGTCTATCAAAGGATCCTACCCAATTGTCAAGATAAATGTAAATAGATACACAGGTGGCTTTGGATGTAACCACAAAAACATAAGTATTTGTTGCATTCCACTTTTTATTAATCATTGAATCTATAGAAAATACAAGCTTAAGTATCCCAATGAGACTCTTCTACTGGCCTTATATAAACTGAAAGCAGAAATGCTTAATAAGAACAGGGGGTGTGAGAAGGGTCATAGTTATTAAAGGCCCAAGGCGCACCAAGGCGCAAAAGGTGTGCCCGGCGCCTAGGCGCGCTTTTGATAAATATGGTGCGTCCCATAGTTATTAAAGGCCCAAAGCGCACCAAGGCGCAGAAGGGTTGATATGCCATTCTCTACTCACGTAAGCACCTGAATGCTGAAGCAATACAAGATTTAGCTGCAAAAAAATCTACTTAATTAATGGAAAATAAATAAATTCATTTATAAATGTAAATTAGTTAATTTTGAAAACCCCAGAAAAAGGAAAATTGGACTTTAAATCCATCCAAAAAAAATCTGAAACTTTCAATCAATTTATATAATCTTTATTCCTACAGAAAAGTCGATTGTATATTCTCAAAATCTTAAAATTTACAGGTCAACTAAAAGTGCCGCAATTAAAGTCGCAGCTGCATATAGTTTCACCTGATCATATAACAGTGCTCATTCAACATAATATCTTCAAATGATTAGAATCCTAAAATTTCACAACGATAAAAATTTCAGCCAAAACCCAAATACCAACCCTTTTCTGAAATTGAGCAAATTTAAGCTCACATAATCCGCCAACATTTGGGGGAGAAAAAAAAAACCGAATTTCACGAGCAAGTAAATGCAAAAATATCTAGCACAGATTGTTAGTTTAAAAGCGCAAAATCAACATCAATAAAAACACACATACTGAGATTTCTGAGAACTGTGTATTTGATTGAGCTTACCGTAAATTGTGGGTTTGAGAAATAGGTTTGTCCGATTGAGCTGAGTGTGATAGAAATGTCTGCGTTTTGGGAGGAAGAAAACCCTAATATGACGGAGAGAGCCCCATTATTTTAACTTTTTTTTTTTTTTTTTTTTTTTTTTTTTTGCTATGGTGCCCTTTCTGTTCTTTTTAGTTCTGTTTTATTCACTTTTATTTATGGGGAAATGACAATTTAGGGTCCAAAGTTTAGGGAGTGTGTGCCAATAGGGGTCTGATGTATCAATTTTATCAATATAGGGTCCAAAGTTGCAAAAGTTGTGCAGGTTAGGGTTTTTTAACGATTATGTTAACAGAATCCAGTTAAGTCAAACGTGTTTTGCACGTGGACTTAACTGAGTTTGTTTTGAATATTTGGATGGTTATATCGTCATTTCAGACAAAGAAAATTAATAATAATTTTTTTGAAATATTAAATTTTATTTTCTTATATTAAATTAACTAATAATTAAAACGTTATTAAAATACTTTTTCAAGAAATAAAAAAAAATCATTTAGAATCACTATAAAATAAAATGTATAATTTTTAAAAAGAAAAAAGTGTAAAAAAATTATATTTAAAAAAACACTTAATTTTTTTTAAAAAGAAGAAAGTGGGGATCGGACAACTTTTTTGTGTGTGGTGGTGTTTAGTATTGTTCATTATTAATATTAGTATTCTAATTATTTCATTTTTCATAAAATTATTTTTAAATTTATTAATAATTTTCCTTGTTTATAACTTCATTTTTTGTGTTTCCAAAAAAAAACACTTTAATTTTTATTTGCTTTTTTTGATTTATTAGTATTTTTAAAATTAATTAAAATTATTCGAAAAAATAATAATAGGAGTAAATGGCAATTTAGGTTCTACTGTATAAGGGATGTGTGAAATGACACAAAGCCTAGACGAACATCCAAAACAAATTTCAGTTAAGTGCTTCTGTTACTTATCTGGATTTTCTTTACAATTTAGTCCAAAAACCCTTAATTGACTAACGTTGTCAACTTTGGACCCTAAATTGATAAAATCGATACATCAGACCCCTATTGGCACACACCCCCTAAACTTTGGACCTTAAATTGTCATTACCCATTTATTTATTTATAACTGTGTTTATTTAGGGGTCAAATACAATTAGGTTAAGGGTTTTGTTGTACTCCATCCGTCTCTCTTTAATCTACAAAATTTGCCATTTTAATTGTCCAATTTTAATCTACAAAATCCCAAAAAAGAAATATTTTAATACTTTTAAAATAATGGGACCCACTTGTCATACTCACAACAACTATTCACTTACTATTCTCTACCCCACTTTCTCTCTCACACTCAACTATCTACACTCACAACACATCAACTTTTTCAGTTTTTCGCTACATAATGTGTCCAACTCAAAATTTGTAAGTTAAAGAGGACGGAGGGAGTACACCAGTAAAATGTTTGAATACTCTTGTGCATCACAGTGCTTGTACAATTTAAAATTTCAAGCATATTATATATTACAGATGTATTCATTAATTTTATGGGTGTGTATAACAACACCCTTAGGTTAAAGACATTACTAAATATTAAGTTATTTCAACTTGTAACCCTTTTAGTATATACTTTCAATAAAAAAAAAAACTCTTTTTAGGATACTCCCTCCGTTCTATTTTAAGAGTCAAAAAATGAGTGGATTTAATAATTAAGAAAAAGTGATGTGTTGTGAGTGTTGATGATTGGGTATGAGAGAGAAAATGGGGTAGAGAAGAGTTAGTGGATAATTGTTGTGAGTATGACATGTAAAACCCACTTTCCATTTTAGGATTTTGACTCTTAAATTGAGATGCCTTTTTAGGAAATTTTTGACTCTTAAAATAAGACGGAGGGAGTATGTGAAGTAGATAGGCAAGTAGATAAATTAGCGCATGATAGGCAAGTAGATAAATTAGCGCATGATAATGCCAACTATGATGTGAAAGTGTACCATAACTTTATTGCCCTAGAGCCATTATTTTTATATAAATAAAAGTGACAAGTTTATAAAAAAAAAAAAAAAAAAAAAAAACGAACTAGACTCGTTTTTATAATAATTTATACAAAAATTTGAAAAAGGGTTGTCAACATTGTTCTTTTTGTAACATGGTTTTCAACATTTACTTGTAAATTTGCAAAGGGCAAATTACAATTTAGGGCCTAATGTGTACGAGGCGGTTGCAGTTTAGGGCCTGACGTCTAAAATTTGGCGATTTAGTGCTTGACATACCAATTTCTGCCCAATTTATGGCTTTTTTACGATTTCCGTCTAAATCTACGTTAAGCTGTAACGTGCCGTGCATGTGACATTAAATTGGGGGGTCAATTGCAAATTTTGAAAGTAAAGGGTAGGATCTGGAAAAGGAAAATAAAAACCAAACGAATTCTCTTTTCCTCTCCAGATTAACGCACTCAATTCCTTCTTCCTCCGACCGCGTCGACGTCTCTTTCTCCGATCGCCATTGTGGCTCTCTCCCCCACCCACGCCGGAAAAATCCCCCTTCCCCCCACGCCGGCTACCTTCCCTTCTCTCTACCCTTGATGCGGCCTCTTACTGTGACTCTCATTTTCTCTCAATTCACCGTCAGAATCCCGACCGCCATCTCTCTCTCTCTCCTCCTTCTACCATCTTAAAAGCTCGCATCTCAACATTTTCTCCTAAAATTGTGTTTTTAGCGCCTCTGTATCCCAGATCTACAAGCGCGTCGCGTTAATCTAGGTTTTGAAATTCGGAAAGTGGGTTTTGAAATTAAGGATTTTGTGTGTTCCAAATTTGGGTGGTGGTGCTAGAGTGTTAGAGGTGGTGGTGCTAGGGTGTTAGAGGTGGTGGTGGTGGTGCTAGATTGTGTTGAGGTGGAGGTGGCGGTGGTGGTGATGAACATGGAGTAAGAAGATGAAGATGATAAGCTTGGAGGAAGAAGATGAAGATGATGAACATAAATTAATTTTGAGTATTATCACTATATTTACTAAAACAAGTACTCCCTCCGTCCCAGCCGGTCCCAATTTATTGTTCTTAGTTTGAATTTGCGCGCTTATTAAGAAATCAAGTAGGGAGGTGAGGATATAATTGTCCAAACACTATTCATAAAGCAACTAAAAACTTTAAACTGAGACAAACCAAAAAAAAAAAATAAGAACCATAAATTAGGACGGATGGAGTATCTATTTAATATTCCCAGAACTAGTGAAATTTGAAATTTTATTTATTATTACTTTTTACATATTAATTATTTGATTTTGTATTACATTTAAAAAAAAATTAAGCTTCTACAAATAACAAAATTTTGCTTGATTATTAATGATTCAAAAAAATAAATCTTGATTATTACTACCTCTGTCCCTAAATGAGTGTCCAATTTTATTTTAAGGGACATTGAAAATCTCAATTTTGGGTATAATTTGGTAGTTAAGATTCATATATAATCTTGTAATCTCATTTCCAAACATTTAGTTTTGCACGTATAAAGAAACCGGTGAAAAAAAAATCGAAAAAAAACATTTAGGGACAAAGTTATGTTAAAAAAAGACACTCATTTTGGGACAAATATTTCTTGAAAATGGACACTCATTTAGGGACAGAGGGAGTAATATTTAAAAGTATATTCTTAACTAATTTTGAAAAAAAATTAAAGTCAATATTGATCCATGCATAAAAATGTTGTACCATGTAATTTATGCACAAATAGGTGTATGAGAATGAGATGGCTGATCCTTCCCTTTACTTTCAAAATTTGCAATTGACACCCCAATTTAATGTCACATGCGCGGCACGTGACTGCTTAACGTTGATTTAGACGGAAATCGTCAAAAAGCCTTAAATTGGGCAAAAATTGGCATGTGAGACCCTAAATCGCCAAATTTTAGACGTCAAGCCCTAAACTGCAACCGCTTAGTAGACATTAGGCCCTAAATTGTAATTTGCCCATTTGCAAATTGGATGAAGGATTGTTTGTTTAATGAAAGTTAATAGAAAATTTAGCGTATTTCTTTCAAAACTCTACTAATAAGTTACTCCTTCTGTCTCTAAATGAGTGTCCAAATTTCATTTTAAGGGACACTGAAAATCTCAACTTTTTGAATAATTTGGTAACAACGATTCATACATAATCTTGTAATCTCCTTTCCAAACCTTTAGTTTTGCACGAATAAAGAAACCGGTGAATTTTTTTTTGAAAAAAAAAACGTTTAGGGAGAAAGTTATGTTAAAAAAAAACACTCATTTAGGGACAAAGATTTCTTGAAAATGAACACTCATTTAGGGACAGAGAGAGTACTAATTTGAGTAAACTACCAAATTGACCTGCGTACTATCATAGATTTTCACTTTTACTTCTGTACTATTGAAACAACAAAAGTAACCTGCGTACTATTAATAAATTAGTCAAATTGACCAAAATCGTTAACCAATGTTAATGAAAGTTAATGACATTAGTATTTTAACAAATATTACTATCAAAAATTTCAAATTACCCCATAATCGAATAAAATATTGAATCGGTTAATTAAGTATTAAAATAACTTATTTACCCTTATTTTTAAGATAACCCTTTTCCTTCCCACCCCAAATACACAGTGCCATCACCATACCCAGCACACCACCGCCGACGCCACCAGACACCAAGTCGAACTTGATTCTTGTAGATTCAAAATTGAGGTTGTTAATCAATTCTAAAACAAATCTCCAACCAAATTGCATGTGTTTAACAGCAAGGAGCACTACACCAAATCAATTCCCTTTTCTGCCACCGGATCGGCTGTACTTGATCTTTCTTTACTACACTAGGTCTTCAAATCATAGGAAGTGCTATGATGGGACGGATTTTATACCATTATTTCCTAGGTTTCTATGAACTTAAATTGATGATTTTGATGTATTTAGATTAGTTTTTTGTGTATTTTGGGGCAATTATGTATTGTTGGTCTTAACTGTTATCCGGGGGTATTTTGGTCTTTTTATATTTTATCCGGATGTAATACTTTATGTGGTAAAAATTCATCCCAATATGTGCAAGAAAAAATCAAAGTCAAAGTGTAAAGCAAAAGTCAACAAGAAGATGGAGCAGTGGGTCAAAAACTGGAAGTTAAGAAAAACAACTTAGTCCGTGTGGCAGACGGACTGAGTACGTATGGAAGACTTGAGCCCGGATGGAATGAGCATTAGACGAATCGACTGGAGGAGAGCAAAATTATATCAGTCCTTGTGGCACACGGACCAAGCACGTGTGAAGATGTCTAGCACGGATGAAACTCAGCAAGCGCACAGTTTCCTGAGTCGCGAATTTGTTTTATTATTATTATTTCTTTTTCCTTTATTTTTCTTTCCTTTTTCCTTGAGACTTCTCCTATGTATTTAAACGAACTTCTATCATTATTTTAGGGCTAGACTTGAATAGGATAGATCTAGGGTTTATTTTTCTTTTTTCATGGAGATTTCAAAGCTCTATATGAGGAACTAAAACCAAGCTTTGGGTTTGAATCTTGAACCCTTTTTTACTGATTTGAGGTATTTTTCTTTTCACAATTTTATTCTTATTCATAATTTTGCTTGTGTTTAATCTAGATCTATTGTTAGGGGTTATAGATTTGATCACCCTATTTATCTTTGCAATCGATCTTTGCTAGAATTTTCTATTTACTGTACCAGTGTAGAAATTCACCGTAGCATCTTTACGACTTATACATGTGCCATGATAAATTGTGAAGTGGGTAAAATTAGATGATTATCTGTGTGAAATAATCATAGAAAGCATTCTTGATCTTAGTTTCTTAAATCGTTCATCAATTAATTCTGCGATCTAGACTGTGCCAGTTAGATTAATTTATTAATTAGGGTTTCTAGTGAGTGTGCCACTGCTATTAACTAATCTGAAAGAAGAAACAGAGATTGAAATAAATCTCGTGATCAAGTGAATAGGGTGAAAAGTGAAAAGAGATATCGATGATAATTGAATAATTAGGTGGGGATGGAATCAAATCTGAAGTACTCTTTAATTATTGTGTTAGTTTAGTTTAATTTATGTTCTTAGGATTTAATAATTAATTTTCCCCCAATCTTGTCAAGTGACAATTACGTAAACAAGTAACCGTTCTTCGTGGATCGATCCTGGACTTATTCCTAGCTACATATTTTTAGAACCTAGTCCAGGTTTAATTTGTAGGTGTGCGATTTAGCCTATCATGCTGGAAATAGAAGGTTAGCAAAGATATTAATTTTTGATCTCGATCCAAATACTAAAAATCGATTTTCTCCACAAACCCTCCAAAAGCACACCACCAGAACCGTCGTCATCTCCGCCTAAGCCTGACGGCTTTAAAACAGAAGATAGATTGGCTGAACCGATGATGCCTGCATATTAGCTAATTGGAAAAATTAAGGCAGCTATGTTTGCATTGTCGGTGAATTGATTGGGTATGATTTGAATTGATTGGGTATGATTTGAGAATAGAGAAAGATAGGTTTTTAGAGAGAAAAGAAAAAAATGGAAGGAGCTGCTAATACAAAAAATAAAATAAGAAATAATTAAAGGTTCAGATCTTGTTTTTTGCCCCATTATTAGTAAGGTCGAATAGGTCATTCTAATTTTGACTAATCGAGTTAGGATACTAGTTGGTCATGGGGGCAATTTGAAAATTTTGGTAACAATATCTGTTAAGTTACTAATGCCCGTTAAATTTGTCAACACCTATTAACGATTTTGGTCAATTTGGCTAATTTATTAATAGTACGCAGGTTACTTTTGTTGTTTTGATAGTACAGAGGTAAAAGTGAAAATCTGAGATTGTACGCGGGTTAGTTTGGTAATTTACTCGTACTAATTTTGTCAACATTAGAAAAATCAAATGATTTCTCAAAAAACACACAAGGCAAGGAGGTTTTAAAAATTGGAACTTTTTTAAAAAGAAAAGTGCAGGCAAGTATGGCATTTAAAATAATTAAAAAAAAAGAAGAAGCAATAAAGTGGAAATTTGGTCAACAAAAGCATGGAAAATGTATCCTAAAAGAGGAACCCATGTGTACTTTTATATACACAAAATAATCACTACAGTATTTTACAAATGAGAAGCAGGTAATCACATTCAGAACATGGTTCATTTTGGACATAGCCAACCCACTAATTTTAAGAAAATCAAAAGAGGTCTCCATATTATCAAGTTGGACAAACTACAATTTTTTTTTAAAAAAAATTGCTACCAGTCAAGAAAATTTCCATCATATTGATCACAATTGTTTATTACATATACCCCTAATCTATTGCAGAATCTCTATGAGATCAGAAACTGGTACATAAATAGACCATAATCTATTATAGAATCTTTTTGGTCAGTATTACAGATCAGAAACTGATACATGCCTTTCTAGAAATCGCCCAAGACGTCCCTGTTCCCACGCCAAGGGGGGCAAAATTGCATAACACACTTAAAATGGGCAAAATAAAATACTAACGCATTTAATTTTTTTTAAACAAAGGGGGCAAAGTTTAAAATATTGCACTAATACTCCAAATTTTCAAAAATAAAAATAAAAATACACAGTTAAATTTTTATTTTTATTTAAACAAAGGGGGGCCGTTGCCCCCATCCACATAGGGTAGGTCCGCCCTTGTTCCAAAGGGGAGGGGGATTCGAACTTGGGACCTCCCAAAGGGAGGCCCAAGCCCTATGCCACCAGAGCCAAGGCTCCTCGGCGACCAACTACATTTATACTTCCAATTTTCAACTATGTATTTTCTTCACCTCGAGTTCTTCTGAGTATTTGAAATTGCAATGTCGATGCTACTTGTAAGCTATTCCGTAGGCATGGGGGTTGATGAGAGAGGCAGCTGAAAGGAAAGCCGTGTTAATGTCAACGCTTGAAAACCCAGCTGCTGATATATTATTTCCTGTTTCCCTTGTCAGATGACATCCGTCAGCAACCGTTTGCTGCAGAGGATCTAAAATACCCTGTACAAATCTTAGAAGACTTCCATCTGCTCATCAACATAAGAACATATCCTTAAATTAGTAAAGGGCCATCCTTTTACTAAGTGGGTGCATAAATTATACTCCTCCGTCTCAAGTTAGTCTCAAGTTAGTGTGAACTTCTTTTCTTTTTCGTACGTCTCAGCCTTTTCGTATGTCTCAGGTTAGTGTGGACTGCCCCCAAAATAGCAAAGAATATTTATTATTCCTCCCACTCATTCTCTCTCCTACTTTACTTTTACACTCACAACACAAATTAATTTACTATTCCTCCCACTCATTCTCTCTCATATTTAATTTTTCATACTCACAAACACCTCATTCCATTATTTATCGCTCTTATTTTTTCTTAATTTGTGTGCCTAAAATTTTGGTACACACTGACTAGAGACGGAGGTAGTATTCCCTCCGTCCAGTTAAGGTTCTTACTTTCCTATTTGGTCTGTCACATTTTAAGGTTCTTAGTTGCTTAATTCTATAAATGGAAAAGAATGAATAGTGCTTTGAAGAATCTTGCCCTCAAAAAGCTCATTTAATTACAAAAAAAATTACTTACCTAACTTACTTTCACCCACTTGCTTCATTAATAGTGTTTTGGACATTGATATCCTTCACTCTCTACTTTTGGTTGACTCATTTCCTTTGTTTTTGCCTTAGTTTCTTAATAAGCGTTCATAGTCTAACTAAGAACCTTAAATTGGGACGGAAGGAGTAATACAACACTTTAAATTAGTAAATTTGAACAAAATTGGATATTTAATTTGAGACGGAATGAGTACATATTTGGGGTGAAAAAACTTTTCTTTATTATAAGCTAGGAAGTAATTGGGTGCACTCGCACCCTATTTTGGATCTGCGTGTTAGAATAATACTAGGGGCACAAAATAGTCACAAGTCTTGCTCACAAAATCCTAACTGTAATGATTTTACTAGTGTTTTTAATTAGAGTGTGGCTGGCCCACTATCGATGCAACTAATAAAATATCGCCAACTCATTTTGTGAGCAAAATTTTGTGACTATTTTGTGCGCCAACCACTGCTCTGGCCGTTAAAGGTGATGAATGAGTTTGAAATGCGAGGGAATTCATTTTCACTACCTTTGGCAGCTACGTGTTCCACAAATAGATAAAGCCCGCCTGGTTTAAGTACCCTCCGCACCTCTAAACAAGATAAATAATTTGTGTGTTAGTCACTACTACCTCTGTCCAACAAATTCGGTTATTCATTTTGGGACGGATAAAGTAGAGTTTTATATTCGGACCCAAAAAAGGAAGAAACATAAAGCCAAAGGAAAGTTATGTATGTACCCTGAAGTGTCTTATCGACATCCTTAACTGAACAAAGTAAAAGTGTTCCAACAACCGCATCCATGGAAGCATCACTAAATGGCAAAGCTTCTGCAACCTGCATAAAAACGCTTTACTTAAACTTTATAGCCTCACATAAGAAATTTTCGATCAAGAAATACTAAAGACTAAAGGAATCCACCCAGAAATTTGTACATCTAAAACTGTTTTTGAGATGAAAATTAGGGGGGAAAAATTGTCCATATTAACTTCACAATGCAATCAGTAAAGTTAGCAGGCATCATATCGATAACACTTGTCGCCAAAAACATCATTAAAATTTGAATACTCCCTCTGCCCCAAATTGATCTTCTCACTTTTTTGGCCGTTACTACGAATAAATTTGAGCAATAATTATGAGTTAATTTAACTATACTAATGAAAATCCAAAACTTGTTATTGATACACCATCAACAATACTATCAATGACAAGTTTAAATTTTCATTAGGATAGTTAAATCAAACTAAAATTAATGCTCAAAGTTCACTTGTGATAATGGCCAAAAAAGTGGGAAGATTATTTTGGGACGGAGGGAATATTTAAATTAGGATGTCAGGGATACATACCGCTTGAATAAACTTAAAGTTGGGTATAGCTAAACCTGCAGCTTCTGCTGCTACTTTAGCATACTTCTCCATCTTCCTGTTTGGATCCACCCCAAACACATTGACATCACTATCACCCCCATAATACTTGAGATTTGGCCCCGTTCCAACCCCAATCTCCAAGATTTTCTCAGCCTTCCCTCTCAGATTAGCAAAAAGTTGCGACTTATAAACTGCAATCTTACCAAACAATAAACACAACTGAGAGATTCAGACTGAATTATATGAAAACAATTGTGTAATCAACTGCACAGTTTTCTCAACCAACACTAGATAATTTTCATACCTCTGTCTCATAAGTTTTCATGCTTTTATCCATAGCTGATGCATAAAACTCCTCGTACCAATCCGGTCTTGGAGGGTGAACTCTGTTTAACATAGCCTTCGAGCATATATATCATTTCAATACATCTACTGTTGAGCCCATAATTATTACAAAAACATTAGCTCACTAGAAGCCTGACCACTCCAGAAACATAGACAAGCATAAGTGCACAACTGATATTCCATCCGTCCCGTAATAAATGTCACCTTTCCTTTTTAGTCCATCCTAAAATAAATGTCAGCGTTTCTAAATAAGGAAACAATCTTGGTGCATTTTTTACTATGGTAAAATCACTATACGAAACAAGTAAAGCACACTTTTTTTAAAACATTGACGAGTCAAATGCGACATGTATTTCGAGACGGGCGGGAGTACAAGAATTTTGTCACTTCAAAGAGTGAAGGTAGCCATATGTTTATGCGTTAGATGATTCCCTTGAGCTCACAAGTGATTCATTTCTAACTGATCAAATAGGCTGATATCAACTCATTGCATGCATAACATGTTTGAGTCAAAGTTATTTAAGTCTTTTTGACTTTTTGTAGACTTGGTCGGTAAACATAGTTACTAGTTGACTGTCTAACAAGCCAGGTGCTCGTTTGGTACAAAGGAGTAGTGAATTCTTTTGATGCTATTTGCACTATCATGAAATTAAATTTGCACTAAAAACATCATGGAATGAGATTGTCATTATTGCTTAAGAAATAAGCTCTTAGTGCCTGTTTAGTACGCAGGATTGATCGTTTAATCAAACTTGAACCATCACAAGATGAGTTTTCACTGACATGAAATGGCGTTTTTAATCTTTTGTATAATATCAAGCAATGAATTAATGTTAATGGGAAAATGTAAAATTAGGCCACAAACAAAATACTCCCTGCATCCCTTAATTAAATGTCCATTTTTTCACTGCAAGGGTCATTTGAAAAAAAAGTCACATTTAAGACAAGTGACAATTTTGCCGCAAAGATGCACAAATACCCTTACTATCCACCTTATAAAATTTTAGTTTTGCAAGTAGACAATGAAATACCCCCTCTGTCCCGGAAAGTTAGTCCCTCTTTTTCCATTGTTACTACAAATGATATTTGAGCAATAATTTAGGCTACTTATAATTATCCTAATGAAAATTTATTACTTGTTATTGATACACCATTATAAATACTATCAATGCCAATTTATAGATTCTTATTAAGATAATTATAAGTAGCCTAAATTATTGCTCAAAGTTCATTCGTAATAACATTGAAAAAAAGAGGGACTAACTTTCTAGGACAAAGGGAGTATTATATTAACAAGGTGAAAATCCAACTAGATGGACACTTATTTGTGGATAAATGCTTTTGGAAAATGAGCGTTCATTTAGGGACAATGGGAGTTGTTGACTTGGTCAGGTGCCAAGTCTGGACAATGGGAACTGAAAGTTAGAGTCTTCTCAAATGCTAGACATTTCCAAATGAGTGTCAATTTTTCAATACAGATACTAGATTTCCCATTGGCAACTACTATGTCCAAACGTGCAACTATCATAACGTAGAGAAGTGAAGGTGAAAGAATCATGATTATATTCCATGCTATTTGCAGTTTGCAATATCATAACTTGAAATGAAGTGGCCGTTGTTATATACAAACAAGCACAAGGGCAATCACATACCCCCTCTGCCTCAAAATAAATGCTGTTGTTTCCTTGTCAACATTTGTAAGAAACTTGCTTTACTTTTTTATATGTTGCATATACAATGGCAAATTGTACTAAGACACTTTCCTAATTAGAAATGCGACATTTATTTTCTGACGGAACAAAATGAAAGTGTGACATTTATTTTGGGACAGAGTATAAATTATAAATGTAACCGAGGTTTGTTTGTCAACAGGATTCTAGGCCTCGTTATTGGAATTGGTAGTCATTTCAGTTCCATGAATTCATTTTATTCTTCAATTTCCGATAGAGGAAAAATTACCAAACAATGCAACGTACCAATCATTTGCTTACAATTTATGCAATGTACCACAAGTTTACCACATAATGCAACGTACTTTCAAATTTATTTCAAAAGATGCAATTTTCGTATCGAATAATGCAACGTGCTTTGAAATTTTTGTTTCAAATAATGCAACGTACTACAAAGTACGTTACATCATTTAAAACAAAATTACAAAGTACGTTAGATTATGTGGTAAACTTGTGGTACATTGCATAAAGTGTAAACAAAACCGTGGTACGTTGTATATTTTGGTCAGTACGTTGTATATTTTGGTCAATCGCATTTCTGATACCAAAACTTGAAATCGAGATCGCCAAACCGAACATAACATCACAACAAGTCAAATCCCTATATTGAAAATTAAAAAAGAAAGTTCATTTCGCAGTCGACGGAATATACTTCTTAGTAATAACTAGAAAATTAAAGAATAGGCTTGATGTAGTGCGCAAAATGGGTGAAATTAGCAGTTGATATGTTCGTACCAGAGGATCGTCATCATTCGAAAGTGAAATTGAAGCTTTGGAAGTGAAAACCGGTAATAGAGCTGTTCCGACGGCCGCAATCAACCCTCTTCTCCGACATATGCAGGAGCTGCGGCTGCAAGATGACGGCGATCTGGGGAGGCGTTGATTTGGTTCTTCTTCGGCATCATTGTGGCGAAAATCATTTGAATTTGACCGCGAATTCGCATAACGGAAGGGCTTTTTTGGAATTCTTGTAATTGAAATCTTGTTGGGTTTGTTCGGAGTGGTGGAGAAAGATAATGGAGTAGGAGTGTGGAGGGAGTTCATTCTTCCAGTAGAGTTTGTTTAAACAACAACTTGATTTTATATTTAGATTAGGAGTTAAAGTGTACATTTACTTTTAATTTTTTTACCTTTTCATCTCAAAATTAATATTTTTATTTATAAAACTTTAAACTTGTCATTTGTGTCATTAATTGGTCATTCCGTCACTTTGCCGTTCATGTTGCCGTTAAGTTTGGCTGACTTGGCAACACGACCTCATATTTTGCTTGTGTGACGCTGACTAATCAAGTTACATATTGATAAAAAAAATCAATAAAATGAAGGGGTACATGTGCAAATTTGAAATATATTTTCATCAAATCCCCACCATCTTCCCCAACACTGTCACAGCTACCATCATCACTACCTCACCATCACGGCCGCCACCACCACTGCCGCCACCGCCACCACCACCATTATCATAACCACAGCCAAATCACCAAACCTTCAAACCCAAAAAAACTAGAAACCCAAAATTAAATTACTAAATTACACTTTCAAGTTTAAGAATAAAACTAATCACATACGCATATCCACACACAAATAACAAATCAATTTTATTTTTCACATTTATGTATGAACATACAATAAACTTGTGCCTGCAAAACAAGACTAAGAAGAGATAAACGACACTGACAGATCCCTTCCCATCTCCACTATGCCCGGCTACAATGTAACCCAAAATCCTCATCAAAAGCGAACCATTTCAAAACTAGAAACCGTACCATTAATGAAATAAATTGTAAGAACCTAGCGAGAGGTTATGCTTAGCTTAGTTCGCGTTTAATTTCTTTTGGCTTTGCATCATTTTACATGTCATTTAGGTAACATTTCTATTTGTTACTAATTGACGTGTCTATGATTTGTGTATATCATTCCTTGCATTTTATATACCTTTGAAATATGCGAAATAGCACAAAGGAAGATAATATTCAGTCAAATTCGTCACTTGTCGGAGCTTGACTAGTCTTCAGTAAAATGGGCATAACTTTGTATAGAAAATTCGGATTTACGAACCGAAAAGTGCGTTATAATCTAGACACATAAAAATTTCCATAGACATATTATTTGAGTAATTTTATTGAGTAGAAAATCTCAGGTGATTCGTTTAAGTTGACTGATAAGTTGATTAAATGAGATGGAGTTTGAGAAGTTGAATTTTTGACCTACCAATAAGGCTTTGACACCTCCATTAGTTGAACATGAGGATTATGACTTTGGACTAAGAGTACTTGCTGGAACATTATGTCTCATTAGAGAATAAAATGAATGATCCTCAGCACATTTTTTGTTCTCTTGGCCGACATGAGGAAAATGGCAAGTGGGGTTGCCACCCATTTCAACCAATAAGAAAATTTTAGTTGGATATTTTATTGAGTTAATATAAATACCTTTAAAGCTTGAATATATCCTCTTTAAAACCCCATAAACGTGCAGATGGAGAAGGAGAGCAACACTTCTCATATTCTTCACCTCCGCCACTATTTGGTTTTATAAATTTTAATAGCAACTCCATCTTCACTATTGTCGCTTGTTGGATTTTATAAAGTTGCTACTGGAGCTAGGGTGAGCAACTATAACCGTACAAAAATTATTTTAGACGGTGTAATTTTAGTAAGTGGGTAAGTTATTATCTCATTTTAATTATGTAAATTAACTACATGTTTAATTATCGCGTTCTACTGTTCCTAAAAATTGTTATCTTGTTAGATGACTTTATTTGGTGATTATAGAATTATTAGAATGCGTTAAAATGTAGTATATGATATTGAGCCCGATTAGGACGGTTGTACCGTTTTGAACAACATTTATAAAATTGTTAAAAGTCGAGCTATTAGTCCCTTCGAGGTTAGGGACCAAATAAAGTAACTTAGTGACTAGAACGAGTTAATTAGCGAACCCGTCATTGGTATTATGGTACGATGTTGTCGTAGTCATTTGTTATGGGTTCTGGCTATATGGTAGGTACTCGTAGTTCCTTGTGATGTTTAGTTACATGTTATACAGTTATACAATGATACAGTGATATAGTTATACAGTGATACAGTTATACAATGATACAGTGATAGTGATACATGTAATCGTGAGGTTATGAATCACCGACTTTGCATGAGGGCGGAGTGCTAGTGTACGGTTGTTGTTGGTTTGTAATCCGTCACATGTCCCCTGTTATTGGCCGTAGCAGGGCTTGGCACATCTCTTGCTAGCCGAGATGGGTCTTGACAGTGTAGCAGTAGGTTGTAGGGACTTCTGACATATGTCTTAGTGCACACCTATACAGTATACAGTTATCCAGTTATGAGCTCATGTTGATCAAGATGTAGTAAGGGGTGCGGTTGATCGGAGACGTTCTCGGTCATATCCTTTTATATGCGTTTAATCAGTTATGCAGTTATATAGTGATATGTGATATGCATGATGAGTTGGTCGTTATTTCCAACTGGTATGGGACGGCTGGCGATAGAGAGCCTCTCTTGTTATGTGATATCTGTTATTCAGTTATGTTGTTATATGATTCAGCTATTCAGTTGCCTATGCTATATCCATTGCATTTTGGCATGCCATGTAGCTGCATGATAGTAGCTTATTGAGTCTTTGACTCACCCCTTCCGTTATTTTGTTTTCCTTAGCTCGCAAGGACGTAGCAGGTCCGTCACAGACAGGCCGGTGAGCTGAGTTCGTTGGGAAAATGTGGGCAGACTTTTGGGTAGTCCTCTTTTCTATGTTCTATACAGTGAGGACGATTTTGTAGAGTTACATAAACTCTATTTCGCTAGCTCTACTATTGTATATATATTTCCACTAGGGGTGTAAACGGTTCGGTTTAGCTCAGTTTGGGCGGTTTTAGAGACCGAACCGCTAGTCATCGGTTTGAGAAAATCTCAAACCGAGCCGAACCGCCAAAACCTCCAAACCGAACTGAACCAAACCACAATGGTTCGGTTCGATTCATCTCAAACCGCGGTTTAATATATCGGTTCAAACCTAAATTAACAAGTATAGAAATTGATCAGAACCAGAAGGCAGAACAATAGCAGTAACAAGTATGTAAGTTGAAGAAATCTTACACTGCAGTTCTTGTTAGCATCCATGGCTGAAATCAGAAGATCGTTTGGATTTTGGAAGTTGCAAGCCCTAGAAAACAACGAATTGAAGAGTAATGTTAGAAATTAAGAAAATTTAATTGTAAATCACCCAAAAACAACGAATTGAAGAATAATGTTAGAAATTAAGAAATTTTAATTGTAAATCACCAAAATAAACAGAATAAACAAGATTGAATTACCGGGAAAAGTGAGATCGATAGGGTTCCGACTTGCACCTAGCCGGAAAAGAGAGTGACGAAATCGATTCACTTCAACGAATTGAATAGGGTTCTGAGTTCTGACTTGAGAGACGTAGAGCACTATCAGGGACGCTTGAGAGATGGAGGAAGGTGGAGGCGGAGGAAGAGGGAGGCGATGGGGAGAGGAAGAATTGAGTCGACGAGGTAGAGCAGCGCCGCTGAAGGCTGATCTAAATGAATTGAAACTTGAACTTGAATAATAAAAATAGGGTTTCCCTAAAATGAACAGTGGATAATTAACATAGGTAAACTATCAATGGTCCAAGTTACCTGGTTCGGTTTAGGGGTTCGGTTCCTCGGTTCGCTTTAGCTCGGTTTGGTTTGACTTCAGTGGTGAGACCGTGAGCTAAATCGAACCACACGGTTTATTGATTTTCAAAACCGTAGCTGAACCACTGGTGTGTAAAAACCGAACCAAACCATACGGTTCGGTTTGGTTCAGTCTCGAACCGCGGTTCGAACCGAACCACTGACACCCCTAATTTCCGCTGCCATAGTTTTTATCGTAGTACTTCGATATGGTTGTAGTAGAGTTATGGACTCTATGCTATTTTATATACAGGTTATGTAGTGTTGTGTGGCCATAAAGTTTGTTTATCCAGTTAGTTCTTGAGTGTGAGAGCTCGTGGTGTTGTTTGTGGCTCCTATTGTTGTTGGGCCTTGTTGTTAGTTGTGGCTTAAACAGGTTGAGATTTTGTGTTTAGTCCAATTGTGATACAGTTATACAACGGTCATGCACCAATTTGGAGTTCTGGGAAGGAGCTTAGGTTGGGGTGTGACATAAATTCCTAGAAAACCCAAAACCAAACTTTTGATGTACCTTATAATCAAAGAGCGGCGACCATCAAGATCCATTCCTCCCCTTCAATCTACTCGAAGGTATAATAATTTCGTTCAGATCTAAAACATGGATTTTATGAAGGTTTTCGATCCACCGTCCGTTAAATGTAAGCTCAATATGTCGATTTTTTCCCGCATTTAATCAATGTTTGGATTATTTAGTTTTTATGGGGAGAAATTGAGGTTTCATTCTCAGAAAACCTAAAGAATTAGGTTTTGGCTCATTCTTCAATGTTAGGCTGAAACTAGAATATGCTAAAATAAAATCTAGAGAGAGAGTAGCGATGGAGGCGATGAGTAAGATAGCGGGGCAGAGGGGGTTGTCTGTCGGATGGTTGGAGGCAGTTGAAGTGCGGCGTTGAGGGTACGATGTTAGGTACGTTGTGGGGAAAACAATTTAGATTTTCTATTATAGGGTAAGGAGAAGGTTTACAATTATTGGTAGGGGGTTGTTATACACACTCGTAAAATTAATGAATACACCCGGACTATGCATCATAGTGTTGTACCATTTAAAATTTCAAGCATACTTGTGTATTCATTAATTTTACGGGTGTGTATAACAACACCCTTATTGGTAACATGGGTGAGATACGGGGAGGGTGAGCAAGAGGGAACTTTTTGATTTAGAACCTATAGTTTTATATTATGCAATTTTACCCCTCAAATATTCACATCATCAAACATTTCCTAAGAGTGATTCCACGTAAGCAAAAAAATCCACATCACTATGCCATGTCAGCGAGTTTAAAGGCAACCTAGACGGTATATTTACGGAAGGACCAATTAATGACACTAATGGCAAGTTTAACCGCTTACCAGGAACAGTGAAGTGCCGAACAATGCCCTCTTCTCAATACACTTCCAAAACCGGATCATACTTGTACTCAGCACCATTATCTGATTACAACTTCTTAATCTTGTGGTCCATCTGGTTCTCCACCATTTTCTTCCATTCAAGGAAGACTCTAAGAACCTCGTGCTTGTGCTTCATAGGTTACATCCAAACTTTTCTAAAGTAATCATCAATACAGGTTACGAACCACCATTTATCACCCAACGAAGCATTCTTCGTAGGACCCCATACATTCGAGCGAACATAATCCAACACACCTTTGGATCTATGTACCGTAGTGCCAAATTTCACCCTTCTATGTTTGCCATAGACACAATGTTCACAAAAGTCAACTTTGCCAATTTTGGCACCTTTGAGCACGCCTTGATTCACCAATGTTTGGAGTGGGTTTTCTACAACATTTCCAAGTCTCATGTGCCCCAACTTCGACATATGAGTCTCATTTAAGCTTGCTATTGCCGCTTGTTCAACAATTGTGATTCTGTTGAGGTAGTATAAGTTACCTCTCTGAGTTCCTTTCATCACTACCAAAAGTCCATGAGTTACTTTTAGGTGACCCCCATCCAAACTAATACGGTAGCCTTTTACAACCAAGGCTTCAAGAGAAATTAAACTCTTCTTCAAATCAGGGACATACTGAACTTCGGTGAGCTTACGAACATCTTCATCAAACATCTTCAAATGTACCAGACCAATTCCTTTTGTTTTGCAAGTTTTGTTGTTGACCATGTAAACAACTCCACCATCTATCTCTTCAAATTTCTAAAACATCTCTTTGTGAGGACACATGTCGTAGGAGCATTCTGAATCCAGGATCCACTCATCAAACATGGTTGACTGAAAGTGAGAGTGAGACCGTCAAAGCGTCATCTGCATCACTGCCTTCCCTCCTAGACAAATTTAGTTTTGAATCATTCTTCTTTTTCATCTTCAGGTATTATTTATTCCAACCCTTCTTACGGCAATAGGCACATTCCTCTTTGTCGACTTTCTTTGGATCAACCGATTTTTCTCTTGATCTCGACTGGGAACGACAATGATCTCCATTATTTCTACTATTGGTCTTCCCACGACATTTAAGAGCATCTGAATCTGAGTCTCGATAGCTTCCTTTGTCCTTCCTCCGTACCTCGTTATTCATCAAAGCATTGGAAAACATCATCAAAACTAATTTCAGATTTTCCATGAGACAATGTAGTTTTCAAATGTTTATACGACTCAGTCAAAGTTTAACAATGACAAAGCCTTATTATTATCGGCTCAACATCTAAATGTTGCAAATCGGTAATAATTTTGTTAAATTCATTCAAATGTTTGGTCATTGAATTACCTTTCTTCTAATCAAACTAGAAGATCTTCTTCTTTAAGTAAAGTTTGTTCTCTACGCTATTCAGAATATATTTGGCCTCGATATTTTCCCATAACTCATACAAAGAGACATTCATGAACGGATATTTTTGGTCTGTCCCAAGACAAGAGCGAATTGTTCCACAAGCTTGCCGATTGAGCTTTTTCCATTTCAACTCTTCCATTTCTTCGGGCTTCTCCTCGAGGGTGAATTCGAGGTCTTGCATCGCCAAAATATCCAAACTTCATCTTGCCAAACTCCAAAATTGTTTCTCCCATTAGTTTTTTCAATTTCAAGATTAGTACTAGACACCCTTGGGCCACGTTTTTGTGACTTGGTATTAGCCTCAGCTTCTGTCATTGCACAAAATTGATCACAAAACAATTATCCAGATACAAGAAAAAACAAACAGATTTTGGAAAAACAAATTTCTAAGACAGCAGACTTATCTTAAATATGTGATGTGTGCACGAGTACCAAGTAGTTGTTGGAGTTGATACTAAAGTGGTGGCTTCGATACGAGGCACACTTGACAACGATCTCAAAAATAATTTTGAGCAACAAACTTCCAATACTCTAACTTCTACAACCAAAGCCTAGATACCAATTGTTGAAACCAAATGCGGAAACGGATTTTTCACTCCCACACACCCAAACAAACAAACAAACAAACAAACAAATGAGACACAATAATTTACGTGGTTCCGAGAAATTGTCCTACATCCACGGGTGGTAACCAAAATCACTATATCAAAGTGATTACAAAGTGTATTTCACACTCGCCTCACATTACAAATGTGTCTCTCTCTCAAAGTATTTCTAACACTCTAGATGATTTCTCACGATTTGCCACGAGCTAGAAGGCATCTTACCAAAGCCTATTTATAGGCACAACCCATCCTAGGATAATGATGTATCTAAGAGAGAAATGAAACACCAAGACTTCATTTGAAAACTCCAAAATCATCATACATTCATCATATGGATGATGATGAATGTCCAAAATGATAACGACACTAGATTATTTTAGAACTTGAGCCAATTCCAACAATAAAGCGGACAATTTTAAACATCAAGTACCATTTCATGAAAGATACAGACGACTTAACAAAAATTTCTAGTCAATTCTCTCAAAAGCCCTGTTTTAATTAAAAATTGTCACCACAATCCTTGTTTCGCCAAATTTTGGATCATGGGCGCTAAACTGGTACCGCTACATAAAGTGTAGGCCCTATTTGTATTGGGTTAATGACAATTTAGGGCCTGAAATGTAGGGGGGGTCTTCGACGGGGGGCCTGAACTTTTTTATTCTACACATCAGGGCTTGAAATGCCAAATTCTCGTCAATTAAGGGCTTTTTGACGGAATGTGTTAGAAAAATCAGTTAAATCAACCAAACGGACAAATTTGTAACTGATATAAGATTTTAGGGGCTTTAGTGAATATATAGAAACTTAAAGGGTAAAAAATTAAATGTACACTATTTTATGCATATTCTTAAAGTTAAAAAAAAAGATTTTTTTTCTTCAAATTATCATAGTTAAAGGATATTAATAAAATTATATGTTATTTAAATATATAAAAAAAATAAGAACTTTAGCTTAATCTTAATCAGTATACTCCCTCCGTCCCACTTCACTTGAGACTTATTTCCATTTTGGTCCGTCCCACTTCACTTGATACTTCCCAAAATGGTAATCTTTTTATAATTTTATATATTTTCAATTTTTTCAGTACGTATTGTATAGTTGAAAAACTATAAAGTGAATATAAATTATATTTATGCGTATTTGTTATTAAATTTAATAAGAAGTACTCCCTCTGTCCCATCCGAATTATGATTTTCTCTCCGGGCACGGGGATTAAGGAATATTAGTATTCTATTGAGAAAAGTGGTAATGAGTTCGAATTAAGACATTTTAACCTTTATACTTTATCACTAATTATTTTTAAAAAAGACAACCATTAAATTACAAATTTCAATAAAAATGTACAGTTCATCCAGATTCAAAAGTTTCAACACCATTCACCACCACCATAATCTGCCGCCACAACCACAACCACCGCTAGTGCCACTGCAACCACCGCCACCGCTAGCGCCACCACCAGCCCGCCACCACATAACATAAAATTTTATTTTAACTCAAAAATCATAAGCACCACCACCCCCAGCCTTTCCTCCATCATAAGCACCACCATCAGCCCAATGCCATGCCGACCACCGCCATCCCTGCCACCACCACCAACAACAATTAAAAAATCAACAGAAATTAAAGTAAACAAAAAATACACAAAATCAAACAACAAATACTATGCTATCACAAAACCATCTGGAGCATTAAGAACTCCACACACACGAACACACATATTAAACACACACACAAACACACACACATGAACAAACACACCAGATTAAAAAAAAAACGCAAACAAATCACAAATCAAAAATCCAAAATTCAAAAATCCGATTTTGAGAAAGAGAGAGAAAGCGAGACAGAGATAGAGAGATAGATAGATAGATAGATAGAGAGAGAGAGAGAAACAAAGAGAGAAGAATACTCATCTGAAGTTGAAGGCGGCGACGGCGACTGAGGTGATAATGGCGACGTTTTCTATGCGGATGGAACCATGGAGATGGGAAAGAAGAAGTGTGATGGAGTGCTGGGAAGGGAAAGCGGTGGTGAGTAGACGGTGGAAGGAGACGGTGGGAGGGGTGGCGGCGGGAGGTTGGGATACGAGAGAGAGAGGGAGAAAGAGAGAAAGGGCTGCTAGGTTTCGAGAAGAAATAAAGGGGAGGGGGGGGGGTCATGTTTAGGTTTATCTGGTATGTGGGTTTTATTTTTGGAGTGGGCCAGCCCATTTAGTTAATTAGGATAAGTTAATTAGATTGGGTTTAACTTTAAAAATATGCATAAAATAGTGTACATTTAATTTTGTACCCTTTAAGTTTCTATATATTCACTAAAGCCCTTAAAACCTTATATCAGTTACAAATTCATCCATTTTGTTGATTTTTTCTAATAAATTCCGTCAAAAATCCCTTACTTGACGAGAATTTGGCATGTCAAGCCGTGATGTGTAGAATAAAAAGTTCACACACCACCCCCCCCCCCCCCCCCCACGGCCGAAGACCCCCATACATTTCAGGCCCTAAATTGTCATTAACCATTAACCCATTTGTATTTTACCATGTGAAAATGTAAAAACTCAAAACACAACCGGGTCCAAAGACTTGGGAATTGGGATACTGGTCTTCAGGGGCAATTTTGTAACTCGAAAGTCTCTACAATTTTGGATATTTCAGTAATTGACCATGCGCCGTCTCCTCCAAACCGTCAAACCCTACGTATAATGGAAAATCTCCGAACGCTGCCTTAGATTTTTATGATAAACCCGTACCGCAATCTGCAGAAGCAAAATTCAGTTCCTGCGAAAAATTGAAGGTCCCCTTTCTCTCTCTTAATCCGAACACCCAAATTTATTTATTTTTCTGAATTACATACTTCTCATTCACACTTTATTACTGATTGATTCTGCAAATTCACAATTACTCTTTGCTCAGATCTGTGGAAGTACTCCAATTATTATGCAAATTCACACCTTTGAACATATAATTACTATGCTTCATAATTTAATTGCCAAAGGTTGTGATTAATATTATATTCTTAGATAACTTTGACAAATGATTTCTGGGTTTTCATTGAAATTCAAGGAATTGTTGTTGTTCTACTTCAATTGACAGTATTGGGCATGTGTGTGTGTGTGTGTGTCTTTCCAGTAATTTTCAATTATTTGTTTGGTTCATTGCTGATGACTTTTGAGAATGAATGAGTTTGGATTCTGGAAACTGTTGAGACTTAACATGTGAATCTTGAATGAATTCTGGTAGTCTATAAGCTTGCATCAAGTACGTGAATGGTCATTTTCTTGAAATGAGGTGTTAGTACTAATTAAGTAATATGACTAACTTTTTTTTTCCTGAAGGAAGTAATTTGACTAACTTATTAGGAGTTTAGGGCGTTTATTGATTTCGCTGCTATCTTTGTTTGCAATTAGTAATATTCTGTCAGCGGAAGCTATTGCTAAAGGCTTCAATCTACGCAAGCGTTGTGATTTTGGACTTCTTTTCCTTATTTTTAGGAGTTGCAATAATACGTGGTCATGCAATACCTGTTAGCCAGACCCAGTAAATACTCCCTCCGTCCCAGAAAGATAGTCCACCTTTTTTCGTTGTTATTACGAGGGAACTTTGAGCAGTTATAAATGCTACTTATAATTATGTTAATGTGAATCTAAAAATTGATATTAATAGTATTTATAATGGTGTATCAAGAACAATTTCAAAAATTTCATTAGAATAATTAAAAGTAGCTTTAATTATTACTCAAAATTCCTTCGTAAAACCCATGAAAATAGGGGGACTATTATTATGGGACAGAGGGAGTATATGCTAACATTATACGTTAATCAATAACAGTACTTGTTTTTCACTGTTCATATTTTCTGGTCAAAGCTGCTATATTGAGTAGCTGTTAAATTAAGTTACATTTTAGTCTTTTCACTTCATTAGAGCCACTTTTAATCATACATTAGGAAACTTAAAGTGGAGGCTTTATATTTACTACTTCTGAAGGAGACATTCATTGAAGTTTCTATTTTATTGGAGCTGAAGTTGTTTTGAATGGTTTGTTTATATTTTCCCGGTTATACGTCCAGGTTGCTTGGTGACTATTGCAGTCTTTTAAGTCATGGCTGGTCAAACGAATGATTATGGAAAAAGATCTCACATTCAATCTGATTATCCCGGAAACGAAGGAGGCAAGAGACGGACACCCACTGATGAAAGGGAAAGAGAAAGAGAATCAAATGCTATTGGTCCAGAAGATACAGTTTACCGTTACTTGTGCCCTTTGAGGAAGATAGGAAGTATCATCGGTAGGGGTGGGGAGATAGTAAAACAACTGAGGGCAGAAACTCAGTCAAAGATTAGAATTAACGAGGCCGTCCCTGGTTGTGATGAGCGTGTTGTCATTATTTATAGTTCAAATGAAGAAAGTAACAGTTTTCCCGATACGGGCGATCTTGTTTCACCTGCGCAAGATGCTCTCTTCAAGGTGCATGATAGAATTGTTGCTGAAGAATCTCATGCTGATGCTGATGATGAATTTGATGAGGCTAAGCAAATCACTGTGCGGATGCTTGTTCCGAATGATCAGATTGGATGCGTGATTGGCAAAGGTGGACATGTTATTCAGAATATACGGAGTGAAACCGGTGCTCAAGTTCGGGTTCTGAAAAGTGATTACCTGCCTGCTTGTGCAATGGCTTCTGATGAGCTTCTCCAGGTAATGTATTCTTATTAATCATATTTCATTCTTTTTGGTTCATGTTTAGTACAGAGAATAACTAGCATTATTGGTGCTAAAATACTTCATGTTTTTTTATGCATGATATTTGCCCAAGAGTGCCTTATGAGAATCATGTCATTAAAATTTATGGATGCAAATAAATCTTAATGGGTCAAGGGGTTGAGACAAAAGTGGGGAGGATAGGAGCTTCAGTTTGCAGGAGATAACATAGTTGCCTTAAATTCTTTAGCCGGTCAATCAGTTATTAAGGGAGTGAATGATTCTTATGACTTATAGAGTACACTGCAGCGACTATTTTTCGTTAAACTATCAAAAACTGAAAATTTGAAGTATATTTTCATGACACGCACACACACACACACACACACACACGTGTACTACCTCTGTCCCAAAATGGATGTCCGAAAAAATTCCAAATTTACTCGTTGATTAAAAGCAAGTTTGATTTTTTTTTTTTGGGACATTAATTTTGGGACGGAGGGAGTATTAAACAAACTGAGTCTTTTTAGGCTCTTTATGCTGCCATATATTTTGTAATGCAATTTGTTTGGCTAAATCATGCTAATGAACTTGGAAATTTTCTTCAGGTGAGTGGAGATGCTACTGTTGTTAGAAAAGCTCTTTATCAGTTGGCGACTCGTCTTCATGATAACCCATCACGATCACAGCACCTGCTATTGTCGTCGTCCAACACTCAAAGATCAGGTGGTGGGTACATGGGTCCGAATTCCGGGGCCCCACTTATGGGTGTAAACTCGTTGATGGGCCCCTATGGGACTTACAGAAATGAAGGTGGAGATTGGTCTTCTTCTTTAAAGGAATTCTCACTTCGTTTGGTTTGCCCAACTGAGAACATCGGTGGTGTGATTGGCAAAGGTGGTGCCATTATCAAACAAATCAGGCAAGAATCTGGTGCGTCCATTAAAGTCGATAGCTCCGCTGCTGAAGGAGATGATTGCCTCATTACTGTATCGGCAAAAGAGGCTTTTGAAGATTCATCACCAACCATTGATGCAGCAATGCGTTTGCAACCGCGATGCAGTGAAAAAAGTGAGAAAGATTCTGGTGATTCTGTGGTCACAACTCGGTTGCTAGTGCCAAGCTCACGAATTGGATGTCTGATTGGTAAAGGCGGGTCCATTATATCTGAGATGAGAAGTCTGACAAGAGCAAGTATTCGCATTCTCGCAAAGGAGAATCTTCCGAAAATTGCATCTGAAGATGATGAGATGGTTCAGGTAAATCATTATTTTTTGAATCAATATTATTATCTTTATGGTAAATTCTTGACTTTTTTTTTGTTGCAGATTACTGGAGACCTTAGTGTTGCTAGCAATGCTCTGTTACAAGTGACAACTCGGTTAAGGGCAAATTTATTTGAGATGGAGGGAGCTTTAGCTGCATTGCCACCTGCTGTTCCTTATATTCCCATGGACATGCCAGATACTTCTCGATACGGTAACCGAGATAGTAAACCACGTGGGCGTGGGGGCCATTCTTCTTATTCTGGTAGATACGATTCTAATGAGTTGCCCCCAGTTGACAGTTATGGTAGCTATGGCTCACAGGTATATATTTCTTAGCGTAAAGCAATATCATTTATTTATCAGTCTATGCTGTTTTTATTTGTTCCTGTTGCGCCCTTTCCGAGTGGTACATATACTCCCTACGTCCTGTTTCAAAATAGACGAATTTCCATTTTGGGCGCCCCATTTGAAACTAGACAAGCCAATATATATATATATATATATATAATCAATGGGGTCCACTTGTCATACTCACAAAAACTATCCCCTTTACTATTCCCCACCCCACTAAAACCCTACCCCACTTTCCATACTCACAACACTTCAATATTAAACACTTTTCCTTGTTTCTCGTGCAATCTCATTTGTCTAATTTGAAATGGGACGGAGGGAGTATTAATTAATGTCATAATACATTTACCTTTTTCCTTTGTTATTATATCAGCTGATTATTTGTCTAGTTATCTATAGCAACAAGACAGTCTCATGATCAGGAGTTTTTATGCTTTTTACCCCAGGTTGGTGGAAGCAGTTATGGAGCATATGGTGTTTACTCTGCACGTCCTAATAGTGGCGGGTAAACATTTGAATCATGGCACACTCACACACACACATATGCACATTTATCACATCCATCTTAAGATTTTTTTTTTTTTTTAATTGAATATCAGTTTATTGACGTGGGGAAATGTAACATTTGTCAGATATCCATCCATACTTAAGGAGTCGTATCGTCTATTTTAACATCTATACTCTTTATTTAGGAACATTGGATAAAAGGACTTCCAAAACTATGCACAAAGCTTTTTATGACTTTCCCCGTTCATCCTCCTCACATTAATACTTAAAATTTTAATTCAAAATATCTTCGGACTCTCAAACTAGAGCTCTTTATGCAAAATGTTTTTTTTTTTTTTTTTTTTTTATTTCCCCCCAAATTAGGGTGCAGCTTTTGCCGTATGTACATACATCACCATTATCTCACTGGGCCTGTCTGCTTGTTTATGTTGTCAGGTTTTCTAGTCAGAGTCCAGTCTCCCAGGGGAAACATCATGGTTACTAAAGCCTGGTTCTTTGCTTGAAGGTAGAAAGATGCATCCTCTTGTTTTGATTTCTAGTTATAAAGTACTTCCTCCGTCTCTAAATGAATGTCCAAATTTTATTTTAGAGGATATTAGGAAAATCTCTACTTTTTATATAATTAAATGACAAAGATTCATAAATATTCTTCACTTTCCAAACATTTAGTTTTGCAAGTATAAAGAGACTAGTGAAAAAAATTTGGTAAAAAAAATAAAATTAATGACAATTGTTTTTTTTTTTTTTTTTTCCAAAAGAGACATTCATTTTGGGACAGAGGGAGTAGATAAGACTACTGCCATCTTCCTGTACACGTTCATGTTCAGATTCATACCACTAGCAAACCAATGTATACATTTTCTAACACACTTGTTTTTTCCTGTTCCCGCTCCCATTTCCATCAAAACAGCTTTGAACACTGATGCCCGAAGCCAGCCCATTTCTAGCCCTTTGATGATGCCTCGTCCGGCCTAAACCAGAAGAGCAGTCGAAAAGGATATGGAAACTTTATTATTGTTTTCTTTAGGGAGAGAGACCAGTTTTATATTATAAACCGAGTTTCACATGCTCCAAACTGTGTACTTGAGACACCATTGTAACCAAAGTGACTAGGGAGCAATCTTTTTTCTTTTTTTCCTGAACTTGTGCAACATTTATTTTGTTAGCGTACTTAATTTTGCTATTGATGTTTATTCAAGTCTTTTTGCACCTTGATGTATATGTGTGGGAAATGTGGTTGTAGGTGTTTCATTTACTGGGATTTAAAATACTTTTAGTCGAGTTAATTGATTTTAAGGCGGATGATTTTTTTTCTGTTATGGTGTGCTTCCAGGTAGTTCTGGAGGCTATGAAATCAACGCAAGTACAAGTTATGAGGGTAAATTCTGATGCTCTGACCATTTGTTGCTCAAATTGCCACAAGTACTATGCAATGGTATGCCTACTTATGTACTCCATCTGTCCCTCCGTAGTCCGTAACAATCTTCTAATTTGCTATTTTTAATTGTCCCAAAAAGGTTCTTCTCATTTCTTAAATTTAGGCTAAATGTGCATAACATGACTAGTGAAACAAGCGTTCATATCCTTAAAAAGTTTGAATCGTCAAATAGGAAGATTATTTTCTAGGACGGGGGGGGGGGGGGGGGGGGGGTGGTGGTGGAGTGGTTTATTACAGAAAGTAAACCGAGATTAAGGTTTTAGAAAGCCAATAGGTTGTTTGCTCATGAGGTAAAGTAACCTGACAAATTTTGTATAAATTTTGGTTGTTTGTAAATGTAGATATTTGTATCTATGTGTTGAATTTTGGCTTGTTGGATTTCTGAAATCTGAACATGTAAATCAGGAAATGTGGCCAGTAAATCTGAAGATAGCTGGGATTGGTACTCTGGGTTTTCGTCTTCGTGTAGCAGGAACTGACAAGTGCTGACATTGAACGAACCGAGAACAAACCAACCGATTCGGGGAAACCTATTCTCGGTCTCTGAACACAAGTGCATTTATTGTTTTTTTTTCTTCTTCTGAATAATGGTAAAGTAACATAGCAAATTATCTTTGAATTATTTCATAATTGTTTTTAAGTAGCATAAGGATATATCCAATTGTAGCGCATATGTGTTCATGTTGATTTGGAAATTTATTTTCAATCTTTTGGACCAAACAACTCTTCACAAAAGCCCCTAAAACTCCATGACAGAGTCCGAGCAAGAATCGGAGCAATCTGTCTAAACATGTATGAGAATGAATAACATTATCCTCCCCAATAAGTATTAAAAATTAAAATAAAAATAAAAATGAAAATATATGAAAACATGATGTATGGCCATTATTAAAACAGGCACCACACTCGCGGAAATACAGGGTGCCTACATTACGATAGTTTTGCACAGATAGTCCATGATAGGTTATGATCTTCTAACGTTTAGGGGCTCGTGGGGTTGGATTTAGAACAATGAAAAGAAAGTTTGTTTACAAGGAGCTTATTCGTACCAGCACTGTAACAGGGTCTCTCATCCATAGCCATTTCACCACTACGTAATTCTCAGGCTAGTTAGGCATGGCCGCTCTGATCTTTGGGATGGGAATTGTCCGTGTTGCCCCCTTCTGTTTCCGACTCTGAACCAGTTTGATTTGCATCACCACCATCTGTTTTCCAAAAAGAATCAACACGTGAGTCTCTATGGAGCTGAACAATATAAAGAACCTGTATGTGTGAGCGCACTTTTAGGGAGAAGCCAGGAATTTTTTCAAAAGGGGTGTTTAGTGAATAAAAAATACTCCATCTGTCCCATAATAAAGTATCCATTTGCTATTACAAACGGGAATTAAGGAAAATGTTGGAAAAGTAAATGTTGTAAGTGGGTAGGAGAGAGTAAGTGGGGGGTAGAGAATAGTATGAGAAATGTTGTTGTGAGTATGACAAGTGAGTCTCATTAATAAAGAAGGACGTATTACTCACTCCGTCCCACTCGAAATAGGATTGTGGGGAGTGGCATGGGGATTAAGGAAAAAATGTTAGTAGAGTATCTGTTGTGAATATGAAAAGTGATGTAGGAGAGAGAAAGTAGGGTGGGGAATAATAAGTGGAAAATTATTCTGAGTGTGAAAGTGGGTCCCACTAAATAAAACATTTCCATTTGCGGTTGTCCTATTTCGAGTGAAACACCCAAAATGACAAATTGTCTAATTCAAATGGGGCGGAGGGAGTATATATTTTCTTTTTTGCGAAAGTGGTGCGGAGGGAGTATATATATTTTTGTTTTTGGGAGAGTGGTACTTTCTAATGAGACGTCCAAAATGGCAAAATAGGTACGGTGTTATAGGACTAATGGAGTACAATTTTCATACAGAAACTTGGCACAAGGAGGTCAAAATGATACCATAGTTCAAATTATACAAGTAAAAGGGGTCAAAATTGATAAAAAGAAAAAAGTACTTTTAGTGCACCTTTTACAGTTTTATAGGTACTGAAATGACATTTTTCAAATATTAAGGGGGGTCAAAGTTGATAAAAACAGTATTTCCTGTGCACCTTAAAAATATTTACATGTACTAAATGTCATTTTTCAAAAATTAAGGGGGTCAAGTGACCCCCATCTGGTACACATAACTTCGCCAATGTGTGCTTGGAAACAAGTGCAGAAAGTGTGGGAAATGGGTGGACTTACCGTCATCTTCACCTGCAGGCGCATAAGCTGAGCGCCTGGAACGAACTTGCTGGTGGGGCGTTGGCTAATACAAGCAATTTGATGTATAAGATTTTTTCCCCTCATAAATGAAGCTCAAAATAAGTAAGAAAATACCTGCAGTTTTGGGCGGAGCGCCTCCAAGGGACCTTTGCTCTTCTGTGCTCCTTGCTGTTGTACGTTTACGTTGCAAAAACCAAAGCCATTTTATTACATACATAGAATTAAAACATGTCACATTAACAACTAATATGATGTGACCATCCCTCATCGAAAGAAATTGAGTAGAATGATTAAATACCTTGCCTAACGCCCAATCAGCAGAATCAAAGAAAGCCCGTTCATGATCCTGTAAATTGTTTAAGTCAACAGACAGAAATGAAAACTATTTCTGATTACAATCTTGAAAACAGAATCATGGATATTACCTTTGATATTAATGGAGTTTTCTTTGGTATTAATCCTCCGTACTTTTTCTTAATTACTTCCTCCTGCAGAATCATAAAGATAGAGAATTAGCATTCTATGTCAGCAAGATCCGGAAGTTTGATTAAGGGGAACCCTTCCAAGTTTCTCCAAAAAGTTGAATAATAATAATAATAATAATAATAAAAAAACTCTAGCAAATATATATTCCACCCTAAAGTTGACCACTTTTGACCATGCTGAATATGATACTCCGAGTATTTATTTTTAGTTCTGAACAACACCCTAATCAATGACAATGAGTGATGCAGAAGCTATTACCTCTTGCTCTGAGGAGGGCATGGGGTTTTCTTCAGCTGAATCTGAATGTTTTAGGTCTTCCACATTAGGATCACTGTCGGCTTGAATTTTTGGAGTATCATCAACAAGACCGAGGGCCTTGGAACCATCACTGTTTGTTTCGGTCGCCATATTAGGTCTATTCTTCTAACTGCACCGACAATTCAAGCGATTTAATATATACTCCCTCCGTCCCGCCGGAAACTTCAAAAAAAAATTATGGCACAAGAATTAAGAGAAAAAGTGAAAAAGGTGATGTGTTGTGAGTGTTGATAGTTGAGTGGGAGAGTGAAAGTGGGGTAGAGAATAGTTAGTGGGTTAGTGGATGTGAGTATGAGAAGTGGGACCCACAAATTAAAAAATATTAAAAACTTTCCATTTATGGAATGTGCAATTTCTATGGGACGCCCATTTTGGTAAGTTTTGCAATTTTCGGTGGGACGGAGGGAGTATATATATAGGGTCGTGCTCCTGTGAGAACTTGGATACATTAGGTAAAAAACTAATGTATCCAATGGTTCACTTGGATACATCATTGGATACAACATTACTTGGATACAGTAGGTAAAAACTAATGTATCCAATGTGCACTTGGATACATCATTGGATACATTAAGTTCTCACGGTTCTCACGATATTTAGGTTCTCATTTGAGCACCTATATATATATATATATATATATATATATATAGTTAATGGTTCTTAAATGGAAAATTATTGCACGGTTTTGAGAGTCTCATGTTTTTCAACTGATTTCATGGGTCACTTAAAGGGGGATGAAAATATCTAGTTTTATTACTTATTTTACAAGAGCGAAGGGTTCATTTCAGATCTCTAGCGGACGACCTATATCATTAAAACAATTGTTAGAACATTGAAGAGAAAGGGGCTCAGATTGGAATAAGAGGGACAAAAGGTAGTCAGTGTAGTACCTACCAGTCTGCTAAGACTAAAAGAGTGTCATTAATATTTTGGAACACTTCACTTAAAAATCTTTCTTTAAAAATTTGGTTTTTTTTTTTTTTTTTTTTTTCCAAATTTAAACTTCAAAAAACTGACTTAAAATGAACCCAATTTATTACTCCCTCTGTCCCAAGATACTTGTAGTTGTAAGACTTCTCACACATATTAAGAAAAGCAATTGAAAGGAATCACCCTTACAGGCCGCTTTTGATATTCACCGGGCATAGTCATGGCTGGCCCACGGAGGGGCCTAACGCTTGAGCCCAACTCGTCCACCGATCTGGGATGGAGGTCAAGTAGAATCTGTTAAAAGTATTCAAAGACCAGCTCGCCTGTCAAGCCGTTCCAGCTCGTGTAATGCGCCGAGCTAGTAGTACCGACCTACAGACAAGGAAGTTACCCAGTCCATTAGGTCGATGGTCCAGCCCGTGACGACCAACCAGTCAAGGTTTCTAGAAGATCCCAGCGACCGCTCCCTTCTGCTTGGGCCCGGCCCACTAAGGCTAGTTGGGCTTCAATCCCCAACTCGAAACCCTACTATGGATAAGGATGACTTGTGTGACCTCACACAAGGACAAAGCTGACCTCATCCTATCCATAACTTGGAGAGAAGGCCAGCCTCCTATAAGAAGGGGATCCATCATCTATTTCGCAGGTTCACTCTCCCACTCGTTTTTACTCTTCACATTTCATTCTTGAGCAGACTAATTTACTCTCACGCCGGAGGGTCTTCGCCGGTGCAACCCCGGCTAAGCTCACGGTGTTCATTTTGCAGGTCTTAACTAGCATTCTGGGTATCCAAGCCGCCGTTCCGGCCTTGATCATTTTTTGTGCGTGATCAGCAATCATTACATAATTCAAACTAGAACTCTTCAAATAGAACAAAGAATCCTTGTAGCCAATTTACAGCTAACGAACGATCGAAAGCGAAATAGAACAATTCACCAAAAGAGATTACATATAGAGGATAAATTGCTGCTTTGGCCATCAAATGAAACATCTTCCGTCAATGACAATTAACAAGATACTCATGAAACCGTCAATTACAAGCGCAACACTGAAACTGACATTACAAAGTAAACCAGCGAAACTGCAAGAAACACTCCTAATTACTTCTCACGTAAACTTCAACTAAAACTTTCTTGTCACGAAACAGGAAAATCGCATTCCAATTCAAAATAGGACCCTTAATTGGGTTTCATTTGGACAAATAAAAGACCAAACAAACACACAGAAACACACACACATATGTCTAACAAGTAACGACTACAGCTTTGAATATACTCCCTCCATTCCATTCTTGTATGTTACTATTCTACTACTCATTTTTTGGATGTTCTATATTAAGAGACACTTTCAAAATTAAGCTTTAAGTATTTTGTTTCCAATTTTTTTCTTTAGTGTTCAATAAATGATAGTTTTATTTCATATTTAAAAAAACAATTATAACTTTACTCCAAATTAGGAGAAATAAAGAGGTCTAAAAACTAATACAAATTCGCTAAAATTCGCTAAGAATAAAAACTAAGCTGAAAAATCTTGTCTTCAATCCATGACATGCAAAAATTACCTGGAAATACACCCAACTAAAAGCTACTCAAATTCATTAATTAAAAAAAAAAAAACCCATTTTTTTTTAATAAAGAAATCTCTGGATAACTCACTACAATTACAATTCAATTCAACACAAGGTTGATTAAAATTTAAAGTAGTTCAACCAAGACAAACTATAATCAAGGAATTCATAGAGATTAACAAATTATAAATTTGATAAAAAAAAACAAATTATAAATGGGCACCGGAAGTGAAAATAGAGTATAATCGACGGTGGCGTTACCTGAAACGATGACCGATAATCCGGCGGAAATTAGAAGAGGTTGGGAATCTAGATTTGCTAAAAGTGGCAACACCGCCAACAGAAACCCAGAGGTTGCGTCCCATTTCCGACCAGAAAATAAAATATTCCCCAATTTGGTCTGACTTGTTCACATGGGCTGATCTAATTTCATTCTTGGCCCAACTTTCAACTGGGCTTGATTAATGTAAGTACGTATTTATGCATAATGATATGATCGCATTAAAGCCCAATCTATTTCACCAAATATTTTAGATCTCACAAAATGGGCCACAAAATAATTGTCGGTGATTAAGATTTTTTTCAAATAATTTTGTACACGAGTACTCCCACCGTCGCACAACAAACTTTCCATAAAATAATGTTAAGTACGAGAATTAAGGGAAAGTAATTGGCGTGACTAACTGGAAAGGAGAGAGAAAGTGAGGTAGAAAATAGTAAGTGGATAATTGTTGTGAGTGGGAGGAGAGAGAAAGTGGAAGAGATCTTTTCCTTTTTGGGTAAGTGAGAGTTTCTAATGAAACACCCAAAATGGCAAAATAAGAAGTTTGTTATGAGACATAGGGAGTATTAAGGTTTATATTTATGACCAATTGATGCTCATGATAAAATCTAGCTGAGAGTGTGCCAATGAATAATAATCAGCCCAGCGTACTATTAAATTAGCATGGGCTCGTTTGGTAGCCTGATAGGATTAGCCCGTATTAATAGTCGGAAGATTATTAATCGGTGGATTAATTATACCACCCTTTTTTATGGGTAGATATGAAGGGGGTTAGAGGAGATAAGAGTGGATACGAAGCTTATTCGAATTGTACCTTTTATTAATCGGATTGCATTTAGTCTACCAAACACCTAGATTATTGGACTAATAATCATATTCAGCTCTAACCAGGCTACCAAACGAGCCCTATATTTACCCCCTCATTCATTCTCAAGTCCGAATTAATCTAAGCTTGAGTGTAGTCTTGGATGATGGTGATGGCTTAATTACGAACAATGTTGAGATTCTTCCCTGCGGCTTCGGTGAGGGTTTACGCGGTGAGAACATTTTGGGAGAAACTAGTTTCTCCGTAAGTTATAAAAAGTCTTGTTTTTATAGGGGTTAAAGTTTAGGGTTTAGGGTTTAGGCCTTTTAGGGTTTAAGAAGGGTTAAAAAACAGGACATTTTATAACTTATGGAGGAACTAGTTTCCCCTAAAACCAACTCTTACGCGGTTTGATCTCGATTGAAGCGGTTGAAAGATGTTGACTTTGAGTTTTAAAGATGGTGAGTACTTAGTATTCTTTCCGAAGTTTTTTTAATGTTGATGTAGAACGACACGAATTGCTTCTTGTTATTCGTTGATATGGAATGTAGAGCTTCTTCTTGGTTACTTTGGTGAGAGCCTGGGAGGCTTGATCTTGATTTAAGCAGTTGACGATGGACGACATGAGTGCTTCTTGATCTCAGTCAAATTTTGTTGATGTTGTAGCACGAGTGCTTGTTGTTGCTCGTAATATTTTGTTGTTTTGTTGATTGATTTGTTGATGCATGTTGAATGTGTTTTTTATCGGATTTTGTTGATGTTGAGTGTCGCGATGCTTGTTGTTCTTCATCAGATTTTGTTGGCTCTGAACGGCAAAGTAGCTTTATGTTCTTCGTTAATTTGATTGATGTTGACTTTGAACGGCACAATTTTTGTTGTTCTTCGTCAATATTTCTTGAGGTTGAATGTTGAGTTATTATTTTTGATATGATGTAGGAGGCTTTGATTGAAGTGTCGGCAGAGCTTTTTGACTAGTTCTCGGATAGAATTCTCCTCTCAATGTTAACGGCATGAGTGCTTATTGTTCATAAAGTTTAACAAAATCCACACTCGAAGTTCAAAGACTTCATTTAACTTTCAAACAAACTCTTTCACAAACGAAAGTACTTATCCCGAAGGCTTACAAACTTTTATACAAATGTACATACACCAACATTATCCAAAATAATGGTGCTACAGAATGATGAAGTCACGGAAACTCTACCCAAAAGGTATTACATCTATGTAATATAGCATTTACAAAACAAATCCCAACTCTTACCACTTTAACGTCCTCCCGTGCCAAAGTGTCCTATCCCCTGGACTCGCCTTTATCTAAAACAGTAAACAAATAAGGGGTGAGAATGAATCTCAGTAAGCTACTAAAATGCAACTACGCTTCATGCTAAAATGATAAGTATAACAAACAATATCATAAGCATCACATAGCACATAGCATGAGAGGCAAAGTCAACTCATAATACCACACATACAACGATGTAACACTCACAAGGATACTTAGTCAAGGTTTACCGAAAGAACATTAGCCAAGGTTCTCGAATCAAACATATAACCATCTGAGAGGTATCAACTGAGCAACATCAAAGAGCTGAAGCCGGGATCCCGAAAACCAAACCATAACCATAAGAACCAAAGTAACAACAGGGGAAATATGACATAAAGTCATAACCCAAATGCTCACTCAAGGGGGCTAACTCATCCCATCAAAGGCCAATCTGGATTGAGGAAAATAGGTCCAGTGGAAAAGCCTTATAGTGAACTTGGCTGTGGGCCACTATAATCCTTCCACCTCCACTCGATTAGAAAAAAGGTCCAGTGGAAAAGCCTTATAGTGAACTTGACTGTGTGCCACTATAATCCTTTACACCTCCACTCGATAACACAAAACCAGCTGGACTTTCAAACAAAGCACTGTAATAAATACTTGCTTAAACAACAACCGAGGGCAATGATTCCAAAGTAGGGAATCAAGCCAAACACATCACAAAGATGAACCAATCCAAACCACACCAAAAGATGTTCAACCAAATCCAATTAACATTTAGTCAAATTTCAAAACTCTTATGTTCACAAAGGAACCAATTTCAAACACTAGGGTGTTCCACAACAACCCTCTAGGTACTCTAGGATATCACCTAAGACCTAGACCAAGATTGAACTTTAAATCACTTGAAATGGAACAACTCAACTTTTCAGCATTTATGGGCGGTCGCCCAAAACCAGAATGGGCGGTCGCCCAAAACACTCTTTCCCATACCAAACCTTTCAGTAGTTGTGGGCGGTCGCCCAAACCCATTCTGGGCGGTCGCCCATGAGCCAGACTCAAAATTCCCAAATTTCTCCTGCAAGCCAAATTCATCCGTCCCACGTGTAGGAGTATAACTTACTAACACTTATACTATTACCAGGAGTGCAACAACCATCCCAAAACATTACTTTCAATTTTATTTTATTCTTTTTACCGTCCCACAAAAATATAATAATTTTCTTTTATTCCATTTAAATATTTTACCGTCCCAAAAGTATAAGTATAATTTTTCTAATATACTAGTATACTCATTTAGGGATACTTTCATTCATTTCCCCGTCCCATGAATAATAGTATGAATTTTATAATACACTTATTTAACATTTAACTCAAGTTAATATTTTGCCGTCCCACGAGTAGGAGTATACTTTCAAACACTTATACTAACATTCTCAGGTATATAAACATACTCCATATACATCCTTGCATACAAACCAAGTCACTTACTCAGTATAATTATACTCCCTTTGTCCCAAATAAACAAGTATCACAAATAAATTATTTTCACAATAATTTTACCACATATCACACATATAGCAAATATATGACCATTTTACTATTTAAGGGGAATTAGTAACTTACCTATTTCCTGAAAAAAGTATCGCAGAAATATGTTTTGTTCGGGTAGAAATGACCTACTCAGCGCCCTGATCATTTTTATATAATTAGATTTTAAAACGGATAAGTAAATAAAAAGAATTAAATCGAAATAGGTTGAACTTACCTTTTTCTCCTACCCTTAGTTGAAACGAGAGAGAATGTTCTGGGTGAAATGAACACAGAGGGAGAGAAGGCAAACATGTTATAAGAGATTTTTTACTCATTTTTCTACTTTAGTCACCCAAGTTTTATTTTTAACACTTAAGCCCCTAAACTTATATTTTCAACAAGGACCCTAAAGTTTCAACTTAATCATTTAACTCCTTTAACCATTATTACTACTAACTAAGTAAATAACACATTTAATCAAGTAAGATGTGCAAGTCATAAAATATGATGCAACACATAAAATGCACACATAAGTCAAATAAAAATCCCCAAAAATATAAAATAAATAGGGACGGGTTTTTGGGGTCGTTACAAAAACACTATTCATCTTTTTTTATAATTTGTCAATTTGAGAAAGACTCTCTGAAATATATTAAAATAGAAAGTAGAACTCTTACTCTTAGACGGAGTGAGTACTGCTAGCATATATTGTATAATTATTAACTGATACTATTAATAATAGTTAATTTATATAACAATTATGGTTAACTAATATTATTATTAATAGCAATAATTAATATATATATATATATATATATATATATATATATATATATATATATATATATATATATATATGATAAAAATTATGATTAATTAATACTATTAATTAATAATAATTTTTAATTATTTAATAATTAACTCTAATTAAAAATATATAAAATATAATAATAGTTTACTATTAATAATTAATTATTATTTTCTTAATATTAATATTAGCTAATACTATTAATTACTACATAAGGTAACTACTATTGTTAACTATTACTAATAATAGTTAACTATTATAATTAATTAACTATTATAGTAACTATTACTATTATTAGTAATAGTTAACTATTATAATAGTAATAGTTACTATAATAGTTAATTAACTATAATAGTTAACTATTACTAATAATAGTGGTAGTTACTATAATAGTTAACTATAATAGTTACCCTATATAGTAACTAATACTCCATCTGTCCCGCTTTAAGGTTCTTATTTTCCTTTTTAGTTTGTCCCAATTTAAGGTTCTTACTTTGCTTTATTACCTAAAATGGAAAGTGGGACCCACTTGTCATTCTTACTACAAAAACTCCCTACCCACTTTTTCTCTCCCACTTTACTTTTCATACTCACAACATTTATTTTTTCTTAATCTCCGTGCAAAGTCAAACTAGGAACTTTAAATTGGGACGGAGGGAGTAGTATTAGCTAATACTATTAGCTAAGAAAAAGAATTTGAAAAGTCACATATTTATGTTGGTAAGATTGATGTGGCATCACCATATGCAAGTTTTTCTATAATTTTTTCACATGTCAACACTATAACTCTCCTCACCAACTTATATATATATATATATATATATATATATATATATATATATATATATATATATATATATATATATATATATATATGTAGGTGCTCAAATGAGAACCTAAATATCATGAGAACCATGAGAACCAAGGATAGCCATTGGATTAGACACAAATCAAGGGTTTAGATTACCTTTTTAGTTTAAAAATTCGGTGGCATTCTTATAATTAGGTTGACAGACAAAGGGAAGGGCAAAATACCATGTGTGTTCTAGAATTTACCACGTCATCACCCAAAATTTCCCCAAATTTTCAAAATTAAATATCTCATTAACTACAAATCGAAAAAATAATCCGAGAACACTGATTTTTTTTGTCTCGACAAAACGAATCAAACTACATCTCTGAAGATAGGGTTTTGAAAAAATAATATTGAACAACGTCTAATTTTTAAAAGACGCTTAGATACAATATGTGTTTGCCTATTGTATCTAACAGCATTGTTATGAACATTGTATTGGATACAAATTGCTATTTAATTATTGTATCCAACAGCAATGTGTGACGCTTAGATACAATATGTGTTTGCCTATTGTATCTAACAGCATTGTTATGAACATTGTATTGGATACAAATTGCTATTTAATTATTGTATCTAACAGCAATGTGTCAACATTGCTGTTGGATACAATAGGTGTTTGCCTATTGTATCTAACTGAATTGTTATGAACATTGTTGATGGATACAAATAGCTATTTAGCTATTGTATCTAACAACAATGTGTCAACATTGCTGTTTGATACAATAGGTGTTTGCCTATTGTATCTAACTGAATTGTTATGAACATTGTATTGGATACAATAGCTATTTAGCTATTGTATCTAACAGCAATGTATCAACATTGTTGTTGGATACAATAGGCAAACACCTATTGTATCCAATACAATGTTGACACATTGCTGTTAGATACAATAGCTAACTGGTTATTTGTATCAAATACAATGTTCATAACAATTCAGTTAGATACAATAGGCAAACACCTATTGTATCCAACAGCAATGTTGACACATTGCTGTTAGATACAATAGCTAAATAGCTATTTTGTATCCAACATCAATGTTCATAACAATTCAGTTAGATAAAATAGGCAAACACCTATTGTATCCAACAGCAATATTGATACATTGCTGTTAGATACAATAGCTAAATAGCTATTTGAATCCAACAACAATGTTCATAAAAATTCAGTTAGATACAATAGGCAAACACCTATTGTATCCAACAGCAATGTTGACACATTGCTGTTAGATACAATAGCTAAATAGCTATTTGTATCCAATACAATGTTCATAACAATTCAGTTAGATACAATAGGCAAACACCTAATCTATCCAACAGTAATGTTGACACATTGCTGTTAGATACACTAGCTAAATAGCCATTTGTGTCCATTACAATGTTCATAACAATTCCGTTAGATACAATAGGCAAAGACCTATTATATCCAACAGCAATGTTGACACATTGCTGTTAGATACAATAGCTAAATAGCCATTTTTATCCAATACAATGTTCATAACAATTCCATTAGATACAATAGGCAAACACCTATTGTAACCAACAACAATGTTGACACATTGCTGTTAGATACAATAGCTAAATAATTATTTGTATCTAACAGCAATTTTCATACACATTGTTATTGGATATACTAGCTACTCCCCTGTTGTATGCAATGCGATATTCATATCAATACAGTTAGATACAATAGCAAACACCTATTGTATCCAACATCAATGTTGACACATTGCTATATAGATACAATAGCTAAATAGCTATCGTATCCAATACATTGTTTATAACAATTCAGTTGGATACAATAGGCAAACGCCTATTGTATCCAACAGCAATATTGACACATTGCTGTTTGATACAATAGCTAAATAGATATTTGTATCCAATAGCAATGTTCATAACAATTCAGTTAGATACAATAGGCAAACACCTATTGTATCCAACATCAATGTTGACACATTGCTGTTAGATACAATAGCTAAATAGTCATTTGTATCCAATACAATGTTCATAACAATTCAGTTAGATACAATAGGCAAACACCTATTGTATCTAAGTGTATTTTAAAAATTTGACGTTGTTCAATATTATTTTTTCAAAACCCTATCTTCAGGGATGTAGTTTGATTCGTCTCATCGAGACAAAAAAATCAGTGTTCTCGGATTATTTTTTCGATTTATAATTAATGAGATATTTAATTTTGAAAATTTGGGGAAATTTTGGGTGATGACGTGGCAAATTCTGGAACACACATGGTATTTTTCCCTTCCCTTTGTTTGTCAACCTAATTACAAGGATGCCACCGAAGTTTTAAACTAAAAAAGTAATCTAAACCCTTGATTTGTGTCTAATTCAATGGCTATCATTGGTTCTCATGGTTCTCATATAATTGAGTTCTCATAAGAGTATGACCCTATATATATATATATATATATATAGATTTCGTCTATTTTCAGCCGTGACTAATTCCACGGCTAAATTCGCTCGAGAATATGATTGATCCGCTATATCCGTATATTAATGCATATTTAAAGCCTACTCAAGCTTTTTAAATTGCTTATTTTCGTGGTAAATATTACTGTACATTGTATCAATACTATTTAATGATTCTGAAACAAAGAGTATAAAATACTCTTGAAATATATTTTTATTTTTGTAATTATGGTTGTATATAATCTTTGTTTCTATTGTTTCTATTTTATGTTATTTGTAATTTATCTTAAGTAAGTTTAAATTAAGATATTTAATTTTAGGATTAGATTTGATTAACTAACCTACTAATGCTTATATTTGGTAGTTAATTTTGTATTTTAGGTAGGTTGAACTCTTGTTGATAAAGATGGAGTGATTATAAAAGAGAGATGAAGCCAACCATTTTTCTACATGGATTTGAGAGCTTCATGTTGGAAATTTTTATGGACTATACATTGTACATATATAATAACAAAGTATTTATGCACGCAGACGCGTGTGCACTACGGATTAATCGTATAAGACATATTATTATATAGTTAGTTGGCCCTAATTAAAGTGATACATTAAAGTTTAGGGGGCCTAAGTCATCTTATATAAGTATGGGGTTTATTTTGTAAATGTGTAGAGACCAGATTGTATTTATAAATAGATGAGGGGACTATTTGTAAATACTATTAATGGATGTATCCTTTCATCCTCACGGATTTGACTCTTGCTAACGGATGTGTTATAACTATATGTAGGGGTCGGGTCCCCAATTGAACGTATCATCTCCAAGACTCTTACATCCCTTCAATGATAGACTAACAAATAGAGTATACAGATCAATTGGAAGAACGATCTCGGGATTATTCAAGACTTCCGCTCAATCCTTAATGGATTACTCAAGTTTTCCATTATAACGAATTAAGTACGCTTCCGCTTTTGTTTTATTTGGTATACTCATTGAATTGAATTGGATATAAAGAAAATCTCCCAACACTTCACAAGAGAGATATAGAGTTTTATTAAAGAGTCATTTCATCCTTGAAGTATTTTGTGATCAATCTCCCTAGTCTTCAAGGTATTTGCAATTGTTCTTGTATTAAAAAAACATATATTGCAGTTTGTCTTTAGACTTGAAGCTTTGGTGATATTAGTATTTTCATTCTTCAAGGTTATTTTGTGTTTGGTTTATTCTAGGAGTATAGAACACATTTTGTCTTTTTGACGCAGCACGGAAGCGATAAGTTTCGTGATTTAGCGCACTAATCACAAGATCTCATCCAAGGATGAAACCTCAAACACAAAACCTTGGAATCCACCAAGAAAGAGAAATAAATCTCCAAGAACAAAATTTCAATTAATAGTAAAAGTTGTTCCCCTAAAACAATGATAGGAAAAGAGTACTTATACTACTAACAACTAACAAACCCTAGTTCTAATAAAATACCTAAACTAAACAAATAATACCAAAACTAACCCTAATTCTGCGCGTAAAACAGTCAAAAACGTAAACTGGTACTATTGTGCCCGGCAAGCGAGCGGACGCCTGCCTTAGCCCAAGCGGGCGCTCGAACATGCCAGTAGCTTCAGCCGTTTTGAACTTAATTCCAGGCGGGCGCTCGGTGGCTGCTGCGCTGAGATTCTGCCGTCTTCGCTCCTACATCAGTCACCTCTTCTTCAAAAGAACTCGACCCCGAGTTCATCTCCGATGTTTGAAAATTTTCGTCCCACTTGAATAAATATTTTGAATAGATCCGCTCCTTAAGCACAATTTGACTCAGAACGAACTTTTAAAAAAAATAATCATACCTTCAATATTTTTTTCTCGAACGGTTGCCTTTGAAACGGGATCTTCAACCATGGACAGAAAATTATTACTAATTTTCTCGCCTTTGAAATCTTCATTCATTATTGGTAAATCCTGATTCGCGGATTTGACTGCCATTAAATCGTCTCCGTTTGAATCTGACTCTTTCTCTTCAATCGGATCGACCCGGTGGATATTTTCCTCGCGTTCTTCAGCAATAGTCTTGTTATTCTGCAACAACACCTCGAACTGAGCCCGACGTTCTTCTTCAGCACGTTAAAAAACAACAGATCTGCGCGCTTCCAATTTCTGAATTTTTGCAGTATAATGATCGGCTTTGTCAGCAAAAATTTTGGCTTCCATCCTATGTCGCTGCCTAAGCACTCGTTCCCTTGCTGCTCGATTCAGATCTCTGATTGATTTATATTTCTGCACACGTCGATCATGCCTGTCCACTTCGTCGAGTTCTTCGTCCTCTAACGCTAGGAAATATTGTTCCTGTTGTCGAGCACAATCCAATCGAAGATCGATTTCATGAATAACCTCGTCATCAGATCTAGAACTGGAATTCCATTCGTCCCGATTTTCTGTCCCTTGAGGACGTCGTCTTGGATCAACAATGTCTCTCTCACAATGACAGTTTTGATTTTGTTGAGCGGGAACCAACGCTGCAATCTGCGTTGCCAAGGAATTGATAGCGGTGGTTACACCATCGATACCAGCCTTTATTGCCTGATCCCCCATTATATTTCAGTATGATGCAAAAGACAGGATATGGCCTGCTCTGATGCCAACCGACGCAGCACGGAAGCGATAAGTTTCGTGATTTAGCTCACTAATCACAAGATCTCATCCAGCGATAAAACCTCAAACACAAAACCTTGGAATCCACCAAGAAAGAGAAATAAATCTCCAAGAACAAAAGTTCAATTGATAGTAAAAGTTGTTCCCCTAAAACAATGATAGGAAAAGAGTATTTATACTACTAACAACTAACAAACCCTAGTTCTAATAAAATACCTAAACTAAACAAATAATACCAAAACTAACCCTAATTTTGCGCGTAAAACAGTCAAAAACGTAAACTGGTACTATTGTGCCCGGGAAGCGAGCGGACGCCTGCCTTAGCCCAAGCGGGCGCTCGAACATGCCAGTAGCTTCAGCCGTTTTGAACTTATTTCCAGGCGGGCGCCTGGTGCCTAGCGGGCGGGCGCTCGGTGGCTGCTGCGCTGGGATTCTGCCGTCTTCGCTCCTACATCACTTTTAATTATTATTTTTATTTCTTTCATTGTAATCGTTTTCTATAACTTGTATTCTGCAAGTTTTTGATTGATTAAAGTTTTTCAGCAAGCATAGTCTTGCTGAAGTGTTTAAAATTTTGTGTTTTTATTATCCGCTGCATTTTTATTCAATTCAGTTCGCGTGCACTTGTATGTTGAGTTGTGTTGTCACTTGTGTGATCATCTGCACACGTACAAGTGATCATTTTCCAAAAACAGTAGTATTAGCTACAATTATTTTAAATCCAAATAGGAAATCTTCCAAGATAGATTACTTGTGGATGGTAACATAAATCGTCGTTTGCCACAGTTCAGCGCTTAGTATTTGATAATACTAGTGGGTAACCAGTGCCATGCACTGGTAACTAATTATTAATTTTATTATATTTTGTTCGTTTATATTTTATTTCATAATATTAGTTAATTATCAATCATAATAATGGAGTATATAATTTTAATTATAATAGTTAACTATTAATAGTTAAATATAATTATTAAATAAATAGTTAATTATTAATAGTTAGATATAATAGTTATTTATATAATAACTATTATAATAAATAGTAATTATAATAATAATAGTTACTATAATAAGTAACTATTACTTATAATAGTAATAGTTACTATAATAGTTAATAATAATAGTAACTATTACTTATAATAGTAATAGTTAACTATAATAGTTAACAATAATAGTAACTATTACTTATAATAGTAATAGTTAACTATAATAGTTACCTCATTTAGTAACTAATATTATTAGCTAATAGAAAAAAAATGAAAAGTCACTTATTTATTAGGGTAGATTTGATGAGGCATCACCAAATTCATCTTTCCTCCATGACTTGTACACATGGCAACACCACATCCCTCTTCACCAACTTTAATATATATATATATATATAAGATGTGGCGAGCAGATTACAGAAATGCCGCAACAAGAGAGTCAGACAAAAATGTTGAAATGTATTAAATATCTACAGAAATATTGTCACAACTTTGTGCAGCTTAGTGGGCCCACATAATGATGGCACAATCAGAATGGGCCACCATATCGGGGATGGGCCTCATTTCCTTTTGGAGACCACATTGTTACATATCTTTGAAAGTGACCTTATACTATAGTCGGCAAATCATATTTTTCATTCTAATTTTGTTCATTCTTCTTTGCAAATTATTATCTCCAATTGGTTCACTTTCGATAATAAGGTTATCAGATAAATTTTGAGTTCACAATATTATAAACAATTTTTTATATATAATTTAATAGTAGAATATTAGTAAAAATAAATAAAAGAGGCAAACTAAGATATAAATCCATCATGTATGATCAAATTAATATAAGCGCCAAGTTTAGGGACCAAACTATCATTAGTTTCAGGGGTATATTCGGCATTTTGAAAATCTCACAGAAGGAAGGGGCAAACTGGCAATAAAAGCCATCATAAGGGACCAAACTAATAAAATTTATTCATGAAGGACCAAACTAATAAAAACTTCCAAGTTTAGAGACCAAATTATTATTTAATCAAATCCCTAATCCCTTCATGATTTAGTGTTAGTGGTGGCAAATGAATTAGGGTTTTCAAAAATTTCTTATCCCCCTTTGTGATTTGAAAATTGGGGGAATTAGAAAGTAGTGATAAGATATGGTGATAGAAATAAGAGCCCAAAAAAAGGTGGATATATATAAAAAGACCCCACTTGCCCCTTTGGGTCTTTGCAAAGACATCATCTGACCTCCTTCACATGATGCTTTGCTGTTTTAACAAACATGACCACCTTCATTTTGAATCATATACTGCAAAGCACCTCCATTTTATTTATCATATTATTTCTTTAATATTTCTTTTTTTTTTCATTCCAAAAATGGGAAATCTTTTCATATCCTTTTTTTGGTAAAAAAGCTCTCTCCATATGCTTCAAATCAATATCACCATACTATACATATATTGTTCTATATGAACACCTCTACTAGTCATTCTTCCCTCCCCCTCTCTTCCTCTCTATCCTTCTACTGTGTGTGTGTGTGTGTGAGAGAGAGAGAGAGAGAGAGAGAGAGAGAGAGAGAGAGAGAGCATGCCTTTGTGTTCTTCTGATGTCTCACATGTGGATATGAGGTATGGGTGGTGCAGCCAAGGATGACTTGCCGGAAAATATCTCTATATTGTCATTAATATTATGTTCAATTAACACAAATAAAAACTAGATTTTTTTTTTTTTTTTTTTTAAAATTTATTTATGAATATGCATAACTTTGATGCATGTGGTTGATAGTTCCGATTGATGCATCTAATTAATTGCTATACCAATATACAATATATATATACAATGTTTGATGAATTGAATGTATAGATAGATATACCCTTTAAACAAACAAAAGAAATAAAATGAGTTTTGGTATATGTATATCATACAAAAAAAATGTATTCATTTTAAAACGGAGGTAGTAACACTTACGTTCTTGCTAATTTCTTGCTCTTTCGATATAAGAATCCAAGTAAAAAGTATGGCAATATAGAAATGAAAAGATCGGCAAGTCGTCTTTGGCTACATTATCTATCTGGTACTCACATGTTAGATCCACGATGAATTTTGATCGAAAAAGTGCTTGTTGAAGATCGAAGATCTTTCTACATGATCATTACCATCATCGCGACTTGATTCTACTCAAATCCAGTAAGTTTCTCGATCACTTGTAAGTAATCCCTCGTTCATCTAGCATATTGTCCTTCAAATATTGTACTATCTTCTTAATTTGTTGAGAAAGGATGAATACATGACATTTCCAGTGGTACTAATTAAGGTACATCAATGCATAAATTCTCAGCCATGATTTATAGATTGCTTAATTATAAACTTGAGCTCTTTGTTTCTCTTTCAATTAATTAAAGCCACATTCAAATGTGGCACATTCTCCTCACCTTCTTCTATATCAAGAAATTAAGATTAGTGGAGGTTTGTATGTCGAGAGAAAACTCATGTTTTGCAAGATTATGAAAGGTTAAATATGTACTATCATCTTAGTGACTTTGATATACTCCCTCCGTCCCAAAATGATATTCACGTTTGCCATGTCTCATTGTCCCAAAAAGTTCTTACAATTTCTACAATTTGGCCTTAAAAGTGCATAAATAAAGCATTGCTATAGTGAAGCAACAGTTCATATCCTTAAAAAGTTTAAATAGTCAAATACGAATATCATTTTGGGACGGAGGGAGTATCTCTTATTATTTTTTGTTCACAATAGTTGGAATATAAATAAATATATATGTATATATATATAATAATAATAATAATAATAATAAAATTAAGAAAACAATCAAATATTCTTGAGTTAGTCTTATAAAAACATGTTTTACACTCGCGTTAGTGTAAAATTTGTTTTCATTTATTTCTTAATGTAAAATATGTTTCAAGAGATGAAAACAAGTTTTACACTAACTCGAGTGTAAAACAAGTTTTTCACGAAATTTTCACTATCTTCTTATTTTTCATAGTGCTTATCGAATTAATTTGCCTATAATGCGATTCAGAAGCTCGGAGTGCGAATATATATTCTTCTAATTTGTCTTGGGAATTCTTCAAAACAGTGTACTCTCTAGATTTGAAAAGGAATATTCATTTTTATTCGTGGTTATTCATTTTTCAGGGGAAATATAGTAACGACCTAGCTTCTTTGAAAGGTTATCAAACCAAGCTGTTACTTGGAAACTTGAAATATCAGAAAGTCCAAATTAAATATATAAACTTGCTTTAATCCATTTGTACACTGAAGTGGTGGAAAAAGAAGTTTCCATGCATGTGATTGAGCGCAATATTCAAGTTTCAAGGCAACATATACTCCCCCGTCTCAAAATATACTCCCTCCGTCTCAAAATATAGATGTCGTTTTGAGAGTTTATTTTTGTCTCAAAATACTTATCGTTTCACTATTTTCAAAGCTTTTTTAATGCTCTATACCAATTATACCCTTAATAATGATAGTGAACTACTCCCTCCGTCCCACCCCACTTGACACCCATGAGGTGGGCACAATAACTAAAGAAAAAGAATAAAATAAGGAAAATGTGTGGTGAAAAATGAAGAGAGAGAATGAGTGAGGTAAATAGTAGTGTTGGTTGAATAAATGGAGTGGTGGAAAATGAAGAGAGGGAATGAGTGGTCGGGTAGAGTGAATATAAAATTATAAAAATTAGGCTATTTTGGGAAGTGTCAAGTGAGCTGGGACGGACCAAAATTGAAATAAGTGTCAAGTGAGCTGGGACGGAGGGAGTATCTCTTACCTAACCATTTAATTACCCAAGTAATTGAATTATTTTAGGGGTATTTTAGACTTCTTCACATGCATTAATGGCATTTCTTAATATGTGTGCAACACTCCAAAACGACATCTATTGTGAGACAGAGGGAGTATTAAGTATTGTAACGAAAAAGAAATAACAATGCATAATGAATCAATACGGAGTAATACGAATGTAAAAAATGTTGCAGCATTTATTCCACATCTGAAATTAACTAGTCAGTGCCTGACTGTATAAAGATTTAAGGATATTCCTCTCATTACCAATTGGTTTTGAGATGAAACCTCAGACTTTATCATAGGATAACGTCACCCAATAATATGTAAGATGTATAATTTTTATGTGTACGGAAATTAAAATTGAAATACTTCCTTCGTTCTATTTTCAACTTTAAAATGGTTGGGTACAAAAATTAAGAAAAAAATAATGTGTTGAGTGTGTAAATGATTTGGTAGGAGAGAGAAAGTGGGATACGAAATATAGTTAGTGGATAATTGTTGTGAGTATGATTTGTGGGGGGGGGGGTTTGGTCTCTCGTAAAACGCATTTTACCAAGTGATTAAGAAAAACGTGTTTTGCAAAAACGGCGCGATTTGTTGGAAAAAACTTCAAATGACAATTTGAAGGCCTAAACGACGTCTTTTGGCGATTTTAAACACGGAATCAGGGGGAAAAGCCCTATGACTTCTGTTTCTCTTCAAATTTCCTTTAAAAAAAAACCCATCTGGATATCAATTTCAAAGGTTCTGGCTATCCAATTCAAAGGTTTTGGCTATCAGTCTCAAAGGTTCTTTTCAGCTTTAAAGGTTCTTTCAAAATGCTCTTTGACTATCAAAAACACTACAACTGGTTATCAAAAACACTAGAACTGACACTAAAAAATACACTCTCACTTGCACTAAAAAAACCATATTTTTTTTTTATTTTTTTTCTCACTTGCACAATAAAAAACACTATCCAGAAACCTTTATTATTTTTATACAGAACCTTTTAACTTGATACACAGAAGGTTTGTTGGTCATGTCTTTGTTCAAATATCATTAAAATCATATCCAAAACAATTTGATGATGATATCCAGAATGTTTGTTGGTCATGACCTTCTTCAAATGTGCTTCAAAAATTACATCCAGAAGGCTTTATATTGATATCCTGAACCGTTTGAGAGGTTCCGATTATTTACAAAAATGTCACCGCACGTTTTTTAAAGAGGTTTTGCATATTTAAAAAAAAATGCCACCGCGTTTTTTTAAAAACACGTTTTTCCTGGGCATCTTGTAAAACGCGTTTTACCCAAGATTTTGGCTTTGTGGGGTCCACAAATAAAAAAGTATAAAAATACATTCTTTTTTAAGTATGAAAAATGAGATAGAAGAGAGAAAGTGATGTTGAGAATAGTAGTGAATAGTTGTTTTGAGTATGACAAGTAAGTCTCATTAAATAAATAAGTATTGTATAACATTTCTTTAAAAAAAGATTAAACTTTTCAAGATACTGAAAAAATGTTTGTATACATTGTTACAAGTTGTTATGAGAAGGAGTAAGTACGTATCATTTTCTTGATTTGTACCTTTTGTTGGATAAATAAAGTTGCTATTAAAGCATCAAAAAGTAAATGGAAAAGTGTGATCTAGCAAAGATTATTGTCCACATAGCAGATCACATGAAATGTACCATAAAATGATTCCTTTTACATTTTTATCCGTCTTAATATCCCACAATTTTGTTACGAAATCTATAGTTATAATATTTTAAAGTTGGGTGAAATCAACCATGAGAATGACACATAAGTCACAAATGTGTTTTTCTTGATTTAGAGAATGCCATGTAATATGACATTTGCAATTTTGAAGGCTTTTGACATTCTCCTACCTAGGTTAAAATAAGAGGTAATAACCATATATATGAAACTAGGTAATTTAGTGATTCTATAAGAAGAGAATGATATCTAATAGAACATATACTCTTATATGTATAGAGTAATAGACTAGATATGTCATATCTAATAGAACATATACTCTTATTTATAGAGTATTAGACTAGATAGGTAGTGTATGCATTAAAGAACAATAAGATCATTAAGAAGTGACTTTTCAATTTTCAAAAAATCAAAATTTCATAATTCAATGGCTTTGAATAAACAATAAGATCATTAAGAAGTGACTTTTCAGTTTCCAACTAATCAAATTTTTATAATTTAATGGCTTTGAATATCATGCATTGTTTCAAGTTGGTGCATGAATTACAAAAGAACCTGATAAATAATATGAAAGATTAGATATATTTATTTAAAACATATCTTTTGCAATTCCCCATTCAATACCAACATTAATTTGAAGATAAAAAAAAAAATCTAAATGACTATTCATTTTGGAAGGCAGATGGTCTTTATGGGGATTATAAAAAATACAGAAGGAAAAAATCATTTTTATTGTTGTATAACATTATAGACTTCCTCCTACTTCTTTTCTTCTTTATACATTAATGTCATTTGTTTCCACAATTTATTTAACCTTCTCTCACTATATCTATGTACTATTTGGCTTTAACTATTTTCTCACATGTTTTTCCTTTCTCTTTCATTAGGTTTGGGAAGAACATTTTTGGACAAATTGGATGAGGAAGAAAGCATTAGTCTGATTGAGAAAAATTACAACAGTGAGTAAGTTTCACATTTACATGTTTGCATATATTATCTTATTGAATTTTCACTTATCTTTCGATTTTACTATTACCTCCGTCCATTTTTTTTTTCTCTTCATCAAAGGAAAAAAATATACTCCCTCTGTTCCTGGTAAGTTGCAACAATTTGCCATTTTGGGCATTCCACTTAAGTTGCAACAATGCCAAATAAGGAAACTCTTTATTACTTTTATAATCATCCACTCATTCTCTTTCTTCCTCCCAACCACTCATTATTCTCCACTCATTCTCTCTCTTCCTCCCAACCACGCATTATTCTCCTTTCTTAATTTTTGTGCTTCCCCTTCCATGTTGCAACTTACCCTGAACGGAGGGAGTATTTATTTTGAGACGGAGAAAGTATGAGTTTACTTTATCCATCAACATGTGTATTTCATTAACTTATTTGAAAAAGAGTTATTTATAATAGTATTGTCATAATTTATTATATTACTTTGAATACATATATGTCCTTAATTTTCTTTAGTGATTGTTTCTGTTTTCTTCTCTCTCTCTTTCTCTTCCAAGGTTGAAATATAAGGAGGTTAGGAAAAGTTTTCGCATGCAATCGGCCACCGTTACACATATTAATCAACCAAACAATGTTAGCAAAACAAAGATTATGAGATTAAGACCGAACGGAATTGAAACAAGACGAGATTGAAACCCTCAATAATTGCACATAGCAAATTACTTTTTTTTTATTAATCAAAATCAAAGTCCCCTAAAAATATTACAATACAAAATAATGAATAGACTCATTAACTTGTTGACCAAGAACTTCCTTTGAGGCTATTTTATAGCACCCATAAAACTTAGAAAACAAGAAATAACGTCCTAAAATAAAGCCTAACCTATAAGGTAACCTAATAGGACATTAATTTATCAAAATAAAGTCCTAATAGACTTCTAATATTGAAAATACTAACTAACTAATATTAAATCCAATAATAATAATAATAAAATAACAAGTAATTAAAATAAAGACACATATTTATCCCACTTGAACTTCCTAGAATAACTAAACTTGTTGACCAAGCACTACCTAAATAAAACCCTAATTTATCATATTACTAAATTACCCTTAATAATAAATAAAATCAAAATAAGAAAATACTAATTAAAAATAGCTGCTCTTCTGCTTGTACATTACTGTCCGCTTGTACCATCATTCTAAACTGCATCACAATGCAATACGTTTGTGATACTATTGTTCAAAAGTCAACCTTGAGGTATACTCGTATTATACTACTATTTCTCTAAAAAAATGTTTGAATTTATTCTTAACTAAGAAAGAAAATGAGTTCATTTTAGGACGGAAAAAGTATTTACATTTTTTGTAATTCATTTTTCTTTCTATTGTTGTAAATTGAACGTTTGAAATTTATATAATTGACCACTCAAGTTCTTGGTTATATAACATGAAGTTCATTTTTTGCAATCCTTTTCCTCACATTAATTTTTTGTTGCAATTTTATGAAAAAAATGAGAATACCTAAAACTTATTGTTATAATATGTGTTTATTGCTATATCTATATATTTGATTTTTATCATAAATTTATTTAAGAGTTAATTTTGGGTTTTAATTATGTTTTATATATTTTTATTATGATTATTAACTTTAATTCATTCTTGATTTTTTACTGTAGATCATTATGTTTTGGAGTAGTTGGAATATTTGAAAGGTCAATATAGTATGAATGTAATCATTCATGAAATGATGGCAATACTTAATTTACTTCATCTCAATTTTAATGAAGATTATGTATATATCAACATAATACAATGGAAGTATTAACGTTGCAAAAATGAGTTACTATATTAATTGAACTCCACATCTATTTTCAATTATATTTTTTTTATTAATTTATAATATTTTAGTGATTCAATTTTTTTAATGGCAATACTTAAGTTACTTCATTCGTCTTTTAATACTTAAAGAGATAATTATTCAATATATTTTAATTAATTTATAAATTTTGATTATAAATATCAAACTAATTGTAATAAGTTAAATTTTTATAGACACATGCACACTTTCTATGCCTCCATATAATTTTTATAAAAAGACCTACTTATATTTATAAACTACTAATTGGTTCATTGAAAGATTATTACTCCCTCCGGACACAAATATAAACAAAAAAGATGGGCTTTTTTGGACCTAAATATAAGCAAAAAAGTTGGGTTTTAATACAAAACACATTAAATGTAACTGTATTTAATACTCTTTTACCAAAAATACCCCTAATTAATTACTTATTTTCAAATATAAGTGTAAATTTATTACACATTTAATATGAGGATATATTAGTAATTTTAATATATTTTCATCATAAAATCAAGACAATTAACTAAATTTAACTACTTTCTTAATAAGTGTGGTTTTGGTTACTTTTGCTTATATTTGTGACCGGAGGGAGTACTTTATACTATCTATCTCTTCAGAAAATATTTTACAAAAAATACCTTTCGCATTAATAAATTATCAAATAATCCGTCGGTACTACAGACACCGTGCGAAGCACTGGGTTATTGCTAGTACTCTTTTCATTTCATTCTAAAATGATTTATTCAATTTTTTTAAAGATATAAACACTTGTTTCACAAAGCATATTTTGTTTATGCCATTTTAAGTCTAAATTGTAAAAATAGAATATTTTTTTGAGATAGTAAAAGTGGCAAATGCGAAAATCATTTTGAGATATAACTTTTGGGCCTGAATTCCACATGACGTTCTTATGACAGACCTTCGTTTGTTTTTTCCAAATCAAGGCTCAATATGAATTTTTTCATTGATTAAGGATTTTAACAGAATTCATTAAAATCATCAATTTATTTATATGTGCCTTGCATGTGATTAAATAACTTGATTAAATTGAAATGAGCATAGGTTATTATGGGTCAACTGCAAATTTTAAAAAAAAGAGGGAATACTTTTTTGCCCTGATGTTCCCAGTTCTTTCTGAATATTTTGCAATGCCGGAGAAAAAAAGCACCACAATCATTAGTAGGACATACACTTAAGTCTATAAAATGATTTACTATGATTTTATTGGTGATTTCAATTAAAGTGTGGTGGATTCATAATCGATGCAACTAATAAAATATCTCCATCTCATTTTATATCCATCTTTTTGTAAAAGAATAATTATGCCCCTAACATTGCTCTAAGTAAAAAACTATAATTCAAATGACATCCAAATCACTTGTAAGAGATGCAATATATTTGAGGCCAAGACCAAAAGCTGAAGCAAAAATAAAGAAGGTCCATTCTTTCTAGAGGCAGTCATGAAATACTTCTGCACATCATTAAGTACACAATAGATAAGTTTTACTTCAAATTTCAAATCAAAGAGATCTAAAAATCTCGACCATTTATACAATTTAGAAGCAAAGATCTATTTATATTATTGAAATCTTCTTTCAAAACATTTAGTTTTGCAATTGTAAAGAGACTAGTGAAAAAAATTTCGAAAAAAACATTTAGGGAGAAAGTTATTCTAAAAAAAGGCATTCATTTTGGGAAAAAATTTGTTGAAAATGGACATTCATTTGGGAACAGAGAGTATTATTTATCAAGTGAACTAGGTTACAACTCTCTCATTTTATCAATTACAAAGTAATAATCATCTGATTCTCTCTTATTTGTGATTTGAACTTTGAGGGCCGAACGAGCTTGATCACGGGTTCTATTTGTTGAAGCTTGAGAGAGGGCCGAATGGGCTTGATCTCGTATTCTATGTGTTAGAAGCTTGGACTTGCTTTTAACGAGGGCCGGGCGGGCTTGATCTAGTGTTATATTTATCGTGGCTTGATTACGTATGAAGTTTTTGAAGATGTAGAATTTGAACGGCTTGAGTGCTTATTGTTCTTTGTCGGATTTTGTTGATGTTTGAACGACACGAGTGCTCTTGTTGTTCGCGACAGTTTGTTGATGTTGAAGGTTGAGTTTCTCCTTTGTGACTTCGACTGGGGCCTAAGAGGCTTGTGTTGAAACCAAATGCGGAAACGGATCTTGCACTTCCACACACCCACACGAACAAAGTAACAAATGAGACACGAGAATTTACATGGTTCAGAGAAATCCTCCTACGTCCACGGGTGGCAACCAAAATCACTATCAGGTGATTACAAAGTGTTTACAATTAAAGTGATCTCTCACTACAAATGTGCCGCTCTCTCACAAAGTGTTTTAACACTCCAAATGATTTCTCACACAATGTTACAATTTTGCACAATGCTTGAAAGCCTTCTACCAAAGCCTACTTATAAGCACAAACCATCTAAGGATAATGATGTATCAAGAGAGAGATGGAATACCAAAGTGTTTCTTGGGAAACACCAAAAGTCATCATACATTCACCATGTGGATAATGATGAATGTCCAAAAGGATAATGAATTCTAGATTATTCTAGAACTTGAAGCCAAAACCAACATCTTGATCTCGAACGAAGTTGTTGAAGATGTTGACTTTGAACGGCACAATGGCTTGATGTTCTTCGTCGATTTGATTTAGTGCTGAAGATGCCGACTTTGAACGGCTTGCTGCTTGTTGTTCTTTGTCGGAGTTTTTTGATGTTGATGTTAAAGGCTTTACTTGAAGTTTCGATAGAGCTTCGTCTTACATAGATTTCTCTTCCTCTTTCCTCTCCACAATAGCCTCTATTTTTAGGCTAGAGAAAGAACGTGTAATTTTGAAAAGTCCGTAATGGAATACTCCCTCCGTCCCGCTCGAATTAGGTTCTTGGTCAAGCATTTTATATTTTGACCAACATTTTGAAGAAAAATAATTATTTCAATGAAAATCTAAAAATAGTTATTTAGTTTATTATTAATTGTGATACAATCATAATTTTTAAATTTTTATTAACATCATTATTTTTCTTCAAATTATTGGTCAAAGTATAAATTGCTTGAACAAGAATCACAATTCGAGCGGGAGGGAGTATTTAGTTGTATTCAATCATGGATATTTGTAAAGAGATGGGCCTTTAGAGTGGGCCAATGTGAGTTTGTGACTTAAATGGGTCCATTAATAATATGTGAGTTAGTTCATTCATTTTAATTGGACTTTACTAATATATTAGCAAGTGACTTAAATAATTTGTGGGTCTTGACTTTTGATTTTTGACTAATCAACATTTTGTCTATCTGATCTTAGAGGATTTCATTCATTGTTCGAGTTATATCACTATTTCAATGGTGGTGAAATTATCATGACAACAGATTTACTCATTCCGTCTTCTTCCTAGAACTCATACTTTTTGTTTTAGTTTTTCTCCGAATAAGAGTCTCTTTTTCAAAATGGCAAATGACTAAAGAGGAGAAATAATATTTTAGACAACTTTATCTTTCTAATGCTTTTCTAATTACAAAAAAACAAACACCAACTAATTTTTTTTTCTCTGAATAGTGTTTTAAACAATTATTATTGGAAAAGTGGCGCAGCGGAACAAAAGAATAATACTGGAACTTCACGAAGTTAAATGAAGGCGACACGGAAAAATAAATGAAGCAGGAAGAAACAAAGAGATTTACGTAGTTCGGCAAATCCCGTCTACGTCCACTGAGAGAACCAATTTCACTAATTGTGAGAAATTACACCGTCCAAATATAACACTCGTGTTTTTACCCAACCCAAATTATTTGTACACCCAACTCTCAATATATCATAGTGAAATAATCCTTCTCACTCCTCTATCACTCTCCCCCAAAATAGACTACCTTGCATAGTTGCATTCACCCACAATCTAGACCCCTCTCTTGTTTGTAGTTTTTTCATTCTTTCAACAACGACCCGTTATCCCCTTTTATACTTGAGAATTGACCATTCACATATCCCAAGAGACCAGATTAAATGGCTAATGTATATGTTTATTCACACATACATACATTTATTTTTCCCATACATGCACCACCAAGTACAAATATACTCATTATCCATGGTACATGTATAGTGTATTGATAAAACTAATGCAAATCCATTCCACTTTGTTCTCAATGTGCTCGTCGCAAGGGAGATATTGTTGGAAATGCATCTCACATTGTGGAATGTACCATGAAGAATGCGTACATTTGTACTTTGGGGTGCATGTATGGGAAAAATAAATGTATGCGTGGAAATAGAGGGAATATGTGATTTATACCATCTCCAACCCACTTCAAATCCCTCTTCATTTCTTCAAATTTCCCACTATTCACCTCTCCAACCCACTTCAATTCCTTCTTCAAATTTGAAGAACATGAATAGTGTTTGTAACGCCCCGAATTTTCTTACTGTATCTTGAGCATTTAATGGCATTAAATAACAATAATTAATACCTCAATTAGGGATCACAACTGGCCCTTGATTACATCATCAATTCGAAATAAATGCGGAAGCGTAACTTAAAAACTTGTCTTAGCAGGGAAACAACCCCAGCCATCAATGTACTTTAACTTACACCAAAATAAATAAACGTTCTTAAAACAACTAAATAAGAATCTTCAATCTGCCGTTCTTCCTACGGTTACTTTCCTTGTCTTGCCCTTCTACTTAAATCCTGAAACAAAATTTATGGAGAAGGGGTGAGCGAACGAATGCTCAGTAAGTTCATACGTGGCCTCTCCGGTTACTAAGGAGAGACGACCAGAACGAATACCATGAATAACTTTTACAAAGATAGGTTCAGTTCCTTTTTGATTCAAGACTGCAGAACAATACAGTCGTATTACTTTTAAGATTTTACTTTCAAAGGATTATGGCACTACAATCCAAAGGGATTCATTCAAGTTCCGTCAATTCCAGGGTAACGTACATTATAACCTCAATGCCAAAGATACAATTTGTACACCTAGCTTTTCCAGCCAATAGTGCGGGTCGTAACATATATGGTATCCACACATATATGCTCGGGGTCTAGAACCATCCTTGTAATCAGACAATTCCTGAGAGAAGGCATGTGATCACTCATGCAATCCCTAGTTTTAAGGACGAGTCTTTTCTAACTGGACTGTCCGTCAATGTCTTTTCTAACTGGACATTGGCCACTCTAACAAGTAAATGGTTAACTTACAAGTTAAAATGAGAACATACCAAGGTACAAGTATGTGATAACAAGTTTCAAACTTCGATACTTAGTAGATCAATGGGGACATCACTAAGTACGGATTCTTTCAAAAGAACGTTCAATAACGCGGAGTTTACTCAATTACTATCATGCCATACTGATAGCTAACTTATAGAAAGAATATAGAATTCCAATAAACAGGAGTTCAAATACTGTAAGGAACGTAATCCCTTACCTGAATTGCTTTTCCTTGCAATCTTCCCTCTGTGCAAATCTACAAAGCACCGAGTAATTTACTTTAGTACTCTCAACATTGTTAACTGCTTCTACTTAGTTAACTGAGAGATGTGTTTTAACTTCTTTACTTCGTTACTCCTTTCTTACGTTTAAGTTTCTGACTTTGATTTGCGAGTCAGTCCTTTAACTTTAATATAATTGTAATTAAGTCCTCTAACTTTGGGTTAATTACAAGTTGGTCCCTCAACTTTGGGGTAATTGCAAATTGGTCCTTCAACTTTGGATTAATTGCAATTTAGTCCTTCAACTTTAGGTTAATTGCAAATTGGTCCTTCAACTTTGGATTAATTGCAATTTGGTCCTTCAACTTTGGATTAATTACAATTTGGTCCTTCAACTTTGGATTAATTGCAGGAAGGTCCCTTGACTTTGATTTTATTCATAAAGGTCCCCAAGTTTCTTTTTAATCACTTAGGTCCCTCTAACTTCAAAGGTTTCCTCTTTTTATTTCTTTTAACTTTAATCTTTTCAGTTTAATCCTTTTCCGTTAGGAAACTAACTGAAATCTTTTAATCTTTCTCCTTTCCGTTAACTTTCTAACTTTCAAGGTTTTCCAAGTAACTATTACATCCTTTCAAGTTAGTTTTCTAACTTCTTAACAATTCTTTTAAAGATTATGTTTTCTTTTCATTATAAACTTAACGAAAATACTAACTCTCCGTCCCAATTCTTAACATTCTTAATCAAAAATTAACACCCAATCTTATATAGCCAATGCCGAATTATAGATCTTCAAACATTCATTGATTATGTTATTCTTTCTAATTCTTTAAACTTTTCCAAATTCCCAACATCGATTTTATTCATAACCCAATAACAAAAATCATCAAAATCAACAAAATAATTCTCCAATGATTATAAGGCCATTCGGCCGAATGTGATTATGGAAAAAAATCCATATTTTTCCTTCTTTTGATAACCCAAATTCAACCTTGATGATTTATGTGTTCAATTCCCAAGCATTGCATAATATTAATCAATTCCAATCATGATTATAAAATCAATCTTAAAAATAAAACTAGCATTAAGATCACTATTTTTCTATAGCATTTAGATCAAATCCATTAACCTTTTAAAATTTTATCATTAATCACTAGCATGCAAAAAACCCTAATATTTGTATTCTTAAATCATGCATAACTTATGATTTATTAACCCTAATTCAATGAAACAAATTTTGGAGAGTAGGATTTAGCATTACCTTGAGAATGATCGGATTACTCCTTCCAAAACAATGGCGAAAATTCTTCTTCTTCTCCCCTCTTGGTTCGGCTGCTGCTTCTTGGTGGAGGGGAATTTTAGGGTTTTGTTGTTTTGGTAATTAGGAATAAAACCTAGAATTTACTAACTCAAGATTTTATACCTTGGATTGATTATTAATTGGGTTGGGTTTATTAATTAAAACTTTCGGGCCAACCCATTCTTTTCGGCCCACTCATTAACTGTCCCATAACTCTTATTATTATTTAATTAATTTAATGTGACTAATTAAATAATTAATTAATAAAAAAAAAATAAAAAATACTGCGGTTATTACAGTGTTACTTCAAATTTGAAGTAACACTATTAATGTTCTTCAAATTTGAAGAAAATGTTTCAAAGTTGCAATTTGGTCCCTAAAATTTTAAAAGTTGCATATTTTGCGAATTATGTAATTAAAAAATTATCATTGTGTAATCCGAAATTATTTTTATTTTTAATTTTTATTTTAAATTATTTTAGTCTATGTTGTAATTGTGTAGAACAAGAAAAAGACATAAATATTAATTAAACAACAATACCATATATATTAAAATTTATATAAAACACATAAATTAAAAACATATTACAATAATAATTAAAAAAGACAGAATATTAAAACAAAATTGACATTCTATCATTTAAAATAAAATAGGGGGTTCAATATACAAAATTGACTAAAGTTTGTGTAGTGTTTGTGAAATTAAATGAGTATGTGAAGATGATGTGGAAGATAAAGATGCTTGGTATATTCTTTTTGAAGTCAAAATTGAAGATATGGGTTGGAGATGAAAAAAAAAAATGAAGCAAGAATTGAAGCAAAACATGAAGAAATGAAGCAAAATTTGAAGTAATGGGTTGGAGATGCTCTTAGGGACGGAGGAGGGAGGAGGGAGGAGGGAGGAGGGATAACAACTTGTATTACTCCTTCTGGTCCAAAATAATTGTTTTTTTTTTGCATTTACACAATTCTTAAGAAATGCAATTATTATCATGACTTACTCACAAAAGTTCCAACTTTACCCCTATTAAGTGTGCAACTTTCTTACATTAATTTCTCACACACTAAAACAAATAATAAAAGAGAACAAGTTTCAATACAAAGGTAAAAGGGACATTTAGCTCAAAAGTGATAGTTATTTTGGACCAAAATTTTGGTCTAAAAGTGACAGTTATTTTAGACAGGAGGGAGTATCAATCGGTCAACCTAGGACCACTAATTATTCACTTCCGTACCATCTTTTCACTAATCAAGTTTCCTTACCAGAATCACTAGCTTTATTTAAATCTCCGTCGCTCATTCTTAATTCCATCATAATATGATTAGCACTTTTAGAACAACACATTTTTGTTACCTAATCCATTTTTGGAGTTCAAGTTTCCCACTTTCTCACCAAACAAACTAACCTCTTCTCATCCTTAATCATATGCCTAATCTTAACCTTTCAGAAGTCTTAACTCTTCTTTTTAAATCATTAAAAATAATGTCAACATAACGAATTAGCTATGACTTATGCAGCAAAATTTAATCAACAAAGTAATTAAACAGATTAATGGAGTTGGAAATGCCTAATAATCAATATAAAGTACAATTAGTCCATCATTAGAGCAAGTAGAGCAGTTATCTTGATAATCTAATCCTAATCTCTTTACTATAAATACTTAATATCCTTCCTCAGTTTTATTCAAGCAATTCATAAGCAACTAATTAAAGCATTCTTATTACAATATATCCATCTTAAGAAAGCGACAAAAAATGAAGGGAGGATCACTTGAAGCGGGAGAAGTTTCCAAGGCTCCGTCTCCACCCGGGGTTAACCGAGGACTTTCCATACTAGACCTCATCCTTCGTATCATAGCAGCCGTGGGCACACTAGGAAGTGCAGTTGCCATGGGAACAACCGATGAAACTCTCCCTTTCTTCACTCAGTTCTTACGATTCAACGCTCAATACGATGATTTCCCTTCCTTCTCGTAAGTCGTGCCTCCGTCCCCAAAACATTGACTTTGATAAAAAGTCAACGCTCGATTTTTCACTAACTCTGTTTGTGTTTCTGTTAAAAACAGATTGTTTGTGATTGTGAATTCCATTGTATGTGCTTATGTAGCACTTTCCATCCCACTCTCCATCTTCCACATTGTTAGAAGCAAAGCAAAAGCCACCCGGATTTTCTTGATCATTTGTGATACGGTAAAAATATCAGTTTTTTTTTTTTTTTTTTTTTTTTAAAAGAAAAACCTATAAAAAAAAAAAAAACTGAAAAATAAAATGAAAAGCTAACATTTTGATCAACTTATGTGAAGGTGATACTGGGACTTCTTAGTGCAGCAGCATCAGCAGCTGCAGCGATTGTGTATTTGGCACATAAAGGAAACGCATCAGCGAACTGGTTATCAGTGTGTCAACAATTTACCAACTTCTGCGAACGAGTCTCTGGGTCTTTGATTGGCTCGTATGTTGCAGTGGTCGTGCTTGTTCTGCTAATCTTTCTCTCAGCCGTGGCATTGTCTAGGCGCTAAAAATGATCAGTGTCGATTGTTTTATGCTTATGTTTTCGTTTTGGTTTGATATTTGATATCTGATATTTGATGGTGTGACTGCAAGTGGTTTTAATGTTCATGTACTCTGTATTTTCTTGTATCTTTTACAAAAATTCATCAAACGGTATAAATATATGTCTACAAATTGTCATGTTATTATCATTTTAACTCACTTCTTCCATTTCTTAATCTCCTTACAAATGAGAGAGTGGACATGTACTCTGGACGGAGGGAGTATTATATATCAGTATACAAAATATGAGAGCTTGTAGCAGCAAGTTGATTTTTTATTTATTTTTACCAGTATACATCATTGATTTGCTCAAACAAGATCAATACCTCATAAAGTCATGAGGAATCAAAGTGCTCGGATTAGAGTCCTAAAATCATAAAGAGATAAGGGGAGAAAAGGAGTCTAAATCATGAGGGTTGGTGGAGATCAAGGAGAGGTCAAAATGGAGAAGGAAATCGATAAGTTGCAGAACAGGAGCTGCACGGCCGTGCACAGGTCTATACACGGCCGTGTCACTCGGCCATGTCAAGGATCTTGCTCGGACGTGCATAGCGATGTTGGAGAACTTAGGCTACTGACATCGGGGAAAAAATAGAGCACGGCCGTTCAGAGTTGGCTACTTGGCCGTGCTGCTCGGCCATGCATGTAAGGCAGAGTGGCCGTGCACGTCGGCAACAACCCAGTTTTTCTCAGTTTCCTATCTTGACTAGATTTCTTCCATGTATTTGTTTAGGACTTCTTTGTACACATATATAAGCATAGTTCCGAGTTAGAAGACATTGTAGCATCATATTAATGAATATTTAATAAAATATTGGCTTGGCAATTTCCCCCGGACGTAGTTCATGTGTTGAACGAACCGGGCAAACAATTCTTGTATTCTTATTGTGTGATTCTCTCATATTTGTGTTTGTGGGTGTGTTTATTCTAAATTGCAATGGGGTACCACTAAATTCCCAACAACTGGTATCAAGAGCTTTGGTTAGGAGGATTCAAAGTTTCATCCGTTGATTATTTTGAATCACGTTCTTGCAGGGCCGGCCCAAGGGGGGGGGGGGGGAGGTGGGGAGCCTGCCCAGGGCCCTTGCCGGGAGAGGGGCCCAAAAATTTTATAGCATGTATATATATGTGTGTGTGTTTGTGTGTATATGTATATATATATATATATATCTTTATTATGAAAAAAAACAAAATTATCACTAATTCTTTCTTAAAGAAATAAAAGAAAATCAGCTGACACATTTTATTAGTTCATTTTTAAGCAAAAGAGGCCCCAAGAAAAAGAAAATACACAAAAAAGACCTATTTTATTTGAGAAAAAAAAAATCAACCAAAGACAACTACATATATAACTTTTGGGGCCTTCATATTCCCTTATTTTAATAACTCAAAGAAAATTATTTTTTTCTTGTGACAAATTTAAGTAGAAATGAAAACATCTTTGTAAGACATAGATATGTATAATCTTCTTTGCAAGAGTTTTTAAGACACTTTTATATATTTATTTAATATGTTCTTTTACAAATTTTGGGACTTTATATGTATATTTTTTTAATCATGTTTTTGTTGTACATATTTTTTTCCTTTTATAATTTTACTGGGTTTTATATATTTTCTTACTATTTTTTATGATAAAAATTTATAGGTTTGATTATAACCTTTAATTTATCTGTTATTATGCTAACTTCAATCATTTGATCTTACAATTATTTCATACTTAAATACAAATTCAAAGTACAAGTTAACACAAAAAAATAATTTGCTAGTAAAAAACAGGAGTTTTGAAGGAGAAAAAAAAACGATTTATAAAAGGCCGTTCATTGTTTCAAAAAGAGAAAGGGTCCTTCATTGAACCCGCCCAGGGCCCCAAAAAAGCTAGGAACGGCCCTGCGTTCTTGGGGACTTTGTGAAGCAATCATGATGAAGAACTCAATAGACAAATTCAATGGCGTGAATTTCACGTTTTGGAGGACAATGGTTGAAGATTACATTTATTGTAAGGATCTTCATAAACCCTTAGGTGAGAAACCTGCAGATATGTCACAAGGGGATTGGGAGACGTTGGATAGTAAGGTGTTAGGAGCGGTAAGGAGTGCTCTAACCGACGATATTGCACGGAACGTGATGGAGACCAAGACAATGGTGGGGTTGCTACAGATGCTGTCAGACATGTATGAGAAGCCGTCTAATATCAATAAGGTGCACTTGATAAAGAGGTTTGCGAATGTGAAGATATCGAAGGGGCAGACAACAGCAAGTCATGTCGGAGATTTCAAAGGTATGGTGGACCAATTTAAAAGTATTGATATTACTTTCACAAATGACGTGCTAGCATGTTTTCTACTAAAATCGCTGCCTGATAGTTGGGATGTAACTGTTATGACGATTAGTACGTCAAAGGCACCGTTAGTATATGTGGAGGTTAGAGATCTCATCCTTCAAGAGGAGTTGAGAAGGAAAGAGAAAAGGGGAGAAACTTATGCAGATGGGGCTGCACTTAAGGTGGAGAAAGCTAGGGAAGGGGAGGACCGAAAAAGGGGAAAAATAAATCGGTCAAGTGCTACAATTGTGGTGCGAAGGATCATATTAGTTATGATTATCCGAATAAGGAAGGAGATGGTGATGCACACATGGTGGATGATGAGGATGTATTAGTAATAGGAGAGGAGCAGTCGGGTGAAGATTGTGTGTTGGATTCTGAAGCTTCTTGTCATGCTAGTGGGGATGCAGAGTCAATGGAGCGATATACACCGGGTGATGTTGGGGTTGTTTATCTTGGTGATGATCAACCATTGAAGATCAAAGGTAAGGGGGATGTGATAATGAAGACACCATAATGAGGCCGTTTTACATTTACATGATGTAATGCATGTTCCAGAATTGAGGAGGAAGGTGATTTCCGTTAGACAACTAGATGATGAAGGGTATGGTGTAACCTTCATTGGTGGGTCTTGGGAAGTCACAAAAGGATCAAAAGTGATCGCTTATGGAGTTAAGGAGAAGATGTTGTACCCTACATACAATATCGCTGTTCGTTCGGGTGGGAGCAAGAGGCTAAAAGACCGGCCTATTGGTGTAGAAATGAAAGACATCAAGAAACGATGTGTTAGGAGGTAGAGTGACACAAAGTTGATCAACGCTGTGTGGAAGTCAAAAGTACCCTAACAGAGAGCGTGTTCAGAACAAGAGAAGACAATGGAAGAAACAAGGTGTGTCCAAGTTTCAAGGGGAGCATTACGAGGAAGGTGGGTCTAGAAGGAGAAGGAGAGGGAGAAGTTAGACTTGTAGGGAGAAATCAAGGTAGAAGCTGATTTGGAGAGGCAAGTACAATCTAACACGGAGGGGTTGAAACGTCGCTTGGTTTCAACTCGCCTTAGCACTTAAGCGGGGAGGCACAGCAATGCCAAGTCAATATGGGAGTAAAACTGTGTTTGAAGGAGGTCCATTTTGTGGTGGGAGTGATGATCATTCTATGCTTATGGTTTTAGTATCTAGGTGGGAGATTTTTGGGATTAGAGTCCTAAAATCATAAAGAGACAAGGGGAGAAAAGGAGTCTAAATCATGGTGGTTGGTGGAGATCAAGGAGAGGTCAAAAGGGAGAAGGAAATCGAGAAGTTGTAGGACAGGAGCTGCACGGCCGTGTCACTCGGCCATGTCACTCGGCCATGTCAAGGATCTTCCTCGGTCGTGCATAGAGATGTTGGAGAACATAGGCTCATGACTCTGGGGTAAAAAATAGAGCACGGCCGTGCAGAGTTGGCTGCTCGGCCATGCATGTAAGGCAGAGCGGTCGTGCACGTAGGCAACATCCCAGTTTTTCCTAGTTTCTCCCAGTTTCCTATCTTGACTAAATTCTTCCATGTATAGATTTAGGACTTCTTTATAGACCTATATAAGAATAGTTCCGAGTTAGAATACATTGTAGCACCATATTAAAGAATATTTAACAAAATATTGGCTTGGCAATTGCCCCCGGACGTAGTTCATGTGTTGAACAAACCGGGCAAACAATTATTGTTTTCTTATTGTGTGATTCTCTCATATTTGTGTTTGTGGGTGTGTTTTTCTTATTCTAAATTGCAATGGGGTACCACTAAATTCCCAACACAAAGGGAAGTAAAAAGCAAGCAATAACTTGAGCTCGTCGATTGTCTTCAATGTCTTCTCATAGTATAAAATGATTTATATACATGTATAAAATGGCATCCTGGTACGTACAAAAGCTCTCATTATATACAATGTGACAAAGAAATAGTTTATAGGTTCTGTAGTGATATTTAGGGAAAATTGCAACTTGGTTACCCATATTTTGCCGATAGTTGCAATGTGGTTCCCCAATAGTGTAAAAGTTGCAACCCCTAGCCATGTTTGTCATTTTGTTGCATTTTGATATAAATTCCATTAAATACGTAACTTTCGTTAAAAATTAAGACGCATTTAATCTTTAAGGGGCAAAATAGGTATTTGAGTTTGGATAAACTAGTTGCCTCCCTCTTCTTCCCCAATTAAACCTAAATCACAAAATAACTCTTCTTCCTCCATCACCAGTCGTCACTCCCCTCCCTCTTCTCTCCTTTCCTCTCCCCCTTCTTCCCCAGTTCCACTCACTTCTCACGCCTTGTCCCCGCCCACTCCACCATTTTCTTAGTTCCGGCTGCGCTGCTTCCCCTGTTTCAACCACCACAAACCCTCTTCTTTCTGTTCAGCTTTCTTCTCCGGGAAGCCTCCGCCCCAAGGTTTAGTGTATCCAGAATCGCTTGTGTTGGCTTCGTCGCCATTGGTAATGAATATATTACTCATGACCTTCACTTGTACAATTTGAAAGCATTTATGTCCACCCCACCCCCATTATCAAACCACATCGACAATCCATCTCCGTCATTCTTCAATAGCGCCGACAAATCAATCGGGTCATAGGTTTAAGGTTCAAATTCGTCCAACAAATCAATTTTGGTATTGGTTTCGATCTTCTCCAATAACTCGATCAGGCTGGGAGCTTCATCTTCACAAAGTGTTTCATGAAAGTTTTTTTGTTTCCAGATCCAATTAGTTCTTCATTTATTTTTTTTCATTGTTTTTTGATTTTTTTAAATTTATTTCTTGAGAATTCTGTGATGGTGGCGGTTTTTGTTGGTGGTTTTGGTCGATGGTGCTGGTTTCAAGTGGTGGGTGGGAGGTGAGATGGTTGTTGTTGAAGATGAAGGAGTGGCAAAGAATGGCATTTTGCTGGAGAGGGTGGAGTGGTGTGGTGAAATTGAAGATGAAGTGGGTGAAATATTTGGAGTGGAGACATACATAAATAATTATAATTTGAATTGTCGACTTTTCCCCTTAAAGATCATGTGCGAGGCACATGTCTTAAGTTTTTAACGAAAGTTATGTTTTTTAATGGAATTTACATCAAATTGCAACGAAATGACAAACATGGCAAAGAGGTTGCAACTTTTACACTGTTGGGAACGACATTGCAACTATTGACAAAACATGGGTAACCAAGTTGCAATTTGCCCTGATTTTTATTGTGACATTATGTATCTGACTAGCTATCGAACAATAAGTTCTATAGTGATTTTTATTATGGCATTATGTACCTCTGACTAGCTATTGACCAATAATTCACTGGTAGTTTTAACATACGAATTTCATCTTTCTTAAGGGATTGATCTGTCATTTGTCATGTGATAAACTGCACACAAATCCGGCAAATCTTATTACTCTCTGTCACAGAATAAATGTTATAGTTGACAAGTCAATGTTTTTAATCTTTTAGTTATGTTTCCTTGATTGCCCCACTCTATTTTTATGGGTAGTGTAACACCTCTCCTATGCCATTGCAATGTTTGTGCCTATTAGAATGAGTAGTATAGGAAGATCACCTAACTTCATACCCTATTTTTAGTAAGACGCATATATTTGAAGCAAACAAAAATAGAAAGTAGACATTTATTTCAGAGACAGAAGGAGTATATGATGTAACTTATTTACCATTTTCTTTATTTTTCCATAGGTGACCACACATAAACCCTACTAATGGATAAAATTCCCCTCTAATTAAATTAACCTAGCAAGTGTACTAGTAACCGATGTAGTAGTTGTGATACCCCCCATCCCACATCGGAAATATATGGGAATTGAGTGTGCTATATAGAAGGCCCATACACTCCTACTAAGCATCAAATCATCCATTGGACTTTTGGAGGCCTGTGATGGGCTGTGGTTGACCCAATTGAGGAGATGCTTGGTGGGCTAGTGTATGGTACCTATGTGGCGGGTCGGGTCTGCGGACTCGGGTCGTTACAAATGGTATCAGAGCGGAACCCCGGCCTTAAGGCTTGCGAGCTAGCCCGGGGGTACGATCTGGGTATTGATTGACCTTGCCAGGGACGGAAAGGGTTTGAGTGGGGGAGATTTTGATATCCCCCATCCCACATCGGAAATATGTGGGAATTGAGTGTGCTATATAGAAGGCCCATACACTCCTACTAAGCATCAAATCATCCATTGGACTTTTGGAGGCCTGTGATGGGCTGTGGTTGACCCAATTGAGGAGATGCTTGGTGGGCTAGTGTATGGTACCTATGTGGCGGGTCGGGTCTGCGAACTCGGGTCGTTACAGTAGTTGTTAGATCATTATGGCTTGTAACACAAGTTATTTAGCACTTTCATAAATAAAATCATGTCTATAATATTAAATATAAAGTATAGTCAACAATAGTCAATGTGTAGAATCTCTGAAATGTAATTTATCTATTTATGATGGGCAAAATAGTAAATCAACATTGCTTAAGAAATGAATAGGTATGGTCCCTATTTGAAGTGTCACCATGTTTACTATTTAAAGGCCTCTCCATCAAGCCTAAAACATACTTGATTCTTACTTTCTCTCATCTAAATTATACTTCATATTGTTAGAAGAACTTTGAGAGATTAAGAGACACTTTCATTTAGAAGACCCATTCTCCTACATCTTCATCTTGTTCTTATTTTCTCCCTTCAACATCAACTATGGATTCGACAGGTAATTATCGCTTCCGCCTTCATCTCCTTCCTCAATCTCCTACTAAATATGAGTATGGCATTTAGGGTTAAATTGTTCCAACAATTGGTATCAGAGCCCGCTCATTTTTTGTTTGAGTTTGAGTTCTTTTAAGAAAGCTTTATTGCTTTAATTTGATTCATTTTTCCTGTTGAATCATTAAGATTTGATGTTGATTAGGGACTCTAATTCATTCATAGAGTACTGATAATCTTCATCTAAAATTAAGAAAATGAATTGAAAGTTTTGTTCATTAAACTCAATGGTTCAAGTTTGACTATCCCTTCATAACATGGTTTTATGTTTTAGTGCATACCATGTGGATCTACTTATTTGATTCCATTAATTTTAAAAGCAAGATTATCCTAAATAGCATGGTTTTATGTTTTGAGTACATACCATGTGGATCTACTTGTTGTTCATGTTTCCCGTACCAACTTTAAGTCAACCCTTATTATGACTATTATGATTTCATCAGTAAAATAAAATTAAGGGAGTATGGGTTTTGTTCACAAATTCAAAATTGTGTCTGTTTAAAATTGATCCCATGGATTGGTGTTGGTTAGTGTTTGGCGTCTGTTGCAAGTTAGCAAACATTTGGCAGCCAATTCACATAATTTGTTATATCTACTGGCCATTTACATGCATCAGACTTCATTTAAAATGAAAAGGCATGATCTTTGGTTTCAGAACAGTAGACTAATGATTTATACTCACAAATTATTTTTTCATTAGATCATTTAAGATGATTCATAAATAGAGAAAAAAAAATTACGGATCAATCTTTTAAGCAAAAATTATATAATTTTAGGCCCGTTTTGTGATTAATTATATGCTTAAACAATTTTATTCATTGTTTAAATAATATTATCACCTAAGTGATTAAAGTTATTTAAACACAAAATTGTTAAAGTTTTGAATGTTTAAAGTTAATATGTGAATTACTTGAATTTTCCAAAGAAGATCTTGACATTTGACTAAACTTGAGCATTCATGTGATAACAAATAAAATGAACATTAAGTTGTTTTATTAAATGTTTAAGACTACCCAAAGGAAGATTATGCATTTAATCAAATATTGTTCAAATTACTTGTCATCTAAGACAATTATTTATGAATCAACTCGCAATCCAAAAATTAGTTTTGATGTCATGTTAATTGCCTTATTGATGGATTTCATTTGATATAATTAATCTTTTATTCATAATGTAGTTACTTATTATTGTTTTGTATTCATTCTTGTTCTCAATTCCCAACAGATTTACTTAACGCTTCTTCTATTACTGCTGCGATGAGCACAATTCCGATGCTTAATGGGACAAACTTTAAAACTTGGAAAAACAAAATAGTCATGATCTTGGGCTGTATGGATATTGATGTCGCTTTTAGGGAGTCGTTTCCTATTCCTCTTAATGAAGAAAGCACCCCTGAGGACTACTTATATGTTGAGAAATGGAAACGCTCCAATCGAGTAAGCCTAATGATTATGAAAAATGTCATCCCGGAAACATTTTTAAACAGTGTTCCCGAGGACGTTGATGCTAAGACTTTCCTAGAGACCCTTGAAGAACGCTTTGCAAAAAGCGAAAAGTTGGAAACAAGTTCTACCCTAAGGAAACTTGTTTCCATGAAGTATAAGGGTACCGGGAATCTTAGGGAGTATATCTTGGAAATGCTTCACCTTTCGAAAAAGCTAAAAGCACTTAAGTTAGAGGTGACTGAAGAGATCCTCGTGCATTTAGTTTTGATCTCTCTTCCTCCTCAGTTTGGTCACTTTGAGGTGACCTATAATTGTCAAAAGGACAAGTGGAACATTAATTCAAACTTTTCGTTTGTGGAACATTGCATACATTATGAACTTCATGCGCATTTCTTATAACTGCTCATATTATTTTGCATGATGTTTAAACATTCAGATTAAATGCATATTCAAACTTAAACTCATAATAATTTGTATGCGCTAAATGATATTTCTGTCTTTCCCATATTGTAAGTTATTTTTTTTGATAGACTAGAAATCTATAACAATGGCTAGTGTGTTCATTGACTTGAGACATGACTTACCATTTACATTCTTATGGACATGTTTTTATCAAGTACTTTGTATTGCCTTTGTTGTAGTAGGTAATGGCATCAATCATTTAGGGGGAGATTGTTGGGTATGTCTATTACTTAACCCTCCTATATATGTTAGAATTGATTGATACCATCACCTAAGTTTATTTTAAGGACTTTAGGACCCTATGTAAGAAGTTTTATAACTTCATTTTTTAGCTAAGTCCTGTTTATAGACTAGGCTTAGTGTTTAGGGCTGAAGCTTTGGATTTGAGGTCTCATGTGCAAATGGCTATATGTGATGCGCATGTCTTTCATGCGCAACACCCTCTGCGCACATCAATGCGCATGGATTTCATGCGCAGCGCAGATTTTCCTTGATCAAATCTTTTATTTCCTGACCTCACCTTTTATAACTTGGAAAGCGTCAAGACAAGATACGCTTTTTTGATTGAGTCAAAGTGCTGATGTGGACAATCGACAAAACATGCATACTCAGCATACACGTAGATGGAGACGCGCCTCTTGTTTGAAATTCAAAAAGAAGACAGTTGTCATCCTTCTAGAAGAAATTTGAAGTCTGTCAACTTGCTCTGTCTCCAACGGCTATAAAGGACAGCCTGCGCACCAATCACGTTGCGACAGCTCATTGTCCTTGCTCTGCTCCCCAACAGCTAGTTCTTGGAGCTCAGCTATAAATAGCATGCTCATCCTCATTTTCCAAGTTGCTTGAGCTTTTACTTCCAAAGAGAAACTTTGAAGATTTGAAGATTGCTTGCACATTTCCAGAATTCTCAAGAACAACATTCATACCTTCATACTCAATCCAAGCCCAAATCCTATAACCTTAGTAACACCAGAATATTGTGCTCTCCATCTCATAGACTCAAAGAGCCTAGATTTCTGACACACACACACCTCTTGAAGTTTCGATCTCATCGATCATACTTCTAGAGATACACCGGTTATTGTCTAGGATTTTGTTCTTTCATAGATTATAGATCTTTGAGTTTGTTTGTTCTCAATTGTTGTAACTTGTAAACTCTCTCATAATAAGATCTCCATTAGAAATCCAAGACTAACCATCTTGGTAGATGACGTAGATCTTTTCCCGATCGAACCTCTCCAAATAGCTTGCTATAATATGCTTTGCTTTCTACATTAAACATTTCTGATATATTGCTTTGTTTGATCTTATAGATTGCTTTGAACTGTTTGATTTGTGTGCTTTTTGCCTTAGTTCCATTTTGCGCCACTCTTTAAACTAAATATTAGTGCGTGCGTATTTACACTTCTGCGCATATACCTGCGCATAAGTGATTGCTTTAAATTTTCCGCTGTGCATTTCACACTCTTGCTGCGCGCTATACTTAGCCAAATAAAGAGTCGTGCGCATTTGCCATTGATTTGCAAAAGGGTTTGAAAAGAATTTTAAAACGCTATTCACCCCTCCCCTCTAGCATTTTTCATACCCTTGTTGCCCCTTTGGGACTAACAATGGTGGAGACAGTAATGGAGGTGAGAAAATGTTGAAGAAACAGTAATGGATTTGATGAGGTTCTTGAGGTTGAGCATGGGTTTGAGGTCTCGTCTTTATCGATGGCGTGGCCGAGGGCTCGGTCACTAACCCAGTTGATGGTGGCGACATCGAGGAAGGTACGGCGGCTTTGGTGGTGGTGGTGGTGGTGATCTGGGTTTGATGGTGGTTGTTTTGGGTGGTGGGGATTAGGCTAGAGGTTGAAGATGAAGGCATATTTATATTTCAACCCTTAATCTTTTATTTTTAACACTTGAAACTAAAATATTTGTAAGTGAGATTCATTTACGAGTGGGAATGACATATTTGCCCTCAATAAAAGTCACATGTTTCGCACATGATATACATTTCGTTAGTTTTTTAACTAGCTAACGAGTTTTACATCTGATTGCTCCGGTTCAGCAAACTCAGGAACCGGATCGAAACTTTGACAAATTTAATAACCGATTGCAGAATTTTGTTAAACTAAGGTAACCAAATTGCAATTAACCCTATATTTTTTGTGTAAAAATTGTAACATTAAGGGCCGAGTAAACAACCAATTTGACCCGCGTACTATTTGAATACAACTAATTTGACCTCCGTACTATCTAAGCTACCAAAGTAACCTGTGTATTATGTATAAATTATTGGGAAAATAGTGCATTTTTGTGTATTATGTGAAGGAAATATGATTTATTTCCGTGATAAATAATTTGTCGAATGACAAACTTGTTTGTGGGCTTGTGTTCTACTCCATGAGAACATTGAGATAATGTATTCATTTGTCCAATTTGGTGTTGGGATGAATGAGATACAAAGGCTTGAAGTTGGTGGGTTGAAATGAGGATATTGAGTTTATCCCACATTAGAAAGAAATGTGAAAGGAAGCTATTATAAAGGTTTGGGCACTTTAGTAGTGTTTAAGCTTGTATGGCATAGAGGTTATCTCTCGCGCGCAGGGGTGGTGCAAATCATGGAATCATATTGAAGAGATTAGAAAGTTCGTTTGAACTAAGAACGTTGAAAGATAATAGGGTTTCTTGAAAGAAGTTGTTAAAACCTATTATGGTCAATGGTGACAAAAGTTACAAAAGATTAACATAATAAGGCTTCTTGAAAGAAGTTGTTAAAGCTTATTATTGTTAATAGTGACAAAAAATCATAAAGATAAAAACAATAGGACTTCTTGTAGGAAGTTATTAAATCTTATTGTTATTGATGATGGGAAATGACACAAATATTTAGATGAAGTGCTTCTAAAGAATTTGTGCATTTTGTGAATGAGAAATTAATTTTCTCTAATTCTGAGGTACTCCAAGATGAGACTTTTAAAGTTTGGAATAGTTGACCTCTAATTAAAATTTTATTAAGAAATCAAGAGGTTTATAATAGTTGTTACAAGAAATAAATTGTGTGAATTCTCCTATTGAATTAACAATTTATTTTGTAGAAAATTCTCTAAATGAGGTAGAGAGTTATAGTTGTAACAACAAAGTAATAATTTGGTGTTTAATTGTTTTAAATTAAATCCAAAGTATTGGGAAAGACTCCTTGTGTGGAGACGAATCTCCAAAGGAATATGATGTATTCCATGTATTCCGGCTCACTATAGTGAGAAGTCAAGGAATGTTGTTGGCATCGACCTTATGTGTTGGCAACAAAAGATGTTCTATTGGACCACCTTGAATTAAGTGAGGTTCTTAATGAAGATCCTACAAAGTTTGGTGAAAATAAGATGGATGTTTTAAGCCATGAATGCGGTTGAAGCATGTAAATTTCTTTTGCCTTTATCATGGAAGCATGGGGAATTCATTTTCAAGAACTATGTTCTTAATTAGCTCTCTGATTCTCTTTATAGTGTTTAGAGAGAAAAGGAATGACAAAAGAATTGTGGGAGTCTTTCGACTATAACAATAAAATTGAGAATGCAGGTGCAATGATTAATTGTAGGCCATTTCCCTGTTTTAAATATTAGACTCCATAGACCGTAAAAAGTCAAATTAAAGAGTTGAAATTTTTTTTCATGAAATCTATGCCGAATGGATGGTGTTTAGTGAAATTTTCAAGTGACAAATTGAAAAATTACTTTTCACTCGGAAAGATTCAAGAAGCACCTCAAAAGTAAATGAATTGAAGTGAATGTTGAGATGCTTGCTATTCATCTTTGTGTTGGAAAGAGAATAGAGTTTCAGAGAAGAAGTTGTTAACACTTCTTATAGCAAAAGCAAATGTGGTAGAGCATACCAAAATGCTTATGGCAAAGACAAAGTAGGTCAAATTTACTTGAAAAGTCAAAATTTGCCTGAAAAGTCGAATTTGTGCGGAAGACAAACTTGTTTAAAGCGTCAAACTTGTTTGAAAAGTCAAGCTTGTTTGAAAAGCCAAAATTAAGTCATGCATATATCTTTCTTGACAACAGTGGGTGTCATTAAGGATGATCATCATGATTTGAATAAATGAAATAAAAATTGTATCAACCGATGGGTTGATTTAGTGATCAATAATGAGAATAAATCTCTTTAGTTGGATCACATTCCCTCATTCAAAAAGTGATTCAACAAGATGTGAAATGTGTGTTGAGCTATATCATCACAAGTTAAGCATAGTGATAGATTGTTCAAACACATGGTAGTGATAACAATGTTATTGTTATATGTAATAAGCATTGTCTCATTGAATGGAGAAGTTGGAAACTAACTTTAAAAATGAGATAATGAGGATGAAACACTAATGCTTATAGTGTGTATATAACATGTGTTTGTACACAATATCCACCTTGTAAACTAATATCAAATGGTGTTGATGAAAGAACTAATAGCACTATTGTTATATTTAGGACTAACCCAAAATGTGGGGAGTGAGTCTACTTTGGAAAATTAAATACCTATTGAATAGATTACCCCAAGAAAATAATGTAAATTCCATATGAAGTATTGAAACGTAGGACTACGTACACTTGTGAATGTGGGGGTGGTTCGCAAAGTAGAAAGTCCAACATCAACAAAATGGATATTTGCGTACAAGATGGTGGAGTATGTAAGTAATGAGTTTTCATTGGGTTGTTTCATTGACATTGAATATATATAAAACCAAGATTGAAATAAATGGAAATCATGTACTGATGTCAAGTTCATGGAAAATGAACAAATGATACTTTGAGTGAAATAGATCAAAGTGACACTTTGAGTGAAATGGATTAAAGTGATACTTTGAATGAAATAGATCAAATTAAAGTGTGCAAGTTAGTAAAGTCACTAGATGACTTGAAACAAGCACAAAATAATGACATCAAAGCTTGATTTTACCATGAAAGAAAGTGAATTAATCAAAATGACATGAATGGAAATGTCATAGTGTTGATTAAATCTATCGAAGATATGTTGAACTTGAAAGAAGTTTGCTAATTTGACCGTTGAATTTAAAACTTCAAGAAGAACTCATGAATTTGCATTAAGCAAGTTATGATATAGTTCTTAAAAGTTTTGAAAAGGTCAAGAGATATGGGTTTAGCGGATGTTATCCTTGAAGTGAAAATTTCTAAGAAATCTAATGGATACAACTATGAGAATTGAATTGTGTTAGGGAGAAGTGGGGCCGGTTCGAGGAGAATTGTGTGAGGCTCAATTCTTAGACCCTCTCACAGAACCAGGCATTGTGTTCCATGGCCACAAATGGACATAACTGTGAGAATTGAATTGTGTTAGGGAGATACCTGTGTACGTATATGACTGGCTACACAAAAAGCTAACAGTTCAAGGACATCGTGTCTACTGATTAGCGAGTAGAATAAGTATACGTCTACAAGGGAAGGTTCAAAGGGCATTCCCATTCTTATCCTATACAGGTTTTCAACTGTTGGACTTTGTCTCCAAATTCCTCATAATTTTCATCATGTGGGGAATTGTTGGAAAAATAGTGTATTTTTGTGTATTATGTGAAGGAAATATAATTAATTTCCGTGATAAATAATTTTTCGAATGACAAACTTGTTTGTGGGTTTGTGTTCTACTCCATGAGAACATTGAGATAATGTATTCATTTGTCCAATTTGATGTTGGGATAAATGAGATACAAAGGCTTGAAGTTGATGGATTGAAATGGGGATATTGAGTTTATCCCACATTGGAAAGAAATGTGAAAGGAACCTAGTTAAAGGTTTGGGCACTTTAGTAGTGTTCAAGCTTGTATGACTTGGAGGCTCTCTCTCGCGCGCAGAGGGGGTGCAAATCATGGACCCAAATTTGCTTGGGACCATCCAACTCATGTGTGCCTGCGGACACGAATGTAGCACCAATTTGGCTTGTCCGTGCTAGCTCACCTTTTGCAATTACTTTTGATTTTTCAGTCAAATTCTTTTGTCAAAAATCAGATTCATCCCATCATATGAACTGGAATGCCAAGTGAAGGGTTTTTGCCTTATCTTATCTCTTTATCAGAATTAATTAAAGGATTAATGTTATCCTTTTGTTAATTAATTTCGGCTTATGTACAGTCCTTAGACTAGTGTAAATAGAGCTACAAACCAGTTGAAGAAAACACAGAAACATAATACAGAAAAGAGCACAATTTCTAGCAATAACCACAGCCTCTCTTTCGTTACATATTGTTCATTCCTCCTTTGGCCTCCTGCATTGCATATTCGTGCTGATACTGTCCAAGCACTTAATTCAATTCGCCGGAGTCTCTTAGTGCAGGGAAGCATCCGGTTCGTGCGAGTTATCCTGGGAGACTAGCGTCCAACAGCAACCTCAAGCACTCACTGTGAGGGGACGAATAAGTCTTAAGGACAGTGTGTTCAACACACGGCTCGGCACAAAATATTCAGTCTAGTTTTTGTTTACTTGTCTTCAGTTTATTAATTTATTTATTTATTATCTATTCTGTAATTCGAGTTCCTTTTTTGTAGAATTTTCCTAACATAAATTAGCCAAATCAACCCAAATAGTTCATGGAAGTTAACAGATACTAACATTGGTTAACATCCATTAACCATTTAGGTTGATTTGGCTAATATATGTATAGTACGCATGCCAGTTTGGTAGTTTAGATAGTACGGAGGTCAAATTGGTTGAATTCGTATTGTACGCATGTCAAATGGGTTATTTACTCATTAAGGGCCCAATATTCATGTTTTGTTTTTAGCACAGCCCCTATAATTATTGAGACGGGTCTGGACCAGACGCATATTGAGCTGAGACGGAGCTAATATTTGTTATACAGGAAAGTGGTCGCGGCAAATATGCCACAATATTTCGGTATTTTCTGCAGTTCAAATGAATATAATATGTTGGACAGAACACTTTCCCAATTCTCGTTACTGTAGCACTGAAAAATCCTTGCCGGCCTGGCCTGACCAGGAGCAAAGTGAGCAACAGCTCAAGGCCCCAAAATTTTATAAAGCTCATTTTCAGCATTTCAGATATACTAGCTCTTTATCGGATCTCAGCCATATACTCCCTCCGTCCCAACACAAGTAGTTTTCGTTTCAGGCCGTCCCAAAACAATTGAGACTGCCCAAAATTGAGATTGCCCAAAATAAAAATGTTTTAATATATTTATATTCAGCCTACCCCAACATTTAACCACACTCATTCTCTCTCTTCATTTTTCACCACTCAATTTATTCAACCAACACTACTATTTACCCCACTCATTCTCTCTCTTCATTTTCCACAACACATACATTGCTTTTCTCTTAATTATTGTGTCCACTCCTCTAAGTCCTACTTGACAGTTCTTGTGCTGCTGGGACGGACGGAGGGAGTATGCAATTATAGTCCAATAAGGCAGCTTGGTCTTAACTGTTACCTATTCGCAAGTTTTAACTGGGCTTGTCAACTTTATTAATTGGGCTTGTCAAGTCTGGCGCACAAGACTTGGTTTGTTTGGTTGAACATTTGTGTAGTGTTTCTATTTTTATTTGAATAATATTAGGGGCACAAAAACGTCACAAAAACTTGCTTACAAAATCTTAGGTGTAATAATGTTATTGGTGTTTTTAATTAGAGTGTGGAGGGTCCATTATCGATGCAACCAATAAAATATCGCCACCTCACCTTGTGAGCAAGATTTTGTGAGTTTATTTTGTGCCCCTAGCATTGCTTTTTTATTTTCCTTTTCTTTCTTATGTTGGTAGGCGTCTTTTGCTTTTTTATTTTAAGAAGTTTTGTCTTTTGTAATTGCTTTTTAATTGTTTTAATGGGTTTAATTTGCATTTTGTGTGATATTTTTTTTAAAGATTTTATATGATGAAATGGTTTTAATTTGAAGTAAGGTTGAATCAATTTTGGGTTGGTCTCCTGTAAAACGCGTTTTTCCTAATGGTTAGGAAAAACGTGTTTTTCAAAACCTCCATAAAATTTTATATTGATATCCAGAAGGCTTTATACTGATATCCAGGACCCTTCTGGCTATCACATTCAAAGGTTGGCTATCACATTCAAAGGTTCTGGCTATCAATCTCATATCCAGAATGCTTTATATTGATATCCAGAACCAGAGAACCCTTCTGGCTATCACTTTCAAAAGTTCTGGCTATCACTTTTAAAGGTTCTGGCTATCAATCTCATATCCATAAGCCTCTATATTGATATCCAGAACCGTTGAGATGTTCCGAATATTTACAAAAATGCCACCGCATTTTTTTTAAAACAAGTTTTTCCTAAGCGTTTATCAATTTTCATGGCTACAGATTTGATAGTTCCTCTTCTTGTTTTAATTTGCATTTGGTACTTCATTTCATTTATTAGAATATAATAGACTATTACATTATCACTATATACAATTAAACCAATGACGGATCTAAGAATTTTGTTTAGTGGGTGCCAAAAATTTTATTTTGCATGCACACATTATTCAAACCAATCATTTTTATTTTGCTTTGTAGTATTCAACTTATAAAAAATGTTCTAACAAATGTAGGATTATAAAATATATTTAAGAAAACATGCATCATGATTTAAACATTATTAATGTAATGATTACTTGAAACCTTTGCATTCCCTCTATTGTTAATAAAATTGTCCTATTACTTAGTTAATAACTCCCTTAATTTTGAGTAGGTCTTCTGAAAAACGTGTTTTACCTTAAGCATAGGAAAAACGTGTTTTTCAAAAGCCGCTGGCGCTTTTTTTAAAAAACAAACAGTGACATTTTCGTAAATAATTGGGAGCTTCGTAAATGTTGAGTGCTAATATTACAAAGTGCCAGTAATTCAAACTGGCGTTTATAAACATTGAAATTGACATTTTTCATAAGTGCCAGTGTTAGTGTTTAAAAGTGTCAGCCATTACACTGGCACTTTTTAAAATTGATATTGGCACTTAATAAAAGTGCGAGTGGTATTGTCAATAAGTGCCCGTGTAGATGGCTGACACTTTTTAACACTAATACCAGTATTCTAAAAATCGCTAGGCGCCCGTTAGGCGGCGAAGCCGGGCCTAGCGCCTAGGGGACTAGTTGGGGCCTAGGCGGGGCCGAGAAATTATCCCATTTTTATATATTTTTAATAATTTTAAATAAAATTAAATATACTTATCCAAACGATAGTGCTAGTTATTTTTGTTATTTATCAAAATTAATAAAGTGTTAACCCACATCACTTAGGTAGACAATTTTTAAGAGATGAAGTGCTATAAGTAGGAGTGTATGAGGCTAAGACAAACAATTTGGTACAAACTTGACTCAGAATAATAAAGCCTTTATATATAGCTCAAGATTTGAATGTGTTAGTTTGTCAAATGTATAGATGTACTGTATGTATTCTAACTTGGCCAAGGAGAAAAGAGTAGAGCTTGTGTGAATGAATTTAAAGTGGGATATTTATCCCACATCATATATGAAATGAAAATCTTAGGAATGGAGTAGTATAGAAGGAAGGGCCATCAAGTGAATGAGATATAGTCTTTGAAAACTGTTATCCCACATTGGTTGTGAAATGAAGTTTCAAAGCAAGGGAGTTGCATAAATGAAGCAACAGCCCACTCTTCATAATGGCATCAAGCCTTGAACTCGTTATCCCACATTGGTTGGGAAATAAAGTGCAATGGCTGTAAAGTAGTTTAAATTTTAAGTCACACTTGGGCCTTGAGTAGATTTTGTAACGACCCCGAAATCCGTTTTATTTATTTTAATATTTATTTTATATTTTTTTTGAGAATTTTTATTTAAAATTATGTGTGCATTTTATGTGTTGCATCATCTTATATGAGTTGCACATCTTAATTGATTATTTGTGTTAGTTAAGTAATGTTATTAGAAAGTTTGAGGCCATTGTAGAATTGGTTCTTAAGTGGTGTAGGTAATTTATGTTAATTAGGAAGACTTTAAGGGCTTAATTGCTAAAAGGGGAAACTTGGGTGATTTATTTGAGAAATTGGGTGAAACTTCTTTAGGTGACCTCCTCACCTCTTCCCCCTCCTCTGCACCATACTCCCTTTCACCTTCACTTTCCTTAAACTTAAAAACCTCCATTGAAGAAGAAGAAGAAAAGCTAGGTAAAATTTATGTTTTGTTAATTTTCCCTATTTTAATTTACTACTCCATTTTCAAATCTAATTACATATAAATGTTCAGGGTGTTGATTAGATCATATCTACCGATCAATATTATTTTTCTTGACATCTTTTCCGGAAAATAGGTAAGTTACTAATCCCCCTTTAAATGTTAAAATGGTCATAAGTATGCTTTATATGTGATAAAACAATGTTTTGGTATGTTTTATTTATACTTGTAATTTTGGGACAAAGGGAGTAGTATGAAAATGGTATTGTTGGGTGTTAGTATTGTTCTTAGGCTGAGTTTTAGCCTTTGTGTAAGTGTAGATGTTAAGTGTTGTAAGCTTTGGTAATTTTGGATTGTGAAATGAAAGGAGTAAACTTTGGTTAAGGTTTTAGGTCTGCCGGGTGATGTGGGCGGCCGCCCAAAAATGGGCATGCGGCCGCACACCTATCTGAAGGGTTTTCTTCATGGAACAGAGCATTTTGGGCGGCCGCACAGCCCTGTTTGGGCGACCGCCCAGTTATCTGGAAAAGTTTGGAGTTGTCAAACTAAGGGGTTTAGAGGTCAATCTTGGTCTAGTTTTTGGGTAGTGTCCTAAAGTAGTTAGATGATTGTTATGGATCACTAAAGTGGTAGAATTGGTTCCTTTGTGGACACAAGTGTTGTGAAATGTGAGTAATGGATTTAGTGCACATTGTTGAACACTTTGTAATGTGTTGAATTGTTCATCTTCTTGATGTGTTTGACATGGTTCCCTACATTGGAATCATTGTCCCTGATTGGTGTTTAAGCAAGTATTTCTATATGGTGCTTGCGTGTAAAGTCCAGCTGGTACTTTTGTGTGTGTTGGGCAGTGATAGGGATTATAATGGTCTCCCGAGCCAAGTACATTGTAAGGCTCCTATCATTGGTTTTCCATTTTTAAACCCCTTCCTTAGGCCAAAGGTTGGGCACTTTGGGTTATGACTTTGTGTCATTTTCCCCGTTGTTGTTGTTGTTGTTGTTTGGTTCCGGAACCCGTTTCAGCTCTTCGATGCTGCTCAGTTGATGCCTCTCAGATGGCTATGGTTTGGTTTGAGAACCTTGGCTCAGTATCCATGTATGAGTGTTCATTTCCGCTTTATGTGTTGCATGATGAGTTGGTCGTTATTTTCAACCGGTATGGGACGGTTGGCGATAGGGAGCCTTTCATATTATGTGCTATGTGCTATATGATCATTTGTGGCATTGTTCCTTTATGTTTATCATATTAGCATGTAATGTAGTTGCATTTTAGTAACTTACTGAGATTTATTCTCACCCTTTATTTGTTTACCGTTTTAGATAAGAAGGAGCCCAGGGGATAGTTCACACACACAGGGAGGACGTCGAGGAGATCTTTGGGTAAGACATTTTGGGAAGTGTTGTGTAAGTAAAGGATACATTATGTAAATGTAATACCTTTTGGGTAGTATACCCGTGACTTGGTTTGTATCATCTCTTCTAGTAGATGTTCGTGTTTGTAATTAAGTAAGTAAAGTTAGTAGTTGTAGCCAAGTGGCTTAGTACTTGTTTGTGAAAGGTTGTTTTGTGACTTGAAGTCAATGTTTTAGTATCGAGTTGGTTGTGTGAACCTTTTTATAGAAAGTATATTTCGAAAAATTTTCTCAAAAATGTTTTATGACGTCTTCCGTGCGTGTCCCGGACGTGGGGCCAAGTAGGACCACGGGTCGGGGCGCGACAGATTTGGCTTGGGCCTTGAGCGGATTTGGTTTGGCGATTTGCTCGCCTAGGCGGCGCCAAGAGCGCCGAGACAGCTTAATCGCCGCCTAGTTGCATTTCCACCTAAGGTGGCCGATTAGCCTAAAAGCGCGGCGTCATGGGTACGCCTAGCGACTAGGTGCCGCCTAGGTGGCCTCCTAGACCTCTTTTTAGAACAGTGACTAATACTGGCACTTACGATCAACACCAAACAACTTCTCGTTTATTACAAAAATGACACCGCGCCATTTTAAAACATTTTTAAAAAGGCGTTTTACGCTAACTTAGCGTAAAACACGTTTTTTTTCCTAGATTTTCACTTCTTTTTTTTAAAGGGATGAAAAAAGAAAAAAAAACAATTTTATTTAGTTTTAGAGTGAGTCTTACGAAAAACGTGTTTTTCCTTAAGCTAAGGAAAAACGTGTTTTTCTGATGCGCTGCCAGTGTTAGTATCGCAAAGTGCCAGTTACTTGACTGGCATTTTATATACATTGCACTGGCACTTGTAAAGTGCCAGTGTTAGTACTAATAATTGCCAGCCATGTATACTGGCACTTATAAAAATTTCCACTGGCAGTTATAAAAAGTGTCAGTGGTAGTGTTAATAAGTGCTAGTGTAACATGTCTGACACTTCCTAACACTGGCACTTACGATACTTCACAGTAGTTACAAAAATGCCACCGCCTATATACACTGCACTGGCACTTTACAAGTGCCAGTGTTAATACTAATAATTGTCAGCCATGTATACTGGCACTTATAAAAATTGCCACTGACAGTTATAAAAAGTGTCAGTGGTAGTGTTAATAAGTGCTAGTGTAACATGTCTGGCACTTCGTAACACTAAACTGGCACTTACGATACTTCCCAGTATTTACAAAAATGCCACCGCCTATATACACTGCACTGGCACTTTACAAGTGCCAGTGTTAGTATTAATAATTGCCAGCCATGTATACTGGCACTTATAAAAATTGCCACTGACAATTATAAAAAATGTCAGTGGTAGTGTTAATAAGTGCCAGTGTAACATGTCTGGCACTTCCTAACACTAACACTGGCTCTTACGATACTTCCCAGTATTTACAAAAATGTCACCGCCTGTTTTAAAGGCAACTTCCCAATATTTAAAAAAATGCCACCGCCTCATTTCAAAAACACGTTTTACCCTAAGATTAGGGTAAAACGCGTTTTTTACTAGTTTTTCACTTAGTTTTAATAGTAAAAAGGTAGCATTAATATTAAGTGAAGTTTGTTTGAAAGAAGGTTTGAACCTTGGACCTATGAGGCATGAGGCAATAAGGTTAAAGGTCCTATGCTAGTGATCGTGTGCATTAATTATACAGTTTATTAATATATCCACTGTTTCAAAAAAAATTGTTTGTCTATTTATTGAAATTCAGTGGGTGCCGTCGCCCCGCTCGTGTCTTAGTAAATCCGCCCCTGAATTAAACTATTATTGTTATCAATTATTTTGAATCCTAAAATTTTTTAGTTTTATATTGCTAAAAAAAATGTTCGCCGAAGTCATCAATTTGAAGTGCTTCTATTGATGATTGTAAATTCGTTTCATCATGCGAGAAGATTGCCACAGAACCGTTAGCACCAGTACGGGGAAATATCTTCTTGCGGAAATTGTGTCCAACACAAGACTTGACTTCGTTTATTTGCTCGGTTTAATTTAGTTTTCGCAATTCTAGTTTATCCTAGCTTCCTACCTCGTTAAATACGTTTTGGTTCATTTATGTTATTTGTCATTTCGTTAAGTTTTAAGAAAACCTTTACTATTGTTATAATTTTTCCTAACAATCGCAAAACTATTTACGCTTTCTTGAATTTTTTGACAAATGTAAACCAATTATTATGGACAACGGAAGGACATTATCGTTAGAAGATTAACGAGAAGAAATGTCGTTTTCCAAGGAAGGACAACTAGATGAGCGTTTGAAATTAACTGACGAATAATAACGAGAAATGCAACAATAATCATGCATGTGGTTCATGGGACGGACTTTTAATTGAAGGTATATTTTCAATTATAGTTATTATTATTTGTTGACCCCACATAAAAGGAAAATATAAGAATGAATTTCAAGATTCATAATTTTTTTTATAAATACCTTAAAATGTGGGTATCTTACTCAAGTTGAAATACTAAGCCACAATAAGAATTGATATATTCTTTAAAGAATACATTCCTTTGAAACAAAAGGAAATACGTAAGTTTTGGTAATGGAACTATGTAATTGCAAATTGTTCACCTTGTGTAGAAGAATAAAAGACGCAATTAGAGGACAAAATTGTTAACTTATTAGTCATAATTTTATTTGTTAGAAAATAAATGGAAACTGTTAAAAAGCGATTAACATTAAATAGAGTTCATTATCCATACAATACATGAGAATTGATATATCTCCAGAACACGAACCGTTGGGTTAGAGATGCAATGAATTTATTTGAAAGATAAACTCTAGAAAGATAGACTTTCAAGAGTTATAATCTAAAGCGTTGAAATTTCAAAGATAAATTCTAAAGAGAGACAATCTTGAGAAATTATGAGACTAAACCTTAAAGAGAAAGACTCTTAAAAGGTTATAGAAAATGATTCTTGAAAGAAGAATCTCGAAAGACAGATTCTTGAAATAAGAATCTCGGAAAGGTAGATTCTTGATTGGTAGACTCTCGAAAGATAATTCTGAAGAGATTGACCCTCAAATCTAGAAAGTAGATTCATAAGAGGTAGAATTTGGAAAGGTAGAATATTGAGAGATAGACTCTGTAAAGGTAAACTTTTGAGAGGCAGACTCTAGAAAGGTAGACTCAGAAAGTCTGACCACTTAGAGATGTTTACCACTCGGAAAGTTTGACCATTCAGAGATGCTGACCACTTGGAAAAACTGACCGCTTAGAGAATTTGATCATTCAAAGAGACTGACCAATTTAAAGAATCTAAAAGTCGGATAGTAATTGTATTTAATCATTTGAAAAGTATAGTCAAAGTACGTGGTAGTACTATAAGATATACTTGTGATTATAGATTACTATATGTGAGATATGCAATAGTATGATTGGTTATCCGGCACAGGTGAACTCTGAATCCACAAGTGAACTCTGAATCCACAAGTGAAAATGTGTTCACAATAGGTGGATGAGCAATGTCATTGAAATCTTCCAAGACAACTGGATAACTTGATTCAATAAGGAGTCTTTAGAAGATATTCCTTGTTGGAACAATTTTATGCTTAAATGCATTGTGATGACAATGCGAAATATGAAAATGCATAAAGTATGGTAAGTCTAGACATAATGGTCATAAATCAATACCATAAAGCAATTGATCTCAAATAGTACTATCACAATCGGTTATGTGAAATCAAAATCGGATCCGTATACCAAAGGGTATGAACAGGAGATCAAATTGTTTGGTAAGGGAAACGAGGTTAAAACCCACGCAACAAAAGAAATCTATAGCAGTAACTCAACCATCATGAGTGGAGATACCACAAACTTGGTTCAATGATACAACTAACTTATGGATATTCTAGTAGTGCACTTGTGACTCATTATAACCTATTCTCATAAGCCATCTAAGTGCTAAAACTCTGCTGACGTGTGTTAAGGGTAAGCTTAAAATATTTTAATGATTCCTATACCTACATGGTGGAGTATGGAAGGATACTCTTTATAGGAGATCACCTATATAATTATATAGGTGAGAAGTAATAAGGCCGCTTCAAATTGAACACTTGTGAAATCAAGCACGGTCCAGGGATGAAATGAACAAAACGTGAGAACAAAATGTGTTAGAGCTATTATTGTGTAAGTACTATTGTCTTGGTATAAACTATACAGCCACCAGTTCAAAGCATCGCGCTACTAAGTGGCTAGTATATCTGATAGTATTTTACTAAGGAAGGTTCAACCACAAGCTACTATCCCGTTGCAATAATAGTTCGCCGAAACTTCCGGACGAGTCTGCATTCATGTGGGGATTGTTGGAAATTTTATTTTGAGAAATTGGTGTTGGCCAATTTTTTATCAAACATTTTTTGTAAATGAATACAAGTTGCAATGTATTTTATTTTCTCAAAATCATTTTAGATGAATGAAAATTAATGATGAAAGTATGCAACTTTTAATGTTTTTTTGAAGAGGTATGGACAAATTCAATGTATGTGAATACTTTCACAAGGATGATGAATTTGTATGATGAGATTTAATTGAATTGCCCAAATTTGATATATCTAGAAAACATGTCTATTCATATAAAGACATTATACATCTTGAAACATTATAAATAGACCCTCATTTTTTGTCATTTATCATCCAATTCACATTTGAGAAACATAATTCAATGGAATTATGTGAAATATTCTTAGAATTCATGTGAATTCTCAAAACATCTATTAGAAAATAGAATATCTTATTGCATAAATCTTCTTCAATGTCTGGAACTGTCAAACACAGTTATGTTCGCCGAAGTCATCAATTTGAAGTGCTTCTATTGATGATTGTAAAGTCGTTTCATCTTGAGAGAAGATTGTCACAGAACCATTAGCACCAGTAGTTTCCTGCCCCGTTAAATATATTTTGGTTCATTTAAGTTATTTGTCATTTCATTAAGTTTCAAAAAATCTTTTACTATTATTATAATTTTTCATAACATATTTCATTATCTCATATGGTATCAGTAGTAGCGATCCAAAAATCCCTAAATTTTTCTTCATGGCCTCAACCGAGTCCTCCCTCCTTATTCCGAATTCCGCCGAGCCCAGTGGCCGGTAAGCCACTTGTCGCCAGTGGCGAATCCAGTGTGTCGCCAGGGTACGCAGCTGCATACCCTGGGTTTTTTCGAAAATTTTACCGAGAATTTATAAAAAAAAAAATAAAAAATAAAAAATTATAAAGGTGCAAAGTGTTATTTTTGAAAGAATAGAGGTGCAAAGTGTTAATATGAGTTAAGTTAAATTTTGTAAAATTAGAATTTCAAAACAGCCCTCCCGTTTTCTCTAATGTTTGCCGCTGGAAGGTTAATTTCATCAGTCGATCGATCGGGATTTGGGAGAGAGTTGAGAGAGCGACGGCGAAAGCGAGAGAGGGAGACGATCGATTCATACAGCAGCACTTCTCCTTCCTCTGGTGGTGTCGCCGTGTCCAGAGCTCCGCGCACGGCGCATCGGCTTCTCCTTCCTTCCCCAGAGCTCCGCGCATCTCTGGCAATGTCTCAAAAAGGTATTTTTTGTAATTCAATTTTAGGGTTTTAAAAATTAAAAATTGATGATTTGGGGATTTATTTAGCAATTGTTGTTATAATTTATGATAGGTAAGCAATCTAAGCTTTATGGATTCTTCACCAAATCATCAATTTGTGAATGTTGTAAACGGCCCCAAATTTTGATTATGTTAATGCAAACTTGCTTATACGTGGTTTTCTTAACAGAAAGAAGCCGAGGAAAATAAAGAAAAGAACAATTCCGGGGGTGAATCGAGCAGACCACAAGGTCACGGAAACACAAGCAGGTATTTTGATGCCTGAAAATATGTTTATCGAATGCAATGGACTGAATTCTAATTATAAAGTAGCTATTACTCGAGTTAAACACCTTTTTAGTCCTTAACCTATTGGATTTTTTTTTTTATAAAGAAAAGAACAATTCCGGGGGTGAAAATATGTTTATAAAGTAGCTATTACCCGAAAAACTTGCATGCCCTGACCTACAATCCTAGATTCGCCACTGCTTGTCGCTATCTCTATCAAAAGCTATTGGTAAATATGAGTTTCTCTTTATTTCAAAGTATTCTTGTGGCTCTCTATAGTTTTGTCAGTCATTCTTGCTGGGACTGGTAAGTATGCTTCTCCGACCTTGAATGGGAATAAATTGAAATAGCACCAAGATACTTATAGTTGTAAAGCGATTAATAAATACCAAATAGACTAAATTACCCGTTTAACTATTCAAGTTCTTAAGCAATTAAATGTTTTTACAATAACAACTACCTAATCATAAATAAATGTAGTTGTAGCACATGATCTCTGATCTCATCTTCTTCTTCTCTGTTCCTCTTCATCTTCTTCTTTCAATTTTCCAATTCTCCGTTCGGTCTCTGGTTAGTGTTTCTGAATCCCCTAATTTAAACATTAATCATTAATTCAATGATTAATGTTTAAATTAGGAGAAATTTCTTGCTTTACAATAATAATTAGATTTGATTAATTTCTAGATTTGTAGTTTTTTTTTTTTTTTTTTTTTTTTCTAGTTAAAACTTTTAAATAAATCATGTTGTCTCACTTCTCGTTCTATTATATGCCTTCTCCCCTTTGTTGGGAGCCTCTGCCTCTTCTCCTCAGTGAGAGCCTTAGAATGGTTATTATATTTGTTCTTGGTGCAATGCTTGAGATGTTTGGTTGCGCATTTAGTGCAAACTCAAATGCGTCACTATCTTGTGTTTTCAAAGCCAAATTCTTACAATTCAGGGGTTTACTAAAGGCCAGTGTTGAGATGTGTCCAAGTTTTACTTGGAGAAGCATTTGAGCATCACATATTATGGTCCAAGAACATTTATTGGAGATTTGGTTCGGGGTTGGCTATCATCATTCGAGATGTGTTGTTAGAGACAATTATCTCACATCGGGAATTAAATAGCCATGTATTGACTATATAAAGATCCTGGGCTATTCCTCCCATTGCCAATTGGTTTTGGGATGAAATTATGTGTTGTTTTCTTCAAAAATAAATAAATAAATGTAGAGTATGTAAAATATGTCAAACTTTTATGAAAATTGTAAAACTCCAAGTATTTTAGAACAAAAAATTTCTTCTAAAACTGCAAGTGCAGTTTTATGGGATGAAAGAGTAATAAATTTGGATGTTATTGAGATGGAGTGGGATGCGATTTCGGACCGAATTAGAGCAACATTGAAATCAAGATTTGTACAAAAGAAATTTGTGGATATGAATGTCGTTGGAAAATAGGTCCAACCATTACTCTTTGCATTAGTTGTCATATTTAAATTGAAGGTAATAATATCAACTGCGTAGAAGTTAAGCATGGAGAATTGTACCCTCTCCAAAAATACTTGTAATTTTAAGACTTTCAAAATTAAAAATGTAACCAGTATTCATTTTAAAGTAATTTAATCATCTAGATAATAATTTGTTTCCATTAATTATTCCATAATCATAAATAAGAGTTTTTTTTTGATAAACAACTACTTCTTCCGTTCCATAATACATGTCGTTTTAGACTTCTTCAAATATATTATTAAAGAATGCAACTAATATAAGTAAAGAAGTCTCATGTACCCCTAAAATTATTCAATTACTTAAACAATTAAACACTAGTACAAGATGTAGCTCTCTATTATAAATAAAAGTATAATTGTTATATAACAGCAAAAACATAAAATTTTGGGCGAAACTAGTTTTCTATAAGTTATAAAAAGTCATGTTTTTATAGGGTTTAAGGTTTAGGGTTTAAGTAGGGGTGGCAAAATGGGTGTTTTGGGTGTATCCATTAAAGTTAAAATATCCGGATATCCAATGGATTTTTAACTTTAATGGGTAAACCCAAAACACCCATTTTGCCACCCCTAGGTTTAAGGTTTGAGGTTTAAGGTAAAATGTTTAGGGTTTAAGAGTAATATTGATATATTATAAAGTGGATTTTTATAAATTATGGAGAAACTAGTTTTCCTCCAAAACCTACTCGTTTTAGACGGAGGGAGTATAAATAATTGTGAGACCAATTTTACAGAGGGAATAGTGAGGCAGTCCTATTAATGGGACACTTTAATTGGCTCATGATTTATATATAACCCCAAATTAAAATAGCACTAAATTGTGGCCAAGGGAGGTTTTCATATCCACGTGATGTGAATTTTTTTCTCAGGCATTACTCTTTGAAGCTAATTATGTCAACTGCCTATAAGTTATTAAGTGTAGCCTAATGGTGGCCTGGTCGTTCTGAACAGAAGGGGCTCTGGTTATTTAAGGAAAAAAATATATCCTATTCAATAGCAAAATATTTGAGGGATCGGAATACTATTTTGGAAGGGATTTCGAACCGCTCCAACGAGCGGTTAGCTCCACCCCGGTCCACTCAATGGTGGAGATTAGAGCCACCTCATTTTTTTTTGTTCGGCGGATGATATGTGTCCGAGCTCGGTAGGACCCACAAAAAATTGAAATCATTTTAGCCGCACAGATGATGAGCTCGCCTATGTGGCCTTGATTGGAGCCGTTAGGTGGAGGGGTGGAGCTAATTTGGGTCGAGCGGTTCCGGGGTTTGGAAGAGGTTCTCACTTTAATAGACAGAAATTGACCAAATAACTCAAAAGTTGACCAAAATAAATCAGATAATTGTGCACGATATACCTTGAACCGAAATTCCCAAATGCTCTCACTGGCCAAGCTAGGTATTGTGTTACTTTATTATTATGGGGCAATTGCCCATAAGTGATCTTTTTTAAAAAAAGAAAATTACAAATAAGAGTCAATATTTTGGGGACAGTTCGTAAAAACGGGTCCGATGTTGCAGATTTAGCGATTACGAGTCCAAACCTACCAAAAGTTAGCAAATAGAAGTATTTTTTCGACGTAAATGTTTAAAATTCAGTAAAAGTGACGTGTGCATGTGCTGAAATCAATATTTACCTTCTTCCTTCTTCTTCAGTTCAAGGGTCTGGAAACTCCAACCCACACCACATCCCCTTGCTCTTGAAATGTCATCACATTGGCTCTCTCTATCACAAACCTCAACCCCCAAAATCAAATGCACCACACCACCAACGCCATCTCCTTTTCAGTCGAAGACCCCTCCAACAATTTCGAATGGCCACCCTCACTACGATTAGTGGAGGATGTAGGATTGAATTTCCAAATAATAGCTTTTTAAAAAAATAATTACCAAAACAACAACTCTAAAAACTTATTTACCAAAGTAACACTTTTTGCTAAAACCGGAAGTGGGATTTCCGGTTTTAATGTTGAATCCGGAAGTCCCACTTCCGGAATTGACTTTTTCCTTTTTTTTTTTTTTTTTTTTTTTTGCGAAATCTGATTTTTTTTTTTTTTTTTTTTGAATCCGGAACTGGTATTTCCGGTTTTAATTTTTTAATTTTTTTTTTTTGAAATAACAAAAAACATTAAAGCAATTCTATAGGATGTTTATTTGTTTAATTTGGACTTAAATTGAATGAGTTATGGTTGCTCAAAGTTGAGTATTTAATCAACAATTCAAATTTTTTCATGATTTTGAAGGCTGTTTTTGACATACTTAGACTAGGATTTGGCGAAAAGTGTTAAACAAATTTTGTTGTACTCTGTATGATCTTTCTATAGAATGTTTATTTGGTTAATTTGGACTTAAATTGAATGAGTTATGGTTTCTCAAAGTTGAGTATTTAATCAAGAAAAGGTAAGCATGTTTATTCTGTTTCCTTACTGTTATATACTCCCTCTGTCCATGAATAAACTTTTAGTTACTTTTAAATAGGGGTGGCTTGGTTGGTATACCAAGTGTATTTTGCCTATACCGTGTACCAACCAAATTAAGCATGGTACAAGAAAATGCATACCATTACCAACCATCAAAGTCGGTATACCAACTTATTGGTACGGTTGGTACTTGGTTGGTATGGTCGGTACGTGGTACTCTACCAAGTATGAATTGAAGTACTAAATAATAAAAAAAAATGTTATTTGAACAATTTTTTGCATTTTTCATTAATTAGTGAACAATATAAAGAACAAAAGGTGAACCATGCATTTAAAAATGGTAAAAGCAAACATGCACTACAATTTTATTATACAATAGAAAATAAATCAATTTACTGGAGATTTTTACAACTTGACTTGTGAGGAACTTTCACATAGAAATACATGTAATGGAAAAAATAGTCTTTAAATAAAAAACTAAATATACATCTCAACCAATCAAAGGTCATCAAGGTATATAATTAATAATTTAACATATTTTTTTTAAATTAATGTTGGTACTTGGTATACCAACCAAAGTCAAATATTCATACCGTGTACCGACCAAATTTTCAAAGTTGGTACGGTATACCAACCAAAATAAGATATTTATACCATGTACCAACTTTTGGTATACCAATTGCGTTTGGTACGGTTGGTACATGGTTGGTTGGTTTAGATTTGTACCATTGGCCACCCCTACTTTTAAATATCTTGATGAGAATCTAAAAATTGGTATTGATAATTTATATTAGTGTATCAATGATATTTTTTCATTTTCATTAGGATAATTAAAAGCAGCCTTAATTATTGCTCAGAATTCCTTCGTGAGGGAGTATACAAACACACACACACACCCCGATATGTGTGGTTTTTTTGAAAGCACCGATATGTGTGGGTTGAATTGTATTACTCCCTCTGTCCTCCTAAATGAGTGTCCGTTTTCAGGATCTTTTTGTCTCAAAATGAGTATCTTTTTTGACATAACCTTGTCACTAAATGTTTTTTTTTTTTGAAAAAAAATATTCACGGGTCTCTTTATACTTGCAAAAAGTAAATGTTTGCAAATAAGATTACAAGGTTATATATGAATCTTTGCCACCAAATTGTACGAAAAAGTGAGTCTCTTAGAATGAATGAAATTACAGAGGTAGTATGACATTAGCTACGACTGTGAAAGAAAAATCTATATTTATTCCTTTAATTGAGTTTTCAAAATATGGTCACACAGTTTTGCATTTGTTGATTAAATACTCAATTTTGAGCAACCATAACTCATTCAATTTAAGTCCAAATTAACCAAATAAACATTCTATAGAAATATCATACAGAGTACAACAAAATTTGTTTTAACACTTTTCGCCAAATCCTAGTCTAAGTATGTCAAAAACAGCCTTCAAAATCATGAAAAAATTTGAATTGTTGATTAAATACTTAACTTTGAGCAACCATAACTCATTCAATTTATGTCCAAATTAACCAAATAAACATCCTATAGAATTGTTTTAATGTTTTTTGTTATTTCAAAAAAAAAAAAAAAAAAAATTAAAACCGGAAATACCAGTTCCGGATTCAAAAAAAAAAAATAAAAAAAAATTAGATTTCGCAAAAAAAAAAAAAAAAAAAAAAGGAAAAAGTCAATTCCGGAAGTGGGACTTCCGGATTCAACATTAAAACCGGAAATCCCACTTCCGGTTTTAGCAAAAAGTGTTACTTTGGTAAATAAGTTTTTAGGGTTGTTGTTTTGGTAATTATTTTTTTAAAAAGCTATTATTTGGAAATTCAATCGAGGATGTAGGGTTCACATGGGTGAACCCAGGATTTGTCACTAGTGGGTGTGCCAAAATAGAAAATTATTTCGCATATTAATAGCATTCAACCCTAATATAATTCCGTGTGACGATTTTTATAGAAAAACGACAAAATAAAATTTAAAAAACTATAAAAAATGAGAAATATTTCAAACTCTTGGATCCCCTTTATATTCATCACATTTTCGATATAGTTAATTAAAATCCATACGAGATCTTATCTTAAATTGCATATAAAAAATATAAGTTCTACGTTATTAGATATTAAAACAAAAAAATATTTGTGAAGCACTTTATAGAATTTAAATTTAAATTGAAAGAAATTACTTATCCTCATTTTTTGATTCTGTGTTTTTTTAATGCGATAAGCTAAATTATTATTGAAGTAGTTATAATTTCTAATTTCTATTCTTAAAAAAGATGAGGAAAAAGAAATAAACTTTAATGTTATATAATCCTTCAATCCCAAGTTAAAGGATGGGAAAGAAAGAAAAGGTAATTCAATTTTGATAATGAAGATAAAATACCTATATTTCTTCCATCTCAAGTGAATAGATTGTAAGTGCAGAATGTGGTGATACCAGAAGTGATAACCACACCTTCCCAGTGCTGCCGACGGGCAAACTTTATTATATTTGTATATTTGCTTCATAAATAATTGCTGGACTAATAACTAATATTTGTGCAAATTTATTGTTTATGTTGGTCCAATTTTCAGGTATAATATATGCTAGAATAATGCATGGAAGATAAAAAGAGAGTTATGAATAAAAAGGATTTTATTCATAACACATGGGAATTCCTCAACAACAAACACATGGGTAATTGACCCATTCAACATCTGAGTTTATGGAGGAGAAAGTACAAGGCGCTGAAGCTAGGAAGTACAACAAGGCGAAGCACAAAACTTGGGCACAAAGAATTTGTTCCTACAAATTAGGAAATGTGGGAATTATCCTCCCCAAGGCTCGGCCAACTAACTCCATCTCTCTACCACGTTTTTGTGACCCATCTCAGCCATTATTGGAGTGTTCTCCAAGTCCAAGAAGTACTATAAATAGATGAGGAAGTGAAGATGGAACTCAAGGCAATCACAACACACTTACCTCACACAAAAGTCTTTACACTTTTCCTTGTTTCCTTATAAATTCCCAAAATACTTTTATGTTCTTGTACCGAGTTTTATAAAAGTCTTGGCTAGGTTAGGAATTGTGTTATAGACTTAGTTCGTTCCTAGAAGCTTTCGTTGTAATAGCTTTAGGAATTTTCGACCTTGTAATTCACTCTTATTATTAGTGAAGGTCTCGCCTTTTGAGGCATCCCTCAAGATATATAATTTATATATCTTGAGAAAAGTATTTTCTTGTGTGATTTTTCCGCTGCAACTCTTTCCAGAATTTTTTTTCTGTTTGTGTGTGTGAGTGCTGGCAGAAGTGATATCGTTGCAGTGACAACACTTTGGATATCACTTCCTTTCTGACTTAAGCCTTGACCCTGCATTTACAATTGGCACCAGAGCTGGTTACTTGATATACTAAGTACCTCGGTCCAGTGTGTCATGGCTTATGATCCTGCAAATCCTAATAAAAAAAGAATCCCTGTTCTTGATGGTTCGAATTACGCCTATTGGAAGATCCGCCTTCGTTCGTATATCAAATCAATTGATATCCGGGCATGGCGATCTATTGTGAATGGTTATTCTGTTCCATTGTTGCCACCGGATGAGGATGGTGACGTTCAAGTCAAGCCTGAATCCGAGTGGACAAATGAGGAAAACGCTCTAGCTGGTTTTAATGAAAAGGCACTTAATGCCATTTATGAGTGGGTTGATATGCATATTTTTAAACTCATTCAAAATACTCCCACTGCTAAGGAGGCATGGGATACTTTACAAAGATTTTGTGAAGGGGATGATAGTGTGCGTGAAACTAAGCTTAGGAGGCTCACTAGTCAATTTGAAAGATTGAGGATGAGTGAAAATGAAGATATCTCTTCATATTTTGAAAAACTTTTTGATATTGCTAATGAATGTCAAGTTTTGGGTGAACCTTTTACAAATAAACAACTTGTTTCAAAAGCAATTAGAACTCTTCCCGAGCGCTTCAATATTAAAGTGTCATCTATTGAAGAGGCTCACAATCTTGCAACCATGGATATTAATACTTTGATGAGCATTTTGCAAAATTTTGAACTAAATCTCGCTGATCAAAGTGATGCGATTAAAGGCAAAAATGTTGCTTTAAAAACTCTTCCTTCGTCTAGTGTAAAAGATGAGGAAGATGAGGTTTTTGATGAAATGGATGAAAATACTAGTGTTGCTTTACTTGCTAGGAAATATAACTCTATGTTAAGAAAATTCAACAAAGAAAATGTGCAGGTAAAAGCAAAGGAACAACAAACCAAGGTGTATGATTCGATGCCAAGGAGGACACTCCCAACCACTCAGAAGGCGAATCCAATTCGAAGGGCGTCCTCAGATCAGTCGAGCTCCAATCCCAGTTACCTCGACTCCATTCAATGTCATACTTGTTCAGGATGGGGTCACTATGCCAATGAATGCGCAAATAATTTGAGGAAGAAGGGTAAGAGCTTGTGGGTGTCTCTAAGTGATAATGAAGAAGAAGGAGTGGACCATGCTCAAGAACCAGACGAGACAACTATGTTTGTCACTGTTTGTGACTCGAACACAGAAAGTGCTGTCCCAAGTGATAACCCAAGTGGGATAACACCTGTGATAACACCCAGCAGGTATAATGATTTCAATTCTGATAATGCTGTTTGTTTTGTGGGGTCTATTAACATGGATGCAGGAAATTCCCAAAAGGATGCTGAGATGAATAAGGATGATCTCATAAGAGGATTGAGGAACCTTTATGAGGACATCCTTGAAGAATACAAGAAGGAGCATAGTATGGTGCAATTCTTGACCAAAGAAACTCAGCAACTAAGACTTGGCGTGGCTACTCTAGAAATCGAGCTCACAAAGAAGGATGCTGAGCTTGCAAAAGTCACGGCCAAATTGTCCCTCGCCGAAACCACACTTAAGAAACTCAACACGGGGTCTACCAAACTGAATGAGATCCTCATGTTAAGTAAACCTCTCAGGGCAGGTATTGGTTTTCAAGATTCTTTAGATAATATTATCTCTTCTTTGTCTTTGGAAGATAATCAAACATGTTTTGTAAATGAACGTGGAAATGATAATGATTTTTCTTTCAAAAACTCGGATAAGAGGAAGGTGTGTACCTTTTGTCACACTACTGGACATTTTAAAAACAAAAGTCATACCTTTATGAAAAGAAATCTGTCCAGTTCCTCAGTGTTACCTGAAGTGTTACCCATCACTTCCGATATCACTGCTTATCAGAGAAACAAGAATCAAAGTAAGAAAGAATGGAGACCTAAAAACAATCAAAGATGTGATGTTGTTTTTACTGCTTTAAGAACTAATGTTGAAGGTTCATGGTATTTTGATAGTGGGTGTTCACGTCACATGACGGGAACAAAATTGTTTTTGAAAGACTATGAATCTGTTCTTGGAGGTAATGTTACTTATGGTGGTGGTAGTAAGAGTAAGATAATCGGGAAAGGAACTTTAAATGTGTCCGGTTTCCCCGCTTTAAAAAATGTTTTACATGTAGATGGTCTTGTAGCTAATTTAATTAGTATAAGCCAACTTTGTGATGACAATTTAGAGGTAAAATTCAACAAAAATACCTGTGAAGTCTTTGATCGTACTAACAAGTGTGTGATGTCAGGTACTAGATCAACCGACAATTGTTATTGTGTGGAAGACAAACAGGTATGCAACTCCGTGAGAATTGATGTCACAACCTTATGGCACCAAAAGTTAGGACATGCAAATTTTCGAAACATTGAAAAGATTATTAAACTTGGTGCTATTCAAGGTGTTCCTAATTTAGATTTCAAAAATAAAATCATTTGTGAAAGTTGTCTTAAAGGCAAACAAACTCGTGTTGGCCACAGTGCTACCCAATACCATGAGCAGTACTCTGGAACAACACATTGTTTTCAACTTTTACATATGGATTTAATGGGTCCTGTTGAAGTCGATAGTTTGGGTGGTAAGAAATATTCTTTAATAGTTGTTGATGATTTTTCTAGATTCTCTTGGATCTTTTTCTTAAAAGAAAAATCTGAGGCATTTGAAAAGTTTAGAATCTTACACTCAAAAATCAAAAACATGTTTTGTGCTTCTGTTTCTCGTATAAGATCCGATCATGGTAAAGAATTTGAAAATACTTCTTTTTCTTCCTTCTGTGAGAAAATGGGAATCCACCATGAATTCTCGGCACCCAAAACGCCTCAACAAAATGGGATTGCCGAAAGGAAAAATCGGACTTTACTTGAAATGGCCCGTGTAATGTTGTTCTCTAAACAAATTTCTAAAAGATTTTGGGCCGAAGCACTAAATACCGCTTGTCACACCGCTAATAGAGTTTTCTTAAGACCCGGTACCACTATGACACCTTACGAGATTTTGAAAGGCAAGAAGCCTAAAGTTCACTATTTTCATGTTTTTGGGTGCATGTGTTACATTTTAAATGACCGGGATCAATTGACTAAGTTTGACTCTAAAAGTGATAATGCAATTTTTCTTGGATACACTCAAGATAGTCGAGCATATAGGGTATATAACCTAAGGACAAAAACTATCCAAGAGTCAGTTAACATTGTTTTTGATGACTTGTTGAGCAATACAGGTGAAGGACCACAAGAATCTCCCTTGATCCTGTCAGACGAGCTGACTAAAAACAGAGGGAATCCTGATTCTGTTGATGAAGCAGGTGCTGACCGGAGTGATAACACTGTTGAGACAACACTTCCGGTATCACCTGATTCCAGTACCGCTGCTGAAACAGAACAAGAAAATCCAGAAGGTGCAGAGGTTCATGAAGTTATAAGGAGGGATCCCCCAGCCAGAATAAGAAGGAATCATCCTTCTACACAAGTAATAGGGGAAGTAAATGAAGGAATTCAAACGAGGAACAAAGAACCTGTCAATTATCGAGATATGGTAAGGTATGTGTGTATGTCTATCACATATGCTCAGGTAAAACACTCTTGTTTTATTTCCTTCGTTGAGCCTAAGAATGTGATTGAGGCCCTAAAAGATAATTTTTGGATTCAAGCTATGCAAGAGGAGCTTGAACAATTTACCCGAAATAATGTTTGGACTTTAGTTCCCCGTCCCGCTAATACTAATGTTATTGGGACTAAATGGATTTTCAAAAACAAAAGTGATGAAACGGGTAACATTGTTCGTAATAAAGCTCGTCTTGTGGCTCAAGGATATACACAAGTCGAAGGTATCGATTATGATGAGACCTTCGCACCTGTGGCTAGAATTGAGTCCATAAGACTCCTCTTGGCTATAGCTTGCTACCTTAAAATCACATTGCACCAAATGGATGTGAAAGGAGCGTTTTTGAATGGATATATTGATAAAGAAATATATGTTGAACAACCAAAAGGTTTTGAAGATCCATTCAAACCACACCATGTTTATAAGCTTACAAAAGCATTATATGGCTTGAAACAAGCTCCTCGAGCATGGTATGGACGCTTAACTCAATTTTTGTTAGATTATGGTTTTATTAGAGGAGAAGCCGATAGGACTTTGTTTATCTTGAGAAATGGTAAAACTCTTGTCATAGCTCAAATATATGTTGATGACATTGTTTTTGGCTCCACATCAGAAACCTATTTGAAAACATTTGTGGATGCCATGTCATCAACTTTTGAAATGAGTATGATAGGGGAACTAAACTTTTTCCTTGGATTGCAGGTGAAACAGTCGAATGAAGGGATCTTCATCTCTCAGAGCAAGTATGCGAAAAGTTTAGTAACAAAGTTCGGGTTGGAGCATGCCAAGGAGTCTAAAGTACCAATGGGTTCGACACTGAAGTTGGGAAAGGACCAAGTTGGGGGGGATGTGGATCCAACCCTATATCGCTCAATGATAGGTAGTCTCCTCTATCTTACCGCAAGTCGTCCTGATTTAATGTTTAGTGTGTGTGTATGCGCACGATATCAAGCCAGTCCTAAACTTTCCCACCTAAATTCTGTCAAAAAGATTATCAAATATGTGTCGGGGACGAGTAATTTAGGAATATGGTTTTCTAAGGATACTAATACCAATCTTGTTGGTTTTAGTGATTCTGACTGGGCGGGTGACATGGATGATAGGAAAAGTACTAGTGGGGGGTGTTTCTTTTTGGGTAATAACTTAGTATCATGGTATAGTCGTAAACAGAACTGTGTCTCCCTCTCGACTGCTGAATCAGAATATGTAGCAGCCGGGAGTTGTTGTTCTCAACTTATTTGGCTAAAACACATGTTAGATGACTATGGTCTTGAGAGTAACACTTTGACCATGTACTGTGATAACTTGAGTGCAATAAACATTTCAAAAAACCCGGTTCAACATTCCCGCACTAAACATATTGATATTCGTCACCATTTTCTAAGAGACTTGGTTGAAAAAGATTTGATAAACATAGAGCATATTGATACAAAGTATCAACTTGCTGACATTTTTACTAAGGCCCTTGACCATGAGAGATTTTCAAGTTTGAAAAGATCTCTTGGTCTTTGTATTTTTTAAGTTACTGTTTTCAAGTGTTACCCTGAGTGCTGTCATCACTTCTGGTAACACTGTATAAAAATAAATAAATAAATAATAATAATTGTTTTTTCAGTTGTTTTTCGTTTCAAGCCCTCGAGGCGGCACATGCTGACCTTTTTGTTTTGGTAGGTTTATACTTGGTTAACATGTTTGTCAAAATTCCCTTTGTACTCAAAAGTGACAAAGTCACTAATTTTGGTGATAAAATAAATTTTAAAGGCAAAAAGCACTTATAATATTTCCTTAGTAACTCGGGGCACGGCGCTCGCTACGACGATGCACTCTTGCCAAAAGGAGATATTTTCTAGTGATTTCGTACTAAGTATTAGGAACATGGAGTTCGCTACTACAGTGTATCCTACTTGAAAGGTGCAAATCACTAAAGTATTCTTTACACTTTATAAGGACTCGGAGCACGGAGCTCGTTACTACGATGCTATCTTGTAGATATTAAAGTGTAAATTATACTTATTTTAAAAGTGCTTAAAGATGAAGAACAAGCTTATATATTGTTAACTTCAAACATGCATTTAAGGCTTGCTATGCCTCAAGTGTTTGAAAATGAAAAGCTTGTTTCTTAGCCTCAATTGCTTATTATATAGAAGCTTAACAATGTGCCTCAAGCGTTGATAATGAGGATTGTTTTGCATTATGTTCTTTAAATATAAAAAGTTTTTATCAAAGGGATATTTGACTTATGTGTTCTCTAAAGTGTTACCCTCATTGCCAATAACACATTAGTATGTGCCACATTAATTTTTTTTTTCGGATTTAATATTTAAATTTTGAAAGTCCGAAAGTCCTTTATAATTTGTGGAGTTTTTGATTTTCAAAAAGTCTTTATTAAATTCCTTTTATTTTATTTTTGGTGAATTTGGTTAAGTAACTTCATCCTTAAAAGTAAATCAAACTCAAAAATTAAGGATGTAGTCACCTAGGCCGAATTTATTTTCTCTATTTTATTTTTCGTTTTATTTATTTAAAAAAAAAAAAAAAAAAGGCTTTTTGGGATAATGGCCGGTTGGTTATTTTAAAATGGGGGAGTGATAGAGATAATAGCTAACTAAGCTAGAAAATAGGGGGAGTTGAGTGTTTTTAGGAATAAGAAGAGTTATCTAATAATGGGTATTTAGTTTTCTAAACTCTCCTCCCTCCTCATACTCACCGATCTCCTCTCTTGCCTCTCTATTTCTCGGGTTGTCAAAAACCCTAGAAATCCCTCTCCAAAAATTCTTCCTTCTCTTCTCAAATCATCAATGGCTTCACCATCCAAAGCAACCACCGAGCCAATGGAAGTCTCTCCAAGTATGGGTGAGGCTAGATTTTTCTCTCCTATGGAGACATCACCGGCGACAACACCGGTAACATCACCGCCAAATTTGGCAATTGTGGTGTCCAATCCGCCTCCCATTCCGGTTGCACAAGCCCGTCCAAGCTCGGTTCCTTCCCAACCAGTTGCTCCGACCACCAAAGCCGTCAAGAAAAAGCGGAAATCACCGCCTCAACCACCGCCAGTTCAAGCACTCAAAAAGAGGACTTCAAGCAGACTTCAGGCAATTTTCAGAAAGTCAACCTCCAATACTCCTGATGATCCTGTTGATCTTTCAGAAAGTGAGTCTCAAAGTTTGTCATCTCCCCATGCATCCGACGAGAATTACTCGGTTGAGAAAGAAGCCTCTGAAAACGACTTTGATAAATGGGTTGATGATCAAGAAGATACTGAGACATTGGCTGCTGCTGCACAAAGATTGCCTAAGGGTAAAGGAATTCAAGGTGCTGACAGTAGTGCTGTCAAGAAGGCGACAGCACCTTCGACAGCACCTCAAGCTCGTCAAACCCGGTCCAAAACACAGGAGGTACACCATTCTTCTCCTCTTATCTCTGAATCTGATGCTGCTTCTGATGATGAGACAAATTTCGTAGAGGAAAATAGTGCCTTTCCCCTTCAACACTTCTCTCTTGAATTTTATAAAAAGGAAAATATGGAATTCTTACTCAAACATTCAAACACTCCTTTTTTAGAAGAGAAGAACATTGATGAAGTGGACTTAAGGAATAATGGTGTTTATCAATTTTTAGAGGACCGTAATTTTTTGATTCCCAATACCCAAGCCAAACCGTATGTTGATAAGGTTGTCCGCAATTTCTATGCCAATTTGAGTTCGTCTTTGGATAATGTCAACTCTCCCGCCTTTGGAAAGGTTTTTGTTAGGGGAAAAGTTTATCTCTTTAACCCCGAAATCATCAACAAAGCCTTAGGTCTTCCTCATGTTCAAGAGGAGAGCATTAATTGCAACAAAGACGTTATGGCCTACTTTCTTACTCATCATGAAGTCCGAAAATGGCCTAATGATTCCAAGGTTAAATTTCCTGCTTCTAAGCTTACATCGCTTTACTCAGTCCTTCATAAACTTTGCTTATTCAATTGGCTTCCCTCTAAAAGTGACCAAAATTTGACCATGGAACAAGCAAAAGTTTTATTCAAACTCGGGAAAAACAAGCCTATTAATTTTGGGAATCTAGTTTTTAAGCATCTTGCTTCGTGGCCAACCCGAAAAGACACAACCTATTTCCCATTTCCCTCTCTAATCTTTCGAGTCCTCATATTTCAAAAGCTTCCTATTGAAGGCTCTGCTATGTTTACACCCGGTCCTGTTTTCTATACCATCGATAATCAACTAAAAAGAGGGAATCGGTACAAGGATCTACCATGGGTTAAACCTTCAGTCACCCGACCTCCACCTCCTCCGAAAGCACCCTCTCGAGCTCAACAACCTGTTCCAGATTTCACATTTCCATTTCCTACAGGTACAGCCGGCAGTGCTTCACAAAGTGGGGTCCACACCTCCGGTAGCACTTTCGATATGACCTCTCAAATTGCTGTCCATAAGATGTTACACAGGATTATGGAAAATGTACAGGTTCAGGTTCAGTCATGGCTGAATATTCAGTCAGACTTGCAAGCTCTCATAACTCAGATTTCTCCACAAACAGGGGGAGAAAATGCTGCTGCAGGTGCTGCCACAAGTGCTGGGATAAGTGCTGGAGACAATGATCCTGAACAAGCCGAAGCCGAGGACGAAGAGGAAGAAGATTGATGGTTCTTCTGAAATTCTTGATTTTGGAAGCTGGGTACTTCTTAAAACAATTTTCTTAAAGGTTGTGTTTAAAATTTGTGGTGATGGTGTTTAAACAATTTTATTGTGTGGTGGTGTTTTAAAAAATTTTTGTTGGTTGTTTGGTACAATTTATGTTTTGGTTGGTTTTGTGAAGTGTGGGATGCACTTCATAACATTTGGATGTTTTGGATATTGACCGTGGACTTTTTCGGTCGTTTTAGTACTTATGTTTAGTACTTTGGTTATTTCTTTGTCATTGATATTTTGGTTAACTCGCCTCTTTGAGGGGGAGTTTATTTTCGAGAAGAGTGCGTGTATATTCTAGACTTGTGACTAACTTTATCTTGCAGGTCGCAGCATTATTTAGTTTGTGAAGAAATATACAATTAAGGGGGAGATTGTAAGTGCAGAATGTGGTGATACCAGAAGTGATAACCACACCTTCCCAGTGCTGCCGACGGGCAGACTTTATTATATTTGTATATTTGCTTCATAAATAATTGCTGGACTAATAACTAATATTTGTGCAAGTTTATTGTTTATGTTGGTCCAATTTTCAGGTATAATATATGCTAGAATAATGCATGGAAGATAAAAAGAGAGTTATGAATAAAAAGGATTTTATTCATAACACATGGGAATTCCTCAACAACAAACACATGGGTAATTGACCCATTCAACATCTGAGTTTATGGAGGAGAAAGTACAAGGCGCTGAAGCTAGGAAGTACAACAAGGCGAAGCACAAAACTTGGGCACAAAGAATTTGTTCCTACAAATTAGGAAATGTGGGAATTATCCTCCCCAAGTCTCGGCCAACTAACTCCATCTCTCTACCACGTTTTTGTGACCCATCTCAGCCATTATTGGAGTGTTCTCCAAGTCCAAGAAGTACTATAAATAGATGAGGAAGTGAAGATGGAACTCAAGGCAATCACAACACACTTACCTCACACAAAAGTCTTTACACTTTTCCTTGTTTCCTTATAAATTCCCAAAATACTTTTATGTTCTTGTACCGAGTTTTATAAAAGTCTTGGCTAGGTTAGGAATTGTGTTATAGACTTAGTTCGTTCCTAGAAGCTTTCGTTGTAATAGCTTTAGGAATTTTCGACCTTGTAATTCACTCTTATTATTAGTGAAGGTCTCGCCTTTTGAGGCATCCCTCAAGATATATAATTTATATATCTTGAGAAAAGTATTTTCTTGTGTGATTTTTCCGCTGCAACTCTTTCCAGAATTTTTTTTCTGTTTGTGTGTGTGAGTGCTGGCAGAAGTGATATCGTTGCAGTGACAACACTTTGGATATCACTTCCTTTCTGACTTAAGCCTTGACCCTGCTTTTTCATAGATGAATAAAATGGGCCCACGGCATAGCTCAGCGGTAAGGACTAAAGAGGTAAGAAAGGTTTTGTGTTCGAGAGGTGGGAGTAGCAACTTTAGCTATGAAATTTTTTCTTACATGTGAGTATTCCAGAAATAGAAAAACAGTAGAGTATAATAAACTCTTTTCCAAAACTATCCCAAAAGCTTGTTGTGGCAGTTCAAAGAAAAAATAACACAATCCCAGAAGCATTCAACAATAAATGAAATTAGCTATGGAATATCCTCTTATGGAAATTGCAGAAATCAATCAAAAATAATAAATTGAAAACGGATGCTATTTTAGGGGATTTGGGGGATCTACACATCCATTAGCCCATACTAGCTAGCGGTCCAAACATGGAGAAAATAATTCAATACGTGAAATATTATGAAAAAACATAACACCAATATTTGATAACCCAATTCGTCAACACGTGACTACATCTTGGGGAACCAAGCCAAGATATCACTATAATAATATATGAAGATCGTTACAACTTTGCACATGTAATCACTAAGATCTAAACATGGCTACTCTCCAAGAACAATCTCTCTCACCTATATACTATATTATCTCACCTCCTCCAAGAACACACATAGCATGGTATGGCCGGGTTGTAGGATCGCCCCTCATAGCTATCATAGTCCTCCGGCCCCCTCATTGACACTATTTTGCGGCTCCCTCTTGATATCCTATCTTTCTCCTAACACAAAGTAAGTACTAAATAATATGGTGGCTGTCACAATATATTTATAGGGTTATGCAGACACCTACACCTAGCTCGGTACACCCACTTTGGTGCACTCCCAGCACACCTACCATCTGACCAGTCAACAACACGTGAGATGCACATCCAGGCTCGGGTGGCCGGACGGACGGCCATACGCTGTTTTAATGGTATTTCCGTCTTTTCTTTTCTTTTATCACGTTTTAATTGTCGAGAAAACAACGTAACTGGCCCTCTAAGCCAGTAATCGAAATGTGAGAACGTGGGAACGATCTCCCCAAGAAAGGCTGCCCACTTCTCCCATTTTTACCCATTTTTCACTATAAAAAGGACCCTCTGCCCCCTAGTTTCAACGACATAGGGAGACAAAGTCTCTACACACTACACACGACATACTGCAAACATACTGGATACAATCTCTCTAATCTCTGCCCAAATTTTCTCCTCAAAAGTGAATTATTTCCCCAACTTCAATCCCGAATCCATTAGCAATACAAATTACTTCCCCTCGAAAGAGACCGCTCTCTTCGAGAACTACCAGCCATCACCATTGAATAAGACAACGGAACTTGGAGCGAGCCAATTTCCCGAGGTTGTTCGTCAAGAAAAGATCGGCGTAGCGTAGAAGGTATAATAGTTATCTTCTTATTAAATTTATAAGAGCTTAAAAACACCAACACACACACACACACACACACACACACTTAGAAAGACCGATCCTCGGATCGGGCGGATTGGGTGCCTAACACCTTCTCAATCCGTAACTAGACCTCCGAACCGAATTTCTAAAGGAAAAGGTTTTCTATTATTTCACCTCTTAAATATAATGGTGGTGACTCTATTAAAAGGTCCACGGGTACAAATCCTTGAGCGTTCCCAAAACCTGAGATACCCACAGGTTACTAAACCTAAACCTAGTCCAAAACCAATTACCCGGAATTATATCAAAGACGGAAGGTGACGCAGCACGGAAGCGATAAGTTTCGTGAGTAGCGCACTACACACAAGATCTCATCCAGCGATGAAACCTCAACGCAATTAACTTGGAATCCACCAAGAAAACCTGGAATCCACCAGATAAAAGAGAAAAATCTCTTTGAATAAAAATTCAATAATCCAAATAAAAGTTTTTAACCTAATACAATGAAAGAGAGTATTTATACTACTAACAAAACCCTACTAGAATCCTAAGAAAATAACAAACCCTAGTTTAACAAATAATACCCAAACTACCCTAACATCTGCGCAAAAACGTGAAAATACGAAATCTGGAATTCCTGGCCGGCATACCAGGCGGGCGCCTGGTTACACCCAGGCGGGCGCTCGAGTATGCCAGAAACATCAGCCGTTTGAGAATTAATACCAAGCGGGCGCTTGGTCTGGTTCAGGCGGGCGCCTGGTCTGCTGTGATGGGATTCTCGCCGTCTTCACTCCTACATCAGTCACCCCTTCTTCAAAAGAACTCGTCCCCGAGTTCATCTCCGAAGCTTGGAAAGTTCCGTCCCACTTGAATAAATATTTTGAGTAGATCGACTCCTTAAGCACAATTCGATGCAAAACAAATCTTCCACAATAAATAATCAAACCTACATTATTTGATTCTCGAATCGTCACCTTTAAAACTGAATCTTCAACCAGGGACAGAAAATTATTACTAATTTTCTCTCCTTTGAAATCTTTATTCATTATTTGTAGATCCTGATTCGTGGATTTGACTGCCATTAAATCTTCTCCGTATGAATCTGACTCTTTCTCTTCAATCGGATCGACGCGGTGGATATTTTCCTCACGACTTTCTTCTTCAGCAATAGTCTTGTTATTCTGCAACAACACCTCGAACTGAGCCCGACATTCTTCTTCAGCACGTTAAAAAACAGCAGATCTGCGCGCTTCCAGTCTCTGAATTTTGGCAGTATAAAGATCGGCTTTATCAGCAAAAAATTTGGCTTCCATCCTATGTCACTGCCTAAGTACTCGTTCCCTTGCTGCTCGATTCAGATCTCTGATTGATTTATATTTTTGCACACGTCGATCATGCTTGTCCGCTTCGTCGAGTTCTTCATCCTCTAACGCTAGGAAATACTGTTCCTGTTGTCGAGCACGATCCAATCAAAGATCGATTTCACGAATAATCTCGTCATCAGATCTGGAACTGGAATTCCCTTCGTCCCGATTTTCTGTCCCTTGTGGACGTCATCTTGGATCAACCCTGTCTCTCTCACCATGACAGTTTTGATTTTGTTGAGCGGCAACCAACGCTACAATCTGCGTTGCCAAGGAATTGATAGCGGTGGTTACACCATCGATACCAACCTTTATTGCCTGATCCCCCATTATACTTCAGTATGATGCAAAAGACAGGATATGGCCTGCTCTGATACCAACTGACGCAGCACGGAAGCGATAAGTTTCATGATTTAGCGCACTAATCACAAGATCTCATCCAGCGATGAAACCTCAACGCAATTAACTTGGAATTCACCAAGAAAACCTGGAATCCACCAGATAAAAGTGAGAAATCTCTTTGAATAAAACTTCAATAATCCAAATAAAAGTTTTTAACCTAATACAATGAAAGAGAGTATTTATACTACTAACAAAACTCTACTAGACTCCTAACAAAATAACAAACCCTAGTTTAACAAATAATACCCAAACTACCCTAACATCTGCGCAAAAATGTGAAAATACGAAATCTGGAATTCCTGGCCGGCATACCAGGCGGGCGCCTGGTTACACCCAGGCGGGCGCTCGAGTATGCCAGAAACATCAGCCGTTTGAGAATTAATACCAATCGGGCGCTTGGTCTGGTTCAGGCAGGCGCCTGGTCTGCTGTGCTGGGATTCTCGCCGTCTTCGCTCCTACATCAGAAGGAGTATAATTGAAATAAGGAAACTAAATTCCTTATATAAAAAGGGAAAAAATCCTTCATAAATTCAATCCCTGCATGAACGTGTGTACAAAGGAAATTGATTCCTTTTCCACTTACTCCAACACACGCCACAACCACTAAATGCCCAAGGTTTTGATTAGTTGGGCGACCGTACAACCCTTCAATGTGCGGCGGCACACTACTCACACTACTCCTGCTTCGGATCTACTCCTTCTCCATTCTTGGTTTTGACTCCACACTTAACAATCTCCTATCTGGGGATATAAACAATCATTGTGACAAACTCCCATCAGAGTATGATCCACCAAATATTTTCATACCAAGCACCTCCTTGATAATGAGCCTCCACGCTCTTTCATTATGAGCCTCCACGCCCAAGTAATAAGGCGAGTTGAAACCAAGTGACGCTTCAACCTCTCCGTGTTAGATTTTTCTTGACTCCCCAAATCAACTTCTACCTTAATTTCTTTGCAAGTCTAACTTCACCTTCTACCTCCAGACCCACCTTCCTCGTAATGTTTCCCATAAAACTCGAAAATACCTTGTTTCTCGCATTGTTGTCTCTTTGTTCGATCTTGCTCTCTGCTAGGTACTTATGACTCGTTCTCCTTGCTAGACAGCTATGAGGTGTCACCCCTCAACCTAACATACCGTTCATTGATGTCTCCCCGTTTTATACCAATAGGCCGGTACACAAGCCTCTTGCTCCCACCCGGAAAATTGGTGTTGTCGGTAGAGTACAAAATATTCACCTTCCTCCTTGAGCTTCCCATCGGTCGCTCACATATGTTGTTTTACGAGAAGTCCTCCTCTTTCCACGCGGTCAAACTGGATTATACTACTCACCTTTGCATCGTCGGTTGCCTCTGCAAGTGCCTGATGCATCTTCTTCTTTTCTTTCATATTTTCTACATCGCCTTAATTTACACTAATTAAGCAAATTTCTCCCCTAGCGATCTTTCTCTAACCAAAATTGACTGCCCCAAGATCCCTTGAACACCTCCTTCTCCATCTTGATCTCTGCAACTCCAAATTCCAACTCGAATCTCGGCAGATCTCATAAGAAACAAAGCGAACTGATTTGGACTGTTTGGCCTTCTGCATGGTCGTGTCCTATTTGGCACGGTCTTCCTTCAGCCCACAAACCCTAGTAGCCCTCAAATAAACCTTGTACGTCTTCAACACGAAGTATATGCACTGCACAAAGCCTGCACGTGCATTGCACGAAATCTGCACGTGCACTGCACGCCTGTTGGTCGATTTCTCGTTTCTTCTCTTCCTTGGATCTTCTAAACCAAAGCTATTGATACCAGTTGTATGGGATTTAAGGGGATCTCCACATCCTCTAGCCCATAGTAGCAGCCCAAACATGTACAAAATAATTCAACACATGAAATAATATGAAAGAACATAAAACCGATATTTGATAACCCAGTTCGTCAACACATGACTACATCTGGGGGCACCAAGCCAAGATATCAATATAATAATATATGAAGATCGTTACAAATTTGCACATGCAATCACTAAGATCTAAACATGGCTACTCTCCAAGAACAATATCTCTCACATACTCCCTCCGTTCCAAGTAAATTGAAATATTCATTTTGAAGTTGGGAAATTAAGGATACTAATATTATATTGAGAATGAAAGGTAGTAAAGAAGAGAGAGAATTAGTGGGGAATGAAAGAAAATGAGTGAAGAATAATGAGAAGTTGGGAGGAAGAGAGAGAATGAGTGGAAGATTATAAAAGTATAAAAAGCTTCCATTTATGAATTGTTGCAACTTAAATGAAATGCCCTAAATGGAAAAATGTTGCAACTTACTTGGAGCAGAGAGAGTATATATTATTATCTCGCCTCCTCTAAGAACACACACAACGCGGTCATGGCCGGGTTGGAGGATCGCCCCCATGGATCTCCTAGTCCACTGGCCCCCTCCTTGACACGATTTTGTGGCTCCCTCTTGATAGTCTAACTTTCACCTAACACGAAGTAAGTACTAAATAATATGGTGGCTGTCACAATATATTTATATGTTTACAAAACATAAACCTAATCTAAAACTAATTACCCGAAAGTATATAAGAGACGGAAATAGTATAGTTGAAATAAGGAAACTAAATTCCTTATATAAATAAGAAGGAAACAAATCCTTCCTAAATTCAATCCCTGCATGCACGTGTGTACAAAGGAAATTGATTCTTTTTCCACTTACTCCAACGCACGCGACAACTACTTTAACGCCCAAGGTTCTGATTAGTTGGGCGACCGCAAAACTTTTCTATGTGCGGCCGCACACTACCTCTGCTTCCGATCTACTCCTTTGACTCCACACTCAACAGTGGTCAAATTAAATCTTTCACAAAGATTTCACACATTTTTAAATAGAAAATCTGTCCAAATAATTTCATAGCAACTAACTAAACATGAAATGGTGAAGGACTGTAATTATCATAATATGAAAAAAAAGAAAAAAAAAAAAAGAAGCTACTTGGTCCTAGAGTAACCATTAGTTGCAGCGAGGTTGAATGACAAAAATCAGAAACCTTTTTTTGGGGTTAATATGAAATGGTGAAGGACTGTAATTATGGTAATATGAAAAACAAAAATAAATAGGATGCACGTATTTAGGGCTGCACAAATAATACCGCCCTTTTTGGTGAGATAAAAAAAAGGAAATGAGAGCTATTGTTACCTTCCTAATTAATTCGACAGATTAAAAACATACCAAACATTACTTTAAGGACTATTTATCCTATCCGACATTCTATCTGGCCTACCAAAGGGCCTGTGAAACATCACATGTCTTCAAAAAAATATCAAATAATTACTGGCCTTGTTCATTGCTTGTGTGAAATTTGGTGTTTATTTTTTCTCTGGTCATTGGGGTAGAGTTATTTCGCCTAAATAGACTGTTGGGTATTTTTATTATAAACTACTCTTATTACCTTAATTTGATTGATCTCAAAACCTAATTTTACTTTTTATAGACTTTAGGATATATTGTAAGAAGTGTTAAACTTCATTTTTTAGTATAGTCAATTTTAGTAGAATAAGTTTTAGATTGATAGGTCTTATAAATTTTAGAAGTCTAGAAAATTCAAGGTCAATCTGCTGATCGCAATGTCTTAACCGCATATGGTCTATTGACCGTGTAAGGTCTCTTGACCGCAAAAACTCAACCGTGAGCACTTGACCGCAAGTGAAGGCGAAGACTCAGTAACCAAGTTTGATTCAAACTTAACCATGGTCACACTAGTATCCAAAACCCTTGGTTAAGTTTAGAACGGTGCAAAGGTTCAAAATTCAATTTTTAAATTCAAATGACATCCAACAGATCTGATAGTACACTTGGACCACTATTCTGCAATAAAAGGATAACCCAGACTGAGCTCCAATCAGAATTCAACATTTCATTGTCCTTCAACTTCGCCCCCAAGTATTTCAAACAGCTAGTTTCTCATTCAAGACTATAAATAGACCTTGAGTTCTTCATTGAACATTGCTGAGATTTCAAGAGAGAAATTGCAGTTGAAATTCTTGGTGATTGAAGATCACATTCAAAGATGTCCAAAATCCTTCGAATCTTCAAGCACTCAACCTTCAAGTCTTCATCAAATCTCCAACAACATTCAAGATCATCTCAAGCCTCAACACTTAAGATTAATTAGGCTCTAATCACTTAGATTTTAAAGAGGGTTTGATTCTTACACACACACTCACCTCAATTGATCAATCACATAGATTGCATCATTAGGGATACATTGGTCTAAGTCTAGGATTTGTTCTTCATAGAAAATAGGTGTTGATTCAATACTTCATCTCTGTAATCTGTACTAAAAGAAGAATCAATATAAACCTCATTCAAAATCCAAGACTGACCATCTTGGTAAAGGGCGTAGATCTTTTAACAGATTGAATCTTTCCAAATACTTGTGTTATTTACTTACTGCTCTTTACATTCTGCAAATTTACATTAAGTCTTGTTCATATTGTTCTTTCTTGTTTATATTAGTCTTGTTTGTCGCTTAGTGTTTAATTTTTCCAGATATCCAAACTCTTAGTGAATTGTGTTTGAATGCTTTCCACATTGCCTAAGCTATAAATCTGACTAATCTTTTTGTCAAACTTTCAAGACAACAACTCTCAATCTCAACCTACCTTGACTTGACCGCACGTTTTTGTCGACCGCACATCACTCATGGTCGACCGCACTCAAGTCATCTCAATACTTAGGTTTTTATCCAAAACCAACTCTACCTCATTTCTATCATAAACTTCCGCTGTGCATATTGTTGTGGAATTGACCCTCCAACACCCAAGCAAATCGCTAGAAAGCCCGGCACCACAAACAAGCACAAGAAATAAGAAACTAAAGCAAAAGAACAAAACGAACACAAGAAATTGTTTACCCAGTTCGTCAATATGTTTGACTACGTCCGGGGGCACTACCAGGCCAGGATCTTGCACTATAATATGTAAATATGGAGTTACAATGAGTATGGGAGCGGAACATTGCTTATATAGCAAACCTAGAATTAAGACCTAACCCTAGGAGGACAATAATACCCGAAAATCTGGACAAAATCGGTTAAAAAAAGGACCTGGCCGACACCTGGGCGGTCGCCCAAAATGGCCTTGGGCGGTCGCCCACGAGACCCTTCCGCCGATTGAACCTACTACCATAGTGGGCGGTCGCCCACCATCACCCTGGGCGGCCGCCCAGGACGACAGTCCCTCCGACAGATTTTCTTCTTTTCCTCTGATTCCTAGTTCCCGGTTGGTCCTCTACTCCAACAATCTCCCACCTAGAGATCAACCGCATATACAAGCCCCGTATCCATTCTTCAACTCATCCTTGGTGTCTTCCTAGTGCTCACCTCGATCATGGTAGTGCCATTCTCCTCCCCTATTCTCCAAGCCCCATTGAAGCTATTCCCAGCTTCAACTTCACCTTGCTTGAGAAACCTGGAGTCTTTGCATCCGATCTACACTCACCGTTAGATCTACGCAGCGGCATATCCGGTCCTGGAGTATTTGGTTCATCTTCAGTGACCCCTTTACCTTTGAATATCCATGTAAATTCCATTCGCATCACATCATTCTTCAAACACCCAGAGCTCATACTCCCCACCATTAATAGACCTCAAGCATTTATCCTTGAGTCCAATCCGATTCTCCACCAATGCCTTCCACTTCTTATACATCCTGAAAGATTCATCTTTCCATTTTAAGAAGTAATCCCGGACCTTCCTTGTCGAATCATCAATGAAGGTCATGTAATATGACACACCACCCCGAGAAGTTACCGGGGATACCCCCTTCTCACCCATGTGACCCAATCGACAGTGCCACAAATCCGTATCACCCTTGGCTGACGCCACCGCGATACTATCCTTAGTGTTAGTCAAATACAATCTTCCTTCCCTATTACCCCGAGCGATCTCAAAATCCTCCTTGGTAATAACCCAGTTCCTGCAGCTAAAAGTTATCGTGTAACCTTCTTCACCCAGCTGCCTAACTGAAATCAGGTCTTTTTCAAACCCGAAATGTGACTGACCCCGTGTAGATGTAAGACGCTCCCTTCCGATGCTCCTATTCTGACATCCCCCTTCCCCTTGATTTCCAAAGGCTCGCCATCCGCCAGATAGACCTTACCGAAATCACCGGAAGTGTAATTTTCCATCGCCCCTGCATGCCCGCATGAGTGGAATGATGCCCCCGAATCCAGCACCCATGATTCTAGCACACTACAAACGCTCAGAATCAGTACATCGTCACCTTCGATTATCACATTCGCCGGTTTATCCCCTCACATGGGACAATCCCTCTTGTAGTGTCCTAACTCCTTACAATGATAGCACTCTACCGATCCTCTTGCAACCCTTGGTCTTTCTTTGTTCTCCTCATACTGATCCTCACCCCCGATTACACTTTCCCTTGACCCTGTTCTTCCTTTATTTCTAGAACCCGGTCTTCCCCTACTAGTTATAGCCAAGACCGATTTCGAAGTAGACGGTGTCCCCAACTTTTTTTATAAGATTTTCCTCGCCCAAGAGAAAGTACTTAACATCATCATACTTCAATTTTTTCTTACCCGCTGAAGCATTTAACGCTGTCACCGTTTTGCTCCAACTCCTTGGTAAGGACGCTAGCAATAAACACGCATCAACCTCAGTCAATGAGTTTATAATATCCATAAACTCATCGATGTGTTTAGCTATGGATCCTCCCTCTTGCATCTTGAGACTACCCATCTTGCGTATCAAATCAACCTTATTTGCAGCAGATGGAGTTTCAAATCTCTCAGTAAGATAATCGAATAGCTCCTTGGTGGTTTTCGCCTTCCTGGTAGTCTTCGCGATCCACTTCGACAAAGTAGATCGAACCACCCCTAAGGCTTTCCGACCCATGAGGTCCCAGTCTTCCTGCTTTTCTTTTTCCTGTTTGACTCCTGTTAGAGGCTTATAGAGATCCTTATTATACAAGAGATCCTCTATTTGCATCCTTCAAAACCCATAGTCAGAACCATCAAATTTCTCAACCGCTTGTTTATCCTTGCCCATTCTTGATTGCTTGATAAACCCCTTTGATCGTCCAACCAAAGCTCTTGATACCCAGTTTTTGTGGAATTGACCCTCCAACACCCAACACCCAAGCAAATCGCAAGAAAACCCGGCACCACAAACAAGCACAAGAAATAAGAAACCAAAGCAAAAGAACAAAACGAACACAAGAAATTGTTTACCCAGTTCGTCAATATGTTTGACTACGTCTGGGGGCACTACCAAGCCATGATCTTGCACTATAATATGTAAATATGGAGTTACAATGAGTATGGGGGCGGAACATTGCTTATATAGCAAACCTAGAATAAAGACCTAACCCTAGGAAGACAATAATACCCGAAAATCTGGACAAAATCGGCTAAAACACGGACCTGGCCCGACACCTTGGCGGTCGCCCAAAATGGCCTTGGGCGGTCGCCCACGAGATCCTTCCGCCGATTGAACCTACGGCCATAGTGGGCGGTCGCCCACCATCACCCTGGGCGGCCGCCCAGGACGACAGTCCCTCGGACGGATTTTCTTCTTTTCCTCCGATTCCTAGTTCCCGGTTGGTCCTTTACTCCAACACATATTACATTTGACCGCGTGGTTTTCATTGACCGCAAAATTCAATTTGTAAGCATAAGGTTAATTTCTGAAAAATTGTTGAAATTATATGTAGGCTATTCCCCCCCCCCCCCCACCCCCGTCTAGCCTCCTTTTCATACCCTTGTTGTTAGAGATAGGTTCTCAGGTCAAGGCTTCCCCTCTACCTCTTTTCTGTTTCTAAACTAAGACTTTTTAAATCTATAATTAATGGTCCCGCACATTTGTCTTTCTGTTCTTCTGCTAGGGGCCTTTGTTTACCAATCAATCATTATTAAGATATCTAGCTCAAGCGGCATCCGGTGTTAGATGTGAAGGTCACAAGTTCGAATCCCGTTAGGGAGATTTGCATTAGCTTATTTATATGCTTAATTATAGCTTTCATGGCATTATGAATTAGTATAAATAAATAAATAAAAAAGTTTACCAATCAATCAAGAGCAAGGTCCATATTTATATTTAAATTCTAGATTACAGAATAAATGGAGAATAAATGTACAGATGTATTAAAAAGAGACCACCCTTCCATATTTGTTTTCTATTTTTTTTTCTCTCAAAACTTAATCTATAATTCTACATTTCTCTTGTTTTTTTAATGCTCCCTCCGTCTCAAAATGATCTTCTCACTTTTTTGACATTAATATAAATGAAATTTGAGCAATAATTTTAAGTTCATTTAATTATGCTAATTAATATTCAAAATTTGTTATTGGTACACCATCAACAATACTATCAATAAGTTTTGAATTTTTATCAAGATAGTTAAATCAACTTAAAAGTATTGTCCAAAATTCATTCGTAATAATGCCAAAAAAAGTGAAAAGATCATTTTGGGACAAAATGAATACATAATAAAAAATAAAAAATATACTAAAATATATTTTACCACATTTAATTAATGAAAACGTTTTTAACCCCATTCAAAAGAAAACTATGTCGACGTCACTGCATTAGGGCCCAGAGCATGAGTTCGCCCCGGGCCCTCAAAACCCTTGGACAGGCGTTGGTTGTACCCAACTGCAGGGTAGGTTGCAAGGATGAATGGCGGAATATCTCCATTCCAGTAGGGGCGGACCTAGGTAGAAGCTTTCAGGGGCGGCGACCCCCGTTTGAAAAAATAATAATTTACAAGTGCAATTATTTGTAAAGGTTAGGTGTGTTAGTGCAATTTAGTAAGATTTTCCCCTTAGATGTATGATAAAAAATACACTAACATTTTTTTTGCCCCTTTATACAATTTTTACCCCTGTTTACAAAAAAAAAATCCTAAATCCACCACTAATTCCAGTCTAAACCGAAAATGCAAATTTGGGGTTTCATTCCATCAATCCACCTCTTATACCACCACTAGCACTACGATTCCTAGAGTTCCACATAAAAACTAAAATTGGAAGGAGCCGAAATTTTTATTGGGCTTGAGAGATCTTGGTTTCAAAGATTAAGGTGGGTCTTTAGAGAGAGAGAGAGAGATATGGTGACGCCATTTCAGGAACGAGGAGAAGGGGGAAGGTGGGAATGGTCTTTCTAGACCTACAATTTTTCTATTTTATTTTTCTATTAGAATTTTGTTTTATATTTTTATTACTAATAGATAAATTGCCTTTAGGAGCTACATTAAATAATCTAAAAATAGACTAGCACATGTCCTTAACATGAACTCGCTACCTCTACTACAGAAGCTGTTAGAATATGACCTGAATTGTGAGACAAGACTAGTCGGGGTCCACAGAGCCAAGCGGGAGCGTGAGGCAATGGCATGGAAGTCAAGACAAATTGGTTTTTGAGCAATTCTGGCCGAAAAAAGGGTCTGGTGTATGCGGTCGCATGTGGAGGCCGTATAGAGGAAAAAATTCTTGGCGAAGTCTGGAAATGCTTGGTACGCTTGTGCACAAGCTAGGACTTTGCCGTGTTGAACCCTGTGCGGTCGCATGTGGCGGCTGTAGAGGCCCGACAGATTTTCTCCTTTAGTTTCTTGCGTACTTGGATTCCTTTGTTGATAGGGCCCGACAGATTTTCTCCTTCATGTCACATGACTTTGATTCTTTTGTTGATAGGGTTTTAAACCAAGACTATAAATTGTCTTGAGTTCTCATTAGAAAACCTCTAATAACTTATTATGGTTACAACCGGTGATTACTAGATTTACATGTTTTTAGGGTTTCATTTTCTATCTATTGTGTTTCTTGTTTCACAAGTAGATCATCTGTAACACTATTCTTGAATCTAATAAAAATATACTCCACCCGCCTGTAGATGTAGCGCGATTGACGTAAATCATGTTTTTTTGTGTGTGTTTATTTAATTCTGATGGTATATACGACTAAAGTATATTGAAGAAGGAAGTGGGATGAAAATATATATTGAACACCGATTGTTAAGGTCATAAACTTTAGTTTAGCTGCACAAATTATTTGTGGTTAAACTCTTCACAACTCTTATTGGAAGGTAGCAAAATGTCTTCAACTTGAAATTGAGACTTTTTACCCTTTTAAATTTAATACTTATAATTTGACTCCTGATAAAATAAATCAATTCAATTAACCAATTTTGTTATGCATGTGCGTGGCATATGTCAATTTAACTGATTTTTGGTAAGTTTGGACCCTTAATCGCTAAATTTAGAACATCGAACCCCTTTCTACAAATGACCCCCAATATTTAGAGCCTTTTTGTTTAATTTGCCAAAAAATTATTCTTTTACTAATGAAAATTTTGTAATATTGTTATGGTGTATAGTAATGATCGGGCGAAAATTGTGAGATCAGTGATGGCGGATCCATGGATGAATTATTTGGTTGATATTGCGTAGCCTAAAAACAATGAATAAAGGACTCACCAGAAGGTGTCCGGCTAAGACCCTCGGGCGTGAGGATAAGTAACTAAGATGATGAAAATCAAGTTTAATACTATAGACTAGGCAAAAATGATTAGACCCGAATTGTGGGATTAAGACCCCTATTTACGGTTATGGTTGAGTGGTCTCTAAGATTTAGATCTCGATTGTAAGAGGTTAGTTGAGTCCTGATAAATACTGAAATATCTTCTCACGTGAGGTCTTTAAGCCAGGTAAGTATCTTGCAATAATTATTAGTAACAAAGGGAATATTCAAAACAACATTAAAATATGAGAGTCGCCACGTCGTTTTAATTATAGCCAAAACTTTGAGAAAAAGCATGTTAATGGGTTCGGAGGTCAAATTACAACAAGAGATGAATATTAAGCGTTATCGCTCCTATTGCCCGAATGATCGGTCTTTCTATCATGATGCGGTGTATGTTGTGTGTAATCTGTTTGAGACCGAATCCGAAGATTGCCTACGTTCCTCTCAATGTGAGAATCTCAGGTCAACGTAGTTCGAGAAGAATTTAGAATAGGCAGAAGAATCAGGATCATGCATAATGATGGGGGAATTACCTAAAGATTAGGGTTTAGAAGCAGTTCCTAGATCATGTTCGGGTTGATGAACCCTAGATCATCATCGGCTATGAAATAACATGTACTCATGAAGATCGCAACCCTAAATATGGCATAAATAAGATTTTAATCTAAGAACACGAAAAATAATAAACATGTAAGGAACATGAATATTATGGATCTACACTAAGAACATGGCAAGAACATGAAGAAAAAGTTAGAAAACTTACCTATGTTGGCAAGAAATAAACTTAGATCTTCTTGGGATTCTTGAGAGTGTTCTTGGGTGCTTGAAATGCTTAAGTAGAGAGAAAATTCGTCACTTGGGGAGTTTAAGATTGATCAAAATTCGGACCTTTAATTATAAGGCAAGGGAGCTTTATATAGTGAACTGACCAAGGGATCAAACGACTGGGATTGGCTGAGGCGAAGATGACCGCGTGGCCAAGGGCGGATGTGGCCGCGTGGCCAAGGGCGGATGTGGCCGTGTGGCCATCATTCCTGGCTGACGTGATTTTCAAGCTAGGGTTTCATCTTAAACAAGGAAACCCTATTTTGGCCATTTTTGGTACATTCTAGAATATTGAGCTATATTTTGGGAATCCGGGACAAGTCTTTGCAAGGTTTCTAATTCCTATAAGTCCTTGTATATTCGGGAAAGCCCTAATAAACTTTTTTTCAGATCGGGTACTAACAGTAGCCCCTCGGCGACGCTTCTTACAAGGCAATGGGGGGTCGACGATAATAGAAGGATCCACTCTGAAACATGAGTTTCGAAACGAAAGAAGGATGATGAATAACTCTCGCGGGTATGGAGTTACAACAAAAGATGACCTATGAGGTCGAATGACTGAACCTTTTCAGGCGACCTACGTATCCTCAGAGGAATCAAGCCGGACGTAGTTCAAATCTACTGGGTAAATTTGCGAATGATTGTCTTCTGATGGAGAGCAACGAGCAACGCCTTCCGCTGGGGATAATTTTCATGAAGGAAATTCTGCTGGGGGAAATGAGAAATGACCAAGTCGATCGGGTGGCTGAACCTTTTCAAGCTTCCTACGTATCCTCGGAGGAATCAAGCCAGTCGTAGTTCGGAGATACGAACAAGAATGGTGTGAGATATAAAGACGGCAAGGTCTAAGTAATCCCAAGGTGAAACGTCGATTGCTGGAACATACGCAATTAGAAACGGTAGGGCTTCTGCAAATCGCGATAGATCTAGAACACGCATGATATAGAGACGGACGGGTCTCAGCAACCACAATGGTCCTAAGCAAATGCTGGGGTGCGCGCGAGGTAGAAATGGTCGGGTTTCGGTAATTGCAAAAGGTTTGAATGTACGAGATATGAAGGCGGCAGAGCCTAAGTAATCCCGATGCTTCTTTGAAAAGAAATAGAAATTTTGGGGAGGCTTTCTTGACCTAAAATAATGAATTTCTGTTGAAATAGGCCAAGGGGGCCTAAAATGAACAAGCATAGAATGGAGCAGGGGTAAAACTGTAATTTTGCCTAAGAAGGCGAACATGGCCGCGTGGCCAAGTCCTCTGATTGGCCAGATCTTCTTCACGTGGATTGATCCATCAGACGGCTAAGATAGCTTGGGGCGATCTTGGCCACGTGGCCAAGTCTCTGGTCAGACCAGATTCTTAGTCACAACGCCAGATCTTATTCTTCTTCCTCTTCCTTCTTCATTTTCAAGTTCTAGAGAGAGAAAAGGCAAGTTTAGAGAGAGAAAACTTCCATTATTGATTTTGAGAACTCCATTTCATATATTCGAAGCCATGGCGGGTCAGTGGATTGACGATATACTCGGTATGGGCGGAGGTTTTGCGGGTTATGGTGGCTTTGTGCCACCGGAGCACAGACACCAAAAGGGAGGAAATGAGGATCCTTTAGGGGGAGAAAATGCAGAAATGGACCCAAATGTGGGGGGTCCAGCGGCGCAGATGCTGCAACGGGGCGGATTAAGGACGAGGGCGGCGACTCAAATTTTTTGGGACGGCCTTTTGAAGTCGACTTTCGATCACGACTATGACTTCTACATCGATTCGGATCATCATTGGTCCAAGGGTCTGCTGGAGACGAGGGAGGTAAATTTCGGATTTGACCTCTTTCATTTTTCGTATTACCATGATTTTTATTTGGAATATAAATACACGCATATTTGAGTGTGAAATATAATCTGCTAGAAAAGTAACGTACCTTTGCTGTGTTTACCTGTAGAGAATTAAGGCTCGCGGGTTCACCGTGACTGTGGGTCAATTGTGGGCATCCTTACCGGAGGGTCCAGGCAGCTTGCGTGCTCGGATCGAGGCTATGGAATTCGGTCCCTTTTTTGAGTCTATCCGTATGATTGGGGACACCTTGAAGGTATCGGCAGTGGTACAGGTGTGTCGAGAGTTCTGGTGGGACACCACTCATACATTCTACTTTAGTTGGGGAGAGATTACTGTCATGCTCATGGATTTTGCAGTGATCACGGGGCTGAAATTTACTACCACTCCTCTGCCTTTTGATGAGAGCTTGGCGGGCAGATCAGATTATCGGCAGGTTTTGCTGGGAGTTGACACCGACCTTGGGGGAGGTATAAAGGGTCATGGAGTGGAGGCTGGAAAAGTGCGCAGGCTTGTGGTCTCGGCCATAGAATCCTTTGGGAGAGGGGAGTATGATTTGGACTGCCTGGTCTGACTGTTTTTGTGGTAGAGCTTCTCAGAGATCTTGTTTCCCAGTAGGGCTACCATCTGCAGGTACTCGCTGTTGGGGGCTTTGGAGGATCTGTCTCAAGTGAGAAAAATTTCTTAGGGAGGATCTGGTTTAGCTGAGATGTACTGGTCTTTAGATCACTGCTCGAGGGCTAGTTCATCGGCATTCGATGGGTTCCAGTTTGCCTTCGAGGTACACTTTCATTATTTGCTCGTCTGTTCAGCACAATTTTGGATTGTAGCACATATCCTTGACTTGTCTCCATTTATTGTATACACAGGTGTGGGTATATGAGATCTTTGGTGTCGCCCCTTTTCAGCTGGAGATAGCCGACAACAAGGCTGTTCTTATCATGTCCTTTTGGAGCAAGAGCAACAGGCAAGTGCCTAGGAAATCCAAAGACAGGAGGACTGTGGATGCTGCTGATCTGAGGAGAGTATTCACTAGGACCACGCCTGTTGGGGTGAGGTTCTATCCATGGAGCGAGGCTAATGAATTCTCTGTTGGCTATGCTACTGAGTTGACGGCTTCTCGAGTTCTGCTAGTGGGTCTCAGCGGAGATGCCATGTATCTTGGTGAGTGGGTTGCTCGTCAACATAGGGCCGGTGCAGTGCCTTGGTATAGATACCCGGGGAAAACCCCACTTGGCTAGAGCGGTGAATTATCCTAGGATGTCTAATTGATTTTAAGAGTCGCCACCTATGTTTTAGAGGAACATAAGAAAAACCTAAAGAAAGCTAATTTTTGTACGAAAACCAGAGATTCGGGAGAGAAAGGGTTCAGGGGTTAGGTGACGGAGTGGGAAGTACTTAAACACCCACTCCGCCCCGCTTACGCGGGTCTTACTACTTTTGGTGTTCTAATGCTAAATGTCCTTCAATTAAATAAATAGTGCTAACAATTATAACGGAAAGAAAAGGGGAAAATAAAAGAGAAATAAAAGAGAATTGTTTTATTTATTAATTTATGCTAAATATTACATGTAACAATTATACTAAACAATTACATTAAGAAATGTATAGGAAATTAAAGTAGAGATTGAAATGTAGGGAGATAACCTTGACCAACTTTAATGTAATAAAGTGGTCATTTGGTCATGTCCCATTTGATGGGGATTGCATACATCTAAAAAACATAAATAAAATAGAAGAAGAAGAAGAAGTGTACCTTTAGAAAAGAGGACTTCAAACTTTGATTTGGAGTTGTTGTAGAGAAATTGTTGTGTAGAAATTTGTGAAGAGTTTAGTTGCTAGAACTCTTGTTGGGGAAATTTGTGTAGGGAGAATGGTGTAGAGTTTGTGTAGGGAGAAAGTTCAAAGTTCAAGGTCCCTTTCTAAGGTAAAAATGAGGGGTTTAAATAGGTAGAGAAGAGAGGAAAATGTGGTCTTTCAACCAATAGAAAAATAAAGAGAAATAAAATAAATAAAAGAAAATCAAATAATAAATAAAAGAAATATTTTAGTTTTTGGGAAAAAGCTAAGAATATGGGATTGGGAGTTATGAAATAAGGGGGGGATGAATGTGGATGTAAAAGAAGGTCTTTTTGTATCAAGAAGAGATGTTGTAAATAAGAAAAGGGAGGGGAAAATGGTGCAATCCGTTACTGCCATATCGAGAGGCGCGCGCTTCCGGCTTTTGAGGCGAGAGGCGCGCGCGGGCCGTGGACATTATCGGAGGCGCCCGCGGGTGAAAATAACAGAATGACAGAATGACTCTAAAAGTTAACTCTGTTATGCAGTTTAGTCCAAAACTAACGGAATCAGTTAGGAACTTAATGGAAGTAACAGAAATTAACAAAAACAAGTTAAATAAAAATACTATGTATGCAATCGGGGTGAGAGGTCCAAAGTGGGGCGTCTATAGAGCCCCGCGGCGACGTGGATTGAAAAGCAAAACGCGTCGACGAAAGAAAGACAACCGCCGAGGACATCGACAAGAGAAAACAAAGACTCGATAAAATATGAATTTGAAATTTGTGAAGGATAGGGGTGCGCTCCCTGTGTGAGCGGCTTTATTAATATAGAAAGAATATGGCGGGATCCGTTTTGCTGAAGCGGGATCCGTTTGCTGAAGCGGGATCCGTTTTGTTGATGCGGGATCCGTTTGCTGAAGCGGGATCCGTTTGCTGAAGCGGGATCCGTTTGCTGATGCGGGATCCGTTTGCTGATGCGGGATCCGTTTGCTGAAGCGGGATCCGTTTGGTGAAGCGGGATCCGTTTGCTAATGGCGGGATCCGTTTGCTGACGCGGGATCCATTTGCTGAAGCGGGATCCGTTTGCTGAAGCGGGATCCGTTTGCTGATGCGGGATCCGTTTGCTGAAGCGGGATCTGTTTGCGGATGGGGGGAACCGAGTCTCCGTCTGCGTATATGTGATATTGTTGTGTTGCTTGATGGAAAGGTGGTGATTTTGCGGCTCACCATGGACCGAGTTGTTTTCATTGAACTGTGATTGTTTGACTCTGTGGGATGCAGGCGTAGTTTGACGGCTGATTACATTCTGCTGGGGATGAAGTGCCTTGAGTTGCAGATGTTGTTGACCTTGTGGTGGTACCTGTTAAGTATGTGCTTTGCAGGTATATGTGCTTGTGACATGTATGAGATGTGAAATGGCAGTTATGAGAGAAATTGAGCTTGTGGTGTGATGTGATTTAAAGGCAGTTTTGCATGAGAGAGAATTTTTGTAAGAATGGAGAAAGTGATTTTGTGTGCGGTGTGATTTGAGGAAAGCCTCGTATGTATTCATACCTTCACTTACCATTGTTGTTGGATGGATTAGTGTTGTGGTGGTGGATGCCTTGATGCTTTTGATGAAGAATGTCCATGATTTGGATGGAGAATGATGATGTTGGTGATGATGAATTGTTTTTGCCTTTGATGGAGTGTCGGTGAGATGGTATTCTGGGTGATGGGTTGGTCGTGCCAAAAGGCTGCCTACGTATCCCTTTAAGAGAATCAGACCAGCGTAGTTCAAGGATGATGGAGAATGCTGGGGGAGAATGCTAGGAGCAAAAAGGAAACACATAATTTTGCGCAAGAAAAGAAGAAAATAAAATCTTTTTTTTTTTTAAATTAGAAAAAATATAATATGCACACACGTGAGAAAATTTTTTTTTTTTTTTTTAGTTCGTGGGTGAACCATTTTAACCATTGTGTGTTTGTAAAGCCAACCCAAGATCAAGTCATGTTCAATCGAAGTCCGGATTGCCTTGCTTGAATTCTGTCGTCGTTGCCGTTGTGTCCAACGAAAAGTGATTTCTTGCCCCAAGAGATGTGCCGGTTATGGGGCTCCAAAAGACATTCGATGCCGAGATAAGGGGTTGCTGATTGTAAAGCCCCTAGAATGCCTTTGATGCCAAACTATGAGAGACTTGCATAGCCCCAAGATGAATCGACTCTTGACCTTTTCAAATAAATCGCCTTTTGCTGTTGACGTGAGCAAGCTCCAAGAGAAGATCATTGATACCAAGCTTCGAGAGATTACTAAGCCTCAAGTGTCGTGGGCTTGTTGTTTACGAGCATGTAGATGGCGGGATGTGAAGACCTTTCGGTGCGAAGCCCCAACTTATCTTGGCATTGTATTGAGAGCAGATGCACCATTGGGTAGAACTCATGAAAGTGATCTTCCTCTTGTTTGGAGATGAATGGCCCTTTTTTTGTGGTTGGTAACCAAGTGGCGAAGGGTCCATGTTGAAAATGTAGTAGAATCTTTGGGAAATGTCTCGTGGGAGATGGTGATGTTGTTGCGGATGATAGGGTTTTGACATGATAAAGTCTCAAACGGTACGTTTGCTTGAGTCTTCTTGAGTCGAACTAATAACGGATCTTCGGATGCAGCCTGTGCTTTTGATCTTAGAGAAGGGGTGCAGTACTTGCAGAAACATTGGGATTGGCCGAGGCATTTCCCGCTATAACCCAGTCACGTGAGTTTAGCATATTGAATCTTTTTCCTTTTCTCTAAGACTTCCTTCATAATCTCGCTGAAAGTTCTAACAAAAATCATCAAATTCATTCATAACATTGGAGCCCTTATTCAAAGTCGTGGGAGATGGTGATGTTGTTGTGGAAGATAAGTCCTTGGCGTGATAAAATCTCAAACGGTATGTTTGCTTGAGTCTCCTTGAGTTGAACTAATAACGGATCTTCGGGTGCAGCCTATGCTTTTGATCTTGGAGAAGGGGGTGCAGTACTTGCAGAAATATTAGGATTGGCCGTAACTCTGGTCGAGTTATCATATTGGCATTTCCTTGAATCCTTTTCCTTTTCTCTAAGACTTCCTTCATGATCTCGTTGTAAGTTCTAACAAAAATCTTCAAATTCATTCATAACATCGGAGCCCTCATTTAAAACCAAGAGACCTTTGACTTGAGGTGTTGGGAGACCCTTGAAGCTTGATCTCTTTCATATAAGACTTCTCCACATTGCATTGCTTGAGCATTGTTGTCCCAAAAGACTTTCGGTTGCGAAGCCCCAATATTGCCATTTTCTTGTATCACTGTAATGCCGTAGCCCAAAAGATTGTAGATTGCGAAGCCCCTTAAGACCTTCGGTGCCGAATTGAGGAAGCTTCCAATGTTGCACATGACTCCGCCGGGGTCACTGAAGTGAATTTCTTCTTGCCGAGTGAGCCTTTAAAACTTGATTGTACCCCCTAGAGTGACACCATTGATTAGGAGTGGAACGAGAAGGTCCTATCCTTGATCGGGGGGAACAAGTATGAGCATACATGACAAGAAGGTGCTTCTCGACATTCCTTTTGAGAGACTTTGAGGATAGTCTCACACATCTTTCTTGAGCGTAGCCCTAGGGCTCATTAATTGTCAAATGAAGCAAAAGAAGCTCTCGTTCTTGAGTCACATAGCCCCTAGGGCGTCATCATTTGTCGAGCAAAGCAAAAGACTCGTCCTCGTGTGGGGGAACAAACACAAGGGGACATGGCAAGAGCTACTCCATTCTCGGGAGTCTTTCGGCATACTTTAGAGGGACATGCTTGTAGAAGCTTGAATTACATGTTGTTGCTCGCTGCCCAAACCAACTGACTAGGTGGGGATTATTTTGTGCAACCTCGTACCCCTTCAATGATAGGCTCGTTCTCGGACGGATCTTGGTTACCACGGGCATTCTTTCTCATGAGCCTAAAGATGCACATTGCAACAACAATCTTTCAATAACCCAAAATGACCTTTGATGGTGCCATATCTCGTCAAGCCTTTTACAATTCCAAAGTTGGCTCGGTGGGGATTGACATGCTGAGGAGACCCAATGTAGAACTTGTGTAGTTGTCTTCCTTAGAGGCCAGGGATCTCCATTTCTCTTTTTCTTCTCTCTCTCACTCTCTCATATTTTTTTTTATGACGCACCCTGTTTTTTGCCTAGACCACCCTTTCGGGTTTTCAATCTAGTAGGCATCTCTTTTGCGTCTTCATTTTGACTCGATTAATGAGGAAGTGTGCATTGACTTTAGCGGAGGATGAGAGACAAGTGATTTTGCGGTGAGGACCTTTTGTCACTAATGATGAGTGACATTGACTTGGCTAGGGAAGTAGCCCCTAGTATTGAATTTGTATATATTTGTTGAATGACTCACGAAGGCAAGTAAGCATTAAGAGAGAAGAGAAGGAAAGCCCCATTTTGCTTGCAAAAAATTGGGAGTATGCAGAAAGAATAGAAGCCCTAGACTCGACAAGGAATGGAAAGTGATTCCAAATCTAGGAAAGTTGTTCAATCTTGAGGTGATTAATTCATTGGCAAATGAATCATACAAAAGGATCTCTTGACAAGTTCGAGATGAAGGCCGATCACCATAACGCGCTAGGGCTAAACATATCTTCTTTCTTGTATGAGACCGGACCCGAAGGTTGCCTACGTTCCTCTAGTGTAGAGGCTCAGGTCACCGTAGTTCTTGTGGATGCTCCATTCGTCGAGATGGTTGTTGCTTCGTCCTTCATCGGTGGAATGATGTTGATCTTGTACTTCTTTGATTGAGGGGGATTTTTTTTTTTTTGTGCTCTAACTTTTGCCTAGGTTGATTTGAGGATTTCAACCTAGCGAGCCATTTTTTTTTAATCCCCCTTTTGAAAACTTTGCTTGATTTCTCCGTGGTTGTTGCTCCTTGATGTCTTGGCTTTGTCTTCGTCGTTGATGTCGTCGTCGATGTTTAGCCTCTAGGCGTTCAAGTGATAGCCTTCGTTCTAAAACGTGTTTAGACATCTTTTCATCATTTTGCCAAGAATTAAATTGAACAACTTGGAAGAGTGTATGAGGACAAGAACGACTTTTTATTTGATGACTCAATGGACTCGAACATTTAACATAGGACGAGAGAAAACATTAATGCACACTTAAGAGGACTTTTGACTCCTTTTTTTTTTTTTTTTTTTTTTTTTTATTCCTACTACTAGGTAGAGAAAGAGAAATGGAGATTGCTGTCGTAGTCCCCATTGTCGTTATAGCCTTCCTTGCGGCATGATCTCTTGTTGAGACCCTATTTCAAGTCTGAGCCCCTTCCTTGATGAGTTCTTGCATGTTCTCACTCTCTAACTGTTGTTCTTCAAACATGGTAAACTCACCATTGTCAATCAAGTCTTGGACGATGTTGCGGATGGAGAAGCAATCCTCGGTGAGGTGACCGCTGCATAGGTGATAGTCACACCACTTGTGGTGGGCATGGTTGCGACGCAATGGTTGTGGTTGTTTGTACCCTTGGAAAGGAGAAATTTGTCCCTTTGCTTTGAGATCTTCATAGGCCTTGGTGACGGTCATACCTTGGAGGGGAGTGTACACACGGTCGTTGGTAGAGCCTTTGTGACTCTTGAGAGGCGATCCACTTGAACATGCCTTACCGTTGACCTTTGCCTTGTTGTCGGTGAACTCTCATAAACGGGCCTTAAGTTCGGACACTTCTTCCTTATAAATTCTCCTCTCGAGATCAAAATGGGCTTGCCATAAATCATCCTTGCGGCGGGCATCCTTGACAAGTCTATCCATTTGTTCCCCCATGGCTCTTATTATGTTGAGGAGCCTTTTGTTGGACACGGAAGTATTCTCACTCTTGTTGTTGCCGCTTGAAGCCATTGGACCTATGGAGAGAACACGGTTGATCTTAGGTTGGCCCCACAAATACCTTTTGAATCCAATGATTTAACCCAAGAACAAGAGAAAAGACTCAAACCACATAAAGAAAAATGACTCTTTTTTTTTATTTACAAAAGTCGGAAGGACGTAGTCCTTTTTGGGGTTTCTAAGAAAAGATAATGGAATCGTCACACTAGTATATAGACCTTCTCGAGGTCCCATATACTCATCGGATTCCACCACGCTTGTGATTCCTACATGTGTCGGGATTAAACTTAATTAATGTCATAAAGCATACATATGGGGACGGATTTTTATTTTCGTCCATAATAACCACTTGGGGATGGAGTTTTATTTCGTCCATTGCAACAAATTGGCATGTATGATTTGAAGACATTATTTTAGGGAAATCTCGGCACACAAAAATCGACTTAGTCACGGAGTGTTAGACCCTAGACTAGAATTGTGTGGCTTGTGCTCGGCTAAAAAGAGGCTTAAAGGTCACCCCCGACATGTAGTCTTGAACTACGCCACGGGCTGAGGTTGACCGCTTCGAAAGAGTCAAGGTCGGGTGGAGCTTGAAACTTCCTAGGACGGGCCTCGACGGGTTTGGGGTTGGACTTGTGCGACTCGATTGTGAGCAGTTGATAAGAATTGTGCGCGTAGTGTGAGGTCTAACAAGTGACAAAATATAATTTTTTTTTCAAAAGAAAAAAGAAATAAAAGCAAATAAGCACATAATTTACAACTTTCGAATCACCCGTGTGATCGATAAAAATAAAACAGAGAATTAAAAGATGGTTTTGTGCAGGCCCGGTGCCCAGATACTGTCAAAACTGCTCTGTTCTGTGCACTACTCTGTTCTGTGCACTGTTCTGTTCTGGAAAGTTGCTCAGACGCGCGCGCTTTATGCTGTGAGGATGGGAGGCGCGCGCCTTAGGCACTAGAGGGCAGAGGCGCCCGCTTCTGGGCAGTACCTGCAAATTCATGGGTTCAAGGGACTGCCTTGACCCTAAATAAAAACACTTTTCCCCTGCAGAAACTGTTAGCACAATAACATGAAATTTGAAGGACAAGATGAGAGGCGGGCAATTCTGGTGGTAAAGGTGGGATGCGCGCGCCTTAGGCCAAGAAGGCCAGAGGCGCACGCGTCTCACCTTTTTCCACCAGAATGCCCAGAAAACTATAAAAAGAACACCAAAAATGAAAAATGCAAGTTTAACCCTCTAAGTCCCCAGCGGAGTCGCCACTGTAGATACCCCGGGAAAACCCCACTTGGCTAGAGCGGTGAATTATCCTAGGATGTCTAATTGATTTTAAGAGTCGCCACCTATGTTTTAGAGGAACATAAGAAAAACCTAAAGAAAGGTAATTTTTGTACGAAAACCAGAGATTCGAGAGAGAGAGGGTTCGGGGGTTAGGTGACGGAGTGAAAAGTACTTAAACACACACTCCGTCCGGCTTACGCGGGTCTTGCTACTTTTGGTGTACTAATGCTAAATGTCCTTCAATTAAATAAATAGTTCTAACAATTATAACGGAAAGAAAAGGGGAAAATAAAAAAGAATTAAAAGAGAATTGTTTTATTTATTAATTTATGCTAAAGATTACTTGTAATAATTATACTAAACAATTACATTAAGAAATGGATAGAAAATTAAAGTAGAGAATGAAATGTAGGGAGATAACCTTGACCAACTTTAATGTAATAAAGTGGTCATTTGGTCATGTCCCATTTGATGGGGATTGCATACATTTAAAAAAACATAAATAAAATAGAAGAAGAAGAAGTGTACCTTTAGAAAAGAGGACTTCAAACTTTGACTTGGAGTTGTTGTAGAGAAATTGTTGTGTAGAAATTTGTGAAGAGTTTAGTTGCTAGAACTCTTGTTGGGGTAATTTGTGTAGGGAGAATGGTGTAGAGTTTGTGTAGGGAGAAAGTTCAAAGTTCAAGGTCCCTTTCTAAGGTAAAAATGAGAGGTTTAAATATGTAGAGAAGAGAGGAAAATGTGGTCTTTCAACCAATAGAAAAATAAAGAGAAATAAAATAAATAAAATCAAATCAAATCAAATAATAAATAAAAGAAATATTTAGTTTTTGGGAAAAAGCTAAGAATATGGGATTGGGAGTTATGAAATAAGGGGGGATGAATGTGGATGTAAAAGAAGGTCTTTTTGTATCAAGAAGAGATGTTGTAAATAAGAAAATGGAGGGAAAAATGGTGCAATCCGTTACTGCGATATCGGGAGGCGCGCACTTTCGGCTTTTGGGGAGAGAGGCGCGCGCGGGCCGTGGACATTATCGGAGGCACCCGCGGGTGAAAATAACAGAATGACAGAATGACTCTAAAAGTTAACTCTGTTGTGCAGTTTAGTCCAAAACTAACGGAATCAGTTAGGAACTTAACGAAAGTAACAGAAATTAACAAAAACAAGTTAAATAAAAATACTATGTATGCAATCGGGGTGAGAGGTCCAAAGCGGGGTGTCTACACTTGGGTTCCCCATGATCCTCCTCAGGACATGCTTCGTCCTGCTAGGCTGAGGACCTTCTTGACTCCGACTCCGGCGGAGCATTACCGGGGCAGTGATGACTATGATGGCTTTGTGCAGACGCGCTTGATCAGCCTACAGGTACGGGTCAGGATGTTGTCAGGAGAGGGATCGAGCTCGGCCCGCTATGTTGGGCGGAGTCGACCTTTGGTTGACATGCCTCTTCGTTTGAGCAGCGTCAGAGTGGTGCGAGGAGGCCGGGAGGAGGAGATCAGCTTGGAGCCGACAGATGCAGACATCGTGGAGGAGCCATTCGTTCCACCGCCTGATGCTGGGGTATGATTTATCACTCTGCTTCAGATTTATCCCATGCACACACTTTTGCTTCTTTGATCCTTATTCATTGCTTCTGACTTCTCCAGGTGACTCGGGAGGCATATGTCAGATCTATTCGGCGGGAGAACATCCTTATACGCTTATTGATTGAGGCATATCATTCTTGCACCTGCCAGAGGGAGGATGTTGTCATACCACAACGTCGAGAGTGCTCTCCTATTGAGGCTGGGTCTTCCCATACTGGTGGACGGGCAGTCCGGCGATGGAGCTCGAGTGCCAGTGGCTCGCGTCGTTCGACACAGTGGCGGGCACTACCGGGGAGAATTCAGATTAGCCGGGGCCATTTTATTTCTCTCCTGCATCGTTAGTTGCAGTATAGAAAGATATGTACTAGACACTTAAAATGCATGCAAAGGATTTATGTACTAAGCTATGAGATTGATACAACCTAATTGTACAAACTAGTTATTTTACATTTTCCTAATTTTACAAAATGCATGAGCTATGGGGATGGGTATGTACATATTTATGGATTCTGCATGGGATCCGTTGCGGTGTGGGAGTAACCGAGCTTGGGGATGGAGCTGAGATTTCTTCATGGGGCGAAGATGGCCGCGTGGCCAAAGGCGGAGATGGCCGCCTGGCCAAGTGCGGAGATGGCCGCGTGGCCAAGGTTTGCGCCGCCTTTGCTTTTCCTTTTTCTGGCAAGATTTGGAATCTGAAACCTACTTAAAAAGGGTTTGAACAGTCCTAGAGCCGCATAAACAGCAGTCTTTGCTCTTTTTCTTGTCTGAATATCAACTTTTCTTGCACTTTTGATGGATCATCAATATAGGATCACAAGGCTTGAAAGAGGAGCTTACACCATGGCTTTAGATAAATGGATTATCAAAATTCCTGGCTCTTGCCGCGATAAATTTAATGAACGATTTGGCGTAAAGTGCCTTTGGTCACTTTCTCATATATGAATCTTTTGCGCGCTAGTGCCAAGTTTTGGGACGAAAATAACCACGTCTTCAACTTTTCTTATAATGAGATAGCACCCACCTATGAAGATTTTATGGCTCTTTGTGGTGGCGATAAGAGAAAATAGATAGCCTTGCCTTTTGAATTGGTTTAGTTGGACAGAAGGTTGGTAACTTTCGGTGTGACCGTAGATGACCTTGGTAAGTATGTTAGAGCCAAGCACGTGGACCTATCTTGGATGCCAGAGCATTTTATGCATATGGACGTCATTTCTGACTTTGCTCTAGACCATCTTGCTTTGTGCCTATTTGCTTCGATCCTTTACCCTACCCAGATCGGCTTTGCTAGTGGAGAATGCCTTGACATGGTGATTCGTGCCCGTGTGGGTCATAATATTGTGCTGGTCATCTTGGGGGAGACCATTTGTGGCATTTCCCATCTTGCTCCATGGATGTATCGCGGCAGGGGTATTGCAGACCGGTTTGAGCGGATGACCCGTAGTGGTTGGGAGACTTATTTGGCCGACCTAGTGACCGATAACATTCAGTCGGTAGTGTCGACATGGAGGATCCGTTCCTTGAGGCAGAAGCAGGTAGGATCCTATATGATCCGTGTTCTGACCCTTTCTGAGACCACCTTTTACTATCCCACGCGGGTGTTCCGCCAATATGGGTTGGTTCAGACCATTCCTGAAGATTGGGATGAGGAGCTGGTGCTGTTTCCTCTCAGAGTTCTCTTCTTGGATGCTAGTGTCTCGATCCTTCTTTCCCAAATGTGGGGGAGGGCTGGTTTTTTGTGCATGACCTTCCTTTCGCACTCCCACAACACCTACTTATCACGGGAATATTTGACATGGCACGAGGATAGACTTGGTGACATAAAGCAGACCCTAGAGAACCTGAGGGGCTCTATACTTGGATCCTGTGCTTTGAATGTCTCTTTGAGGATGAAAGAATCGTCGGATTTTGAGAGGCGGAAAGGGAAGAACATTGTTAGTGGGGACGAGAACGGGACGGTGACTCCAAGGAAGAGAAAGGTTGGGGAGAGTGTGCAAGGTAAGACCAAGGGCGTTAGTGCCTTTGAGGCTAGATTTCGTGAGAAGCCTGACAAGAAGAAGGTTCGCCAAGGACTACGCAAGAAGAAGGAGACTGATGGCACAACGAAGGCTAAGGAGTAGTCCCAAGTATCCATCCACAGTCATTGCAAACACATTAGTTTTAATTTAATTTTATTTCGGTTTAGTTAATTTCATAACAGGTTATGTAGTCACAAGTTTAATCGAGCTTAGACTCATCGAATAAGTGTAACATGCAATGATTGTGGAAATAAAAGTTTTTGCTTTAGAAAACACAAATTCTTCTTTTATTGTTTCATGGCCAAATTTGGATGTTTATTTATTTTTTTAGACCGCACCTTTGAAAGGCTGCCTACGTTCCCCTTTTACAAGTAGGACTAAGGGGCTCAGGTCATCGTAGTTCATTCTAGTTAGACTAGAACTATTTTAAGAAAGGGAAGATAGAAGGGGGGGGATGCTCTAACTTTTGCCTAGACCGCCCTTGCGGGTTTTCAGTCTAACGAGCTTTGTACGCACCTTTTTTTTCATAGACCACCCTTTTGTGGGTTTTCAACCTATCGGGCTTCTTTTTGCGTAATAATATATATATATATATATATATATATATATATATATATATATATATATATATTGTAAGAGAAGGGGTACTAGTCGTAGTAGCGCTTGAGCTTGCTGAGGTTGACTGGTTCCTTGAACGGGTTGCCATCCAAATCTGCCCTCTTTACTGCTCCTCCGGAGAAAATTTTGCTAGGTGTCTCGCGCCTCGGTAGTTAAGAGTTGCCGTTTCAATTATTCCACCTCTTGCAAAAGGTATTTTGCTAGGTGTCTCGCGCCTCGGTAGTTAAGAGTTGCCGTTTCAATTCTTCCACCTCTTGCAATAGGTCGCGAATTCGCTCTGAAGTCATGTGCGGGGGCACTGTCATGTTGCTTTCACTTCTGGGTCTGGGCTTGTTGAACTCGAGGGGCTGCGGGTTACCATTCTCCATGTAGCACCAAAATCCTCCCCGCTTAGTAAGTGTCCCTCTATCTATGGAGTCTTGTATTTTTCTTTCTAAGGCCACACAATCATTGGTATCGTGGCCTTTGTCCTGGTGGTATGAACATAATTTGGAGGGCTCGAACGGTTGGAGAGGTGGCAACTCAGAGAGGAGCGCGTATTCTCCTAAGGGCTGCATTTTACCCATAATTTTCAATCCTTCGAACATTTTTGCCGGTGGGATCCCCAGTTTTGTATTGTGTCGGAATGAAATTGGGTTGTTGTGCAAGAATTTCAGCAGTCTTTCTCTTGGCTCCTTTCCATGGCGCGAGGGCCACTGCTCCATTGGACTTGTGGGTTGGGGCTCCTTCCCATGCGTCAGGCGTAGAATGGGGGTGTTCATCAGGTACTGTTTGAGGCAATTGAATGCAATTTCACATCTTATACTCCAGCCGTTGTGTGCGCATCTCTCCATTTCTCGCAGTGTTGGCTCTGCTACTGTTGTTACACGACTGAGGTATTGGGGTAGTTCTATGAGCCTTATTCTTTCGTCTTTGTTGCGGGGGGTTTGTATCTCCAAGATAGCTTGAATCTTCCTTGGGTCGGCTTCTATACCACGCTCGGTGAACATGTAACCTAGTACTTTCCCTTGACTGATTCCAAACGTGCACTTAGCGGGGTTCAAACGCAGGGCGTGCTCTCTCAACCTGTTGAAGAACTTCCTTAGATCTGTCAGATGTTGACCGTCGGAGCCTTTCGAGTGTATGATCATATCATCCACATATACCTCGATCTCCTTGTGGATCATGTTATGGAAAAGAGCGGTGACTGCCCTTTGATAAGTAGCCCCAGCGTTCCATAAACCAAATGGCATGATAGTATAGCAGAAAGTACCCCATGGAGTAGTAAAGGCTGTCTTCTCTTGGTATTCCTCGGCTATCTTAATCTGGTTATAGCCGGCGAACCCATCTCAAATGACTTGACTTCAAAATTGGCCTTCGTGTCCAACAACGTGTCGATATTGGGCAAATGGAAGTCTTCTTTTGGAGTAGCCTTGTTGACGGTCACGATGTTGGACAACCAAGTGGGGTATTCGATCACTCTGATGAAGCCTACACGGAGCAGTTTCTCAATCTCTTCTTTCACTTGTAAGGGCCATTCCGGCTTAATACGGTCAGCTTTTGTTTGACTAGCTTGGCATCTGGTGCTGTCGGGATTCTGTGCTCTACGATCGAGTTGTCAATACCCGGCATGTCCTTGTAAGACCACGCAAACACATCCACATACTCCTTGAGTAGCTCAATCAATGCTTCCTTCTCGGCTCCGCTGAAGAAGCTCCCAATCTGTGTTTCCTTTGGCTCGGCTTCGGTTCCCATATTCACACACGTTAGCACCTCATCGGCAGCTTGGGCTCGAGATTCCTTTTGATAGGTTGCATAATGCCTTTTGCGATTTGCTCCTAATGCTAAGGGACGTAAAAATCCTAAGGTCAGACAGGAGTGGGTTGTCAAAAGTTGCTAACTCTAGGACCCAAGAATAAAGGGGATCTGCGTTTTTAATGTCTATTTTTCAGGTCTCCTACTTCACTGCGCACTCTTCACAAGCTAAAGCGCATATATGGTACCTCGACAGTGGATGTTCTAGACACATGACTGGAGATGTCACCGCTCTTGAAGATGTGAATGAAGGAAGAGGTCCCTCTGTAACTTTTGAAGACAACAACAAAGGGCACATAGTTGGATATGGAAGAATCAGAATAGATAAAGTTTTCATTGAGAAAGTTGCGCTCGTAGAAGGACTCAAGCACAACCTGCTCTCCATATCACAATTCTGCGATAAAAGTTTGGAATGCCACTTCACTGCAACGCATTGCTACATCAAAGATGGCATATCCGGACTAACTTTTCTCACAGGGACTCGTAAGACTAATGTTTACATTATTGATCTTACTGATATAGATTCTATCACTAATCTCTATTTTGTAGCAAAGAATGTAAGTGAAAGCAGTTGGCTATGGCATAAGCGCTTAAGTCATTTGAACTTCAAATATTTGGCTAAGCTAGGAAGGGAAAATCTTGTCAAAGGGCTTCCCAAAGTAGCTGACCATCATGATAGAAAATGCGCAGCATGCCAGCTCGGTAAACAACCTAAGCAGTCTTTCTCCAGCAAGATTGCCTCCTCAACTTCCAAATGTTTACAACTGCTTCACATGGACTTGTTTGGACCGGTCACCACCATTGGAGGAAACAAATATACTTTAGTTGTGGTGGATGACTACTCAAGATATACATGGGTCGAAATGATGATAACCAAAGATGACTGCTATGATATCTTGACTGCTCTCTTTCGAAGACTCCAAACTCAAAAATAAGACGACATCGTAAGCGTTAGATCAGACAACGGAACTGAATTCAAGAATAACGGTGCTGCTCAATACTGCGATGACCATGGAATTGATCACAATTTCTCTGCTGCTGGAGTTCCTCAATAAAATGGCATTGTGGAAAGAAAGAATCGCACGTTGATTGAGGCTGGAAAAATAATGATAGCAGAAGCAAAGCTGCCTAAGTATTTTTGGAGCGAAGCTGTCAACACTGCTTGCTTTACTTAGAATAGATCCCTCATCAACAAAGCCTATAACAAGACTCCATATGAGCTATGGAGAGGAAGAGCGCCCAACATCGCTTTCTTCAAGATTTTTTACTGCAAATGCTATATCCTCTATAATAGAAAAGACCATAGAGGTAAATTTGACGCCAAAGCAGATGAAGGTATTTTTGTTGGGTATGCCAAACATTTAAAAGTTTTTCGTGTTTTTAATAGAACTACTCTAGTAATTGTTGAATCTGTACATGTTACTTTTGATGAGCATTCTCTCCTTGAGCCACATTTAGCTCCAAATGATTCTGATGATTCTGCTGAGAATGATGAGACAGGTACGCAGCCTCAAACTGCACCTGCGCAGAATGATAATCAAATTAATCAAAACCAGAATCAAGCAAGTTTATCTCATGCGCATTCTCCAGATGCTGCGCCAGAAGTCACAACTCCTGATGCGCAGACACCTCCTCCTGCGCATGATGTTTCTCCGCTTCAGCAAATCACTTTTGATGACCTTGATGCTGGAGCAAATGTACCCATTGAAGATCTTCGTATTCCTACTACTCAACCTAACTTACCGTCTGAGGTTCGTGAAGTTAGAAATCATCCAATATCATACATAATTGTTGATCTCAATGCAGGGGTTCTTACTAGGAGAGCATCAAACTTTGATGATGAGTATCATTCTTTTATCTCTCAAATCGAACCAAAGAAGATTGATGAAGCGCTCCAAGATTCAAGCTAGGTTACTGCTATGCAAGAAGAGCCTAACCAATTTAAGCGCTGCAAAGTTTGGACTTTAGTACCCAGACCTCATGATCAAGGCGTTATTGGTACAAAATGGGTATTCAGAAACAAGATGGATGAGGATGGAAACATCACCAGGAACAAAGCAAGGTTGGTTACGCAAGGCTATAGGCAAGTGGAAGGAATCGCTAAGATGAAACTTTTGCGTCTGTAGCAAGACTAGAAGCTATCAGAATTTTCCTAGCTTATGCGTCTCACAAGAAATTCAAGCTTTATCAAATGGATGTGAAGAGCGCATTTCTCAACAGAGAACTCCAAGAGACGGTCTACGTAGCTCAACCTCTAGGATTTGAAGATAGCAGATTTCCAAATCACGTCTTCAAACTTCAGAAAGCTTTGTATGGACTTAAGCAAGCTCCAAGAGCATGGTACGATACTCTATCAAAATTCCTGCTAGAGAAAGGCTTCAAGCGCGGTAAAATCGATACAACTCTTTTTATTGCTAAGTATAATGATCACTATTTACTAGTTCAAATTTATGTTGATGATATTATATTTGGTTCTACTAATGAGTTACTTTGTAAGCGCTTTGTAAAGCTCATGAAAAGCAAGTTTGAGATGAGCATGATGGGAGAACTCACATTTTTCCGCGGACTTCAAATCAAACAATTGAATGATGGCATCTTCATAAATCAAGCCAAATACACAAGAGACTTGATCAAGAAATTTGGACTTGAGAATGCTAAAGCATACGACACTCCAATGGCTACGGGAAATAAGCTTGACAAAGACTTAAAAGGTAAGAAAGTTGTTCAAACTTTATATCGAGGTATGATTGGATCTCTACTCTATCTTACTGCAAGTAGGCCAGATATTATGTTTAGTGTTTGTGTCTGTGCGCGCTATCAAACGGACCCTAGAGAAGCGCACTTAACTGCTGTTAAATGCATTATTCGTTATCTTTCTCGAACTGTTAACCTTGGACTTTGGTACACCAAAGATTCAAATTTCGATTTGCTAGGTTATTCAGATGCAGATTACGCATCATGCACAATCGACAGGAAGAGAACAAGTGGAACTTGTCATTTCCTTGGAAATCGACTTGTTGCGTGGGCAAGCAAGAAGCAAGCTGCTGTGTCCATCTCCACTACAGAAGCTGAATACATTGCTGCTGGAAGCTGCTGCTGCCAAATTTTATGGATGAAGCAACAACTAGTGGACTATGGAATTAATGAAGGAAATTGCCCAATTTTCTGCGATAATATGTCCACCATAGCAGTATCCAAAAATCCTGTCATACATTCAAAGACAAAGCACATCGACATCAAATATCATTTTCTCAAGGACCAAGTGGAAGAAATATACACTTAGAGCACGTGGGCACAGATAACCAAATTGCTGATATCCTCACAAAGGCTCTTGACGCAAAGAGATTTGTCTTCTTGAGAGGAGAAATGGGTATGCTTGAACTCAGCTAACTTGTCCATCTAATTTGTTAATACTAATATTTTTGTCTTTGCTTGATAAGTGTACTACATAGGTTAAGATTCATGCTTCTGCGCAACTCCTGCACAACATTGTATTGCGTAGAAATTCATCTGCGCATAAATTTAAGGTTGTAAGACTTAAGGAAGCTCTTGCGCTATTTAATCTCTGCGCATGATTTCAACATGCGCACTTCTCGTGGATCACAGGTAAGTCTTCTATTAATTAGAAATTGCACATATGTCCCTGACTAAAAAGTCAACGCTTAGTTCATAAGGGTACTTGTGCAATTAAAATTTTCCCTTGCCTTATTTTTGATTTTTTTGGGAAATTACGCTTTTGCCCCTGCGCATGTCCTATTATCATTAATGCAACCTGTCATTGATGATAGCGCCTGTTAGGATTCCTGAGAAACATTTATGAGGGAGTTGAAATGACTGTGACTGTCTAGGACTGCTCACTCACGCGCGCGTCAGGTCTGCGCACGCGCGTTCCCTATTCGGCCACGTCGCTTCGCTATCGTGCGCCTCTGCGTTTTTCACCAAACTTGCCGCCTTTCACCAAACTGCCGTGCTGACGTCATGCCTTCTTTTCCTTTTCGGTATAAAACCCTTTGACCCTCCTCTTTCTCTCTCTCCTGCTCACTCTCCTCTTTAATAAAACCTTCACTCTCTTCCCTCTCTGCAAATCTTCCTCACCTCCCAACAATTTCCTTTCTCTCTCTCTTTGACTTTCTTTCCTTCACTCTCAGTCCCTTCTCTTTCATCCTCCTTTCGCAAACCCTAGTTCCATTTAAATGGCTCCTCGAAAGGCAAAAGCTAAGGTTATTGTTGAGGTCCATGAGCCCGTTGAAGAAGTTCCACCTCCAGAAGCTAAAACCGTCGACGATATGGTATAATCCTTATCCTTCGGATCCTTTTTTTTGGTCTGTCCGCCTTTGTTGAGTTTCGATCTCTAAAAACTCCCCTTCTCGATTTCTATCTTATCTGTTAATCATTTTCAAAATCGTTTGTTGTTTTGGGTTCGTCTCTCTCTGATCTATCTATATATCTCCTTTATTTCATGATCAATGATGTTTTCACCTGATTTCTGCAAAAAAAAAAAAAAAAATTGGTTCGAATACTCTTGAGCAGACGAACAGGTTCTCTCAGTTTCTGGGTTTGATGTCGTGTTTTTGGAAATTTCGTTGATATGGCTGTTTTCGTCCTTGAAATGCGATCATTTCGACATGTTTTTTTTTTGTCCATTTTGGTCAAACTTTGGTTTTTGGTGTTCATGATGTTCTTCGTGTTCATGAACAGTCCTTCCGTGTTCATCAAGTTCTTGACTTTTCTCTTATACTTTGGATCGCCTATTTATCTCTAAGTGTTTGTGTTTTTGCGCATGCATACTTGCTTTTGCGCATTTTTTTTCTAGTTGTGCGCATTACTTTCATGTTTTTTTTTTCAAGTATGGAGTTGCTGCGCCTACGTATATATGCGCTATCTGCGCATGCGCTTCTCTCCATGCGCAATGCTTTTTGTCTAATCTCTTTCTTGTCTTGCACATAATTCTTTCTATTTCCTACAAGGATGGGAATTAGATCTTGCTGCGCTACAAAAAGACACTGTAGGATGCAGGCTTATTCACCTCATGGATACCTCTGGCATTTTGCCTCTCTTCACTCTGGATCAGGACTTCTATGTCCCTTCATTGGTGGATGAATTCTTTGAAAATGCAGAGCGAGTCACCATGACGCACAAGCAAACTCGCGTGAAGATTGATGTTATCCGCTCCGTTGTTCAAAATTACTCAGTGAGCATCGTTCATGCGTCACTTAAAAAGATTTGTGGATTTAATGTCGATGATGCGCCTGAAGTCTATTCTAAAGCTAAACAAAACAAGCTTGCACAGAAACTGGTTGGGGAACCCACTCTTACAAAGAAGTGGAGCGTTCATGACAGAAAGGAGTTTGGTGAGGTGATGTATAACCTGTGCACCATTATTGGTGATTCAGTCAACTGCAAGAATTGAAATAAGGGCAAGTTCATTTCCAAGCAATGGTCTTACTGCGCTGCAGTTTATAATGGCGATACTATGGACTGGTCCTCCGTTCTATTTGATGAACTATGGGATGCGTCGGAAAGCTATGACAAGCGCATGGACAAGAAAGTAGCCAAGTACAGAACTCACTGTAGGTTACTCTCTAAATACCTAATGAATGTTTTTGAGCTGCGCACCTTCGTGCAGAAACGTCCTGACCTCAAAGTTCCGTGCACCAAGACCTATTCCATCTCTCACCTTTACTCACTGCGTAATAAAATTGGTCGCTGTGATTATCGCAAGATTTGGAACAAGGATAACAGCCCCATCAAAGAAGATTGGGTTGATAGCGATGATGATAATAACGATGATGATGAAGCCCCCAGGAAAAGTCCAAGAAAACTTCTGCACAACCTTCAAAGGCCGCTGCGCATGATGATCCTGAAATGGCAGCTGCGCAAGCAAAGCGCAAGGGCAAAGGTATTGCAGATCCTGCGCCCGAAAAGGTGAAGGAGATTCCAAATGTCAGATCCACTGCTGGCATCAAAATCAGGTCAACCGACATGCCAGCTCCTCCTGCTCCAAAGCCTTCAAAGAAGCGCTAGGTTTCATCTGCGCCTGCTCCCTCTCCTGTCAAGTCTAAGAAAAAGTCTGCTTTTACCATACTTCCTCCTGTGGCAGCTATGGTTGAAGAAGACAGCGAGTCTCGTATGGATGAGACTGCTGCTGATGTTGATGCTGCGGTTGATACCGCGCAAGGGGAGCAAGTTCCCGAGGCTGCTGAAAAACCCTCTACTGCTCAGGGTCAAGGAGATAGTGATGACTGGATGGATAAGGCTTTCCCTGATACCGCTACTCCTGCGAAGACTCCTGCTGCTGCAACTACTGTGGATGTTCTTCTTCGGACTCCGCACAAGAATCAAGTTGTGTGAAATACTACAAAGGGACAGCCAAAAGCTGCGGATGCACCACCCTCTCCTGAACCAACAACTAGTGCCTTCTGTCGCCTCAATATTCCAGTTGGAAATACTCAACCTGACACCTCTGTCCTCCATGATGGATTGGACTTAGAAGATGATGATGAGGAAGTTACCAAATCTACGCAGGCCGATATTGCTGCACAGCGAACTGATGTTGATCCTCCTGAAGGTTAAAAGGAAGGTGATGTGCGCACAACTGATACTGATAGCAGCAGCACGCATTCACCCGCGCATAAGTCTCCTGCTATTGACCCTATTCATCTCTCTCCCAGGCAACCTTCACCCAAACACTCTCCTCCCAAAGTATCTACCTCCTCTCTCTCTTCCTCTGCAGACCTACGCCAAATTCTCCAAGATCTGAATACTATCCAAGTAAATTAGGTAGCTGCGCAGTCCCAAATGGCTCAACTTATTACTGCGCAGACAGCCATTCAGGAGCAACTTGATGCGTAGCGTATAGAGATTGCTGCCATTAAGGGGGAGAGTTTATCAAAGGCAAGTACTTCTTCCGATCCTTCTGTCGGTCCCTCTGCGCAGCGCGTCCCTGATGCTTTAGATCAAATTGTCCTAGACTCGCTGAAGTCAATTGCTGGGATGCTCGAAAACGTATGCACCTATACCGATATCAATGATGGTTTTATAGGATTGCTGAAGCGTCTGCGCAAGAGCTTGGCCGATGGTTTACATGAAGGGTTTGCTGGCCTTGAAGCACAGATGTTGGAAAGATTTGCGTAAGGTGGTCCTGCGCAAGCAAGTAAGCTAAATATGGAAAGTGTTCGGGAGTGCATAACCCAATCCATGACGGATTTTGCTGATGGGTTTAATGCTAGGATGGATCAAGCAATGTTCGATATTCAAGCCAGCGTAAACACTCAGCGCCTCCATACTGACACTCGCCTTGAAGCTACGCAGGCCACCATTATCGACTCTATCACACCTACAGAATAGTTATTCTTTAACCAGATGACTGGGCATCAGATGGCCTATGCTGCGAACTTCCGAGAGCTGTAAGATGATAACAGGGACGTGTGCAGAGGGATAACTGTTTATGTTGAAGAAGCTGTTGCGTTCAAAGAAAAGTTTCAAGCTCTCAAAGTTGAGCTCATGAACAAGTTCAACAGCCTGCAGAACGAGCTGCGTGAAGCCCTGCATCGCATCCACATCAACTAGTTTCTTTTGTATTTTGTTTTTGCGCAAGGTATTCCTTTTTGTGCGCATTTTTCTTTTCTCTTTCAAACTTGTAATCTGCAACTATTATCATTTCAAGTTTTAATGAGAAAAATCGCATCATTTGTTTCCAAAACCTTGTTCAAATCAAACTCTTCGTTTGTGGAACAATGAATGCTTTATTTCACCTCATGCGCATATTATTATCTGCTCATTTTTTCTATGCATGATGTTTAAACATTCAGTTTAAACGCATACTTAAACTAAAATTCATATCTTTTGTATGCGCTGCATGTTATTTCTGTCTTTCCCATATTGTAAGTTAATCTTTTGGATAGGCTAAAAATCTATAGCATAGGCTAGTGTGTGCATTGACTTGAGGCATGATTTACCATTTTCATTTTTATGGACATGTTATTATCAAGTACAATGAATTGCCTTCGTTATAGTAGGTAATGGCATCAATCATTTAGGGGGATATTGTTGGGTATGCTTATCTCTTAAACCTTCCTAATTATGTTAGAATTGATTGATACCATCACCTAAGAGTATTTTATGGAATTTAGGACCCTATGTAAGAAGTTTTATGACTTCAATTTTTAGCTTAGTCCATTTTATAGTATAGGCTAACATGTTCTGAAATTTCTCTAATATATTCATCATTTAGCGTGTCTGTGTCTGCCTCTTCTAATGAATCATTATTAACTAAATGTATATCAGTAGGTTGATTATTAGCTAATTTATCAGTTAAAAGAGTGGCTATGGAGGGATACTCAGAAAGGTTGAGGGTTTCATTCATGGCGAAAGGAAATATGGCGTTTGCGACAAGATCATAGTCTTCAGACGTGAGGTCGTTAGACTTAGAGGAAGACTTGAACTCAAAAGACAAAACACTAGACTCGGGGGAAGGGGATTTTAAGGAAGTGATAGGAAGTGCTGCGGGAGGCGCGGCAAGAGATCGAGTAAGCCCCAGCTTCCCAACCATAAATTCCGGAGTAGCTATGGGACCTCCGAGCGTGCACCAGTTTTTCAGCTTGCCTTTCATGGGCTTCACCAATGTACTCGGGTCAATATTGTCCTCTGATTCATCCCCAATTGTGGCTACCATGTTGTCGTCGAGCCCCAGATATCCCAGATGTTGGAGCAGATCTTGGCCATCCCACGTCTCAATCAGACCTGGAGTCTCTGTGGTTTCCGCTGCTGGTTTGTCAAGGGTTGCGGATTCTAGTTGATCAGCAAAGTCACTTGCAACTTCGGTGGCATATTCGTACTTGATGGTTTTGATTCTACCCGTGCCCTTGTCGTATTCCATGTAAGTCAGCATCAGGTTGGTCCGGTCAAATTCTACGTCTTTGAAGATCTCGAACCCTTTCTACAACTTGCCGGTGTGGTCAAACCATGGTTCCGCGAACTCAAAACACGAAAACTCCTCGCCTTCCTTAACGAAGTAACTGTTAAGAGAAAGGCGGTACGGCCGCATTTCAGGCTTCTTGTATGGCAACTTCACTTTCTTGAGGAAATCTATCCTTTTCTGTTCCGCTCTGTCTTCGGGAGTGAGGGCGTATCCAAGGCCAAACATCCCTCTGTGATCAACTTCTTCAACCAAATCGGTGGGACCTTGCAAGTTCTTACCTAGCCCCAGCCCTAGTATGAAGCCCATGTTTCGTAGCGTCTTGGTAACGGGTGCCACCTTATCTGAGGTTTTGGTGAGATCGATAGCGCAAATCTGTGCTTGAGCAACTATTTTGAAGCCATTGAAGAGCCTTCTCTCCTCTCCATGTTGTATTTGTAACACAGGAATGCCCTTGGTGACCATCCCTTGGGCAGTTACTAGATCACTGTAGACAACAGTCACCTCATTTCCAGACTGAAACTTCACACATTGATGCAAGGAAGAAGGAACCGCGCCTGACTGGTGCAACCACGGCCATCCGAGGAGGAGAGAGAAGGTCGCCGGGATATCTATGACTTCGAATTCAGTGGGTAGAATATTGGTTCTGACTGTGATGGGCAGAGTGACAATGCCTATAACTGCGTGACATGTGGAGTCATAAGCTTTGATGTTCTGCTTAGATGGCTTTAAATCAGCGGCACGAACCCCAACGACATCCATCATCCTTGACAGCAAGATGTTGATAGCAGAACCATTATCGATAAACACACGGGGAATTTTCTTGCCATCCACCTCTACAGTATATACAATGGCTCGTTGTGATCAACCCCAAATATGGGTTTGTCTAGCTCTGACAAAGTGATGATGTTTCCATACTGGATGTTACCAATCATGTGCGTGACATTCTCTGGAGTAGTGTTTGATGGAACCATCGTAGCGGCGAGGTTTTTCTCGAGCATGAGGCGGTGAGCAAGGGAGGAGGTGAGTAGGGACCAAAGCGAGATGTGTGCTTGGGTTTGCTTGAGTGGGTAAGGATATGATCCTCCTTCTCGAGATCGGTCTGTTTAGGCTCTTTGCCGAAGATCTTCTTGGCACCCTTTGGGTCGGATTGGTATACTTGACCGGATCTTGTAAGCAGGCAGACCTCTGCTCGTAGGTCATCTAGAGAGAGAGGTGCTTCATGATGAAGGGGTAGCGCTTCTACTTTCTTGGCTTCTTCGAAGATTTTGGCCCAAGACAAAGGTTGGTCGGGTTTGGGACCTTCCTTATCTAAAGATTCTACTTCACTAGCTAATTCATCCATAGACAACAAATAGAAGGAAATTCCCTTATCATTAATCATTAAAGTACAATTTGTACCATCACAGTCCGCCACAACAGGCTCGGTCAGATCAGTGATCTCACTAATTTCTATCATGAGTACATCACTAGCTAAAGAATCTCTAGGGTATTCGATGATGCCGACGTGAACGAGCTCTTGTATAGCTTTCTTGAGGGCGAAGCATTCTTTGGTAGTATGACCGGTACACTTGTGGTAGTGGCAGAACTTTGACAAATCACAGTCGAGATGGGGACGGTACCCTTCTAGTGGGTTTGAGGACTTCCGCCTTTACGAGCACCTCGAATACACTAGCCATCGTCACCTTTGCTTGGGCGAAGGAATCCATTAGCTCTAGTATGCTGATCTCACTTGTTTGCACCATGTTGACCCCACCGTTGTTGGGAAGAGGATTGTTCACTACATTAGGACCCTTCGGCTTCTCAATCTTCTTGTCATTGATCAACCCTTGAACTATGCGCTTCAATTGGAGGCAACCATCCGTCGTGTGTCCCATATACTTGTGGTAATTGCAGACTTTGGAGGCATCCAAGTTGGCCTTCGGATTGGCGGGTTGGTAGTTCTCTAGCGGCTTGACGAGGCCTCTCTTGACTAGCACATCAAATACTTTCCCCATAGGCATGCCAAAATCATCAAAATGCTCCCTCTCTCTTTGCTGTGGACCCCATTCCTTGTGATAGCTTGAACGTCGAACGGAGTTTCATTTTGGACCATGTTGACTTGTCCAACCTCCTCTTTCCCACTCTTGGGAGGCGCAGGGTTTGTAGGAGCCTTGTAACAGAAGGAGTTGTTGCTGTTGCTTTTGGTGGTGTCTTTCGGTGGTACAATTCCGGTGATGCCTGCTTCATACCTCACTTCAGCGTCAACCATTCTCCGCAAATCAGGGAAATAACCATTACCGATGGCCACTTTCAATTCAGGGAGCAAGCACTTGTAGAAAATCTGCTTATGTTCCTACGCCTTAGGTGGATATTGAACCTCACACAGCCGGTGGTTCCACCTTTTATAGAAATCGTAGATAGGCTCGCCGGTCCTTTACATGGTGTTCTCAAGGTCGGTTCGATTCACATGCCAATCCAAGTTAGTTTGGTACTTCTGGCAAAACAAGACACTGATCTGATCCCAAGTTTGCCTCTCACTCGGGTCTAGTCCCAAGAACCATCGCAAAGCTATGCCCTCCAAAGTGCTATAAAAAACACAGGCCATTTGCTCATTGGTGCAATCTCGAGCTCTCATAGCCAACACATAACTGTCCAAATGAGTCTTAGGACACGAGTCACCATGGAACATTGCCACCTTAGGCATCTTGAAATCCTTTGGGAGAGCCCCAACTTGGCTAGGATTGATTGTCTTGGTAGTAGGAGCGGCTTGTTTGTCTACAATCTTGATAAACTTACGCATTTGCTCTTGCATTGCCATGACCACGGGATGGTTGGAGATTTCGTGGACGGATTCCGGAAGAGTGACGGGAGGAGTTGTTGAGGTAGTCGGAGCGGCCATTCCAATGCTGAAGGGCAATGAAGGTGGAGGCAACTTGCTAGCAGAGAGGTAGCCACCAAGCAGTTCAGGAGAAGGCTCATAGACACCTTTGTTCTTGCTCATGGTAGTGGATCCCTTTTGTGCATAAAGAGAAGGAGGTGGCACATTTCTGTAGTTTGGCAAATGGAAGGTAGGGGCACCGGTGTTGACGGGGTAGTTGGTATCGACCTCTTCATCCTCGATATGGATAAAATTCTCACCATCGGGTATTACCTCGGCTCCTTTCTTTTGGATGTGGCTCCTCAACTGTTGGTTGTGGTTCTCCAAAGTTTTGTTACTTTCCTCGAGATTCTTGATCTTAGCTTCAAGACCGGCGAGGAAGTTCTGAAGGATTGGGGGAATTCCATTGAGAGTGGCTTCGTTATTGAGCTCGGTGTTGCCAGTAGTAGGAGTGACGAAAGCTGTAGAGGCGGCAGATGATGTTACCATTGCTGATGCTGAGACTGAGAACGGGGACGGGTCAGAAGCTTCACGTTGCAGTCGACCACCCGTACGAACCCAAACTTGCTTTGCTGAAAGGTTGGAAGGAGGCGAATTTTAGGAGGGGAATGGCTCGTGCAAAGTACATTAATTTACAGAAAATTGTACATTATTTACACCCTAATTGGTTGGAAGGGGTACCCCTTTTTCGCAACTAACCTAGAAACTACGATTAGTGGAGGCCATCACTACGTCTATAGACCCCTCGTTTTTCACCTGCCTTGCACATCCCAAACGGACAATTCGGGCGAGGGTCCTATAGGGCAAGCGACTTCCACCAATCAACGGATCTTACGACTAACCCGTCCTTAAAGACATTTAACGTGAATTCTATGTTGCATCCTACACAAGTTAATGATGATTAGAGATCTTGACAGCAGACACTCACCTTACCATGGCACGTCCCTTGTAGGGAAATCAATTTTTTGTGCACTTTCTCTCGAAGACCTCACTTGGGGATGACTTGACATAGACAACACGTTAATGGTCCAGTAAGAAAAAGCTAGCCAAACCAACCAGTCAAAAGTTTGGAGTGTTTTAAACTCTACGTGTGGGTTGACATGGGTAAGATAAAGGCTCCCACCGCTTGCGAAGCGTACATGGTGAGTGGAGGAAACGAGTGACTCGAAAGAAGGGTGACAGTAGCACCACTAATTTATGCACATCGAATGCTCCGAGGGTAATAAGGGACATGTGCAGTGCTGACACGGACTAGTGGTAGTGTGTGGTAAGAAACTAAATTCTTTTTAAGGAGAAAAAGAGAAGTTTTGAATGTTTGAATGATGCAATGCAATGCAAGAGAGCGGAAGAAGGTAGATAACATCAGGATGATAATGAAAGTTAGACCCACTAAGTTTGAAATAAATTCAAAGCAGTCCCCAGCAGAGTCGCCACTGTGAATACCCCTTTCTGATGAAGCGACGCATGGGAAGTATCTTGCAATAATTATTAGTATCAAAGGGAATATTCATAACAACATTAATATGAGAGTCTCTACGCCGTTTTAATTATAGCCAAAACTTTGAGAAAAAGCATGTTAATGGGTTCGGGGGTCAAATTACAACAAGAGAAGAATATTAAGCGTTATCGCTCCTATTGCCCGAATGATCGGTCTTTCTATCATGATGCGGTGTATGTTGTGTGTAATGTGTTTGAGACCGAATCCAAAGATTGCCTACATTCCTCTCAATGTGAGAAGCTCAGGTCAATGTAGTTCGAGAAGAATTTAGAATAGGCAGAAGAATCGGGATCATGCATAATGATGGGGGAATTACCTAAAGATTAGGGTTTAAAAGCAGTTCCTAGATCATGTTCGGGTTGATGAACCCTAGATCATCATCGGCTATGAAATAACATGTACTCATGAAGATCGCAACCCTAAATATGGCATAAATAAGATTTTAATCTAAGAACACGAAGAATATGCGAAGAACATATTATGAACATATGAATAAACATGCAAGGAACCTGAATATTATGGATCTACACTAAGAACATGGCAAGAGCATGAAGAAAAAGTTAGAAAACTTACTTATGTTGGCAAGAAATAAACTTAGATCTTTTTGGGATTCTTGAGAGTGTTCTTGGGTGCTTGAAATGCTTAATTAGAGAGCAAATTCGTCACTTGGGGAGCTTAAGATTGATCAAAATTCGGACCTTTAATTATAAGGCAAGGGAGCCTTTATATAGTGAACTGACCAAGGGATCAAACGGTTGGGATTGGCTGAGGTGAAGATGGCCGCGTGGCCAAGGGCGGATGTGGCCGCGTGGCTAAGGGCGGATGTGGCCGCGTGGCCATCATTCCTGGCTGACGTGATTTTCAAGCTGGTTTGATATTAAACAAGGAAACCCTATTTTGGCCATTTTTGGTACATTCTAGAATATTGAGCTATATTTTGGGAATCCGGGACAAGTCTTTGCAAGGTTTCTAATTCCTATAAAGTCCTTGTATATTCGGGAAAGCCTTAATAAACTCTTTTTCAGATCGGGTACTAACAGATTCCTTGACCAAGTTGGACTCTGAAAAGAGTCCCTTATATATACTACTTTTGACCGAGTTCAGGTGGTCTCTTCTTGTTGGTCAGTTATACGGACCAACTTACTTACAAAGCATGCTTTGAATTATATGACACTCTCTCGGACGAGCTCTATTCGAGCAATTATCTCATATCGGGAATGAATTAGCCAATTCCTGACTATATAAATATCCAAGGCCACTCCTCTCATTACTAATTGCTATTAATGTGGAACCTCCAACATAGTCCATTGCCAGCCCAGTCCAGCCCATACTCACACTTGGGCCTCTCGCTACTTCTTACACCATCTCTAATTCTAAAATGGTATCAGAGCCACCGATCTATGGTGGCCTGATCGCTTCCGCTGCTTCTCTATAAGCCATATGTCACCTATTCTACAAGGTCCATTACACGTGCATGCCTAACAGCCGACGATGTTACTCCGCGTCACCCGATTAAATCCATTGCCAGCTCAGTCAGGCATTGGCTAGTGAATTCTCGATATGGGATAATTGCTCTAACACGCCCCCTCACGCATAACCGAACTTTGGGCTTACGCGTGGACATATAATTGAGATTGAACATTAGACTTTATCATGGTATAAGAGCTGACCCTTTACATGTGCGAGCCCAAAATTCGGCTCACGATGATCAAGCCCCACGTCACCCAATTATATATCCACGCATAAGCCCAAAGTTCAGCTATGCGTGAGGGGGCGTGTTGGGGCAATTATCCTATATCGGGAATTAACTAGGCAATGCCTGATTATATAAAGATCCAGGGCCACTCCTCACATTACCAATTGGTTTTAAGGTGTAACCTCCAACATATTCCATTGCCGGCCCAATCCAGCCCATACTCACACTTGGGTCTCTCGCTACTTCTTACCAGTGTTCTAAAAGACGTCCGTCTAGGCCTCCTAGGCCCCGTCTAGGCACTAGGTGTTCATGAAACGCCTAAGTCCCGCCTAGGATATTATAACTATTTATGAATTTTCGGCCCCACCTAAGTTCCGTCTAGACCCACACTTAAACGCTAGGCGCTGTTGCGGCGCCTAGCGACCGCCTAGCGCTTTTTAGAACCTTGCTTCTTACCCCATCTCTAATCAAGGTTATCCCGGCAGACCCGAGCTAGATGGTGGGGTTATTCCTTTCAAGTAGATTTTATTGAATTTTGTCTCCGTGTGTGTAAAAAATGAAATGCACCAATTCTTTTTTATGTTTACCACACTTATCAATTACTGAAAATGATTTTGTCTTCTTTTAAAAAAAAATCGTCTCCGCCCGAATACGATATGATACAAAAATTTGAGATATAAACGTATGCTTATTCGGAAATGAGGGAGTAGTACATTAAGTACCTGTCCGAAAAGTAGATGATATCAAATGATTTTGTGACCCAGTGGTATAACTTTTTTTGGAAGGAAAATTAAATAACTGGGAACGTGCACAGAATTTCCATAGAAATTAAACCAAACTAAAACAAAATTTGTTACTCCTACTGTCGTAGTTGGCCGTTGGACTCCACCAAAATAAATTATACTCCATCTATCTCATATTTAGTGTTGTAATATATACTCCCTCTGTCCCATTTCAAATTGCAAATACTAGGTTGGCACGGGGATTAAAGGAAAAAGTGAAAAAGGTGATGTGTTGTGAGTGTTGATAGTTGAGTGGGAGAGAGAAAGTGGGGTAGAAAATAGTTAGTGGGTTAATGGATGTGAGTGTGCAAGTGGGTTAAAACATGTCATTTTTGGATTTTGCAATTTTAGTTGGGACACCTTTTTTGGCAACTTTTGCAATTTGAAATGGGACGGAGGGAGTATTTTTTATGGTATTTGTATCATATAATAAAATTATAATGATATTATTTCTTTATTTATAAATACAAATTTTATTCTAAAATAGTTTATAAGAAAAATGATCACTTATTATAAAATAGAACAAATAATACCTTTTTTTTTTTTTTTTTTGAAGAAGAAGAAGAAGAAGAAGAAGAACAACAACAAATAATACGTTAAAAATATTTAATTCCCCTCTGTCCACTGAGAAATAACTATATGTATGTAATATCACAGCTGCCATAAGAAGGTCCTACCGTATATATTTAATCTTGGCGTACGAAAAATTAAGAGATAGGTCAGAATATTTACTTATTTCTTTTCTCAGCCAAACCCCAGATAAATATCTACTCCCTCCGTCCCAGCTCACTTGAGACTTTTTCACCAAAACTGGTCAACTTAAGGTCGGTTTGACCAACACTTAATAGAAATAATTATGATCTGAACAAAAATTTAAAAAATGTAAAATGACCACCATTAAAAATCCTCTCAATAACAATTTTTAAAAAGTTTTTTGAAACATAAATATTTCTATAAAGTGTTGGTCAAACCGACCTTAAGTTGACCAGTTTTGGTCAAAAAGTCTCAAGTGAGCTGGGACGGAGGGAGTATACCATTTTGAGTAGAAATATTTAATCTTGACGTACGAAAAATTAAGAGATAGGTCAGAATATTTACTTCTTTCTTTTCTCAGCCAAACCCCAGATAAATATCTATACCATTTTGAGTAGTAAGATTGATACACAAACTAGGTTCCGCTAAGCTCCTAGTGATTGTTGACTGTCTAATTGATTGTACTGTATGCAGTAAAATAAAATCTAGGATATGAGGATTAGCGGTCGAAATGTCTTATCGGTTTTTTCTAACGTGTGTCTTAAGGATACATGTTAAAATTAAAATTACAATCATCATTTCATTTAGTATACTTCTTATTTTTATTATTTCCATAATTATAAAACAGATGTTACCATAAGTAAGTGAATTTATATAAATACAAAAGAATCTTTTTGTAATTATGGAAATAATTACAAAAGAAAGAATAATAAATGAAGTGATGATTGTAATTCTGGGCTTAATTAATAGACAAAAACTTGTGTGAGAACACTCCAACCCGTCTCATGGGTGAGACGGGTCATTTTTTTGACCCATTACCCGACCCACAACCCTGCTCCAGGACCCATGGGGGGACCCTGCCACGTGGCAGCCCCTCATTGGCCCCAAATTTTTTTTTTTTTTTTTTTTTGCTTTTTTAAAAATTTTTATTTATTTTTTTTGGTTTTTTTCGGTTTGTGAAAAGTAATAGTTACCATCTCTTAAAGTAATAGTGTATATTCCTATGTTTTCTTCGTTTGCCAAAAGTAATACTTATTATAACTAAAATGTAACAAACGTGTTATTTATATGTAATAGTATTTGTAAATAATTGTAATACATATGTATAGATATCTATTTGTTTTCAAACAATAAGTTACAATGGGGTCAAATTTATCATGATACATGTAAAAGTATTACATTATCTATAGAAATCTGTTACAATTTCGTCAATCAAAGTGTTACATTTACTTGTATAAACTTACTATTACATTCATATACATAAGTTATTACTTTTCAAATGTGTAAAAACGAGCTTTTGTTTTTTTAAAACAAGTATTACGTTTACTTATGAACAATGTTACTTTAAGAGATGGTAACTATTATTTTTTGCTAAACCACTGAAAAGCCGGAAAAAAAAAAAAAAAAAAAAAAAAACGGCCAATGGTGGGTTGCCACGTGGCGGGTTCGGCCCATGGGTCATGGGGCGACCCGTCTCATGCATGAGACGGATCCCCTTGTTCTCATGGGAGACCACCTCTAATTAATATGTGATTTTAGGGCGAGAAAAACCGAATCCAGATCTCCTGTGCCCCTCCATGTGCCCCTCCCTATGCCCCTCTAATCTCAACAGTTTATGTTGATATCATCCAAGCATGTAAACGGTTCAGATTAGAGGGGCACAGGGAGGGGCACATGGAGGGGCACAGGAGATCTGGACTCAGAAAAACCGTACTATAATAAATTCCTCCGTTCTAAAATGATATTTCCAATATCTTTGTCATTACTACGAATGAGATTTGAGCAATAGCTAAAGGTTGATTTGTTTATACCAAAGAAAATTTAAAATTTGTAATTGATACACCATCAACAATATTATTAGGGCTGGATTGGTAGGTATACCAATTACATTATGCTTATACCATGTACCAACCAAATTTAACTTGGTACATAAAATTATGTACCATTACCAACCAACTAAGTCGGTATACCAACTTAGTTGGTACTCGGTTGGTACTAGCCTATACAAAATGTAGAATGTAATGTAAAAAAAAAAAACAACAACTTGAGAGTAGTCTTTTTCAACAGGCAAATTGACATCCGCTTGAGTATTCTTCTATTTGTACTGAGCTGTTACATGTTATTATGTAAAGGCCACAAAGAATTATATTAACCTGCATACCTTGTGAGAGATGAATCTAGGCATGAAATTCGTCGATGAGACATTATCAGCTGAGAGAGAAAGAAACAAGTACTCCCTCCGTCCCAGCACAAGTGACACGTATTTCCTTTTCGGTCTGTCCCCACTACAAGTGACACTACCCAAAATGAAAATATTTTAATATATTTATATTCAACCAATCCCACCATTTCAACCCACTCATCTCTCTCTTCATTTTCCACCACACATATCTACATTTTTCTTAGTCTCCGTGTCTCAAAAGTTGGTGTCACTTGTGCCGGGACGGAGGGAGTATATAAGAACAAGATTTTTTTTTTTGTAACTACTAGATTAAAAGAATCATAGAGAAGTGTAACTATATACTCCCTCCGTCTCAAAATATATGTCGTTTTGGAGTATTTCACACATATTAAGAAATGACATTAATGCATGTGAAAAAGTCCAAAATACCCCTAAAATAATTCAACTACCTAGGTAATTAAATGGTTAGGCAAGAGATAGTTCACTATTATTATTAAGGGTATAATTGGTATAGGGCAATAAAAAAGCTTTGAAAATAGTGAAACGACAAGTATTTTGAGACAAAATTTAACACCCAAAACGACATCTATTTTGAGACGGAGGGAGTATATTCTTTTAAAACATGTTAAATTTGTTCATCCAAGCCACTGAATTGTCTCATATATGAAAAGCCAAATATTTATAACATACAAATTACCTTTGAAAAAAATTTGCATTCAACATTATTTCGGGAATAGAATAAGGATATAATATTGAAAGATACTTTATTTTTTAATACATAAATGAATTTTTAATATTATTAAAAATTACAATTGGTACTTGGTATACCAACCAACATCAAATATCAGTACCGTGCACCAACCAATTATACATAATTGGTACGGTAGTACCTACCAACAATGTCGGTATACCGATTTGGCCGTACCAATTATAATTGGTACGGTTGGTACACGAGTTGGTTGATACAGATTCACAAATTTTGCCGGCCTAAATATTATCAAGGGAAAATTGCAAATAAAGGTCCAAAATTTGGGAGCATTTGCGATTGGGGGTCCATTGTTTCATTTATTTATTTTTGGCGATTAGGTGTCTGAAGTTAACAAAAGTTAGCAAATATGAGTTTTTGACGGAAATGTTAGAAATTTTAGTTAAGTCATCACGTGCAGAGCACATATGATGTATCTAACTGAGGCTAATTTGGCGATTAGGTGTCTGAAGTTAACAGAGAAAAAGATGGAGAAGGGTTAGTTAGATTTTTTATGCTAATAAATTAGGAAGAAATTTATACTTTCGACCATTATAGTTTAGAACTTTCAGTTTACCCTTAGTGACATTTATCAATTTCAAATTAGTCTCCGTTAAGTAACATGTGCTCGGCAAGTGATGACTCAACTGAAATTTCTAACATTTCCGTCAAAAAAAAACCCTATTTGCTAACTTTTGTTAATTTTACACCCCTAATAGCCAAAAATGAAACATCAAACCCCCAATCGCAAACGCCCCCAAACTTTGGACCCTTATTTTGCAATTTCCCCTCCTATCACAACAAGTTCCATATATTCATTAGGATAAGCTATACAACCTAAATTCATTGTTCAAAGTTCAATTGTAATAACAATAAAAAAGATGTAAAATCATTTTGGGACGGATGGAGTAAAATGTAACTCATTATATTATAACATGTAATTTACAGATAATAGCATGTAATTTACGTTTGAAGTAATTTCAACCGCTCACATCTTCTGACTACTGTGCACTAATTATTAGACTGTCCTTACCCAAAATCCCTTTAATAGGAAAATATTGGTTAGTAATCATGGTATACTAGTTGTTGTACCTATTCTTTGTTCTTATACAATTTGGTTTGTGCACTCATAAATACTTGAACACTTTTCTGCCAAAATTGTACGAATAACTATACTACCGTTAGCTAGAAGAAGTTTTGAATAACAATGATAAGGGTTAATGCCTTTGAATTAGGGACGCCGAGTTAAAGGATTAGACAACAGAAGAAATCTCGCAATTCCTAGGCTGAAGCACAGGGGTCCGACCGGACCAGGGCAAGGACCCGGCCGGACCATAATAACGTCGGAAACATGGGATTTGGCAAAGGGGTGAAAACCGGACGGGTATTTAGGAGGATCCGCCCGGACTATGCAAGGGTCCGGTCGGACCAGTCCCTATACCCGGCCGGACCAGTGTCCAAACAGCAACATGCTTTTTGGTCCGATGCAGATTCGCAGAAGGAAAGGTTTCAAGTCCGTTTTGGACTTGTATTCCAAGTTCCTACCAGATTTTGAGATAGGCTTTGAGTGGTATAAATAGAGGCTACTAGTCTAGATCAAAATCAGACTTATTCCTCAAATTGTCATAGACAAATTATTAGAGTGCTCAGAGAGATCTGTAATTCTACAGTTGCACAGTTAGGAATTTTATGATCAAAATTCGTGCAACAGTAATAGTGTGATCTTGTAATCGTTTCTCCAGATTGATAATAATATTCTCTCCCCTCCCCATGGACGTAGCCAAGTTGGTGAACCACGTAAATCTGTGTTCTTGTGATTGCTTGCTTTTCTCATCAAGTCTTGTTTATTGCTCTAACAAGTGGTATCAAAGCTCTGGTAGTACTAGAGCTTTGGTTCGTGGTTAGAGATTTAGGGATTCCGCTGCAGAGAACGAGAAGATGGGTCAAGGAGCAGATTCGATTGACAAGTTCAATGGGAAGAATATTTTTTCTCTCTGACAGATCAAGATGAAGGCTTTGTTGTTAGACAAAAAATTATGGGAACCGTTTGAGATTGCAATCAGGGATCACAAGGATCCCAAGGGTAAGGCAATCACCACAGAAGCTACCGCAAAACAGTCAGAGAAGGACAAGCTAGCAGCAGCAAAGGCGGCAGCGGCATTGAAGAAGTTAGATCAGAAGGCTCACGCCAAGATCATCAGACAGTTGGATGATGAGATCCTAACCAATGTTGCAGGAACAGACTCCGGAAGTGATCTTTGGTTAAAGTTGAAAGATATGTACATGACACGTTCATTGACCAACAAGTTATACCTAACGATGAAGTTGTATGATTGTCGTATGACAGAAGGTACGCCCATAAATGATCATCTTGATAGATTCATGTCTATATTACTTGAATTGTGTAATATAGGAGTTAATGTGGATGACGAGGATGCAGCCTTGCAGCTTTTAGTATCTTTACCTATGTCTTATGAACATTATGTCGATTCGTGCATAAACCGAAAAGATGATCTAACTCTAGAGGAAGTGAAAACTTCTCTCAAGATGAGGGATTTACGCCGAAAGGAGAGTGGGAATGAGGTAGATACCCAGTCATTAGTTTTGGTTGCTAGTAGTGGTAACAGGGGTTCTAGTGGGAAGAAAAACAATAAAGGTAATTCTTCACATAAGAAGGGTCTAAAACCTAAGGATGTCTGTAATTTCTGCAAGGAGAAGGGGCATTGAAAATTCGATTGTCCCAGAAAGAAGCTGTTGGGTGACTCTCAATTATTCTAGGCAAAAGAAGACGCAGAGCATTTTTTGGGCGGTCGCACATGTGGCTCTAGGCGACCGCAAAAAAGGCCTTCTTCAAAGTTGGAATCGACTCTGGTTGTTTGGGCGACCGCACATCTAAAACTGGGCGGCCGTACACTTGTCGGGTTGGGCTGGGAAAAATCCGGATAGGGTTTGGTTTAGGCGAGTATATTAAAACTATTATGTTTTTGCTATGAACCGTTGAGAGATAGAGAGACAAGAAAAGCTAGGGTTATTCATTATTGAGAGATTGTGAGATTGTGTGATTGATTATCACCTTATCATCTCCTTGTACTCTTGATTGATTATATTGGATTGTTCTCCGTCGCCCGTGGTTTTTTACTCTTCTTGTTTAGAAGGGTTTTCCACGTAAATCTCTGTGTTCATTCTTTTTCAATTTTGCAAAACTTTACTATTTTGTGCTTGGATCTTTGCAAAATAAGTAATTGTTAGATCATCAATCCTAACAATTGGTATCTAGAGCTTGGTTTGAGGGTCTTGTATTGCTTATCGGTAGAAGATTTCAGGGAAGTACGAATTTGAGAAATTCGATCGCAAGGTCAATTTCGGTCTGTGGCTAGTGAAGATGTGAGCAATCTTGGTGGGAAAATAGTGTGTCAAGGCTTTGCTTGGAAAGGCAAAGAAACCAGAAAGCTTGAATGATGAACAGTTTGATGACATGGACGAGAAAGCTTTGTCTCTTTTGCATTTAAGTCTCAAAGATGAAGTGTTGAGGGACATAGTGAGCGAAAAGACTGCTGCAGGGCTCTGGCTTAGGCTTGAACAACTGTACATGATGAAGAATATTAGTAACCGGTTGCTACTGATAAAGAACCTCGAAGAATGTAAACTCAAATCAGGTGAGTCTTTGGAAAGCCATCTTGATGAGTTTGATGGTTTGGTCATGGACTTAAAGAATGTAGATGTTGTGATTGATGATGAGCAATTGGCGGTCAAATTGCTATGTTCTTTTCCCTCTGAGTACATGCACTTTCATGAGACGGTTTTGTATGGGAAGGATGAGATCTCATTGGAAGAGATCAAGAACTCTTTGCTATAACGTGAAGTCATTGAAACGCACTTGACTTTTCCAAGTGCTAAATATCAAGGTGATGGGTTAGTAGCTAGAAGCGGCAGGAAGTCAGGAAAGGGATCGAGTGCAAAGAACTCGGGTCAACCCAGTTCAAGTGGAAAATTTAAAGATGTGATATGTCATGGTTGCAAGGAGAAGGGACACATCAAAAGGTTTTGTCCAAACAAAAGGGATAAAAGGGATGATAATACAACCGCTAAGAAGGGTGAAGCTGGAGTGGTGTTTGATAACACTAGTGATGACAGTGACAATGATGCACTTACTGCTTGTGTCTCGGGTACCAAAATTCATGATAATTGGATTTTGGATTCGGGTTATTCTTATCATATTAGTCCAAACAGGGCATGGTTTTGTTCTTATAAGGCTGCTGCAGGTGGAGTAGTTTTGATGGGTAATAACGTTGCTTGCAAGGTTGCTGGTATTGGGACTATTAAGATTAAGATGTTTGATGGAGTAGTGAGAAAACTGCATAATGTCAAACATGTTCCTAAATTGAAGAAAAACCTGATTTCTCTAGGCACTTTAGATAGTCTTGGGTATAGCTTAACCATTGTGAATGGTGAACTATCGGCTATAAAAGGTGATTTTGTGGCTCTAAAGGGAAAGAAAGTGGGGACATTGTACGAGCTTCTTGGGTCTACGGTTGTTCATGATGTGTCTGTTGCAAAGGGTTCTATAACTGAGGTGGAGGCTACTCAGTTGTGGCACATGAGATTGGGTCACGTTGGCTTGAAGGGGATGACAGAACTTTCAAAGCACGGTTTTTGGATGAACCGCACGTTGCTAGAAAGGGCTCGGTGTTTGTTGTCACAAGCAGGGTTAGGTAAAGAATTTTGGGCGGAGGCGATTAGTATGACTGCTTACATAGCTAATCATTCTCCTAATTCTTGTATTGGGATGAACACTTCGGTGGAGATATGGTCAGGCTTTCCAGGAGATTACTCGAGATTGCTTATTTTTGGGTGCCCCGCCTATGCTTATGTGAACAACGGAAACAAATTGGAGCCAAGAGCCAAAAAGTGTGTCTTTGTTGGCTATACTACTAGAGTGAAGGGATTCAGGTTATGGGATCTAGTTGCATCTAAGTTCCTGACAAGTAGAGATGTCATATTTAATGAATCTCTACTTCTCCGTGAGAAAAAGGGTTCTGCAGAACGGTTACAGAAATAAGTGGAGACAGATGGAGACAGACAGAGATGATACAGAAAGGGTAGAAATAGACATAGATGAAAAAGATATGTCTGATGAAGCAACTCTAATTGATGCTCTAGGTCAAGAGGAGGAGACCAACAAGCAGGTGGAGACTACCAGTGATCTTGGTAGAGGAAAGAGGGATAAAAGACCTACGGTTAGATATGGGTTCGAGGAGTTGGTGGCTTATGCACTGTCCGCTGCTGAAACAGTAAATGTGCATGAACCAGTCTCTTACAAGGAATCTATATCGTGTGATGGTTCTGTAAGATGGTCGGTTGCTAAGGAAGAAGAGATTGCATCTCTCATAAAAAATCAGACATGAGAACTTGTGAGACCACCACCGAAGAAGAAATTAGTCAGCTGCAAGTGAGTCTACAAGTTCAATGAAGGTACTTCCGGTATTGAGGAAGCAAGGTACAAAGAAAAGTTAGTTGCTCGGGGCTTTACTCAAGTCGAAGGTGTAACTACAATGAAATACTTTCACCGGTTATTAGACACACATCTATTCGCACCTTGTTGAGCATTGTGGTTATGCAAGATCTAGAGCTTGAGCAGTTAGATGTAAAAAAAACTTTTTTACATAGGGAGCTTGAGGAGGAGATCTACATGTGCCATCTTGAAGGGTTTGTTGTCGAGGGTAAGGAGGATCATGTTTTCCTGTTAAAGAGATCCTTGTATGGTTTGAAGTAGTCACCTCGACAGTGGTATAAAAGGTTCGACACTTTTATGGTTACCTATGGTTTTGCTAGGAGTGAATATGATAGTTGTGTTTACTTGAAGGGTTGTAGTGATGGAACATTGATTTATCTTGTATTATATGTCGATGACATGCTTGTGGATACAAAAGATATCATTGATGTCAACCAGGTGAAATTAATGTTACAAAGTGAGTTTGAGATGAAGGACTTAGGTGCTGCAAAGAAGATTCTTGGCATGGAAATTGAACGAGATCAAAAGAAGGGACTTTTGTACTTGTCACAAGAAAAGTATGTGAAGAGGGTTCTAGAACGATTCAATATGAAGGATGCCAAATCTGTAAGTACTCCTTTAGCATCTCAGTTTCGATTATCTTCTTTAGATAGTCCAAGTCTAAAGATGATATAGATTATATGTCACGTGTTCCATATTCAAATGTTGTTGGGTGTATTATGTATGCAATGGTTTGTACTCGACCAGATATCGCTCAAGCAGTGAGTGTTGTGAGTCGATACATGGGGAATCCGGGGAAAGAGCATTGGAATGCTGTCAAGTGGATTCTGAGATACTTGAGTGGTACACCAGGTTTGTGAATTTTATATGGCAAGAACAGTGATGGTTTTGTTGCGTATGTTGATTCAGATTGGGGCGGAAACCTTGATGACAGAAAATCTACAACGGGGTATGTGTTTTGTCTTGGTGGTTCTGCGATTAGTTGGAAATCTGGATTGCAGGAAGTTACGGCATTGTCAACTACCGAGGCTGAGTATATGGGTATAACGGAGGCAGTGAAGGAGGCTAAATGGCTTAGTTCGTGAACTTGGTATTATTCAAGGTGCTCCTGAGGTTTTCAGTGATAGCCAAAGTTGTTTGATATTATGATGAGAAAGGCCTATGCGTTATATCATAGCTTCATTGTTATAGAGATAGCAACCCCGATTATTATATATTTTGCATGTTTATTATAATAATCATTGTCCCTAGCACTTATGAAGAGCTAGCATGAGTTTAATGGATAATCATGTGATGATTATAGTGCATAGGATGCGGATTAAACTTGTGGGTACTTGTTGGAGAAAAAGGTACTGGATAGACACGTTATGAGATTTAAGTTTCCTAGGTACTTAAGGGTTAAGGACTAGGGACTATATAAGCATCTTTTCACCAGCCATAAACATATGAAACCTAGTTGTTTGGAGAAAAAATATACTTGATCTAAGATTGAGAATCAAAGGTCAAGAACCCTAAATTCATATAGCCTAATTTGGATATGGCAATCCGGATCAAGAAGGATTTCTTGATAACATTCACGTGTGGATATCCATAGAGGGTGATTGGTTAATCATCTTCTTGTTCGTGTTCCTGCGGATCAAGACTTGAAGAAAAGCTTGGAAAAGATCAAATCTTGAAGAACGAAGTTTCAAGATCTGAAAATTTTAAAGCTCCATCACGGTTAGTATTCTAAATCCAACCCGGTATTAATTTAATCATCTTGAACGGATCTAGGCTTTTGGGTTTTATTCTGCTACGCATGATTGTGCAAAACCCAACACCGTATAACTGACCAACAAGCAGAGACCACCCGAACTCAGTCAAAAGTAGTATATATACGTGTTGGATATTATGCCCTAGGCCCTTGAGAAAGGCCTATACGTTACATTATAGCTTCATTGTTATAGAGATAAAAAAACCTGATTATTATATCTTTTACATGTTTATTTTAATAATCATTGTCCCTAGCACTTATGAAGGGATAGCATGAGTTTAATGGATAATCATATGATGATTATGGTGCATAGGATGCAGATTAAACTTGTGGGTACTTGTTGGAGAACAAAGTACTGGATATACCCGTTATGAAATTTATGTCATGGTCGAATGTCATAATTAAATCTCATAATAGTTATATCATTTGATATCCTTAGACCTGAGATTATCATGGTCCTCCACATGATGAACGTTATGTTTGACATAGTCAAACGCTACCTTTAACCGGGTAGTTATAAAGGCTGTGATTGGCATAATCGGATTCTTGTAGGGAAGAATGATAAGTCAAGATGAGATTTGTCCCTCTCTTAAGACAGATATCTGCTTGGCCACTCGATGAGTAAGATTGATGAAAGTGTATGGCCATACCCAAATGAATTTATGTGATCAATGTTATTTGCTCATATCAATATACTTGAGATCGAGAAAGCATTGGACAACATAAATTGACGTAGACCATGACTTATGTTTAATATGATATCGCGTGACAAATGGATTGTGATAAGTTCTATAAGGTAACTTTGGACTTTCAAAGTTATACTAATTGGGTAGTCATAATGGCTTACTAGAGTCCGCTTATGACTTACGGGTTCTGAATGATTTGGACTCGTTACCAACTTAATATAATCCTATTGGGTCACACACAATAGAACGGATTGAAAAAAGGTTGAAAATCTGGGATTTGGACTAAGCAACCGTACGGCTGGATTTCCAAAGGAGACGTACGGCTGCTTTTCCTGTTTCTGGTCAGCTTGTTAAGAATTCTTGTGTGACAAGTGTAGATACCCCGGGTCACAGGCAACCCAGGCGCCTTAGGCTAGAGAGCGGTTGGATTATCCTAGGGTGTCTAACTTGGTTTTAGAGTTTAGAGTCGCCACCTATGTTTTAGAGGAACATAAGAAAAACCTAATGTAGCCTAATTTTATATACAAAACCAGAGATTCGTGTATTGAGGTTCGGGGGTTAGGTTACAAAATGGGAAGTACTTAAACACCCATTTCACCCAACTAACGTTGGTCTTGCTTGTTCATAATCTACATAAAAAATGATGTGTTCTTCCTATTCTTTGAAAATGAGTTTTAAGGGGTTAAAAGAGGGGTTGAATATGGGGAGATAACTCCTTGGCCAACTTCAATGTAGTGAAGTGGCCTTTGGTGTCATGTCCCAAAATGGATTGGGTGATTGCACACTTTGATGAAACAAAAGAAGATGAATAGAGATGAAGTAGAGAGAAGAAAGAAGAATAATATTACCTAAACTTCAAATAGCTTCAAGAGTGTCTTTGGAGAATGCCTTGAAAAGTATTTGTGTATAATTTTCTTATCTTCAAAAGTCCTCTTCCTTTCAATGGTGAAGAAGAGGAGTTTTTATAGGTGAAAACCAGTTGTTTTTTGTGCCAAAACAAAGTCACAAAGAGGGAATTCCCGGGCAAAATCATGTAAATTGAGCAAGGGAGGGATTCTTGGGCAGAATCTGTAACTGACGCCCATATGCGCGCCCCCCGGCCTATGGTGGCGGAAGGCGCACGCGTCTGACCTATGCAGGCAGAGGTGAACGACTTTGAAAAGGATTTTTTTGATAGAATGGACTGGAAAGTCAGAACTGTTATTCAGTTTAGTCCCTAAACATAACGGAGTCAGTTAGAAACTTAATAGAAGTAACAGAAACTAACGAAAAACACTTAAAAAAAAAAGAAACAAAAATCAAATGTGCAATCGGGGTGAGCGGTCCAAGGCGGGGTATCTACAACAAGGAATCACGATCCTAAACGGAATTAGGTCAAACCCTCATATAAATATATGCAGCCGGGTTTGACAGCCTCTAATGGTGATTTAATAAATCATAACATATTTTTTTAGAAACAATAAAATATAGAGAGGTAGTATTATTAGTTTTGAGATTTAGAATCATCAAAACTCAAAAATCAAAGAGCAAAATAATTCATATGAAGAAATCATTTCTTCATCAAGCCTTGGATCTAACAATAAATCAAGAAGGTGTTCTTGAGTCTGTTCGACGTGTGGATACCGATAGAGGGTGTTTGATTTAGCACCTTAAAGTCCGTGTTCATGGATTCGATCTTCAAGGGTATGTTTCTTTCATCTTGTATTTAATCTAATCAACATGGACGGATCCATGGCTCATGGGTATTTGATTTCATATGTTTATTCTGTTGCGCATGATGTATCAAAACCCAACAAAAGTGCTATTTGTTTGGCAAAGAATCATAATTCTTTCCATAAGAGAACGAAGCACATTGACATAAAATATTACTTCGTGAGGACTACAATAACTAATGGCGAAGCGGTCCTAAAGAAGGTTGATACAGTTGACAACCCAGCGGATATGTTGACAAAGCATGTGAAGATTGATAAGTTCGAGCATTGCTTGAACTTAGTTGGGGTTACTAGTCATTGATGCCCTTTAGGGCGTGGCGGCGGAGAGAGATAGGGATGTTCCCTTGGTTTACTAGCTTTTTCGGGATTGATCGTCAAGGTGGAAAATTGTTGGGTGACTCTCAATTATTCTAGGCAAAAGAAGACGCAGGGCAGTTTTTGGGCGGCCGCACACGTGGCTCTGGGCGACCGGACAAAAGGCTTTCTTCAAAGCCAGAATTAACTCTGGTTGTTTGGACGACCGCACATCTAAAAAATGGGTGGCCGCACACTTGTCGGGTTGGGCTGGGACAAATCCGGGTAGGGTATGGTTTAGGCGAGTATATTAAAACTGTTATGCTTTTGCTGTGCAACCTTGAGAGATAGAGAGACAAGAAAAGCTAGGGTTATTCATTATTGAGAGATTGTGAGATTGTGTGATTGATTATCACCTTGTCATCTCCTTGTACTCTTGATTTATTATAGTGGATTGTTCTATGTCGCCCGTGGTTTTTTACTCTTCTTGTTTAGAAGGGTTTTCCACGTAAATCTCTGTGTTCATTCGTTTAAAAAATTTTCTTTTCTTTACTATTTTGTTCTTGGATCTTTGCAAGATAAGTAATTGTTAGATCATCAATCCTAACAAAAGCAAGGCAAGGCACCAGTCAGAGCAGAGGCCATAATGGCCAAGGATAGCAGTTCAGATGAGGATTATGCTCTAGTTACATCAGAATCAGCACGCGCATCTGATGCGTGGATTCTTGATTTAGGAGCTTCTTACAATATCAGTCCTAGGAGAGAAAGGTTTAATGATTACAGGCAAATAGATAGCGGTGATATAAGCATGGCCAACAGTGCAGTCTACAAGGTTGTCAGTATTGGTTCGATCAAGGTCAGGACTTATGATGGTAAGCTTGTCACTTTGAACGAGGTTCCACACGTTCCACTTATGACAAAGAATATGATTTCCCTTAGTCAGTTAGACAGCAAAGGTTTCAGTTTCAAAGGTAAAGGTGGAGTAGTTAGTGTCTGTAACGGTCCAAAAGTGGTACTGAGAGGCCTTAAGCGGGGCTCCTTGTATTTCCTCCAAGGAAAGACGCTTGCAGGGTTGATTATGGCTGTATTATCATAGGTGAACGAGGGAGATATGTCTAAGTTGTGGCACATCAGGCTCGGGCACATGAGCACTCGAGGGATGCATGAGTTGGCTAAAAGAGATCTTTTATGTGGCAATAAGATCAAGGATCTTAAGTTTTATGAACATTTCGTGCTAGGGAAGATGAAGCGTAATAGTTTTCCCAAGGTCATACATAAAACAAAAGGACTTTTGGATTATATCCACTCAGAGTGTTGGGGACCTTCACGTCAGGAATTTCTTAGGGGGCACGGATATTTCTTGTCTATAGTTGATGATTATTCGAGGAGGACTTGGGTGGTTATTATGAAGCACAAGAACGAGGCTCTAAGGAATTTTAAGTACTGGAAGACGGTAGTGGAGAACCAGACAAAGAAGAAGATCAAGAAGCTCCAAACAGATAATGGTTTGGAGTTCTGCAGTACTGAGTTCAATTCATTTTGCAGAGAGGTGAAGATTTCTAGACATCTCATCATTAGAGGCACGCCACAGCAGAATGGTGTAGCAGAACGAATGAATCAGACATTTCTTGCAAGAGCGTGGTGCATGCTCTCCAATGCAGAGTTATCTAAGCGTTTCTGGGTAGAAGCGGTTAGTACAGCATGTTACTTGATTAATCGTGGACCTTACGTCGGTATTGGCCTTAAAGTTCTTTATAAGGTATGGACTGGTAAATCCACGATTGTTTCAAGTGTTGGCGGTGTTGATAAATAGGTGGAGAAATAAGATACTGAAGAGTTAGTTATCCCACAGTCAGATGTTGAAAAACAAGTGGAGCAACAAGATACTGAAAAGTTAGTTGTCCCACAGTCAGATGTTAATATGGATCTACCAACAGAGACAGAGACTGAAGCACCAGAAAGTTCTAGTTCAGTTCCTGAAGAACATGGGTTAGCACAAAGAAGGTCTAGAAGAGCTAATCTCGGGAAGCCTCCGGAGAGGTATAGATTTGAAGACATGGTGTCTTATGCACTGCAGGTTGTTGAGGAAGTGGAGCCCGCTCTTATGAAACCTTCTAATTTCAAAGAAGCAGTTACATGTTCAGAGTCATCTCAGTGGTATGCGGCTATGGGTGATGAGATGGAGTCTCTTCACAAGAATCAGACTTGGGAGTTGACCAAAAGGCCAAAAGGCCAAAAGATTGTGAGTTGAAAGTGGATCTTCAAAAAAAGGAAGGGATGTCACCGGCAGAAGGGGTTAAGCATAAAGCTCACGTTGTTGCAAGGGGTTTCACACACAGAGAGAGGGTGGACTATAATGAGATATTATCACCAGTGGTCAGACACACTTCGACCAGAGTGTTGCTAGAAATAGTAGCACAAAGGGATTTGGAGCTTGAGCAACTAGACGTCAAGACAGCTTTCTTTCATGGAGAGTTAGAGGAAGAGATATACATAACACATCCGGAAGGATTCCAAGTTCCTGGTAAGGAAGATCAGGTTTGTAGGTTGAAGAAGTCTTTGTATGGACTTAAGCAATCGCCTAGGCAGAGGTACAAGAGGTTTGACAGCTAAAAGGCTTATTGGCCGCAGAGTTTGAGATGAAGGATTTGGGTAACGCGAAGAAAATTCTGGTTATGGAGATTTATAGAGACAGATCCAAACAAAAACTGTTCTTATCCCAGAAAAGATACATCAAGAAAGTTTTAGAGAGGTTTGGTGTGTCAACAGCTAAGGCTATAGATACTCTGAGTGCAGTGAATGCACAGTTGTCAGTCGCGTTTGGACCCAAATCGATTGAGGAGAAAGAGTATATGGCTCGAGTACCCTGTGCTTGTGCAGTTGGTAGTTTGATGTATGCTACAGTGCACACTAGCGACGTCGGTCTCGTCTATGGAAGTGGAACAAAATGTGCAGTTAAGGGTTTCTCAGATTCAGACTATTCAGGTGATGTTGATACAAGAAGATCGATGACCGGATATGTATTCACGCTTGGTGGGTCAGTTATCAGTTGGAACGCTACATTGCAGGCAACAATAACGTTGTCTAAAACAGAAGCAAAATACATGGCATTGACAGAGTCCGCTAAGGAAGGAATATGGTTGAAGGGATTGATCAACGATCTTGGGATACATCAGGATCATGCTATTATTTATTGCGATAGTTTGAGCGCAATTTGTCTAGCCAAGGATCAAGTTCATCATGAGAGGATAAAGCACATTGATGTCAGATATCATTTTCTAAAGGATGAGAAACAGGTAAAGGTGAAGAAGGTATGGACGGCGGACAACTCTGTAGATATGTTCACAAAACCCGTAACGGGGAGCAAGTTCCAACTTTGTTTGGAATTGCTTAATGTTCGCAGCTATTAGATAGCAGAAGAGGCGAGGGGGGAGAAAAGGTTTATTGTCATGGAGATTCAAGGTCAAGGTGGAGATTGTTGGGTTAATGCCTTTGAATTTGGGACGCCGAGTTAAAGGATTAGACAACAGAAGAAATCTCGCAATTCCTAGGCTGAAGCACAGTGGTCCGACCGGATCAGGGGAAGGACCCGGCCGGACCATAATGACGCCGGAAACATGGGATTTGGCAAAGGGGTGAAATCCGAACGGGTGTTTAGGAGGATCCGCCCGAACTATGCAAGGGTCCGGTCGGATCAGTCCCTATACCCGGCCGGACCAGTGTCCAAACATTAACATGTTTTTGGTCCGATGCAGATTCGCAGAAAGAAAGGTTTCAAGTCCGTTTTGGACTTGTATTCCAAGTTCCTACCAGATTTTGAGATAGGCTTTGAGCGGTATAAATAGAGACTACTAGTCTAGATCAAAATCAGCCTCACACCTCAGATTGTCATAGACAAATTATTAGAGTGCTCAGAGAGATCTGTAATTCTACAGTTGCACAATTAGGAATTTGGTGATCAAAATTCGTGCAGCAGTAATAGTGTGATCTTGTAATCGTTTCTCCAGATTGATAATAATATTCTCTTCCCTCCCCGCGGATGTAGCCAAGTTGGTGAACCACGTAAATCTGTGTTCTTGTGATTGCTTGTTTTTCTCATCAAATCTTGTTTATTGCTTTAGCAGTCCATAGTAATAACTAGGGATGACCAAACACGGTTCCGGTTACGGTTCCGGTTCGGAACCGCCGGTTCCGGTTCGGATTTTATGTGAACCTTAACCGGCCCTTGGTTACACCGGTTCCGGTTCCGATTGTCACAATACGGTTCCGGTTCGATTCCGGTCCGGTTCCGGTTCGGTTCCACGGTTCATTTTTTGATGGTTTTTTAACGGTTAATTCTGATGAAACTGTTAGAAATCGGTCAAAAACACATTTTTATTATTTTCATTCACTGATTTTGACAAAAAATCAGTCAAAACACAACTTTTCTTGTCAACTTTCCATTAGTAACGGTTAATTCTAATGAAACTGTTAGAAATCTAATGATTTTGATGGTTTTTTAACGGTTTTACTGACGGTTCAGACGGTTCTGGTTCGCGTTTTGGTTGGGCGGTTCGGAACCGCCGGTTCACGGTTTTTTGGGGGGTTGAACCTTAACCGGCCCTTATCCAAAACGGTTCCGGTTCCCACGGTTCCGGTTTTCGTAGCGGTTCATGGCGGTTACGGTTTTTTTCGGTTCCGGTTCCGAGCCGGTTCGACGGTTCCGGTCCGGTTTCGGTCCGGTTTGGCCATCCCTAGTAATAACAACAATACTCCCTACTCTGCCCTAACTTACTATATTCATAATGAATAATACTATGGGCACAAAAAATTCATAAAATCTTGTCACAAAATCCTAAGTGTAATGATTTTATTGGTGTTTTAAATTAGAGTGTGACGGGTCCATTATCGATGTAGTCAATAAAATATCGCCACCTCATATATACATATATATATATATATATATATATATATATATATATATATAATTATTATGCTTTGAATAGAAGTTGTAGTTATGATAGTGAGTTATAATTTGTAAGTAAGACTCAATGTCAGTATGATAAGTGAGAAAATGTAAATATAGCAATAATGAAACATGTTCATTTTAAGAGGTTAGTTTTACCAAAGACGCATCTTAAATAAGAAAGTGCACCAATATAAGTATGATAAGTGAGAAAATGTAAATATAGTAATGATAAAATGTGTTCATTTTAAGAGGTAAGTTTTACCAACGACGCATCTTAAATACGAAAGTGTGCACGTTGAACAAAGGCACAGGGAGGAGTATATTGTTTTGGTTTGGGAAAAAACTTACTAAATAAAAATAAGAAGAATTAATTCTCAATTCAAAAATTATTTATTCACTACATTTTTAACTTTTATTACTTAATTACTCCTTCCGTATAGAAAAATGGTTCTCTTTTTCAGAAAAAAATATATATTTCAAAATGATACTGAAAGGAACGACCCGACTTGGAGATACGGGCTCCAGATCGATCCACCCGGCCCAACCTAGATGGGCTGGTCCATTGCGTACTCTTGCTTAGCTCGGTGTATCACACCAACCAATGAAGGAGGAACCACGAGGAACCGAGCTAGTACTAAGAGGATTCCTCAGTTACCATCCACTCTGTAAGCGAGCTCAGCTCGGTCTTACCGAGCTGAGTAGCTAGATGCCATGATCACTCTGAAGGCCTCCGCGCTGGAACTCGCATACACACCCTAACTCTCAGGTCGGACCTCATCGTACATTTGCTCGGTCCAACGAGCTTGGACTTGGGGCAATCCCTACCACGAGTGTGGGAATTATAGGCCTGGCCCAACCCATCGCCAAGGCCCACTGACGACTTCTAGAAGTGTTGCCCTAGTACGGAAACAGTGATTCACTCATTTGGATAGACCCAAATCCCTAGATTCTAGGGATCAAATCTAGGTGACAAGGCAGCCCATTGGTGGTATAAATAAAGGCCTCAACCTCAACACAAAAGGTTAAGTTCTCTCTCCCAGCTCTCTTTCCTTTCTGAGTTTTTATTCTCAAACAGACTGACTTATTTTCACGCCGGAGGGCCTTCGCCGATGAAGCCCCGGCTCAATTCACGTTTGTTCTTCTTTTCAGGCTAAACAAGACATACCAGATATCCAACCTCGGATCTGGCACATTGATCTCATTTCTTGCGTGATCAATTTGGTTCCGATGCCGGGAACGAAGTCTTGTTAGCCTGAATTCATTTTATTTTTCTGAATATTGTCCTCCGACTGCAATCATGAACTCAAAAAACCCAGAAACTGTTCCTGGAGTCATCATTGCTCCCGGAGACATTGAACCGTATCGGTCCAACCCGCTTCCGCCGAATGAAAACCGCCGCATGACCCGCTCTCAGTTCGCCCTGTTGAGTTAAAACCCAGGAGTGGCCGGAGTTACCTCTGCCGCTACCACCACGACGGTGAATGTCTTGAATCCCATCATGGAGATTCCCCTCCCGGAGAATCACGCCATTCAGGCCGGTGATCAGGTCGACCGAAGGCCCCCTCTGGTAACTTACATGCAGCGGACGGTCGAAATACCACATAACGGGGCTGGAACTAGTGGAACCAATGTCGGAACAGCAGGAAAGTAGGTGGCGGCGTTAAATCGGAGATTGACTTTGCTCTTGCAAATTCAAGAAATATATAATGAGCTGGCAACCCTAGGGACGGAGCACATTGCCAATCTTCCAATTTTGCCCTCAATGCCCCTGGCACGAGATCATCCACCAGTCATTCCCGTCCCTAGTGGCAGTTTACAAAGGGTAACTCAGAATCCAACGACAATGGCGGACGTACAACACTTGACTGAGCTAGAAGCCACCTCGGGGCCGAGGAATCCTTTACTCTGAGGATCGAGTATCCCAGATAATGTTGAGTTTAACTAAGGACAAACTGTTGGGAAACCATCCCGGATCCCTCACCCTTCTCAGTACCAATCCCACAGGAAGCACGAAGAGGAAAACTCCAACTCGGGGAACAGGGAAGCCCTTGATCCCTTGATCGTAGATTTGCAGAGGAGGATGCATGAAATGGAATCAAGCAGGAAGAACACCAAAAAAACAGCCAACACCATGGCCCCATTTGCCAGGTGGATTATGGAAATCCCACCTCAACCTTACCTTAAACTCCCCTCATTGACCAAGCACACTGGCTCGGATGACGCCCGCGACCATGTGCATACGTTTGAAACGATTATGGACTTGGTCTCCCATGATGACGACGTCTTGTGTAAAGCCATGGTAAGTACCTTGAACGGACCGGTTCTAGCTTGGTTCAGAGCTCTCCCACCTGGTAGCATCGACAGTTGGGAAAGTTTAAGTAGCAAATTCATCGAAAATTTCTCCACGGCTGGCGACCACAAGAAACACCCCACCTACCTCACCAACGTCAAGCAGGGGGAAACCGAAACTACCATGAGCTTCTATCAAAGATTCTGCGATCTGGCCGAGCAAATCGAGGGGTTGACAGAAGACATGGTGATGGTCTATTTCACAGCAGGGATGAGAGCTTATCAACTCAAATTTGAGTTTGAAATCAGGCCACCAGAAACAAAGGGGGACTTGTATGAATGAGCATACCGTGAAGCTCAGGCTGAGCTAGCCGACAAGCGAACTACGAAAGAAGGAAAAAGAAAGGCGAGAGAAGAATCAAGTGTCGCCAGCGAGCAAAACAAGGAACCAAGAGATTGATTCAAGGAAAGGCAAGAACCGAACTAGGAATACAGAAAGAAAGGAGATCAGGGAAGAGACCGTCACTCCGCTAAAAAGATCTCACAAAGAAATCATGAACCTGATTGAGATGTTCCCCCCTCGGCCTATGGTGGTGAACGAGGAAGGAAGAAGAGCTTCAGGCAAATGGTGCGCATTCCATAAAGATTTTGGACATGAGACCGAAAACTATCTATCCCTAAAATGAGCCATCCAGCAGAGAGTGGACCAAGGAGAGCTAGACCGTTTCGTCAAAAGAGACGGTAAGCGAGGTCGTGACACAAAGGAGAACTATGAGGAGCGGCGATCGGAGGAACGACCCCATAGGAAAAGAATTAGGGTCATCCATGATGAAGCCTTGTCGATCACCGCCCTAAAAAACCAAATCTACAGTCTGAAGAAAGTACCCTTTGTGCCAGCATGGAACAATAAAAGGGAGGAGACGATTTCTTTCTCTCCAAACGAGCTGGCGGCCAGCAAGATAGCCAGGGAACAATCGATCATTTTGGAAGGAAGAATTGACAACTGCAAAACGAGCCGACTACTGATAGACACCGGGGCCACCCGGGATATTTTGAATTACAAGTGCTTCAAAGAAATGGAGTTGTCTGATAGTATGCTAGTTCCCTACACTGGTCGGTTAGAGGGGTTCAAAATATAAGGCAGATGTAAAGGGAACTGTGAGCCTCCTCGTTGAGCTCGGCACTGCCCCTTACAAAATCCAGGAGACGATCACTTTCATGGTCATAGATGTTGTTAGTGATTACCATGACATCTTGGGGATTCTGAGCCAGGTCAAGTTGGGGATGGTTGTTTCTTTACCCCACCAGAGAGTCAAGTTTCCTACTATGGCTGAAGTGGCCTGTCCGCGGAGCCGATCTCAGGAATTCTTAGAGTATTTGATGGAAACTAGGAAGATGAAAAGAAAAATTGAGCAAGATTCTATGGAGGTTGTCGAGGTCAAAGCAATGAAAGCGTCGGAAACAATGCTGGTCGGCGCGGTAAGTGAAATCAAAACAGATGAGGAGATTGAAAGAGAGCTGAGGATTATGAAGCGTATCATGGTCGGTCTCATAAAGAGTGAAGCTCCCATACTAGCCGGTGAAGACGTGGAGAGAATTACCGATATAATTGTGGATACCCTACAATTCAGAGAGGAACCTGGCTTGATCACCTTCCTGAAGGCGAGCTTAGATGTGTTCGCTTGGAAATTCGAAGATATGATAAGGGTTAAGGAGGAAGTGGCCGTACACGAGCTCTGTATTGATCCAAGCGTGAAGCCAATCAAACAGAAATGGAGAATCTTCTCGACCGACAAACAGATGGCCATCAAAGAGGAAGTGGGAAAACTATTGCAGGCGGGGATCATTAAGGAGGCTTACTACCCCTCATGGCTGGCAAATGTTGTAATGGTCAAGAAAGCCAACGGCAAGTGGAGGATGTGCGTTGATTTCAATAATCTTAATAAAACATGCCCCAAAGATTGTTACCCGCTTTCGAGGATAGACAAACTCGTCGATTCCATAGCCGGTCACAAGCGCTCAGTTTTTTGGATGCCTACTCAGGCTACCACCAGATAAAGATGGCCGAGCATGATGTAGAGAACACAGCTTTCCAAACGGGCGAAGGAACTTATTGCTTTAAGAAAATGCCATTCGGCCTCAAAAACGCAGGGGCCACCTATCAGAGAATGGTTAACCAAGTTTTCAAAAGTCAGCTCAGCCGGAACATGGAAGCGTACATCGATGATATGGTACTCAAGACGAGCGATGGAAACCACTGTGTAGATCTGCAGGAAACCTTTGGTAACTTGAGGGCCAACGAGATGAAACTCAATCCGAGCAAGTACGTCTTCAGCGTTACTGTAGGAAAATTCCTCGGCTTCATGATATCGTAGAGGGGTATTGAAGCAAACCCCGAAATGATATCCACATTGCACACCATGAAAGAACTGACCTCAGTCAAGGAGGTCTAGAGGTTGAACGGATGAGTAGCAGCCTTAGGTCATTTCATTGCCAAATCGGTAGAGAAGTCATTACCATTCTTCAAGGTTTTGCGAGGAGGAAAAGAGTTTCAATGGACCGAGGAGTGTTCCACAGCTTTCTGGCAATTAAAAGAGTACCTGAGCCACCCCCTTTACTCACCAGCCTGATTTTAGGCAAGATGTTGTATGTATATCTTACCGCTACAGATAGGGTGGTTGCTGCCGTGCTGACCAGACAAGAGAATGGGGTCATGCCAGTTTTCTATACGAGCAAAGCTCTCAATGACGTAGAATCTCGATACTTCCATGATGAAAAGCTATCCTATGCTCTAGTGGTGGCTGCTCAGAAATTGAGGGCTTATTTCTCAGCTCATCCTATAGTGGTGTACACTAACGCACCCCTCAGAAAGATTCTGCACAAACCGGACAGCTCCAGAAGGCTCTTAAATTGGTCAATCGAGCTCACTGAGTTTGAAATTTCCTATCAAACAAGAAAGACCCTTCAAGCACATCCATTGGCTAACTTTGTGGTAGAAACAACATTCTGCAACGAGCAAGATCCTCCGTCACTCAATAAACATCACCGGGTTGAGCATCCGGAGAGTTGAAAGTTGTTCACCGACAGATCAGCCTCCAAGAGCCATAGCGGGGTAGGGGTATTGTTAATCAAGCCAGTGAATGGCCTCACAGTTGAAAAGTCCTTGAGATTCAAATTTCCAGCTTCTAATAACCAAGCTGAATATGAAGCACTCATAGCGGGAATTGATTTGGCCAAACAAATGGGGATCAAAAATCTGAAGGCTCACACGGATTCTCAACTCGTTATTAATCAGTTGAGGGGAGAATATGAGGCCGCCAACCCTGTGTTATCCAGATATATAGAGCTCATTGATAAGTTAGTGGAGGGATTTGAGTCCTGGCAGATTGTCCAGATCGGTAAGAAGGAGAACACTCGAGCCGACCTTCTATCCAAGCTGGCTACAATGAAAATGGGAGAATCAGATCAGTTGAAATGGGTTGAGTTTTTGGAACAGCCCGCTATTGACCGAGTTCAGATCATGGAGTTGGACGAGGCCCCCTTGGACAAGGACCCCACTCCCAATTGGATTGATGACATTAAAAATTACATTGAAAGAGAGGAGCTGCCTCGTGATACTGAGAAAGCAAAGGCGGTTAAGAAAAAAGCTGCTCGTTTTATAGTCTTAGAAGGAAGCTTATACATGAGATCGTTCGTCAAACCGCTTTTAAAGTGTGTGCCACGAGAGAAAACCCTGAGCTTGTTGGAGGAGGTACATGAGGGGATTTGTGGTGGTCACCCCGGGGCAAGGACTCTCATCGAGAAGATTATCACCATGGGTTACTACTGGCTGATGATAAGGAGCCAAGCATTGGACTATGTCAAGAAATGTGATAAATGTCAAAGATATGCTGATATACCCAGGGTCCCAGCCACCGAGCAGACCCCCGTAGTAGCATGTTGGCCTTTTCATATGTGGGGAATTGATCTGATATGCCCTTTCCCACTAGTTTGGGGCAAGCTTATGTATGCTGTGGTGGCTGTGGATTATTTCACCAAGTGGATCGAGGCAAAAGCCCTAGCATAAATCACCAAGGAGAACGTTCTGAACTTTGTACATGACCAGATCTGGTGCAGATTCGGAGTACCAAGACATATCGTTACAGACCGAGGTCTCCAATTCTCTGATTCGTTCACGACTGAATGCACTCGGTTGGGAGTCAAACATACTAAGTCCTCGATTTCCTATCCTTAAGGCAACGGGCAAGCTGAAGCCACAAATAAACTGGTTATGCACGCACTTCACAGGAATATGACGGGAAGGGCATGCAGATGGGTAGACGATCTCCCCTAGCCCTGTGGGCAGTCTGAACTACCACGAGGGGTCCAACAGGAAAAACACCCTTCGCCATTACCTACGGGTCCGAGGCAATGGCTCCGGCTGAGTTGGCCCTTCCCACAGCACGAGTGGCCTTCTTTGATGAGATGAGGAACGAGGAAAGGTGGAGAATCGATCTGGATTTGATTGATGAAAGGAGGTTGGATGCCCACTTGAGATCCGTAAATTAAAAGCAAAGAACGAAGAGCTACCACGATAGGAAGGTGAGGAAACGACTCTTCCAGGTGGGAGACTGGGTCCTCAGAAAGATCAAGGCCACGAGCCGAAAAGCCCAACAAAACAAGCTCTCCCCGAACTGGGAAGGACCCTTTTTCATGACCAGGATTATTCATGATGGAACCTATATGTTGAGGACTCCTGAAGGGAAAGAACTCAAAAACTTGTGGCATTCCAAAAACCTCGCCAATATCATCATTTGATTTTGTTTTAAACTTTTATGTTTTCTAAGGATAGCCCTTTTCGGGCACTTGATCACTGTTCTACGGGCATGACCCCTTGTATCAAATCAATTATATAATGAAATTACACAAGGGTTTGTTTCTCACTGTGAATGTTTATTTATTTAAGCCTTGTCTTGAACAAGCAAACTTTATCCTTGTCTTGAACGAGCTAAGCCTTGTCTTGAACAAGCAAACTTTATCCTCATCATGAAAGAGCTAAGCCTTGTCTTGAACAAGCAAACTTTACCCTCATCTTGAACGAGCTAAGCCTTGTCTTGAACAAGCAAACCTTACCCTCATCTTGAACGAGCTAAACCTTGTCTTGAACAAGCAAACCTTACCCTCGTCTCGAACGAGCTAAGCCTTGTTCTAAGTCTTGTCTTAAACAAGCAAACCTTTCACTCATCTTGAACGAGCTAAGCCTTGAACAAGCAAACCTTATACTCGTCTTGAACGAGTTAATTTAGCCTGCTAACGATCAAATGCAAAATACGCGACATTACAAAGTAACTACGAATACAAAAGATCGTGTTGATTACGAGGTCAATAGCCGACCTCGGGGGGCGTACATAATAAAAAGAAAATTACAAGGGCTGAGATTTATCTTGGGCCACGTCACCCTCGTCAACAGTCCCTTCGCTCCCCTCAGCTATCTTATCAGCCTCAGCCCGTTCCGCGGTACAGCGAGCTAGGACCGTTTCCACGTTAACAGCCAAAAGCTCAGGCCTAACCCAGACTTCCAAATTATCTTCCTCGTCCTCTCCATCTAGCTGACCCAATTCTTCCTCATTAAAAGGGATCATGGCATGAGCGGCCCGCGCCTGTGGATTAAATTGGGGGAGCTCGAGGAGGTTGGCCAAGATTTCGAGGTCGGCAGGAAGATATCCATGTTCGTAAGCATCTCTGATCCCATGCCTATGCCCCGTTTCAAAATATGGCATAGCTTTAGTTAACACTTTGGTAGCAAAGGCATCGATCTGCTCATATCTATCAATGATAGCCTGCTCATCCTGAGGGGTCTGCTTGGCTATCTCGGCCTCGGCTCGTAGCTTCTCGTTCTCCTCTTCGGCTAATCGGAGACGTTCCATGACCTCCATGTTGCGCCCCGCCTCCATCTTGACCTGATCCACAAGGTCGTTAATTCTAGAGGGAGCAGTCACCACCTCCGTTTGAGCCATTTCTATTTCCTTATCTTTAACGGAGATGGTGCGCTCCAGTTCTGCGCATTTCGTTTTAAAGGAGACAAGATCGTCAAGACGAGTGGCGAGCTCCTTTTCCTTTTCCACCAAGGCGTTTTCCTTCTCCCGAGCTCGAACCTCTAGTTCCTCGCCGTTCCGAGATAAATAAAGGCCAAGGGAAGATATCTGAAAATTTTAAAACCATCGGATAAGTCTTAGTTAAGACAATCGAAACAAGAACTAAGTCTAAGCACATACCTCGCTGAGGAGCATACCGAGCTGATCACCGCATAGAGAGGAAGAAAGATTTTCCTTCACATAACCCTCAAACTGATCAAAGTCGGCTGCTCGCTGAAGCACAACATGTCTGAATCTAACCTTAATCCCTTTACGGGCATGGAGGTTCAAACCCCTAAATAAGGTCACGTTGCCAAGACGGTCAGCCAGCTCGTCAACATCCTCGGTGCTCTTCACACCCTCTATATCCGCACGGCTGACCTAAACCCGGGGAGTTTCCGTTTTAGAAATAAGGATATGCTTGGTCGAGTCTTCAGATCGCCCCCTCTTCTTTGTAGCATCCGAGATCGGTCTAGTGGGCCCCTCTTTTTCTAGGGAAGGCGGCGACATGGTAACTGAAGGACCAGTCCTCTTCTCAGCAGGAGCTTTGGGACCCCCTACATTCCTATCCTTCTCACAGTCAGTTGAAATGAGGGGGATAGAGGAAAGAGTCTTTGTCGCGAGCTCGGATTGACGAACTCGAGTCTGCGCCTTGGTAACCCCCGTCGAAGTCGACGGGTTTAAAATCTTCAGTTGCTGGAAAGAGGGAAGCTTCTTTTTAGCCGCAGTTGTGGTCAGGTACTGCTCTCCGTGGGAACTCATCGCTGCATGTGAAACGAATGCAATTAGAAAACGAGCACAGAAAAATAACAACGACAAAAATGAAGCAGGTAATCACCCCCGAAATGCTCGAAGCGACAAGGTTCCGCTGAGCTCGAGCAAGCGAGACAATAAATTTCGAACGAGCAGTCCTCATGAACCACCCAATCTGGGAAACATCAGCCTGGAACAACTGTCACCAACGGCTCAACACCCTCTAAAATAAGACCATGAATACCAGCACGAGCAAAATAATGGGGAATCTTTTATAACTTGTCCCAGCACAACCCACTCTCTGTCCTTTTTTGGAGCCAAGAGCTTCTTCAATGCTTTCTCCAGGTCATCCGACCACTCGGTTCCCATATCCCTGACAAACGAGAAAGTTCACCTCGGGAGCATAGGAACTCCCAACCCTTCCTGATCTCAATGAACACGATATGATTGGCGAAAGTTTTTATCTTACTGGGGAAAGACCGAAGTAGATGAGGGGCGTTGGGGTTAGCTCCTACGCTAAGGGTGTGATACGGGGGTTTACCAAACCTATTCTTGGTACGAGAGATCCTAAATAATTTCTTGACTACATGGACGAAGGGTTCATAACCGAGATGATGACAAACGACCAAAAAACTGTTTACCTTCCTCACCGTGTTGGCCACCAAATAAAGGGGAACATAACAAGTATCCATCAAAAAATGATTAATAAAAGGGTCCAAGGGAAGGCGAAGGCCGAGCTCAAACTGGCCAATATAGAAAGCCACCCTTTCTTTATTTTGCATTAGCTCGACCACCGGGATACTACCCTGAGGAACGTAGGAAATACGGTAGTCGTCCCTGCTTATGTTGTATTTATCATACATATTATCCACAAGTTGTACTTGAGAGGAAGTTGGAGGTGGGAGAACCAAGCCTTGACCCTCGAACGAGCTTTCAAATCCTAAGGCCCGAGCACTAGTTGGATTTGCGACACGGAGCAGTTCCCTTTCTATGTACTGAATATCAAAAGCATTGTTGTTCTCTCCAACGAGCTCAGTTCCCTCGCTCTCTCGAGAATCCAAAGGGCATTCAAGAAGTTCTAGTCTGGAAGATGTTGCGTCCTCCTTGTACTGGACTGACATGGGTTCCACATCATATACTAAGTCGTCCCCAGACAAATGGTCATTCTCCTCGTGTTCGACGTCAAGCCCCAAGTCGTCTCAAGACAGATGATCATTTTGGGAATCCGAAGCCTCGTCACTATGGTCCATATCTGCAAGAAGAGCATGGGGGCAAGACCCCAAGTTAGAAACCGAGCTAGAGCACGTTGGAATTCCGGACCCTCCACCTATTCGAGCCCCGGACTCTATACAAGTAAGAGGAGGTTTTTTCCCTGCGATGTAACAATTGATTATATGGTTGATCAGTTCATTGTAGTACTCAAAGGGAGTGACGCTCGGGTGCTCGGTGTGCATCCGATCCTCGCTATCGACGTAAGGCCACCTCAAACTCCCATAAAGTCCATAAGCGTCCAAAATGTCCTTGATTTCCTCCAGATTCAACTTTTTCCAACCGCCGGCGACGCTACGATATATCAATTTCGTGCGTTCATGAAAGAAAAACGAAGAATTTTCGACAACTTTCAGGAACTCCGATCTCATTTCTGGAGAGGATATGATGAACACTCAAAGTATACCTACCGTTCGCCGGAAAATTCAAATTCTCGCCGGAAAATTCAAAACTCACCAGCAAAACTAAACCCAGATGGGGAACCAAAAGGCAAAATGAAAGAAAATAAACAGACAGAATGAAACTAGCGACGAGATTATACCTGAGATTGAAGGTTTGAACGGAAAAATGAAGAAGCGTAGACTTGTCGGAGTTCTCGCGGCGGTGCTGGCGCTGGTGATATCTCTTTGATTGCTGAAGAAGGTGAAAGTGGGGAACAAATGGGAAATTGAGGGTTTAATACCCTATCCAATGCAAAATTCTCGCGGGTCGCCCCGACCCGACTGGTGACTTTACATCCTAAACGGGTCGCATTTAATGCTCCGTACCTTCCCTAGGCGCGTGACTACACACCTACGCCATTTAGGGTGACAAAAGCATCTGACAGTTCTGGGGAACTAGAACCGTCACATCACCCTATCATCTCCTCGATGGGTTACAGCTGCACTCCACCTTCAACACACTAGATGCCACGTGTCCCTTCAATTAATCATCCCTATCTGATCTAGCGAGGGTACTACTGGAAACACCAACCTAAATCTATGATTCCCACTTTCCTAACTCTCAACTCAGAATCATGGGGGCCACTGAAAGGAACGACCCGACTTGGAGATACGGGCTCCCAGATCGGTCCACCCGGCCCAATCTAGATAGGCTGGTCCATTGCGTACTCTTGCTCAGCTCGGTGTATCAGACCAACCAAAGAAGGAGGAACCACGAGGAACCGAGCTAGTACTAAGAGGATTCCTCAGTTACAATCCACTCTACAAGCGGGCTCAGCTCGGTCTTATCGAGCTGAGTAGCTAGAAGCCATGATCACTCTGAAGGCCTCCGCGCTGGAACTCGCATACACACCCCAATTCTCAGGTCGGACCTCATCGTACATTTGCTCGGTCCAACTAGCTGGGACTTGGGGTAATCCCTACCACGAGTGTGGGAATTATAGGCCTGGCCCAACCCATCGCCAAGGCCCACTGACGACTTCTAGAAGTGTTGCCCTAGTACGGAAACAGTGACTCACTCATTTGGATAGACCCAAATCCTTAGATTCTAGGGATCAAATCCAGGTGACAAGGCAGCCCTTTGGTGGTATAAATAAGGGCCTCAACCTCAGCACAAAAGGTTAAGTTCTCTCTCCCAGCTCTCTTTCCTTTCTGAGTTTTTATTCTCAAACAGACTGACTTATTCTCACGCCGGAGGGCCTTCGCCGGTGAAGCCCCAGCTCAGTTCACGTTTGTTCTTCTTTTCAGGCTAAACAAGACATACCAGATATCCAACCTCGGATCCGGCACATTGATCTCATTTCTTGCATGATCAGATACTCTACTTTTTGAAAGTTTTGTACTTAGATGTTTTTAAACTGCTTTTGTTTTTACTACTCATTGTATATTTGCAATACCAAAAGTTTGGAAAGTATATTCCAAAAATATTATGCGTATTTGCCATTAAATTTTATAAAAATTAAATATTTTTAGATTGTCTATATTGAAAATATTTAATTTTAATGTCCAGAGTGTGCACATGGATCTGTTTAGTTTTTGGAGAAGGATCGAAGACGAGGGAAGGGAACATGTGACCACACACAGGAGTTGGAAGGGGAAGGAGGGGACGGAACGATGAAGGGGAGGGCAGAGAGAGGCGAAAGTGCGCCGAATGAGGCAAATTTGAAAAGGTGGGCTATTTAGGGTTGGGTTGGAAAAGGGTAATTTAGTACTCCCTCTGTCCCTAAATGAGTGTCCAAATTTCATTTTAAGGGACATTGAAAATCTCAACTTTTTGAACAATTTGATAACAACGATTCATATATAATCTTGTAATCTCATTTTCAAACCTTTAGTTTTACACGTATAAAGAAACCGGTGAAAAAATTTTCGAAAAAAAACATTAAGAGAGAAAGTTATGTTCAAAAAAGACACTTATTTAGGGACAAAGATTTCTTGAAAATGGACACTCATTTAGGGACAGATGGAGTATTTTTTTTATTAGTTTATAAAATGAACCAAGGGCTTTAGGGTAATAAAATTCTACAACAAAGATCTGATGGCAATACATGAAATGGTTTGTTTTCATAGAGTTGAGTTTGTTTTTAAGAAGCCTTAAGGTAATAATTCCAATTGAAATTAATCCATGTTTTAAATTTGCACCGCTCAATTATTTAAAATTTCTCAATTACCACCATATTGTAATTTAGTGTCTTTGTATCTTCACCTTAAATATACTCTCTCCGTCCCAAACTAATGGACACAAAATATTTTAGCATGGGAAATAAGGAAAGTGTAAGTGTGTTGTAACTATAAAAAGTAGGAAAGAGAAATTTAAGTGCTGTAAATATAAAAGTAAAGTAGGAGAGAAAATAAGTGTGAAATTCTTTACCATTTTTAGTAATGTGCACATTTGAATGGGACGCCCGAAATTTTTTTTGTATATTAAACTATCAATAGAAATTTACTCTTTTGTCCTGAAATAAATATCATCAGTATTGTTTGTTACTATAAAATAATTTTGAGCAATAATTTCAGGTTAATTTGATAATACTAATAAAATTATAAAATTTCTTATTGATATATTATTATAAATACTATCAATAATATTTTTAAAATATTTAAATAAATTTAAAATTCTTTTATACTAACATAAAAAAAAATATGGAAATTTATTTTGAAGGTGGGGGACTATCCTATCGTATGATGAACTATGACCACTACCGCTAGGAAGATAGGGTAAAAGCTTCACAGGTGCCATGAATCAGGATGAGTTGAAGTAATTAATGAAAGCATTCAGATGTGTACGGATAGCGAGTTAACAGCTCTGACTTTCTCTGAACAGAGAATTGATAACGGTTATAGGTGTTGGGTGGAAAAGAAATACAGTAATTACTAAAAAAAAAAAAAAAAAAAAAGGTCAGGCAATGATCAGTAACTATCAGATTCAAAACCTCCGTTATCATATACTCCCTCCGTCCCGCCGGAAACTTCAAAAAAAAATTATGGCACAAGAATTAAGGGAAAAAGTGAAAAAGGTGATGTGTTGTGAGTGTTGATAGTTGAGTGGGAGAGAGAAAGTGGGGTAGAGAATAGTTAGTGGGTTAGTGGATGTGAGTATGAGAAGTGGGACCCACTAATTAAAAAGTATTAAAAACTTTCCATTTATGGAATGTGCAATTTCTATGGGACGCCCATTTTGGTAAGTTTTGCAATTTTCGGTGGGACGGAGGGAGTACCTACTTTTATTAGAGAAGTTGTAATCATATTCATTACTTAAAAAAAAAATTACTCACTCTGTCCCGAAAAGATAGTCCACTTTTGATTTTTAACGGTCAACACATGTGAACATTGACCAAATATTATTATCGATCTAATCATCCCAATGAAATTTAAAATTTGTCATTGATAAATCACGTGATGATTAATCAATAACAAGTTTTAGAATTTCACAAGGATGATTAGATTGACATTTATATTTGATCAAAATTCACTTGTATTGACCGTCAAAAGTAAAAAATGGACTATCTTTCTGAGAAAAAGGGAGTATAAAATAAAAAATGTTTAACCTATTTTAACCTGAAATTTGGCTAAAACCGACAATAGCAATCTAAGAAAATCAAATATTATTGCGGAAAACCGAAATATTATTGATCGCATTTTTTACCCGAATCATATTGTGCATGACTACACCATTTGTTTTCTCTCTTCACAATGAGATGGTTACTTATTGCTCCTTGACTCCTCTCAAGATGAGTGAGCAAATTTACTCTTAAATAAAGAAAAATTTGATCATTCATTTTAAATTTAATTTGAGACAGAGTTGGTAACATAATACCACTGTATTACAAATAGTACATATATTGACCCTATTTGAGAAAGTGCACCTCTATGCGTAAACATCTCACTATAGTATACATGAGGGAAAATGTTAACGATAAAATTAAAGAGAATGACATATATTGATGATTCTTTATAGAAAATATTAGTCTTTAGATCGGTGGTAACTTGACATCCAGTGCAATGAATGACTCATGATGTAGGGGAGGGGTCAACAAAATGACCCGAGTAATCCCTCAAGATACAAACCATCATTTTAAGAATCAACGAGCAAGATTGCAATGTTCTAAATAGGGATAGTCATGCTGTCTGATTGCACCGTATCCTATCAGTTCCTTCCGCATTGGCATTGAAATTTCGTGTAAGATGATTGTTGCCAATCAGGCCTGGCTCATAGCCTGTGCATCCAGTGCAACGGAACAGAGCCCCAAAAATGGGAGGGCCCCCAATTTTTTCAGCCCATTATGCATATGGGGTTTCATTGAACCGTTCTCATCTTGAAGACCGACGTCGGCGTAATCAGTAACGCGAACTCGTTACTCGCTTCCAGTCTCGACATTAATTCCTTCTCGACAATTATAGAAAAAAACCCTCTTCGTAATCTCTCAAATTCCACAATTCCCTTCCATTGTTATTCGTTTGTACGTCTCTGTCTCTTACTCTGAATCTCCCTAATTCTGTCGCTACATCGCTTGTTCTCGCCATCACCACCGTCGGAGTATTGAACGATCATCGGCAGGTAAAGAATTTAACTCTCGTCTCTCACCTCTCAGATTTTTGTGATTTAAGAATTAAGTGTTAAGGATATTAGAATCCTTCTTTAATTACAATTGTATATTTCCTATTGCTTATATTATTTACTTTCCTAATAGCATTGCTATTGTATAATTTCCTTTTCCTTATGTAATTTAGAATAATCTAGAATAGCTTGGAGAGTACTCCACCCTCTTGTATAAATACCCTACTCATATGATCAATAATACTTGAGTCATTCATACAATATTATTTGAGTCTCTCATATCAATTATCTCTCTCCATGTATGATTGGCTCCGACTATCTCTTTCTCTAATCCTTGACATGGTATCAAAGCCTAGATCCATTATGGGACTTCTCCACCAAAACCTATGAGCCGCCCCATACTATCTCCACCACAAAAGCTTCCGCCAACCACCATGCAAAACCACCACGGCTAAACTTTCCCCAACCTTACCGCCATATTACCACCACTAAAAACCAAAACAATCCGGCCAAAACAATATTATTTTTTCTTCATCTTGCTTTCTTCAAGGAAAAAAAAAAAACTTTCGGTCTAAGACTGCTGTGGCCTCAATTTTTTTTTCTTTGATTGGAGAGTACTACACCCTCTTGTATAAATACCTCTCAGATTTTCGTGATTTAAGAATTAAGGATTCAATTTCAGATTTGAAATTTAATCTTGAAGCCCTAATTCTATTTTTTTTATTGAACCCAACTGATTTAATTGAATCCACCCTGTTCTCACCTCTTATCTTGATACTCGTATTTCATAAAGAAAAATCTATAAAAACAAAATAATCCAAGATTTATACAGAAGGTATTCCTTACACTTTCAGTAAGGCTTGTGTGCTATATGAAAAAACAAACGATGCAGAAAATTTCAAAATATGCGTCCCTAAGCTATGTTATTACACTCTTATTACATACACAATCAAAGCTCACAGTTCATTTGTTTTGGCTATTTTTGATTACCTTAATGAGAATCTAAAAATTGATATTGATAGTATTTATAATATTCTATTTATAACAAGTTCTAAATTTTCATTATGCTAATTAAAAGTAGTCTAAATTATTACTCAAAGTTCATTTGTATTAACAACGAAAAAAGAGAGACTAGCTTTCTGGGACAGAGGGAGTACTACGGTTTTATGGTGTATGTTTTCAACTTTAAAGGGCCCCATATTCGTTTTAGCACCGGGCCCCTAAAGTTATTGAGACGGGCCTGTTGCCAATTCGCAACATGGATCCCGCATGAGTCTTTCTATTACTTTTATCTCGGAAAAATGATTACTTAAGGTAACGTACTTACACCTTCCGTATCAAATAAAGAAACCTACTACTTAGTGTCTAAAAAATGCAATATACTTTTATAAGTGATATCAAATAATGCAATATTTAAAATTTCAAATGGATGTCGTTAAAAAAAGTTAACATTTTGATAACGAAATTAACACACGTTAATAAATTAACACCCGTTGTCCCCATCTTCCCAAGATTAGAAATTTTTGCTCAAACCCACCACCATATAATCTTCATCTTCTTCATCATGTTCATCATCACCATTAACACACTTAACATCACCACTCCCCCCTAGCACCACCACACCTTGCGCCGCCACCACCTCACCTTGCCGCTGAAAAATCAAATCACAGCCATCTTCAACCATGGCCACCCACAGCTACGACCATCTCACTACTCCGGCCACCGCTTTGGCACCATTACCGCCACCTCTTTGCTACTATTTTTTTATACTTCTCCTTCCTAAACCCACCATCTCCCTTTTCTTCCTCAACCCATGCCATTCCCACTGCCCCTTCTTCCCCATCTCCATCTTTCTTTCTCTCTCCCCCTAATCATCACCATCATAACCCAACACCACCTCAACCCAACACCACTACAACCCACCATCCCCACCATAAACCCCATTACAAATTTCAAACTAATTACAAATCAGACTTACCAACAGATTTGGGAATAAACCCGCGTTTGGACATTGTCAATTTCGTGGCGGAATTCGTCAGATTCAAAGTGAAAACCAGAAGGAAAAAATTCTTGAAGAGTTTTGATTTCGCTCTTTTCCAGATCTCGATTTCGGATGGGTGGGTATTACGGGGATCTTGTTGAAGACGAGGTGAGATGGTCGGCGATGAACGAATGGATTACAAAGAGAGAACGGGCGGTGGACGAAAGGAATGCATAGAGAGAACGGGCGGTGGTGAAGAGATGGGGCTGAGAGCGGAGGTTGCTGCCATGGGGAGGGGAAGGTGTGCCGACCGGAGAAGGAAGGGAGGGCGGCGTCGACCTGGTGAAGAAGAGAGAAAAAGATGTGGGTATTTTCAATCTTTCCCTGCATTTCCAAGAAATTTGACTTAACCCCTTTAGGTGGTTAAATGGTGGTGTTTGTCGGGATGGAAAGTTAGTTTTGACATAAACATTTGTTAGAATTTTAACACCTCGTTTTCCACATTATCATTTCGTTAAAAAAAATAACACCGTTAATTAAAAAAGAAATTGGTTGCATAATTTAAAAACTACTTAAAAAGTATATTGCATTTTGTAGACAATAAGTAGTATGTTGCATTATTTGATGCAAATAGGTAAAGTACGTTACCTTAAGTAGTCGATATTAAATACTTCATCAACATGAAATGTGTATTAATTACCTCATCAACATGAAATGGTAAAAAAAAAAAAAAAGTAAATAAAAATGAGAAACCAGTTAAACTCGTAGTGCCAATCATTGTGTTTTTAACTGTCACCAGTAAATTTTATGCATTGTGTCATATACTATCAGTTGACAAAATGTTATTTATGTAATTAATCACTGTATTTTCTGCATTATCTCATGATTCTTATGTACTGTATGATTGGATGTAGCTATGTGAATGACCAAACTTAGGAGGTACTTTACTTGCTCAGCTTTGAGTCTGATATTAAGTCAAACAAGCTTGAAATTAGTACTCCCGCTATCTCATTTTAAGAGTTAAAAATTATCTAAAAAGGCTTCCGATTTTAAAAGTCAGAATCTTAAAATGAAAAGTAGGTCCTACATGTCATAATCACAACAATTATCCACTAACTTTTCTCTACCACACTTTCTCTCTCCTACCCAATTATATCAACACTCACAACACATCATATTTTCCTTAATTCTTGAACCTATCTATTTTTTGACTCTTAAAATGGGACGGAGAGAGTATTTCTCTTTCTTTTTTGTGTTCCACTAACTATTGGGTAATACTTTTTCCGGCCCAGTTTAATGTTCTTCCATTCCTTTTTAGTCTGTCACAGTTTAAAGTTTTTAGTTGATTTATTAATTGAAATGGACAATGAGAACCACTTGTCATTCTCACAACAAAAACTCCTTACACACTTTCTCTCTCTTACTTTACATTCTATACTCACAACATTACTTTTTCTTAATCTTCTTGCATAATCAAACTAGGAACCTTAAATTAAGGCAAAGGGAGTACATTATTACTCCCTCTACTACTATTCCTATTATTCCTATTACTCCTATTGGTTTCACTGTCTTAAAATTGTATTTCTACTTGACTATTCAACATTTTTATAATATAAACACTTACTTCATAAAACATGTTTTATTTATCAACTTTTAAGTTTAAATTGTAGAAACAAAAAGAATTTTTGACACAATGAGAAATGTCAAATGAAAAGATCATTTTGGGATTGGGTGTAAGGACATGGCTTGCAACACAAGTCATTTAGACTTCCATTTATAAAATTATGATTATAATGTTAATTTATAAAGTATAGTTGATAATAAAATGTGTAGAATTCCTGGATATATAATTACCTAATTGTGATGGGCAAAAGGGTAATATAATATCACTAAGCTTCTTGAAAGGGTGTAGTCCCTAGGTGAAGTGACACAATGTTTCCTATTTAAAGGCCCTTCCATCAAGCCTAGAAACAACTATTCATTCTTGTTATCTCTCCTAAATTCTCTTCACATTATTGAATTACTTGAGAGATTAAGAAGTCACTATTACTTAGAAGATCTTCATTCCATACTTCTTCTTCTTCATCTTATTTCTCCCTACATCATCCATGGATTCAACAGGTATATATTTTATCGCTTCCGCTTCATCTCTTCCTCAATCCTATTCTAAAATGAGTGTGGCATTCAGGGATTAAAATTGTTCCAACAATTGGTATCAGAGCCTGGTTCATCTTTAGTTTAAGTTTGAGTTCTTTTTTTTTTTTTGGAAAGTGTATACTTTCAATTTTGATTCATTTTCCCTGTTGAATCATTAAGTTTTGATGATTGATTAAGGACTCTAATTCATTCATAGAGTACTGATGATCTTCATCTAAATTAAGTAAATGGTTTGAAAAAGTTTTGTTATTTAAAAATGGTTATTGTGAGACTATCCCTTCATAACATGGTTTTATGTCTAAGTACATACCATATGGATCTACTCACTTGATTCCACTAAATTTTAAAGCAAGATTATCCCTATATAATGTGGTTTTATGTTTTAAGGACATACTATGTGGATCTACTTGCAATTCATTGATTTTGGGAAAGTTTGAACAAAATTCAGAAGTGCAGAAATCGTCTTGCTCGGCCGAGTCCTTTGTTTTGAGCGGCCGAGCGTATGAAAAGGCGCGAACTGCTCGGCCGAGTCTTGGGATCTGCTCGGCCGAGCACATGAACAGGCGCCAAAAATGGCATAAACCGGTCAGACCTTTGGTCGAGTTCGGTCCGGTTCTCTTGACTACCCGGTCGGGTTTTTGGTTTTGCCCCGTCGGACCAAGACTTGCGCGGCCGAGCATTTGGTTTTGTACGGTCGAGCATTGTATGTCAAACAAGGCATTTGTTTCTGATTAAGGTGCTCGGCCGAGCACATCATATGACTCAGCCGAGCAGCTCGGTCGAGCGTTTTGTTTAGAGCGGCCGAGCATAATGTGACAAATTGACCAAAACATTCTGATTAAGGTGCTCGGCCGAGCACTTCATAAGACTCGGCCGAGCAGTTACTGTTCACAGGTTTTGGACTTTTCTAAGTTTTGCACTATTTTGTTTTTCCCTTGGAACAAAACCTACATTATTTCAAACCTAAAAAGTTATGATTAATTATATGCTTTGAAAATTTTATTCATTGTTTAAATAATATTGTCGCCTAAGTGATTTACGTTATTTAAACCCTTAAATTGTAAAGTGTTGGATGTTTAAGTTAATATGTGAATGACTTGAATTTTCCAAAGAAGATCTTGACATTTGACTAAACTTAGGCATTCATGTGGTAACAAATAAAATGAACATTAGGATATTTTCTTAGGTACTTATGTCGGCCCAATGGAAGATTAAGTATTCATTAAAATATTAGTTCAAATTACTTGTTACCTAAGGCAATCATTTATGAGTCAACTCGCAATCCAAAGATTAGTTTTGATGTCATGTTGATTGTCTTATTGATGGATTTCGTTGATATAATTAATCATTTTTCATTTTGTAGTTTCTTATTCATGTTTTTGTTTTCATTCTTTTTTGTTCTCAAAACCCAACAGATTTACTTATTGCTTCTTCCGTGATTACTGCTATGAGTACTTTACCGATGCTTAATGGGACTAATTTTAAAACTTGGAAAAATAAACTGATGATGATCTTAGGCTATATGGACATAGATCACGCATTAAGGGAACCATTTCCTCTTCCTCTTTCTGATATAAGCACTCAAGAAGATTGCTTAAATAATGAGAAGTGGGAACGCTCCAACCGCGTGAGCCTAATGATCATGAATATAGTTGTCCCGGAGACCATTTTGGACGGTGTCTCCAAGGACGTTGATGCTAAAACATTCCTTGATATGATTGAGGGATGTTTGGCATCTACCTCTTCTCATGGGACAAAGAGAAAAGGGAAGGACATTGCGGTTGCAAGTAAAAAAGAAGCTTAAGGGATCATCTCATGATCATAAAGAGGAATGCTTCTTTTGCAAGGACCTCACTCACATGAAGTACGACTGCCCTAAGTATCACGCTTGGCGTGCTAAGAAAGGTATGTCATTTGGAATTATTTGTGATAAAGGCTAATTTGGTTTCATTTCCTACATATACATAGTGGTTGAATTATGTTACAACAACTCACATAATGAATGTCTATGTAGGATTGCCTGAAACACCGAAGTCCTGGAGAAGATGAAGGATTCATCTATATGGAAGCCGGGATGTGGTTGAAGTGAAAGGCATCGGGAATTTTGGTTATTGTTAAATTGCTTAGTGTTATTTGTATAAATAATACATTTGTTGTACCGTCATTTAGACAGAATTTGATATTTATCACACTATTGAACAAAAAAGGTTATTTTGTTCATCTTTTATAAATGTGATTTTTATTTTAAATTTCAAGGTTGTTGGTACTAGTACTTTGTCAAGTGTTCTTTATTTACTTGACATTATTCAAACAATAAATGTGTCCCTTAAATAATGAAACCAAAACTAGAAAGCAAAAGTTATCAAGTAAAGTTTATATTTTATTAAAGCATAGGCATTTGGGTCATATTTCCAAGAGAAAAATTGATAAGCTTATGTTAAAGGAAAATCTTAAACAAACTTGATAATTTGGAAAATACTTTTGCATTAAATGCCTTAAAGTAAATTTACAAACATTATAGTATTCTCGAGAGCATCAAGTGTCTCAATGAACTAATGCATTCGGATATTTGTAGGCCATTAATTATTCCTTCATGGAAAAGGTCAACAATAGTTATTATGTTTAAAATGACTAACTCTTAGTTTGAATACATTTATTTGCTTCATAAAATATTGAGTTTGGACATTGTAAAAGTCTTATAAAGACAAAGTTGGAAATCAACTTTGAAGACTATTAAGAACATTAGGGTCATTCATGATGGTGTATACATCTTTGGAATGATTGTTAAAAGGAACAACGTCTAGGTCCTTTTTACTCGCTATTTTGAAAGAGTGTGGGATTATCTCTCTCTACATTGAGCCGGGTACGCCTAGCATGAATATTGTAATAGAGACATATTGAAATCCTTAAGGATATGGTAATAAGTATGTTTTATACTTCTCTTACCTCACTCATTATGGGCGATACGTTAAAGCCGCAACCTTTATTCTAATTAAAGCTCCCTCTAAGGCTACTAATATAAACCCTTAATGATTCCTTATTCGTCCTTAAATCATATTCATTTATGGGGTTGTCTAGCATAAGGATAGACTTTATAAGTCTACTAAGGGCAAGTTAGACGTAAGATTATTAGTAGTTATTCATGGGGTAAGCCGAGAGAACTAGGGGATATATAAATTTTACAACCCGAAAGTTAGAACGTTTTAAAAACGAGATATGCTAGGTTCTTTTAAGGATGTTGAATTTAATGGGAGAATTTGGAGTAATATTTTGAATTTGAAAAGGAAGAGGAATTCATTTGTATGGAATCCATTTATATACCACTTCCCATAGTTCCAATTGGATATCAAGTTTTGAACTTGACATTCAAGAAGAACATACAATTCAAAATAAATATGATTTCCCTATAAATATTGAACAACATGGAAATGTTGATCATAAGAAGGAAATTCAACAACCTCAAAATAAGATAGAACCGGTGCCCTTTGGAAGATCCAATAGTGTAAGAAGAAAGTGCAAATCCGGATAATTATGAAGTGTATATTGCCGAGAATAAAGGACACTTATGTTTAGTGGGAGATGAGTCTCTCATTTTCCATGAAACCATTAATAGTTCTAATTCTCATATAGTAACTTAATGTCATAAATGAAGGGTTAAAATCTATAAGGATAACAACGTTTGGGATCTTGTCCCATTACCTAAAGATGTGAAACCTATTGGGATTAAATTAATCTTTATGACCAAAAGGATTCATAAGGTAATATGGAAAGATATAAAGCCCATCTAATTGTTAAAGATTTGACTCAAAAGGAAGACATTAATTATAAAGAAAGCACTTTTCCGGTATCTTCTAAAAACACTTTTAGATCATTATGGCACATATAGCATATTATGATCTTGAAGTTTATCAAATAGATATAAAGACAACTTTCCTTAATGGAGACATTGAGGAATATATGGTTGATTTGGATCAAACTAAGCAATTAGTTTGTGAATTTAAATAAATCCATTTGTGGACTCAAGCAAGTTTCTCATCAATGGTACTTAATCAAGTTATTTTTATTTGGTTTTGAAAAGAATCTTGATTAAGATTGTATATACCATAAGTTCCGTGGGAGTAAATTTATAATTTTGGTCTTATATATGGATGATGATTTTGCTTGCTAGTAATGATATGAACCTTATTAAGGAAACTAAGAAATTTCTTATTTGAAATGAAAGATCTTGGTAAGGCATCTTTGTATTAAGAATCCAAATTCACCGTGATCACTCACGAGATGTTTTAGGATTATCACAAAAGGCCATATGGAAAGGTATTACAAAAGGTTTAGCATGCAAAAATGTAAACCACGTGACACCCCTAATTTTAAAGGAGACATTCTTAGTCTTAAACAGTGTCCTAAAAGTAAATTTTGAATCCAAGTATATGGAAAATTCCCTCTTTACATCAGCAATAGGAAGCTTATCGTATATGTATATCTTACATTTAATGTTGGGATGCTTGGTCAATACCGAAGCAATCCAGAAAGAACATTAAGTAGCAGCCAAAAGAATGATTGAAGTATTTACAAAACACTAAAGAACTACATGGCTATGTTTTGAAGTCGGATCATCTTGAGATCATTAGGTATTCTGACATTAGTTAAATATATGGCTGCATATGTTTTAATGGACTGTAATTTGTCAAAACAAGTGTCGAAAGACCAATTAAGAAATGACTATCAGGTAGCAGTTCTGTACTCTAACAAGAGTTTATGGATTTAGACATTAATTATCTTGTTATAAAGAAAAGAGTACAACATGAACGAAAGGGATACAACTTATAGAAACAAACTCTATTTAGAGGATCCATTTATGAAAGAGTTATCATCTTCAGTGTTTCACGAGCATGTTGCTCATATGGGTGTAACAACTTTTGATAACATTTAGTATAGTGGGAGTTTGTGTTGTTCTTTCATTAATTGTTTTATTATTTAAAGTTTTGATCTTATTTGGTTAAGTTGGACTAGTTGGAAGAATATGTATATATTCATTATGATTCCATGCTACACATCTATACTTTTGATCTATGTCATTTAGTTAGATTTGTATACGTGATTATTGTGGGTTTAGTTGCGAATCAATTACAACGACTGCCCCTTTAGTCCTATACTTGTATGGCTAATGGACGAGATTGTTATAAATGACAATAAAGTGCGCACATTAGGGTTGTCATTTGTGTTATATTCATGATTTAAAGGAAGGACTTTGTTTTGCAACCCAAGTGGGAGATTGTAAGGACATGGCTTGCAACACAAGTCATTTAGACTCCCATTTATAAAATTATGATTATAATGTTAATTTATAAAGTATAGTTGATAATAAAATGTGTAGAATTCCTGGATATATAATTACCTAATTGTGATGGGCAAAAGGGTAATATAATATCACTAAGCTTCTTGAAAGGGTGTAGTCCCTAGGTGAAGTGACACAATGTTTCCTATTTAAAGGCCCTTCCATCAAGCCTAGAAACAACTATTCATTCTTGTTATCTCTCCTAAATTCTCTTCACATTATTGAAGTACTTGAGAGATTAATAAGTCACTATTACTTAGAAGATCTTCATTCCCTACTTCTTCTTCTTCATCTTATTTCTCCCTACATCATCCATGGATTCAACAGGTATATATTTTATCGCTTCCGCTTCATCTCTTCCTCAATCCTATTCTAAAGTGAGTGTGGCATTCAGGGATTAAAATTGTTCCAACATTGGGGTGTAATACACTTTCGTCCCTAAATGATCTTCCTATTTATTATAAAACTTTTTAAAAATATGAACAATTTTTACCAGCCTGTTTTGATTTTGTAGTTTTAAGCTCAAATAGTAAAAATAAAAATAACTTTTAGAAATAATGAAAATTGACAAAATCAAGGGATTATGTTGGGACTGAGGGGATGCAGTTTTTTAATGCCTTATCAAACACAAAGTGTGACTTTTAGTGAAACGAAATGTTCATACTCGAAATAAGATTCTTGATCAATCTAATTATATTTTGATCAACAATTTGAAGAAAAATAATTATTTTAATGAAAATCTAATAATGATTATTAAATCTATTAGTAACCGTGATACAATAACAATTTTTAAGTTTTTATCAGCATCATTATTTTTTCATATTATTAGTCAAAAGTATAATTAATTTGAGCAAAAATATCATTTCGAGTAATACGGAGGGAATATAGAGAATGGCACTGGGCTGAATAATTAAATGTCAGGACTAAATATTAAGCTAATATGAGATCCACAAACAAAATCGATTTAAGCCATATTATTCTCATGAATCAGTCTAAAGAAAAACCACACTAAGAAATATGTAAAACATGTTTTTACATTAAGAGATTGTGTTTACATTAAATAATGATAACAGGTTTTACACTAAAACGAGTGTAAAACAAGTTTTTCTCGAGATTTTGACTATTCTCATAGTTAACCAAAGTTGGCATCTTAAAATAGAATTAGACTATTTTTTTTTAAGACGGAGGGACTATATTTTTCTTGAACCAACTTGTAACATTAATTAATGTGGACCATTTACAAAATTGTACATCTTGTCATATAATTTCATTATTTGTGACCCAATGGGCTAAAATAGTTATTCGCCTTCTAATACGTATGGTACTATTTTCATGGGACTTGCAAGTTTTTTTTTTTTTTTTTTTTTGAAACCAAAAGAAACATACTATTAATAATAAGAACAAATGTTTAGGAGTCGACTATCCACATAAGTTGGAAGTTCGTGTTGGGATTGGAGACAAAACAAAGGAGATGATCAAAACCGAGGAGAAGATGGAGCAAAATCGGAGGAGCAGGCGGGCGCCCGGTGAGGGGCAGGCGGGCGCTTACCTTGGATGAATAGTGCACGGTCTCTGATTGACAGCAGGCGGGCGCCCGGTGGTCCGAACAGTTGAAGATGACGCAGGTAGGAGTCTGAAGTAAATAAGGAATTGGTCTCCTTATTACTTTAGGGATTTAGTATCATACTCCTTCCGTCTCAAGGACTCCGGGTAAATTAGGTTTTGATCAGGATTAGGTTTTGTATCCCTATAAATATATTGTGACTACCACCACAATATTTGTACCCAAAAGGAGAGAGATAGGATATCAAGAGAGAGCACAAAATAGTGTGTAGGAGGGGGCCGGGGGCCTAGGAGAGCCATGGGGGGCGATCCTATAACCCGGCCATAGTCATACTGTTTGTGTGTTCATGGGGAGAGATAATAATATGTAGGAGAGAGTTGTTCATGGGAGAGTATACATACTAAATCTATGTGAGTGTATGTGTAAACTGTAACAATCAACATATTATTATTGTGATATCCTAGCTTGGGGCCTCCGGATGTAGCCACGTGGGGGTGGTGAACCGGGTTAACAAATCATGGTGTTCTTGTTCTTTCATATTATTCACGTGTTGATTATTTTCTCCATATTGATGACTGCTAGTATGGGCTAGTGGATACGGTGATCCCCCAATTCCCCAACAGTTCGACCCAAACGATGGGGGTCGCAATTACAAACGCTGCCCTAGATATTACATTTGCCAACATATTGGCATTTTCGACTTGCTAATTGCAAAGAAAAATGAATATTCCTACTAAGCCCATCCTTGCAACAATTAATCTTGATCGAACCTGACTTTGAAAGAATCCACGATTCGAAACGCTGGACTTCATAAACATCTTGATGAAGTATTACGTCTCTATTCCTCTTCAGCTTTTCTAAGTCAGATTCAAATTTTTCCATAACTATAAAAACGACAAAAACATTACACAAGACCCTCACCAATGGAAGGGAATCACAGGCCCTCAACAACGGAAGGAAATCACAGGCTCTCACATATAGATATGGAGAGAAAAACAACAACAAAAAAACAACAACAATAAACATTAGTAAAAACTAGATTTAAAATGAAAACTAAAAAATTTGAAACTTGATTTCACATTTATTAATTGCAAAATAACAATTAATAAATGCAAATAGAAAATACTAGTAGCTATAGGAAATAAAACACACTGTCCACGACTATAGTATTTAATCATCATTTCTACCTTTTTATTCCGTATTTAGTACTTGCAGGCAATAGTTTGTAAAACAAAATATTATGAAGGAATACTATATTTATTTTGAAACGACAAATAAAATAATATAAAGATTTATGTGGGGATATAGAAAAATATTAGTTAAAGCGGATGTCGAGTCTCAAAAGCTGTGTGAGACCTAGACTCTAGAGTTCGATCTCTCTCCTTACTTCCTATCACGTGCGTACATTGTAAAAAAAAAAAGAAACAAAAAAGAAAAAAACTACTACATCTGTTTCAAAATAAATGACTTATTTTTTAAAATATGAATGATTTTTTTTTTTTAAAAAAAACTTTATCTCTAAATATTTGTTTACCAAATTTTTTTCTTTATTCATTACATACTTTCAAAACTAGAAGTTTAGAATATAAATAACAAAGATTTTTATATACTTTAATTATTAAAATTTATAAAAAAAAAAGTTTATACTTCTTTTGTAAATTGAAAAGTTGACATTTATTTTATGAAGGTAGTAATAGAATTCGGTACGGAGGTCAGTAGCTATTGCTAAAGTTGGAGTCCGCTTTAATTTTAAAACAGGCCGGGTGACCCTAATCCTGTCATTGCTTGTATAGTTGGCTACATAATTTATAACCATTAAATTCGATGTTTATTGCATATTATAGAATTGTCAGAAGAGGTTGAACATGTTTCCGAACACCATTTCAAGTCTTGAATTTATTGGTAAAATTGTTTGCCCCAAATTTATATTGAAACTCTCAAACTACCACTTGTTACAATTTCATTCATCATTTATTATTTTGTGATAAAGTGTGATTTTTTTCATAATGTTGTTATTTTGTGACAAAATACGATATTTTAAAACAATCTTTAATAAATTGGATAAAAAAAGATCTAGCACATTGTCCACCTTGAAATTCAATTTTTTTTTTTTATTTATCACAATTTTTGTTAATCATACTCCCTCCGTCCCAAAATGATCTTCCAATTTGCCACTTTTCATTGTCCCAAAAAGTTCTTCCAATTTTTACAATTTAAGCTTAAAAGTGCAAAAATAAAATATGACTAGTATAACCAGTGTTCATATCTTTAAAAAGTTTGAATAGTCAAATGTGAAGATTATTTTGGGACGGAGGGAGTATTTAAAACACATACTACCCTCTCCCTTCATTTTTTTCCTCCTCCCTCTCTTATTTTTCTCTCCTCCATTATAATATCCCTTAGCAAGGTGGTGGTGCCGAGAATTACAATGGTAGAAATCTAGGTGGTGCAGCAATGGTGATGGGGTAACGAGTGGCTATTTGTCATATTTGATCAAATTATGGTGGATGGAATGGGATTAGGGTGGTGGAGAGTCACGAAAGAGAAGGGTGGCGGTGGACGATTTTTTATTTTTTTGTGTGTGTTTTGTTTGAGGTTGACATGAGGGAAATTAATCGTTTTAACGAGATGATGGCAAAAGAAAAGATTTTTTTGTCTAAGGTTGACAATACGATTTTCAAAGAAGTTTGTTATGTTTTTTATCCCCTTCACTAGCTTCCATTCAATTTATTTCAAAACGTACCACTTTTACATTTCAATTCCCTTGAAATTTTGGGGGGGGGGGGGGGGGGGTAAAATGCTATTTTCCTGAAATTGTTAGGCAATTACGTTATCATCAATTTGTAAGAAAATGAAAATAGTTAAAAAGAAAGCTTCGTTAGATTTATGACAATATCACTTAGAGTATTTGGGTCCACTAGGTTTCCAGTTACAGCAGAACAAGAAGCCTGGAAAGAGAGTAGGTTTGGAGTTATTAGCCTAGTTTATAGTTCATCAATGAGAGATAAAAAGCAAGATATATCATGTTAGGCAAAAACCATATTCATATTCATATTCTAGTTCATTGAAATACTTTTTTCTTAAAAAAAAAATGTTTTCATAATTTTTCAAGTGTGCTTACCCCGTCAACAATTTCGCTAAAACCTTAACAAAAATTTGAAAGTTTAGTGAGAATATTGAAAAAAAATAGTTCAGTGAAAACATTCTGAAAAGGGCTAATGTTCACCGATGAATATATGGTTTTCGCCATATGTTACTTCTTCCGCCCTAAAATAAATGACAAATTTATTTATCAAAATGAACTCTTAATCAAAAATAAAATTTCATAAATTTAGAAATTCATTTTAAGACTGGTGGAGACATGTTGCACAATTATTTTTTTACAATACTACTATAACAAGTGTATTTAGTTCTAAAGTGTAAAATGTTTAACTATTACTTTTCTATGCATATGTATTACAATTATGTATAAACACTATAACACGTTTGTTACATTTAGTTATAATAATTATTATTACTTTTGGCAAACGAAGAAAAAGAAACACTTTTACTTTCCTGTACATATGTATTATTTTTATGTATACAAACTGTTATATATACGTAACACGTTTGTTACATTTAGTTATAATAAATATTACTTTTGGCAAAAAAAAAAAAAAAAACACAAAAAAGTTTTTTTTACTGCTTCATGGGTCGAAAAAAACACCAATAACCCGTATTTATGACCCATCTCTACTATGAAACAGGTATAGTGTTCCCATTCACGTTTTTATCAATTTTTTTTTTGTGTCAGATCAAAAAAAATTATCGCGAATCTACGTACTCCATTGTTATAGTGGGGGTGTGGGGCCAATGCAGTAAACACAGTCGACTGAATTGCTTAATGCGTTCTGCCCCGCCTCTTCCTACTATTGTCCTTGCCTTAAATGTCCCAAATTGCTGCTCCCCATTTAATGGCATACCAATTTTAGTTACTCCTTCCGTTTCGGAGTAAGAGTCTCACCACTCATTTGCAGGCTTATTAATAAATATTGGATGTGATGTGAATGTTGTGAGTATAAAAGTAAAGTATGAGAGAGAATGAGTGGGAGAGAATAGTGAATTGATTGGTGTTGTGAGTATAAAAGTAAAATATGAGAGAGAATGAGTGGGGTGAATAGTAAAGATTTTTGCCATTTTAAGAATGAGACTTTTACTCTGGGACGGATCAAAAAGGAAAATGGGACTCTTTCTGAGACAGAGGGAGTACTATAATCTGTTTCCCCTATATAGCCTATTTTTTTCAGGATTTTGTGGATTGAATATGAATAACCCTTAAAATGTCCAACATATTTATACATCCCTCATCTATATGCATAATTGTAGATATTCCCTTATAACACAGTTAGATAAACGTTGGATATTTTAACGGATTAGCCACATGTAGGGGTGGCAAATTTGGTGTTTTGGGTTTACCCATTAAAGTTAAATTTTTTTAACTTTAATGGGTAAACCCAAAACACCCAATTTGCCACCCCTAGCCACATGTCTTTCATATAGTACTACTTCCGTCTCGGTTAAAACTTCACCTTTTACTCGAGTGTCTAATTAGAAACTTCATCACTTTTCCTAAAATAGTTATAAATGTAGGCCCCACTTGTTAACTTCACTCACTTTTTTCTTTCACATGCTTAAATTGTGGTCCCCACTTGTCATACTCATTAACTTTTTTCCCTCACACATTTAAATTATGTGCCTCATTTGTTATACTCACTCACTTCTTCCCTCTCACAATCTATTTCCTGCTCATCACTTTTCTAAGTTTTGTGTCACTCCCAATATGGTGAAGCTTCTACAGAGGAAGTATAGTAAATGACAATTTATCATCATTCCGGATGTTTTAGAAAAGGAGTAAACTGCTTTTCTGCCCCTCGTACTATGGCTCCAACATCAATTTGACACTCGTACTAGTGAAACAACAAATGTATGATGCGTACTATAGTTTCATAAGCAAAATTAATCAATTTACTATTCAGTTGTTAACTTTTTCTAACACACGTTATTTTTTCTAACGAGCATTAATTTATTTTAACGAATGTTAATAATTTAACAAAGTGATTATTACCACCTAGTCCCTCATCTTAAGCCAAACTACCACCTAATCCAAGAACACAATTTTAATTTACCTAAATGACAGAACTACCTCTAAGACCCAAACAAAACCCACCCTCCCCTCCCTCCCCCGACACACAATGCACACACACACTTTCTCTCTCTACCTTCCCCACTTCCGGCAACCCCTCCCCACCTCCGGCGACACCACCACTCCCCTAACCCCGGCGACCTTGCAGATCTGCTCCTTCTCCGTCACCGGCCACCCTTTACCCCATCTCCGTTCAACCCTCCCCCACCTCCGACAGTCACAGATCTAGCCCTCACCATCTTCCCCGGCGACCTTGCAGATTTGTCGACGGCGCCGGCAAATCCCCACACCCTCTCCAGTCACTCCCCCCACCATCTTCTCCGGCGAATTTTACCCATCTCTGACCTCTCTCTCTACACCTAAAGAAGAAAATTAATGGTGGGTTCTATTTCAGATTTTAGAACATCTGGGTGAAAACCCCAAATTTGATCAATACAGTCGGTTTGTTATCAATTTTTTTTTTTCCCTTTTTGGGTTCTATTTCGAATTTAGAATTCATTTCGAATCTGGATTGTTTTGAATCTGGATTTCATTTTGTTCTCTATCTGGGTTGAAGCTGTCATTTTTGTATGTTTCTTCCCAAATCTGAAAACCCCAAATTTGGATTTTGGCTCTTCGTATAGTTTTGTTGTTGCTGTATTTGTTGTGTTGGGTGAATGGCGAATTGAAAATGGAGGAGTTGGTTAGGTGGAGTGGTGACTGGTTGTGATGGTTTGTGGCGGTGGTGATGGGGGCGGTGGTGGCGGTGTTGGGCTGGGAAAGGGTGGGGTGGATGTTGGGTTTGGGAAGATGATGGAGATAACAAAAGTTAGTTTTGTTAACGTGATGTATGTAAAAAGGTCTATATGTTTCCGTTAAGTTATTAACATTCGTTAAAATAAATTAATGCTCGTTAGAAAAAATAACGTGTGTTAGAAAAAGTTAACAACTGAATAGTAAATTGATTAATTTTGCTTATGAAACTATAGTACGCATCATACATTTGTTGTTTCACTAGTACGAGTGTCAAATTGATGTTGGAGCCATAGTACGAGGGGCAGAAAAGCAGTTTACTCTTTAGAAAAGTGAAAATCTAGTAAAAAAACGTGTTTTACCCTAATCTTAGGGTAAAGAGTGTTTTTTAAATGAGACGGTGGCATTTTTGTAAATACTGGGAAGTTACCTTTAAAACAGGCAGTGGCATTTTTGTAAATACTGGGAAGTATCGTAAGTGCCAGTGTTACTGTTAGGAAGTGTCAGACATGTTACGCTGGCACTTATTAACACTACCACTGACACTTTTTTATAACTGCCAGTGACAATTTTTATAAGTGCCAGTATACATGGCTGACAATTATTAGTACTAACACTGGCACTTGTAAACGTGCCAGTGCAGTGTATATAAAATGTCAGTCAAGTGACTGGCACTTTGCGATACTAACACTAACACTTAAGAAAAGTGTCAGTTTCATGTTTTATAAACGCCAGTTTGAAATCACTGGCTTTTTGTAATACTAACACTGGGCATTTACTATGATTGCCAGTATTTACAAAAATGCCATCGCTTGTTTTAAAAAACAAGCCCCAGCGTGTTTGGAAAAACACAACACGTTTTTCACAAGACTCACTCTTAGAAAATAATAAAAAGTGTATTACAAAAATGGTAAAAAGTGATTTAGCTTGTGAATACAGAATGATTATGCTTCTACATTTAATAAGTTAATTATTAAATTGTAAAGTAAAAAAGAGAAGTATATTCCTAAAACTAACATTTAGAAGATTTGAAATTGTAGATTTTTTTAATTATTATTTCAAAGTAAAAAACTAGCATGAAAAAATTTAGTAACTTTCTTTTATTAATAAAGGTTAAAAAAATAATTTTATTTATTTAGTTAAATATAAACTTAATTTTAATGGAGATTATTTATAATTAAAAACTAATTTACTTTCTTATATTGGGTCCCACATCCAGAATAACGATAAAATGTCCATTACACACTTCATGTGAATGGCAAATGGTTGAGTCCGTTAAAAAGGCTACACCCATCTGCTTCAGGGGCCTATCTGAGACTAACTAATACTATTTGGGAAGTATATAAAATTTATAAGAATATAGGGAAGTAACTAGAATACGTTGACTACTTTGGGGGCACACCACCTATACCCATGTTTCAAATCTACTAGGCCTTAGAACTTTTGTTTGAATGCGACTGCTCACTACACACACGTGGTGAATAAATTTTGATTCAATTACTTGAAAACAAATCAAAAAATTGAGATCTATGATTTCTAAACACTAAACATTGAGAGCACAATTTATATTATATAATTTCAAACCAAAATTTTGAAGTAACACAATTACGTTACAATATATAACCTTTTTTTTAATAACTTGCATGATTTAATTATATAAAAAAATTGGTTCAGGGCCAATGAAGTTGTAGTACATTTTTCTTGCATAGTTAGCATTATCATGCACAAATTTAACTATGAATCTACTAACCTTACATATATTGAAAAAACTACAAATAGAGATTAGAGATTTGATGTCGAGTAGGACTGCGCCTTGTTCAAAGCGTGGCGTTTGTTTCTCTTGATGTATGAACATGCTATTGATGAGTCTGTAAGGATTGTTAGGTTTGTGAAATTGTGGTCAGTTGCTCATTTTAAACCTTCTTAGATTGCCAAACATTCTGCTTGATTGTTTGAGAAGTTACAAGATTTGCTGCTGCTTGCTATTCTGTCATTTCTTTTGTCCCATAGTTCCCAACCTAATCCAGCCTGACTAATACACAATCATTTCTTGTACCTTGTTCCCCGTTTTTTGTTCCATTGTTCTGAGATCCATTGTTTTTTTATGTATTCTTCAAGAGTCCTTCCATGGCAAGAATCAGGACTCCTCTGTTGTTGGTATGCTACATTTGCAGCTCGAGTCTGGTTTGACCTAGTGGTTCGGCCGTAGCTAATCCTGCCATTGATGTTCCTTGTTGCTTCTTTTTTTTAGATTTTTTGTAAATTTTCTAGAGCTTTAAGGATAATTGTGTCAATATCCGGCGGAGGGGCTTAATTGAAAATAATGGTGTTCCTATTCAACCAAATTTCCTAAACTATTAGCACCACCGAGCAGAAATCTAGTGTGTTAACTGGTTGGGCTATCCATGTTGTCAGCCAGGCAGTCATAGGTTGATTTTGTTCTATCCAAACTGATGGGATTTGAAGCGGGGTAGAATTCTAGACTTGTTTGGATATCCAACAATTAAAGAAAAGATGGTTTTCATCATCTTCGTAGCTTCCACATCTTGTGCACAAGTTGTAGGTTGTGCATTTTTTGATGTACAACATTCTGTGCATAGGAAGGGCTCTGGATAGTAATCTAAAAAAAAAAAAAACTTTATGTTTCGGTTCTAGGAGGCCCTCCCAGAGATTTTTCCAAATGATTGTGATTTCCGGGTTTTGAGGGTTTGAGAAGAGAGGTTTGGTATCTTTGTGGCTCTCTAAGGCTATATAGTATCCAGATTTGATAGTGTATTGGCCATTCTGTAACTTTTCTAAGCAATGTTTTTCAATAAATATACAAAACAGTCTTTAAAACTTGATCACAAATCTTGTGTCGTAAATCAATCTTGACATAGTTCAACCCAAAGAAGCATATTTCCACACTTGCGGCGGTAAAAACAATTCTAATTTCAATTTTCGAAACACCAATGGGTGCGACAAGTAATTTCTTGTCGTCACCAGAAGTAAGCACAAATCTGTAAAACCCTTCAATTGAACAAATCTATCATCCTGCCGCATATCCATAATATGTCTTTGGTTTATGTTGGTCCCAAAGACACAACAAGGGTATGAAAAGAGGCTAGAGGGGGGGGTGAATAGCCTATTAAAATTTCAACCCTTTTTCAAATTCAACCAAGTGCTTACTCTTGAATATGCGGTCAAGTTAAAACCACACGGTCAAGGGGTAATATGCACAGCGGAAGTTTTCGTTAGAAATGGGAAAGGTTGGTTTTGACTAAAATCTCTAAGTAGGAATACCAGCACTCACGGTCAACCAGGTTGCGGTCGAGTGAGTCCGGTCGAGGGTGAAGTGCGGTCAAGAGATTGCGGTCAAGAGGTTGAGATTGAAAGTTGTTGTCTTAGAAGTTTTGGCAAAAGATAAGTTAGTCAGATTTTAACTTAGGCAATAAGGAGAACAAAACAAACACAATTCACAGCAAGTTCTTAAATCTGAAAGATCAATCACTAAACGACAAACAAAGTTAATATGAACAATAAAGAACAAGATGAACAATACTTGAAAGTAAATTTGCAGAAAGTAAAATGACACAAGTATTTGGAAAGGTTCGATCTGTTAAAAGATCTACGTCCTTTACCAAGATGGTCAGTCTTGGGTTTTGAATGGAGGTATATATTGATTCTTGAGTGTACAGATTACAGAGATGAAGTATTGAATCAACACCTACTTTCTATGAAGAACAAATCCTAGACTTAGACCAGTGTATCCCTTTTGATGCAATCTATGTGATTGATCAATTGGGGTGAGTGTGTGTGTAAGAATCAGAAGCTCTTTGAAATCTAAGTGATTGTAGAGCCTAAAGAATCTTATGTGTTACAAGGCTTGAGATGACTTGAATGTTGCTGGAGATCTTTGAAGGTTTGAAGATGAGTTCTTTGAAGATTCAAAGGATTCTGGAAATCTTGAGTATGATCTTCAATCACCAAGTATTTCAACAGCAATTTCTCTCTTAGAATCTCAGCTCTGTTCAATGAAGAACTTAAGGGCTATTTATAGCCTTGAAAGAGAAAATAGCTGTTGGATTTACTTGGGCTCCAAGTTGAAGGACAGTGAGCTGTTGAATTCTGATTGAAGCTCAATCTGAGTTTGTCCTTTTTGCAGATAATAGGTGGTCCCACTTAGATGAATTTCAAATTTGAATTACTTGGGATCCAAGTTCTGCAACGTTCTAAACTAACCATAGTTTGACCATGGTTAAGTTTTAATAAACTTGGGTTCTTGGACAACTTCATCATTTGCGGTCAAGGCCTCACGGTCGAGTGGCTTGCGGTCGGGGGGTCAGATGTGACCTGTTAAGATATGCCACAAAGCTCACGGTCACTGACTTCCGGTCAAGTGATTCACGGTCAAGTGGTCTTCCACGGTCAGGTGGTCTACCACGGTCAAGTGAATTCACGGTCAAGGTCTTGACCACTAAACTTCCAGACTTAGAAAATTTTCAGCCTATCAATCTAAAGCCTATACTATCAAAGTGGACTATTCTAAAAATGAAGTTTAACACTTTTTACAATATATCCTAAAGTCCACAAAAAGATAAAATTAGGTTATGGGATCAATCAAATCTAGGTAATAGGAGTGGTTTATAATAAGCATACCCAACAATCTCCCCCTATTTGATTGAGACCATTACCTACTATAACAAAGGCTAATTCATTGTACTTGGTAATAACATGTTTTCAAGAAAATAATATTTTATTAATTTCATGCCCCAAGTCAATGCACACTCTAAGCCAGTGTCATAGATTTCTATCAGCCTAAAAAGATAAAAAAAAAACTAATCCTAGTAAGATAGACACAAGGTTTGAATGCATTTTTAGAGAAAATAACAATAAGTATGCAAATGCATCAAACAAACATTCAAAAGGCACTCATAAATATCCATTCACGTATAGGGAGTGCAGAACCAAAAGAGGGATTAAGTTTTTACAGATCCAAATAAAAACAGACACAAAAGTAAATTGTTTTGGGACAAACATAAATGTAAAATTGTTTTGGGACATCACAAATCAATAACAAAGTTTCACATGACCACACACGGTCATAATCAAATGGTGGGATTAACCAAGATATGGATCTCCTTTAAAGTAGCAAAGTTTAGTTGTGAGGCCAACTCCAGGTATGATGATGGGGTCTTTGAGATCATTGATTTCGAGGAAGTCCATGTTCACGGTTGGAAATTCAAAGCTGTCTTCACCTTCATCTTCATCAGCAGCAAGTCTGTTCCCATGTCCGGTCGCTTGATTTTGAGATGAGGAGCCTTGAGATCCAGCAATGCTATCCACGGTCAATTGAAGAGTTGAAATTTTGTTAATGACTTCCTGCATATTTGAGTTAGCAATTTCATAAACCCTATTAATCTTGGAAGTTTGACCTTCAAGCCGTTGGGTGTGGACCTGCATAGCTTGCCTCATAGCTTCTATCTTGGGTGAGAACTTTTCTGCGACCGATAACAAACCAACAGAAACACTTGCGTTGATTTCCGCTTTGAGAGAGGTTTTGACCTTATCCATCTTCTCGAATAAAAAATTCTTGTTGCTTGTCATCACTTTTTGACATTTCTTTGCCAGCTTCATCAATTGTCTTGACCAGTGAACGGTTAATGGAATTGGATTGTGCCTTGAGTTCCTCTTTAAGATCAGCACGGGTGAGAGAAGCGGTAGAAGTGGATGCGGTCAAGGCAATATTGGGATTCACGGTAGCTAGGCTTTCAAGGATAGCCTTTATTATGTTCTGACTCTCCCCCTTAATGGTCTCAACAACAGAAGTCTTGAGCTGATCAACCTCATTCTGCAACCTAATCTGGTTTGCAGCAAGCTTCGCAACCTCACCTTGAGTATCAAGGTTGATCTGAGTCAAGAACTCAATAGCAGTTAAAATGTGAGCCATTTGATCGACCGTACCAGAAGCGGTCGGAGGAGCTTGAGTAGACTGAAGGGGTGAGGGAGCAGGAGACTTGGTTAAAATATCATAGTCACTGGGTACACGGTCGCCATCTTGACCGTGACCCTGAAGCTCAACATCAGTGGACTTGTCTTGTTCAGCGGTCGCCTCAACAGGATGCACGTGATCATTATCACTAAAATCAGGACTGTCTATATTCACAATTTTCTCAGCATGTTCAAAATCACCACTTTCAATATCTTGATTACCAGATTCACCGCTTGATTCTACCAACTCCACATCATCTAGTTCATCAACTAAGTTAAGAGTGTGCTTTGCTCTTTGACGTTGCGGTTGAGTAGGAGGGACATCAATATCCTCATCACGGTCGCCTTGCATAGGTGAACCGGATGGAGTGAAGACAGGAGATGCGGTCGACGGAGGCGGTTGGGATACCTTGGTTTTCTTTGAGGTTTGGATGGGACTAAGTGAGAGGTCCCTTTTCTTGGATTTCTCCCCATGAGATGGAACGGGGAGTGCAGAAGACTTTGTTTTGAAGGATTTGGATGGTGCGGTCGGAGAGGGCACAGTAGGCTTGGAGACGGTTGATTTGGAGGGAGGTACGGTTGACTTTACTTTGATAGGAACGATAGATGGAATACTGGAAGGGGGCTTGACTGTTGAAGGTTCTTTAATAATCACTCCGGTCAGCGGTCTGGGTTTGGAAGGAGCAGTCGAGGCACTAGCAATTCCTTTGCCTTTGACCCTTCTAGACACTTGCTCCTCAGCTTCTTCATCATCCTCTTCATCATCATGAACAGATGAGGACTTTCCAGGAGCATCAAGTCCTAATGCTAATCTAGCAGCCTTGGTGAAGTTGGGAGGGATGTATTTTTCCCTTTTATGCTCAGGTTCACGGTTTCTGTACTCTTGATACTGAACATCACCAAACCTGTTGCGGTAGGTGGATCTCATAGTCTTGATGTCAAAGACCTTGGATAATGAGATAGTCACACTAGCATCTTTGTCCCTGTTGATTTCCCTTCGAACTTCAGGGATGAATTTGAATAGGAGGGAAAGGAACCTGGTGTTTTTCTTGTACTTGGTGATGGCCTGATCAGATAGTTGCTTCTTGTAATAAAAAATGTGGTCCAACAATAGTCCATACAAGATCTTGGGCCAGTTCAATGTTCGATCGAGATAAATTGCGGTTGATAGTTTCCATTGAGTGGAATTGAAGTTGCCATGGTTACCACTCTTACAGAGAAGACCGTGGCCAACCAGATGACCAATATAGTACATCACCTCAGGAAATGTCTTGCGGTAGGGCTTGCAGACATCAGTAGATCCAATCAATCTCATTGCTAGACCATCATACTCCTCATCAGTTAGGGAGATAGGGGCCTCAGTGTCGATGTCAAGGCCAAGTGTGGCAGCAATGTCGGTGTAATCAACCTCAACTTTGTGACCGTAGACTTCAGCTTCAATCCAATTGAGCGGTCTGTTTTGATCATCTCTCCCTTTGATTTCTTTTGCTGTGGAGTAGAATTCCCCGACTGCGGCAAGGTAGTGATCAGGTTGATTCATGGTGAAGTAGTGAAGTATGCCAGATTTCTTCATCCTTTTGATCAAATGCCTCCCAATGGCATCCTTTTGGAGGTCTTCATAGTCAATAACGCACCCAGGAATGAATGATTGTTCTTCCTACAAAATTGAGAAAGTTAGCAACACTGATGCGGTCGACCAATGTGCGGTCGAGGGATTAATGATGATGCGGTCGACAGGCACACGGTAGACAGAGAGCGGTCGACGCAAAAACACTTAGAAATATTCAATGAAATTTCTAAAAACACACACAAACACCAAAACACTATGTGTAGCCAAGAATGAGAATTAAAAAGTGACTATATCAAGAACATGAGGAACATCATAAGAACACCAAGAACACTATTCATGGCGAACACCCAGAAAACGATTCAGAGCATGAAAATCAATAAAAATTATATCAATGTGAGCATAAAAACCGATTACACGCATAAATAACATCAATTTCAACATCAAAAACATATTAAACACAGAATATGAAAGGGCATAGTTAACCAAAAAGCTTCAAAAACATTTATGGCATAAATAGATATAACAAGCCAAATACGAATCTAAACATGTTAGAGAACTCGAAGTCATCAAAATAACAAGTTATAAGCATAATCAGAACCAAAATAACCCAGGAATATAAAGAATTTAGACAAACATATCACATGGGTTTAACCCGCCAAAACTAAAACATAGAACTCAAAAATGTAAAGTTTTGGGTCAAGAAATCATACCATTGTGTCTTCAGAGATTTGTTCTTGTGATTTCTTAGAAGATTTTGTAGGTTGAGTTGATTTGGGGGCCATTTATATAGAGGAATGTAGAGAGAGAATCGAATGAGAGAGAGAGATATAGAAATGGGAGTGTAGAGAGAGAAAGTAGAGAGAAGGGTTTTTGAGAAAAGTAGGTTGCAGAGAGGTGGAGTTGAGGGGTAGTGGAACCGTTTGTGCAGAGAAGTGGGAGGTTAACTTTGCAAATTCTCAGAGATTTGACCAGAGATGTCCTTTTGCCATAAATGCATGGATAGTGACGGCGGACATAAATAAGGGAATAAGATTAATTGCAAATGATTTGAATTAAATGAAAACGAGGGAAAAGAAGAAATTACAAAATTACCCCTTTGGATGACTAGGAGGATCCTAAAATTTGCTAAGTTAGAAATACTTACCTGGTCACCAAACTTTTTGCGGTCAGGTGCTTGACCGTGGATTTTGCGGTCAAGTTTGTTACCTTGGCCAAGAAAAGCTTCTACAAAGCAGTGAACCAATGTCATCGTTTTCCCATGCGGTAGGCTTCTCTAAAGCCTGTGAACAAATTTCATTCTTTCATGCGGTTAATGGGGCGGTTGGCATATGAGCGGTCGACATTTATGCGGTCAGCATTGATGAGGTTAGTAAGCTTTGATAGATTTTGATGCTTCGACCGGAATTACTTGACCGGTGAGATGGTAATCGACCGTTGAGACCTACTTGGTTTTGGACTTAGAGAAAACACAAGAAGTTAGCACAATCAAGATATGTGGACAAGTAATTAAAGTTCTAGCATACCCATCTCTCCTCTAAGATACCTAAATCTCTTGGAATCCAGAGCCTTGGTGAGAATATCTGCAATTTGATTGTCAGTACTCACATACTCTAAATGGATATTACCTTTTTCCACATGATCCTTGAGAAAGTGGTATTTGATATCAATGTGTTTGGTCTTTGAATGCATGACAGGGTTGTTGAAGACAGCAATGGTAGATGTATTGTCACAAAAGATTGGACAATTTTCTTTGTTGATTCCGTAGTCAACCAATTGTTGTTTCATCCAGAGCACTTGGCAGCAGCAGCTTCCAGCAGCTATATATTCAGCTTCTGTGGTAGATACAGAGACTGAGGCTTGTTTCTTGCTTGCCCATGAAACGAGTCGATTTCCAAGGAAATGACAAGTTCCACTTGTGCTTTTCCTGTCGATGGTACATGCTGCATAATCTGCATCTGAGTAACCTATGAGATCAAAATTTGAATCTTTGGAGTACCAAAGTCCAAGGTTAATAGTCCCAGATAGATATCGAATAATACGTTTAACAGCAATAAGATGTGCTTCTCTAGGATCAGCTTGATAACGTGCACAAACGCAAACACTAAACATGATGTCTGGCCTACTAGCAGTTAAGTATAGGAGAGAGCCAATAATACCTCGATACAAGGTTTGATCAACCTTCTTACCTTTCAAGTCTTTGTCTAGCTTGTTACTAGTAGCCATAGGAGTGTCGTATGCCTTTGCATTTTCAAGTCCAAATTTCTTGATGAGATCTCTTGTGTACTTTGCTTGATTGAGGAAGATGCCTTCAGCACATTGTTTAATTTGAAGCCCAAGGTAGAATGTTAATTCTCCCATCATGCTCATCTCAAATTTGCTTTTCATTAGCTTCTCAAATCGCTTACACAACAATTCATTAGTAGAACCAAAAATAATATCATCTACATATATTTGAACTAATAAAGTATGATCATGATATTTAGCAATGAATAAGGTTGTGTCGATCTTACCACGCTTGAAGCCTTTCTCTAGGAGAAATTTAGATAGAGTATCATACCATGCACGTGGAGCTTGTTTGAGTCCATATAAAGCTTTACGGAGTTTGTAGACATGATTTGGAAATTTGGGGTCTTCAAATCCGGGCGGTTGAGCAACAAAGACTGTTTCTTGAAGTTCTCCGTTGAGAAACGCACTCTTCACATCCATTTGATATAACTTGAATCTTTTGAAAGAGGCATAATCTAAAAATATCCTTATAGCTTCAAGTCTTACAACGGGGGCAAAAGTTTCATCATAATCAATGCCTTCTTCTTGTCTGTATCCTTGTGCAACCAACCTAGCTTTGTTCCTTGTGATACTTCCATTCTCATCCATCTTGTTTCGGAACACCCACTTTGTACCAATCACTCCTTGATCTTGTGGCCTTGGAACTAAGGTCCAAACTTTGCATCTTTCAAATTGGTTGAGCTCTTCTTGCATAGCAACAACCCAACTTGAGTCTTGGAGTGCTTCATCAACTTTCTTGGGTTCAACTTGAGATATAAATGCTGTAAGTGCATCATAGTTTGATCTTCTTGTTCGAACACCAGAATGCAAATCACCAATGATATTCTGAATTGGGTGATCTCTAACCTCACGAACTTCTTGAGGTATATCTGGTTGAGTTGATGGTGGTTGTAAATCTTCTAGTGGTACATCATTTGTGCTATCCCAATCATAAGTAATTTGAGGGATAGGTTCTTCCGCATTGAAGGGTGTTTCAACTTCAACTCCATTTGAGGTAGCAGCAGATGAGGTAGCTTCTGGTGCTTCATATGAGGTAGATGGAGGTGCAGTTGAGGTAGATGGGTTTCCTTGAGTTGATTGATTTTGAGGTTGAGTTGTACCTGTCTCATTTATCTCAACAAAATCATCACAACATTTGGAGCCATATGTGGCTCAAGGAGAGAATGTTCATCAAAAGTAACATGGACAGATTCAACTATCTTAAGAGTGGTTTTATTAAATACACGAAAATCTTTTGAGTGTTTAGCATACCCAATAAATATACCTTCATCGGCCTTAGGAGCAAATTTACCTCGATGTTCTTTACCGTTGTAGAGTATGAAGCATTTGCATCCAAATATCTTGAAGTATGCTATGTTGGGGGTTCTTCCTCTCCAAAGTTCATAAGGAGTTTTGTTGTAGGTCTTGTTGATGAGGGATCTATTTTGAGTGAAGCATGCTGTGTTGACGGCTTTAGCCCAAAAGTATTGAGGTAGCTTTGCTTCAGCAATCATAGTCTTTCCAGCCTCTATCAACGTTCTGTTCTTCCTTTCCACAACACCGTTTTGTTGTGGAACTCCAGCAGCAGAGAAGTTGTGTTCAATACCATGATCATCACAGTATTGAGCAACACCGTTGTTCTTGAATTCTGTACCGTTGTCGGATCGAACACTAACGATGTCATCTTCCTTTTGTGTTTGGAGCTGTCTAAAGAGTGCGGTCAAAATGTCATAACAATCATCTTTGGAGCTCATCATCTAGACCCACGTATATCTTGAGTAGTCATCTACCACAACTAAGGTATATCTATTTCCTCCAATACTTGCGGTAGTAACAGGTCCAAACAGGTCCATGTGAAGTAATTGCAAACATCTTGAAGTTGAAGGGGTCGTCTTGCTGGAGAAAGACGATTTTGGTTGTTTGCCTAGTTGACATGCTGTGCACTTCTCATCGTGGTGATCAGCTACTTTGGGTAGACCACGAACTAGATTTTCTCTACCAATCTTGGAGAGATACTTGAAGTTTAAGTGACTTAGTTTTTTATGCCACAGCCAACTATTCTCACTAACATTCTTTGCTACAAAACAGAGATTAGAAGAAATGCAAGATGAATTAAAATCAACAACATAAACATTTTTCTTACGAATCCCTTTGAGCAAAGTGACGCTGGATATGCCATCTTTGATGAGACAGAAATTTGAAGTGAAGTGGCATTGCAATCCTTTGTCGCAGAACTGAGATATTGAGAGTAGATTGTGTTGTAGTCCCATAACTAGAGAGACTTCTTGGATGGTGATTTTTCCTTTACGAATGACTCCATATCCTACAGTCTTTCCTTTGTTATTATCTCCAAAGGTTACTGATGGCCCTTTTTCTTCACGGACATCTTCCAATAAGTTGATATCTCCGGTCATGTGTCTTGAACAGCCACTATCGAGATACCATAAGCTTGATTTATCCTTGGAATGTCTGGCCATTAAGCAGAGGACCTACAAAATAGACATTTAAGAACAAGGTCCCCTTTTTATTCTTTTGGGTCCAAAGGGTTAGCAACTTTTGACAACCCACACTTGCCTCACAGAAGGAGGGTTACTCTTTCTGGGATTGGGTGTGAATCTCAAAAGACATTCAGCAGCCTTGTGACCATAACCATCACACACAGAACAATGGTGGAAGCCACCCAACTGAGGGTTAACAAACTTCGTTGAAGTCTTGAGCACAACATTGTTTACTGGTATGGATGAGGTCTCCTTAACAAAGTTCATCCTCTTGAACTTTGCTGCCTTGCCGCCACTTGCGGTCACCGGCTTCCAGGATGCGGTCGCCAGCTTCCTAGGTGCGGTCGACTGACCTCGCGGTAAGTACATGCGGTCGGGAGACTTAGCAACCTTGCTGGTGCATGCCGCAGCAGCAGGTTCATCCATGACAATGCCTTTCAACTTTGCCTTGCCAGTTTGTTTCTTAGGGTAGACATAATTAAACACTAGTTTCTTCTTTGGTTCTTGTCCTACACCCTTTGAAACATGATGTTTAGCCTTCGACTCTTCCAAAGTTTGCTGGGTAAATTTCTTATCTCTTTCACAACAAGATGCACATTTAAGGTTGTCACTAGTTTAGAATCCCAAGCCTTCCTTATCACCACTAGACTTTTGGGATTCTAAGATTTGTTCCATAGTGACACGAGAATTGGTCCACTCATTTGTGATCCTTTTCAGGTCATTTATCTCAGCAACCAATTCTTCGTTTTTAACCTTAAATATAGCATTTTGTTCTTCTAAGAAACGGTTTCGATCAGTAAGAGGAGTCATACTTTTGATCTTCTCCTTAAGGAGGGTTAGTTCAGATCTTAATAGAGATTTCTCCGTCTTAAGCTGGGAAATTTCTTCAGTTGAAAGTGCTAAAGCTTCCTTCATGCCAGAGAATTTACTAATTACCTGTTCAGCTTTTGCAAACATCTTTTCTTGTTCATCGGGGGAATTGTCAAACTTGACTTGAGGTGTGGTAGACAGGATTTCCTTCACTTTGGAGTTTAGTAGAGCCTTCTTTGCTGTACTAACATCACATCTTGAAAATAGAAGATCACCATTCTTTTGAACCGGAGTTAGGAATCCTTTTTCAGCAAGTTCATCGGCCGTATAACTTATCCGTTTAGGTTTTGCATTTGGTGAGCGACGACTTTTATTATCATCCTCATCATCGGACTGAACGACCAAACAGATGTGACCTTCTTCAGAATCCTCATCGCTTTCATCAGAATCTGACTCTATCCAGGTAGCTAACTCTTTTGTGGTAGAGTCCTCTTCAGCAACCATCCCCTTTTGCTTTGAGTATCTTGGATTGAAGTTGCTTTTCTTCTTCATATATTCATACTTGGGAATTGGGCATTCTGATGCGAAATGACCGGGTTTCAAAACAAACGAGATCCTCTTTCTTCTTGGAGAAGTTGTAGTTCTCTTTTTTCTTTGAAGGGCTGCTCCTTGAAAACCTTGTTGGAACTTTGCTTGTTGATCCGGGTCTTGCTGTCTTTCTGAACTTTTGGAATCTTTTCACAAACATAGCAAAATCATCATCATCCATATCAAGTAAATCTGATGTGGAGATTTTTGGATCTTCTTCCTCGATCATTTCTTCCTTTTGAGCAACCAACGATAAGCTCTTTGTTTTTCCTTCCATTTCAGCAATGTTGTTAAGCTTGATATCAAAGACCTTGAGGTTGGCATAGAGGCTTCTGAGAGACATATCATCTAGTAATTTGGTATCTTCAAGAGTGTTTCTTTTGTGTAGATATTGCGAACCAAGAGCGGCAAGAAAATTAACATTGATTTCTTTCTTGGTAAGCTTCTTTCCGAGTGCTGTATAAGTACTCACGATCTCACAATAACGATCGTAAGTGGCTCTTAGTGATTCACCGGGGATCTTAGCAAAGTTGTCGAATCTTCTTTGAATTGCAAATTTTTTGCTTTCCTTGCAAGCTTGATCTCCTTCGATGTAATCTTCAATTGCATCCCAAAGTTCTTTTGCAGTAGAGTATTCCATGATCTGTCGACGCTGTGACGTACTCAAGGTACTTAGAAGTATGCTTTTTGCTTTCACATCCATTCCAACCAGTCTTTTCTCTTCATCGGTCCATTCAGCCTTTGGTTTCTTGATAGTCGGATTTGCACCATTGGTTTCTGGATCCGGATTAGCTTTCATTGGGAAGTATGGTCCAATGGTAAGACAATCACCAAGTTGCTCGTCCATGGAGTAGAACTGAGTTAGAATGCTGTGCTTCCATACTTATCTTCGTCGAACGCTGGAATGTGAGTGAAGTTAACCGTTGCCATAGTTTTCTGACTTCCATTTCGAATCGGCACCCAAGCTGTTAAGCTTGAAAAACAGAAGTTTTATAAAGGTGTATGCTCTGATACCACTTGTTGGTCCCAAAGACACAACAAGGGTATGAAAAGAGGCTAGAGGGGGGGGGGGGTGAATAGCCTATTAAAATTTCAACCCTTTTTCAAATTCAACCAAGTGCTTACTCTTGAATATGCGGTCAAGTTAAAACCACACGGTCAAGGGGTAATATGCACAGCGGAAGTTTTCGTTAGAAATGGGAAAGGTTGGTTTTGACTAAAATCTCTAAGTAGGAATACCAGCACTCACGGTCAACCAGGTTGCAGTCGAGTGAGTCCGGTCGAGGGTGAAGTGCGGTCAAGAGATTGCGGTCAAGAGGTTGAGATTGAAAGTTGTTGTCTTAGAAGTTTTGGCAAAAGATAAGTTAGTCAGATTTTAACTTAGGCAATAAGGAGAACAAAACAAACACAATTCACAGCAAGTTCTTAAATCTGAAAGATCAATCACTAAACGACAAACAAAGTTAATATGAACAATAAAGAACAAGATGAACAATACTTGAAAGTAAATTTGCAGAAAGTAAAATGACACAAGTATTTGGAAAGGTTCGATCTGTTAAAAGATCTACGTCCTTTACCAAGATGGTCAGTCTTGGATTTTGAATGGAGGTATATATTGATTCTTGAGTGTACAGATTACAGAGATGAAGTATTGAATCAACACCTACTTTCTATGAAGAACAAATCCTAGACTTAGACCAGTGTATCCCTTTTGATGCAATCTATGTGATTGATCAATTGGGGTGAGTGTGTGTGTAAGAATCAGAAGCTCTTTGAAATCTAAGTGATTGTAGAGCTTAAAGAATCTTATGTGTTACAAGGCTTGAGATGACTTGAATGTTGCTGGAGATCTTTGAAGGTTTGAAGGTGAGTTCTTTGAAGATTCAAAGGATTCTGGAAATCTTGAGTATGATCTTCAATCACCAAGTATTTCAACAGCAATTTCTCTCTTAGAATCTCAGCTCTGTTCAATGAAGAACTTAAGGGCTATTTATAGCCTTGAAAGAGAAAATAGCTGTTGGATTTACTTGGGCTCCAAGTTGAAGGACAGTGAGCTGTTGAATTCTGATTGGAGCTCAATCTGAGTTTGTCCTTTTTGCAGATAAGAGGTGGTCCCACTTAGATGAATTTCAAATTTGAATTACTTGGGATCCAAGTTCTGCAACGTTCTAAACTAACCATAGTTTGACCATGGTTAAGTTTTAACAAACTTGGGTTCTTGGACAACTTCATCATTTGCGGTCAAGGCCTCATGGTCGAGTGGCTTGCGGTCGGGGGGTCAGATGTGACCTGTTAAGATATGCCACAAAGCTCACGGTCACTGACTTCCGGTCAAGTGATTCACGGTCAAGTGGTCTTCCACGGTCAGGTGGTCTACCACGGTCAAGTGAATTCACGGTCAAGGTCTTGACCACTAAACTTCCAGACTTAGAAAATTTTCAGCCTATCAATCTAAAGCCTATACTATCAAAGTGGACTATTCTAAAAATGAAGTTTAACACTTTTTACAATATATCCTAAAGTCCACAAAAAGATAAAATTAGGTTATGGGATCAATCAAATCTAGGTAATAGGAGTGGTTTATAATAAGCATACCCAACAGTTTATATTCAAGAGAAACTACATTCATGATATGTAAAATCACCCGGATAAAACTGAGTCAAATTTATTAATTTTGATGAATTAAAATCAACAAATCTATTACTTAGATTCACACTAGCAATACAAAGAAACAACACATAATTTATCTCATTGAACGATCAATAATCTCCAAATTATGTTTATCTAGAATGCCAAAGTAAGGCAAATTACCTATAGCTCGTGACTAATAAGCATTAATTAATTATATATATATATATATATATATATATATATATGATCATGCTCTTATGAGAACTAAATTACATGAGAACCATGAGAACCAATGATAGCCATTGGATTAGACACAAATCAAGGGTTTAGATTACTTTTTTAGTTTAAAACTTCGGTGGCATTCTTGTAATTAGATTGACAAACAAAGGGAATGGGAAAATACCATGTGTGTTCCAGAATTTGCCACGTCATCACCCAAAATTTCCCTAAATTTTCAAAATTAAATATCTCATTAATTATAAATCGAAAAAATAATCCGAGAACACTGATTTTTTTGTCTCGACTAGACGAATCAAACTACATTTCTGAAGATAGGGTTTTGAAAAATTAATATTGAACAACGTCAAATTTTTAAAATACGCTTAGATACAATATTTGTTTGCCTATTGTATCTAACTGAATTGTTATGAACATTATATTGGATACAAATAACTATTTAGCTATTGTATCTAACAGCAATGTGTCAACATTGATGTTGGATACAATAGGTGTTTGCCTATTGTATCTAACTGAATTGTTATGAACATTGCTATTGGATACACATAGCTATTTAGCTATTGTATCTAACAGCAATGTGTCAATATTGCTGTTGGATACAATAGGCGTTTGCCTATTGTATCTAACTGAATTGTTATGAACAATGTATTGGATACAATAGCTATTTAGCTATTGTATCTATATAGCAATGTGTCAACATTGATGTTGGATACAATAGGTGTTTGCTATTGTATCTAACTGTATTGATATGAATATCGCATTGCATACAACAGGGGAGTCGCTAGTGTATCCAATAACAATGTGTATGAAAATTGCTGTTAGATACAAATAGTTATTTAGCTATTGTATCTAACAGCAATGTGTCAACATTGTTGTTGGTTACAATAGGTGTTTGCCTATTGTATCTAACGGAATTGTTATGAATATTGTATTAGATACAAATGGCTATTTAGCTATTGTATCTAACAGCAATGTGTCAACATTGCTGTTGGATACAATAGGTGTTTGCCTATTGTATCTAACGGAATTGTTATGAACATTGTATTGGATACAAATGGCTATTTAGCTATTGTATCTAACAGCAATGTGTCAACATTGCTGTTGGATACATTAGGTGTTTGCCTATTGTATCTAACTGAATTGTTATGAACATTGTATTTGATACAAATAGCTATTTAGATATTGTATCTAACAGCAATGTGTCAACATTGCTGTTGGATACTGTTGGTCCCAAAGACACAACAAGGGTATGAAAAGAGGCTAGAGGGGGGGGGGGGGTGAATAGCCTATTAAAATTTCAACCCTTTTTCAAATTCAACCAAGTGCTTACTCTTGAATATGCGGTCAAGTTAAAACCACACGGTCAAGGAGTAATATGCACGGCGGAAGTTTTCGTTAGAAATGGGAAAGGTTGGTTTTGACTAAAATCTCTAAGTAGGAATACCAGCACTCATGGTCAACCAGGTTGCGGTCGAGTGAGTCCGGTCGAGGGTGAAGTGCGGTCAAGAGATTGCGGTCAAGAGGTTGAGATTTGAAAGTTGTTGTCTTAGAAGTTTTTGGCAAAAGATAAGTTAGTCAGATTTTAACTTAGGCAATGAGGAGAACAAAACAAACACAATTCACAGCAAGTTCTTAAATCTGAAAGATCAAAACACTAAACGACAAACAAAGTTAATATGAACAATAAAGAACAAGATGAACAATTCTTGAAAGTAAATTTGCAGAAAGTAAAATGACACAAGTATTTGGAAAGGTTCGATCTATTAAAAAGATCTACGTCCTTTACCAAGATGGTCAGTCTTGGATTTTGAATGGAGGTATATATTGATTCTTGAGTGTACAGATTACAGAGATGTAAGTATTGAATCAACACCTACTTTCTATGAAGAACAAATCCTAGACTTAGACCAGTGTATCCCTTTTGATTCAATCTAAGTGATTGATCAATTGGGGTGAGTGTGTGTAAGAATCTGAAGCTCTTTGAAATCTATATGATTTTGAGCCTAAAGAATCTTGTGTTACAAGGCTTGAGATGACTTGAATGTTGCTGGAGATCTTTGAAGGTTTGAAGGTGAGTTCTTTGAAGATTCAAAGGATTCTGGAAATCTTGAGTATGATCTTCAATCACCAAGTATTTCAACAGCAATTTCTCTCTTAGAATCTCAGCATTGTTCAATGAAGAACTTAAGGGCTATTTATAGCCTTGAATGAGAAAATAGCTGTTGGATTTACTTGGGCTCCAAGTTGAAGGACAATGAGCTGTTGAATTCTGATTGGAGCTCAATCTGAGTTTGTCCTTTTTGCAAATAAGAGGTTGTCCCACTGAGAGATTCAAATTTGAATTACTTGGGATCCAAGTTCTGCAACGTTCTAAACTAACCATAGTTTGACCATGGTTAAGTTTGAACATACTTGGGTTCTTGAACTTCTGCTCATCTGCGGTCAAGACTTGCGGTCGAAGCTCTTGCGGTCAATATGCCTAAGGGCATCTGCGGTCGAGGAGTCAAATGTGACCTGTCAAGATATGCCACAAAGCTTCACGGTCACTGACTTCCGGTCAAGTGATTCACGGTCAAGTGGTCTTCCACGGTCAGGTGGTCTACCACGGTCAAGTGAATTCACGGTCAAGGTCTTGACCACTAAAATTCCAGACTTAGAAAATTTTCAGCCTATCAATCTAAAGCCTATACTATCAAAGTGGACTATACTAAAAATGAAGTTTCACTTCTAACAATATATCCTAAAGTCCACAAAAAGATAAAATTAGGTTATGGGATCAATCAAATCTAGGTAATAGGAGCGGTTTATAATAAGCATACCCAACAATCTCCCCCTATTTGATTGAGACCATTACCTACTATAACAAAGGCTAATTCATTGTACTTGGTAATAACATGTTTTCAAGAAAATAATATTTTATTAATTTCATGCCCCAAGTCAATGCACACTCTAAGCCAGTGTCATAGACTTCTATCAGCCTAAAAAGATAAAAAGATACTAATCCTAGCAAGATAGACATATAAGGCTTGAATGCATTTTTAGAGAAAATAACAATAAGTATGCAAATGCATCAAACAATCATTTAAGAGGTACTCCACAAAAATATAACCATTGAAGTGAGGAGTGCAGACAAAAGAGAGATTAGAGTTTTACAACCCAAATAAAATAGAAATAAAAATTGTTTAGACAAACATCAACAAATTTGTTTTAACATGACCACATACGGTCAGTTCAAATGGTGGGATTAACCAAGATATGGATCTCCTTTAAAGTAGCAAAGTTTAGTTGAGAGGCCAACTCCAGGTATGATGATGGGGTCTTTGAGATCATTGATTTCGAGGAAGTCCATGTTCACGGTTGGAAATTCAAAGCTGTCTTCACCTTCATCTTCATCAGCAGCAAGTCTGTTCCCATGTCCGGTCGCTTGATTTTGAGATGAGGAGCCTTGAGATCCAGCAATGCTATCCACGGTCAATTGAAGAGTTGAAATTTTGTTAATAACTTCCTGCACATTTGAGTTAGCAATTTCATAAACCCTATCAATCTTGGAAGTTTGACCTTCAATCCGTTGGGTGTGGACTTGCATAGCTTGCTTCATAGCTTCTATCTTAGGCGTGAACTTTTCCGCGACAGATAATAAACCAACAGAAACACTTGCGTTGATTTCCGCTTTGAGAGAGGTCTTGACTTTATCCATTTTTTCAAAAAGAAAATTTTTGTTACCCGTCATCACCTTTGACATTTCTTTACCACCAGATACCTCAATTGTTTTGACCAGTGAACGGTCAATGGAATTGGATTGTGCCTTGAGTTCCTCTTTAAGATCAGCACGGGTGAGAGAAGCGGTAGAAGTAGATGCGGTCAAGGCAATGTTGGGATTCACGGTAGCTAGGCTTTCAAGGATAGCCTTTGTTATGTTCTGACTCTCCCCCTTAATGGTCTCAACAACAGAAGTCTTGAGCTGATCAACCTCGTTCTGCATCTTAATCTGGTTTGCAGCAAGCTTTGCAATCTCACCTTGAGTATCAAGGTTGATCTGAGTCAAGAACTCAATAGCAGTTAAAATGTGAGCCATTTGATCGACCGTACCAGAGGTGGTCGGAGGAGCTTGAGTAGACTGAGGGGGCGAGGGAGCAGGAGACTTGGTTAATACATCATCATGGCCACTGGGTACACGGTCGCCATCTCGACAGTGACCCTGAAGCTCAACATCAGTTTACTTGCCTTGTTCAGCGGTCGCTTCAACAGGTTGCACTTGATCATCACTAAAATCAGGACTGTCTATATTCACAATTTTCTCAACATGTTCAACATCACCACTTTCAATATCTTGATTACCAGATTCACCACTAGATTCTACCAACTCCACATCATCTGGTTCATCAACTAAGTTAAGAGTGTGCTTTGCTCTTTGTCGTTGCGGTTGAGTAAGATGAACATCAATATCCTCATCACGGTCGCCTTGCATAGGTGAACCGGATGGAGTGAAGACAGGAGATGTGGTCGACGGAGGCGGTTGAGATACCTTGGTTTTCTTTGAGGTTTGGACGGGACTTAGAGAAAGATCCCTTTTCTTGGATTTCTCCCCCTGAGACGAAGCGGGGAGTGCAGAAGACTTTGACTTGAAGGATTTGGATGGAGCGGTCGGAGAGGACACGGTTGGTTTGGAGACCGTTGATTTGGAGATGGGAGCGGTAGACTTGGTTTTCAATGGTACGGTAGGAGGAATATTGGAAGGAGACTTATCGGTTGAAGGTTCCTTGATGACAACTCCAGTCAATGGTCTTGGTTTGGGAGGAGCGGTCGAGGCACTAGCAATTCCTTTGCCTTTGATTCGTCTTGATACTTGTTCATCCTCAGCTTCTTCATCATCATCATCATCATGGACAGATGAGGACTTCCTTGGTGCGTCAAGTCCTAAGGCTATTCTGGCAGCCTTGGTGTAGGCAGGAGGGATGTATTTTTCTCTTTTGTGCTCAGGTTCACGATTTCTGTATTCCTGGTATTGATCATCACCAAAACGGTTGCGGTAGGTAGATCTCATGGTCTTGATATCAAAGACCTTGGATATTGATATGGGAACTTTGGCATCTTTATCTCTGTTGATATCCCTTCTGAGTTCAGGAATGAACTTAAACAGTAGAGAAAGGAACCTTGAGTTTTTCTTGTATTTGGTGGCGGCCTTTTCAGACATCAGCTTCTTATAATCAGAAATGTGATCTAACAGGAGATCATATAGAATCTTGGGCCAATTCATCTTCCTGCCCAGATAGATTGCAGTAGACAGCCTCCATTGAGTGGTATTGAAATTGCCATGGTTACCACTCTTGCAGAGCAGACCGTGGCCAACCAAGTGACCAATGTAATACATCACCTCTGGAAAGGTTTTCCGGTAGGGCTTGCACACGTCAGTAGATCCAATCAATCTCATAGCCAATCCATCATATTCTTCGTCAGATAGAGAGATAGGAGCCTCATTGTCAATGTCGAGACCAAGGGTGGAGGCAATATCAGTGTAGTCAATCTCTATCTTGTGACCGTAAACTTCTGCGGCAATCCAGTTAAGAGAATTGTTCTGCTCATCTCGTCCTTTGATTTCCTTCGCGGTAGAATAAAATTCTCCGACTGCGGCAAGGTAGTGACTGGTTTGATTCATAGTGAAATAATGAAGTATGTCTGATTTCTTCATTCTTTTGATCAAGTGCCTCCCAATAGCATCTTTCTGGAGGTCTTCATAATCAATAACGCAGCCAGGAATAAATGATTGCTCCTCCTAAAACAATTAGAAGTTAGTAACACTGGTGCGGTCAACCGGTATGCGGTCGAATGACCAAGAGGATGCGGTCGACATGCATACGGTAGACAGAAATGGCGGTAGGCGAAAACACTTGGAAATATTTTAATGACAATTCTAAAAACACGCACAAACACTATATTACTATGTGTAAATGAATTGAAGGATCAAAAAGTGATGCACTCAAGAACATGAAGAACACCATAAGAACACGAAGAACACTGTTCATATCAGAAACCCAAAAAACGATTTAGGGCACGAAAATCCATAAAAATTATACCAAAATGAACACAGAAACCGATTAAACATGAAAATATCATCAATTTTAACATCAAAAGCCCGATAAACTCAGAATATGAAAGGGCATTTAACCAAAAAAAGAAAACTTCAAGAATAAACATGGCATTGAGAGAAATATCAACTAGAATATGAATCTAAACATTATATAGAACTCGAAATCATGAAATGAACTAGAATAAGCATTATCATAGCATATAGCAACCCAGAAATTGAATCATGATATTAGTATAAGAAGGGTTGTAAAAACCGGCCAAAATCGAAAAGTAAAAACTGAAAATAGAAGAGTTTTGGGTCAAGAAATCATACCATTGAGTCTTCAGAATGTAGTTCTAGCGATTTCTTTGATGATTTTGTAGGTTGAGAAGATTTGGGAGCCATATATATATAGTGAGAATTTTTTAAGAGAGAGTCGAGAGAGAGAAAGAGAGGGAACTGGGTGAATAGAGAGAGAAAGTAGAGAGATGTAGAGAGAAGGAGTTTCTGAAAAAGTGTTTTGCAGAGAGGTGGAGGTTAAGGAAGTAGTGGAGCCGTTTGTGCAGAGAAGTGGGAGGTTAACTCTGCAAATTCAGGGATTTGACCAATGATGTCCTTTCGCCATAAATGCATGGATAGTGACGGCGGACATAAATAAGGGAATAAAATTAATTGCAAATGATTTGAATTAAAAGAAAAAAACGAGGGAAGAGAGGAAATTACAAAATTACCCCTTTGGATGACTAGGAGGATCCTAAAAATTTCTAAGTTAGAAACACTTACCTGGTCACCAAACTTTTGCGGTCAGGTGCTTGACCGTGAATATTTGCGGTTAAGAATGTTACCTTGGCCTATGTATGCTTCTTTAAAGCAGTGAACGAATATCATCATTTTCCCATGCGGTCGGCTTCTTTAAAGCCTGAACAAATTGCATGTTTGTATGCAGTTAATGGGGCGGTTGGCATATGAGCGGTCGACATTTATGCGGTCAGCATTGATGAGGTCAGTAAGCTTTGATAGATTTTGATGCTTCGACCGGAATTACTTGACAGGTGAGATGGTAATCGACCGTGATTGATTTACCGGTAAGGGTGTTGACCGTGACCTACTTGTTTTTGAACTTGGATAAAACATAAGACATTAGCACAATCAAAGTATATGGACAAGTAATTAAAGTTCTAGCATACCCATCTCTCCTCTAAGATACCTAAATCTCTTGGAATCCAGAGCCTTGGTGAGAATATCTGCAATTTGATTGTCAGTACTCACATACTCTAGATGGATATTACCTTTTTCCACATGATCCTTGAGAAAGTGGTACTTGATATCAATGTGTTTGGTTTTGAATGCATGACAGGGTTGTTGGAGACAGCAATGGTAGATGTATTGTCACAAAAGATTGGACAATTTTCTTCGTTGATTCCGTAGTCAACCAATTGTTGCTTCATCCACAGCACTTGGCAGCAGCAGCTTCCAGCAGCTATATATTCAGCTTCTGTGGTAGATACAGAGACTGAGGCTTGTTTCTTGCTTGCCCATGAAACGAGTCGATTTCCAAGGAAATGACAAGTTCCACTTGTGCTCTTCCTGTCGATGGTACATGCTGCATAATCTGCATCTGAGTAACCTATAAGATCAAAATTTGAATCTTTGGAGTACCAAAGTCCAAGGTTAATAGTCCCAGATAGATATCGAATAATACGTTTAACAGCAATAAGATGTGCTTCTCTAGGATCAGCTTGATAACATGCACAAACGCAAACACTAAACATGATATCTGGTCTACTAGCAGTTAAGTATAGGAGAGAGCCAATCATACCTCGATATAAGGTTTGATCAACCTTCTTACCTTTCAAGTCTTTGTCTAGCTTGTTACCAGTAGCCATAGGAGTGTCGTATGCCTTTGCATTTTCAAGTCCAAATTTCTTGATAAGATCCTTTGTGTACTTTGCTTGGTTGAGGAAGATGCCTTCAGTACATTGTTTAATTTGAAGTCCAAGGAAGAATGTTAATTCTCCCATCATGCTCATCTCAAATTTGCTTTTCATTGGCTTCTCAAATCGCTTACACAACAATTCATTAGTAGAACCAAAAATAATATCATCTACATATATTTGAACGAGTAAAGTATGATCATGATATTTAGCAATAAATAGAGTTGTGTCGATCTTACCACGCTTGAAGCCTTTCTCTAGGAGAAATTTAGATAGAGTATCATACCATGCACGTGGAGCTTGTTTGAGTCCATATAAAGCTTTACGGAGTTTGTAGACATGATTTGGAAATTTGGGGTCTTCAAATCCGGGTGGTTGAGCAACAAAGACCGTTTCTTGAAGTTCACCGTTGAGGAATGCACTATTCACATCCATTTGATATAGCTTGAATCTTTTGTAAGAGGCATAAGCTAAGAATATCCTTATAGATTCGAGTCTTGCAACGGGGGCAAATGTTTCATCATAATCAATGCCTTCTTCTTGTCTATATCCTTGTGCAACCAACCTAGCTTTGTTCCTTGTGATGCTTCCATTCTCGTCCATCTTATTTCGGAACACCCACTTTGTACCAATCACTCCTTGATCTTGTGGCCTTGGAACTAAGGTCCAAACTTTGCATCTTTCAAATTGGTTGAGATCTTCTTGCATAGCAACAACCCAACTTGAGTCTTGGAGTGCTTCATCAACTTTCTTGGGTTCAATTTGAGATATAAATGCTGTAAGTGCATCGTAGTTTGATCTTCTTGTTCGAACGCCAGAATGCAAGTCACCAATGATATTCTGAATTGGGTGATCTCTAACCTCACGAACTTCTTGAGGTATATCTGGTTGAGTTGATGGTGGTTGTAAATCTTCTAGTGGTATGTCATTTGTGCCATCCCAATCATAAGTAATTTGGGGGATAGGTTCTTCAACATTTATGGGTGTCTCAACTTCAACCCCATTTGAGGTAGCAGCAGATGAGGTAGCTTCTGGTGCTTCATATGAGGTAGATGGAGGTGCAGTTGAGGTATATGGGTTACCTTGATTTGATTGATTTTGTGGTTGATTTGTACCTGTCTCATTAAGCTCAACAAAATCATCAGCAACATTTGGAGCCATATGTGGCTCAAGGAGAGAATGTTCATCAAATGTAACATGGACAGATTCAACTATCTTAAGAGTGGTTTTATTAAATACACGAAAAGCTTTTGAGTGTTTAGCATACCCAATAAATATACCTTCATCGGCCTTAGGAGCAAATTTACCTCGATGTTCTTTACCGTTGTAGAGTATGAAGCATTTGCATCCAAATATCTTGAAGTATGCTATATTGGGGGTTCTTCCTCTCCAAAGTTCATAAGGAGTTTTGTTGTAGGTCTTGTTGATGAGGGATCTATTCTGAGTGAAGCATGCTGTATTGACGGCTTCAGCCCAAAAGTATTGAGGTAGTTTTGCTTCAGCAATCATTGTTTTTCCGGCCTCTATCAACGTTCTATTCTTTCTTTCCACAACACCGTTTTGTTGTGGAACTCCAGCAGCAGAGAAGTTGTGGTCAATACCATGGTCATCACAGTACTGAGCTACACCGTTGTTCTTGAATTCTGTACCGTTGTCGGATCGAACACTAACGATGTCATCTTCCTTTTGTTTTTGGAGCTGTCTAAAGAGTGCGGTCAAAATGTCATAGCAATCATCCTTTGAGATCATCATTTCAACCCACGTATATCTTGAATAATCATCTACCACAACTAATGTATATCTATTTCCACCAATACTTGCGGTAGTAACAGGTCCAAACAGGTCCATGTGAAGTAATTGCAGACATCTTGAAGTTGAAGGGGTCGTCTTGCTGGAGAAAGACGATTTTGGTTGTTTGCCTAGTTGACACGCTGTGCACTTCTCATCGTGGTGATCAGCTACTTTGGGTAGACCACGAACTAGATTTTCTCTACCAATCTTGGAGAGATACTTGAAGTTTAAGTGACTTAGTCTTTTATGCCACAGCCAACTATTCTCACTAACATTCTTTGCTACAAAACAGAGATTAGAAGAAATGAAAGATGAATTAAAATCAACAACATAAACATTTTTCTTACGAATCCCTTTGAGCAAAGTGACACCGGATATGCTATCTTTGATGAGACAGAAATTTGAAGTGAAGTGGCATTGCAATCCTTTGTCGCAGAACTGAGATATTGAGAGTAAATTGTGTTGTAGTCCAATAACTAGAGAGACTTCTTGGATGGTGATTTTTCCTTTATGAATGACTCCATATCCTACAGTCTTTCCTTTGTTATTATCTCCGAAGGTTACTGATGGCCCTTTTTCTTCACGGACATCTTCCAATAAGTTGATATCTCCGGTCATGTGTCTTGAACAGCCACTATCGAGATACCATAAGCTTGATTTATCCTTGGAATGTCCGGCCATTAAGCAGAGGACCTACAAAATAGACATTTAAGAACAAGGTCCCCTTTTTATTCTTTTGGGTCCAAAGGGTTAGCAACTTTTGACAACCCACACTTGCCTCACAGAAGGAGGGTTACTCTTTCTGGGATTGGGTGTGAATCTCAAAAGACATTCAGCAGCCTTGTGACCATAACCATCACACACAGAACAATGGTGGAAGCCACCCAACTGAGGGTTAACAAACATCGTTGAAGTCTTGAGCACAACATTGTTTACTGGTATGGATGAGGTCTCCTTAACAAAGTTCATCCTTTTGAACTTTGCTGCCTTGCCGCCACTTGCGGTCGCAGGCTTCCAGGATGCGGTCGCCAGCTTCCTAGGTGCGGTTGACTGACTTCGCGGTAAGTACATGCGGTCGGGAGACTTAGCAATCTTGCTGGTGCTTGCCGCAGCAGCAGGTTCATCCATGGCAATACCTTTCAACTTTGCCTTGCCAGTTTGTTTCTTAGGGTAGACATAATTAAACACTAGTTTCTTCTTTGGTTCTTGTCCTACACCCTTTGAAACATGATGTTTAGCCTTCGACTCTTCCAAAGTTTGCTGGGTAAATTTCTTATCTCTTTCACAACAAGATGCACATTTAAGTTTGTCACTAGTTTAGAATCCCAAGCCTTCCTTATCACCACTAGACTTTTGGGATTCTAAGATTTGTTCCATAGTGACACGAGAATTGGTCCACTCATTTGTGATCCTTTTCAGGTCATTTATCTCAGCAACCAATTCTTCGTTTTTAACCTTAAATATAGCATTTTGTTCTTCTAAGAAACGGTTTCGATCAGTAAGAGGAGTCATTCTCTTGATCTGCTCCTTAAGGAGGGTGAGTTCAGATCTTAATAGAGATTTCTCCGTCTTAAGCTGGGAAATTTCTTCAGTTGAAAGTGCTAAAGCTTCCTTCATGCCAGAGAATTTACTAATTACCTGTTCAGCTTTTGCAAACATCTTTTCTTGTTCATCGGGGGAAATGTCAAACTTGACTTGAGGTGTGGTAGACAGAACTTCCTTCACTTTGGGGTTTAGTAGAGCCTTCTTTGCTGCACTAACATCACATCTTGAAAATAGAAGATCACCATTCTTTTGAACCGGAGTTAGGAATCCCTTTTCTGCAAGTTCATCGGCCGTATAACTTATCCGTTTAGGTTTTGCATTTGGTGAGCGACGACTTTTATTATCATCCTCATCATCGAACTAAACGACCAAACATATGTGACCTTCTTCAGAATCCTCATCGCTTTCATCAGAATCTGACTCTATCCAGGTAGCTAACTCTTTTGTGGTAGAGTCCTCTTCAGCAACCATCCCCTTTTGCTTTGAGTATCTTGGATTGAAGTTGCTTTTCTTCTTCATATACTCATACTTGGGAATTGGGCATTCTGACGCGAAATGACCGGGTTTCCTGCAATTAAAACAAACAAGATCCTCTTTCTTCTTGGAGAAGTTGAAGTTCTCTTTCTTCTTTGAAGGGCTGCTCCTTGAAAACCTTGTTGGAGCTTTGCTTGTTGATCCGGGTCTTGTTGTCTTTCTGAACTTTTGGAATCTTTTAACGAACATAGCAAAATCATCATCATCCATATCAAGTAAATCTGATGTGGAGATTTTTGGATCTTCTTCCTCGATCACTTCTTCCTTTTGAGCAACCAACGATAAGCTCTTTGTTTTTCCTTCCATTTCAGCAATGTTGTTAAGCTTGGTATCAAAGACCTTGAGGTTGGCATAGAGGCTTCTGAGAGACATGTCATCTAGTAGCTTGGTATCTTCAAGAGTGTTTCCTTTGTGTAGATATTGCGAACCAAGAGCGGCAAGAAAATTAACGTTGATTTCTTTCTTGGTAAGCTTCTTTCCGAGTGCTGTATAAGTACTCACGATCTCACAATAACGATCGTAAATGGCTCTTAGTGATTCACCGGGGATCTTAGCAAAGTTGTTGAATCTTCTTTGAATTGCAAACTTTTTGCTTTCCTTGCAAGCTTGATCTCCTTCGATGTAATCTTCAATTGCATCCCAAAGTTCTTTTGCAGTAGAACATTCCATGATCTGTCGACGCTGTGACGTACTCAAGGTACTCAAAAATATGCTCTTTGCTTTCACATCCATTCCAACCAGTCTTTTCTCTTCATCGGTCCATTCAGCTTTTGGTTTCTTGATAGTCGGATTTGCACCATTGGTTTCTGGATCCGGATTAGCTTTCATTGGGAAGTATGGTCCAATGGTAAGACAATCACCAAGTTGCTCGTCCATGGAGTAGAACTGAGTTAGAATGCTGTGCTTCCATACGTCAAAATTATCTTCGTCAAACGCTGGAACGTGAGTGAAGTTAACCGTTGCCATAGTTTTCTGACTTGCCATTTTGAATCGGCACCCAAGCTGTTAAGCTTGAAAAATAGAAGTTTTATAAAGGTGTTTGCTCTGATACCACTTGTTGGTCCCAAAGACACAACAAGGGTATGAAAAGAGGCTAGAGGGGGGGGGGTGAATAGCCTATTAAAATTTCAACCCTTTTTCAAATTCAACCAAGTGCTTACTCTTGAATATGCGGTCAAGTTAAAACCACACGGTCAAGGAGTAATATGCACAGCGGAAGTTTTCGTTAGAAATGGGAAAGGTTGGTTTTGACTAAAATCTCTAAGTAGGAATACCAGCACTCACGGTCAACCAGGTTACGGTCGAGTGAGTCCGGTCGAGGGTGAAGTGCGGTCAAGAGATTGAGGTCAAGAGGTTGAGATTTGAAAGTTGTTGTCTTAGAAGTTTTTGGCAAAAGATAAGTTAGTCAGATTTTAACTTAGGCAATGAGGAGAACAAAACAAACACAATTCCCAGCAAGTTCTTAAATCTGAAAGATCAAAACACTAAACGACAAACAAAGTTAATATGAACAATAAAGAACAAGATGAACAATACTTGAAAGTAAATTTGCAGAAAGTAAAATGACACAAGTATTTGGAAAGGTTCGATCTGTTAAAAAGATCTACGTCCTTTACCAAGATGGTCAGTCTTGGATTTTAAATGGAGGTATATATTGATTCTTGAGTGTACAGATTACAGAGATGTAAGTATTGAATCAACACCTACTTTCTATGAAGAACAAATCTTAGACTTAGACCAGTGTATCCCTTTTGATTCAATCTAAGTGATTGATCAATTGGGGTGAGTGTGTGTAAGAATCTGAAGCTCTTTGAAATCTATATGATTTAGAGCCTAAAGAATCTTGTGTTACAAGGCTTGAGATGACTTGAATGTTGCTGGAGATCTTTGAAGGTTTGAAGGTGAGTTCTTTGAAGATTCAAAAGATTCTGGAAATCTTGAGTATGATCTTCAATCACCAAGTATTTCAACAGCAATTTCTCTCTTAGAATCTCAGCATTGTTCAATGAAGAACTTAAGGGCTATTTATAGCCTTGAATGAGAAAATAGCTGTTGGATTTACTTGGGCTCCAAGTTGAAGGACAATGAGCTGTTGAATTCTGATTGGAGCTCAATCTGAGTTTGTCCTTTTTGCAGATAAGAGGTGGTCCCACTGAGAGATTCAAATTTGAATTACTTGGGATCCAAGTTCTGCAACGTTCTAAACTAACCATAGTTTGACCATGGTTAAGTTTGAACATACTTGGGTTCTTGAACTTCTGCTCATCTGCGGTCAAGACTTGCGGTCGAAGCTCTTGCGGTCAATATGCCTAAGGGCATCTGCGGTCGAGGAGTCAAATGTGACCTGTCAAGATATGCCACAAAGCTTCACGGTCACTGACTTCCGGTCAAGTGATTCACGGTCAAGTGGTCTTCCACGGTCAGGTGGTCTACCACGGTCAAGTGAATTCACGGTCAAGGTCTTGACCACTAAAATTCCAGACTTAGAAAATTTTCAGCCTATCAATCTAAAGCCTATACTATCAAAGTGGACTATACTAAAAATGAAGTTTCACTTCTAACAATATATCCTAAAGTCCACAAAAAGATAAAATTAGGTTATGGGATCAATCAAATCTAGGTAATAGGAGTGGTTTATAATAAGCATACCCAACAGATACAATATGTGTTTGCCTATTGTATCTAACTGAATTGTTATGAACATTGCTGTTGGATTCAAATAGCTATTTAGCTATTGTATCTAACAGTAATGTGTCAATATTGTTGTTGGATACAATAGGTGTTTGCCTATTTTATATAACTGAATTGTTATGAACATTGATGTTGGATACAAATAGCTATTTAGCTATTGTATCTAACAGCAATGTGTCAACCTTGCTGTTTGATACAATAGGTGTTTGCCTATTGTATCTAACTGAATTGTTATGAACATTGTATTTGATACAAATAGCCATTTAGCTGTTGTATCTAACAGCAATGTGTCAACATTGTATTGGATACAATAGGTGTTTGCCTATTGTATCCAACAACAATGTTTATACATTGCTGTTAGATACAATAGCTAAATAGCTATTGTATCCAATACAATGTTCATAACAATTCAGTTAGATACAATAGGTAAACACCTATTGTATCCAACAACAATGTTGACACATTGCTGTTAGATACAATAGCTAAATAGCTATTTGTATCCAACAACAATGTTCATAACAATTCAGTTAGATACAATAGGCAAACACCTATTGTATCCAACAGCAATGTTGACACATTGCTGTTAGATACAATAGCTAAATAGCCATTTGTATCCAATACAATGTTCATAACAATGCAGTTAGATACAATAGGCAAACACATATTGTATCTAAGCGTATTTTAAAAATTAGACGTTGTTCAATATTATTTTTTCAAAACCCTATCTTCAGGGATGTAGTTTGATTCATCTCGTCGAGATAAAAAAATCAATGTTCTCAGATTATTTTTTCGATTTGTAGTTAATGAGATATTTAATTTTGAAAATTTAGGGAAATTTTGGGTGATGACGTGGCAAATTCTAGAACACACATGGTATTTTGCCCTTCCCTTTGTCTGCCAACCTAATTACAAGAATGCCACCGAATTTTTAAACTAAAAAGGTAATCTAAACCCTTGATTTGTGTCTAATCCAATGGCTATCATTGGTTCTCATGGTTCTCATGATATTTAAGTTCTCATTTGAGCACCTACATATATATATATATATATATACATATATATATATATATATATATATATATATATAATATATATATACATATATATATATATATATACATATATATATATATATATATATACATATATATATATATATATATACATATATATATATATATATATATTTATATATATATGTAGGTGCTCAAATGAGAACCAAAATATCGTGAGAACCGTGAGAACTTAATGTATCCAATGATGTATCCAAGTGCACATTGGATACATTAGTTTTTACCTAATGTATCCAAGTAATGTATCCAAGTAAGTAATGTATCCAATGATGTATCCAAGTGAACCATTGGATACATTAGTTTTTTAACTAATGTATCCAAGTTCTAACGGTTCTCACGATATTTATATTCTCCAATGAGCACGACTATATATATATATATATATATGTATATATATGTATATATATATATATATATGTATATGTATGCCTCAGGGCGAGACTGATCCTTCTTACTAATGCATAAAGAGCCGCTCATTCAAATGTGAAGGGATCAGTGTAGAACTCAACCTCGAGCCTCATGCGTATAAAATAACTCAACAACTACTTTTAAGAATTAGCTGAGGAGAGGAGCCGCCAGCCGGATCGACCAAGAAATGATAGGCCAGAGGGATGGGCTCATTCAACTAATCAGTGATCCATGGTTGTAGGACGTGTCGTTCTTTTGATCTTTGGTCTTCCCATGGAAGAAACTGAGACACTAACTCTCGGAACAGACGATTCAACTCATATCCAAGGCCGACCCGGTCAAAATGTACTTTCAAGACCTACGCTTACTGGGCGACTGGCTAGATGGTCTATAATATTTTATCCGTTCACTATTCAGTATGTATATGTATGTGTGCGTGTGTGTGTATATATATATATGTGTGTGTGTTTGAGTGTGTGTGTGTGTGTATATATATATATATATATATATATATATATATATACTCCCTCCGTCTCAAAACAAACTTTTCATTTTGTCATTTATGGCGTCCAATTGAAAATCCTACTTACTAAAAAAGAAAGAGAACCCCTCTAATTTCTATCCTTCTGAAAGAGTGAGAATCCAAGAGGATCTCAACTCTGCTAAAAACCGTGTATGAGAAGGAAAAGGTAAGTCTAGATTTTGTACTTTCTAACAAGATTTAGGTTAGGTTTATTTAAAGTAGGATTATTATTCTTAGGTATTATTTTATATTTAATTCACTTTACTTTATTTATGTTTATAAATCTCTAAATAATATTTAGGACTAACATACTAACCCTAATGAAATCTTCCTAGTGTTATGTATATCTGACTTATGTAGGGCTCGGTTGCTTGGAGTCCAAGGGAGGAAAAGAAGGAAAGGATCTACACAAGAGCTAAGGAGATCAAGTCCAAGTTGAAGAAGGATTCTAGAGGCTATATAAGAAGATAACATTCTTCAACCTTGGAGACGTATTCTTGAAGCCATACCTTGAGAGGTCTCCATTATCTTGAGGTTCAAGTTTGTATTTAAGAGGTGCGTTTCAATCCTTGTGCAACACATCATAGGTTTTAATTAAATCTTAGAAATAAGATTTGATAAGAGTATTTTTTATATATATATATATATCATATTCATTTATTCTCTTTTGATTTGTAAAACAATTTTACACATTGAAATCTTTTTAGTAGTAAGGATAGTTTGTTGGAGTTGAACCAACAAACGATTGAAAACTCATTGTGTTCTTTTTATTTCCATTGTGTATTACTTGGTTGTGTGTGAGGTTGTGAACACATCTACACACACATCCACTCTCTGATTTGTGTGAGTTGTTTACTTGACATTCCTAGCTACACAAAACATTAAATTGGCATCAGAGCCAACACTCGACTACGCTGAGTGTCGATCCAGAAAGTTAGTCATAATGGATTGTCAATTAAATCATGGCAATAAACCTCCTTTCTAGATGGGTCTAATTATTCTCTTTGGAAAGCCAAGATGCGCATTCAAATCAATTGATGAAAAAGCTTGGATGATCATCCTTATGGCTTGGAAACCCCCTACTAAGGAAGTAAAACTTACTGCAAATGGTGAGGCTGGTAAAAGTGAGATTGTGTTTGAAAAAAAACCTGAACATGAATGGACTGCAGAGGAAATCAATTTAGTTAATTTTAATTCTAAGGCCATGTGAGCCATTTCTAGCTATGTTTATTTCAATATGTTTAGGCTTATCAATAATCAAGCCATAGCCAAATCTGCTTGGGACACTTTGCAAATGCAATGTGAAGGAGCTCCCAGTGTTAGGGCTACCAGACTGTGAATCCTTACGGATAAGTTTGAAAATCTCAGGATGGAGGAAACTAAGAACATTACTACCTATTATGCTTGAATGCTAGAAATTCTAATGAATGTCTTAGTCTAGGAGAAGCTATTTCAAATGCTAGACTGGTTATCAAGATGCTATGATCTGTTCCAGAAAAGTTCAATATAAAAGTGGCTATTATTGAAGAAACAAATAATGTCAGCTCTATTAGTCTTGACACAATTGTAGAAATTCTTATATTTTTTTAATTGAATCTTGATCAACAAACGAAAAACAAAGACAACAGTCTAGCCTTAGCCAGTTCTGCAGCTATCCCTAGAGAGATAGTTGATTTATCCTTAGAAATTGAAAAATCTAATCTAGAAGATGAGGATATGGCTCTCATGACTAAGAAATTTGGAACAATTCTAAAAAATAAAAGAAACTTTAGGTCTTCTTGTAATTACAGTCAACTTGAAAAGAACAACAATTCTTCTGAGTCAACTTTTAAAAATCAATTTTTTGATAGAAGAGGAAGTGAGTCTGTCTAGTATAGAGCTTCTCATGGCTTTGGTCATTATGCAAATGAATGTGCCAATACTCTTAAGAAGAAGGGAATGAGCTTCATTGCTACTCTTAGTGACAGTGATGAAAAAGATAACATTGCAAATATGTCTATTATCAATCATCTTCTTTCTTCACATGTAAAGAAAGCAAGGATGGATCTACAAACAATTCAAATGTGGACCAAGATGTGGACACAACCAGAAAGTCATTGGACTGTTATGGTGCAACAGAAGAATCTGATGATGAGAACTACCTAAACATCTCCTACGAGCAGTTGTTTGAGATTTATCGAGAACTTCATGATAACTGAAAAAAGAGGATAAAGAATATGGATGTAATGTACAAGCTACAACAATGTATTTTTGAAATAATTCGTACGCTTGAATAATGAAAAAAGTAGCATTGTTTCTAAAAATATGAGTCGTAGAAAAACCATTGAGATACTCAAACAAGCAATAAATAAAAAGGCTGAAAAAATAGAAAATTCTAATGAAGATCTTGAGAAGGTTGATTTTGAATGGTCCATGTTAAATGAAGAAAAAAGAAGAAAATTGTTGAAAGCATGGTCTAAAAAAATTGATAAACCCGGCCCTAGTTATTTAGAGTCTAAGTTTGTAAGAGAGGGGGTTAAAATTTCAAAGCCTGAAAGTAGCAAAAATAAGAAGTCATGAAAAAAAAACATTATGTGTGTCATTACTGTCTTGTCCCTCGACACATTTGTCCTTTCGGTTATAAGCTAAAAAGAGATAACGAATCAGGTAGTTTCGATCAGACTAGAATGGGACCACAGATGTGTACACATCCACGATCACAACAAAGAAAACACCCTCACAAAAAGATATGATTAGAGAAAACTGAGAATAATTGTCTAGTTGTGTACTCTTCCATAAAAAGTAATGTGGCTGGAGCTTGGTATTTTGATAGTGGGTGCTTTAGGCACATGAAAGGTATTCAAGATGCCTTGACTGACTATATTCAAATAAATGGAGGAAAAGTCAACTTTAGAGAACCGTGGCAGTAGAAGGGTTACCAAAGCTTCACAATGTGTATCATGTGAAAGGACAAAGAGCAAATCTAATAAGTATTAGGCAACTGTGTGATGATAACCTTCATTTGAAATTTAATAAAAAGATGTGTGAAGTCTTTGATGACACTAATGTATGTGTGTTCACTAGTCTTAGTTCATCAGATTATTGCTATAAATTTGGTGATAATATTTCCTGTCTAAACACTTCTCTAAGTGACATAGACTTGTGGTATCAAAACTTAGGTCATGCTAGTGGAAGAAAATTAGAAGAACAAATTAAGTTTGAAGCTATGAAAGATCTCCATAAGCTTGACTTTAAGAAAATAAGTGTATCTAGATTATGTCAGAAGGGTAAACAAACTAGGTCATCTCACAAAAGGATTAGGAAGTGCCCCACAACTAGATGTGATGAACTCATTTACACTAACTTAATGGGACCCATTGAAGTAGAGAGTTTTTTCAAAAAGAAATATTATTTTGTGTGTGTTGATGATTTTTCTAGATACACCTGGGTCATGTTTTTTTTTAAAAAAAAAAATCTGACACCATTGTTGAGTTTAAATCTTAGTATAAAAGTGTCAAAAATTTTGTATGGTCTAAAGGTTGTCAGAATTAGGTCTGATCATGGAACTGAGTATGAGAACTCAGTGTTTTCTTCTTTCTGTAATTCTAAAGGAATCTCTCATGAATTTTTCACCCCTAAAACCCCTCAGCAGAATGGGTTGCAAAAAGAATGAATAGAACCCTACAGGAAATTGCTAGGGTAATGTTAAGTTCAAATAACTTATCAAAGAAATTATGGGCTGAAGCTTTAAACACAACTTGTCACATTGGTAATTGTATTTTTCTTAGACCTGGTGGCACTATGACTCTTTATGAAATTCTCATGAACAAAAAGCATACTTTGAAATACTTTCATGTATTTGGATTCATTTGTTATATTTTGAATGATAGGGAGTACTTGCACAAGTTTTATCCTAAAAGTGATAAACCATTATTCTTAGGTTACTCCACTAACAGTAGAGTTTATAGAGTTTACAACTTAAAAACCAAGACTGTCATGGAATATGCCAATATTGTTTTTTATGATACTGTCAGGACCCCCCCCCCCCCCCGGGGGCGAGACGGGTTCGTTCGAGGAAGAAATGCCAAACACGTGTGACTTAACAAACTTAACAGAGTCGCTACATTTGCTAACTTTTAACCCAACAAATGAAAATGGTTAGAGATTTATGAGTTTGGAGATCAGGTTACGGCTTGGGAAGAGTTTTACGTCACCCAAGCCGCCTCGGACAAAGCCGAGTCTCCCTTGTGCTTGTTAACGAAAAGTGCATGTGTGTGTGTGTGTATTAACAAAAAAAAAACTGCGAAGTTAACTGGTTATCGATTTTAACAGAACAAAAGGGGTTCATTTGCACAGATCTTGACAGAACAAGACAGAAAAGAAAAATCATCCCTCTGACCCAACTCAGCCGTACGGCTATACAAGGTCTTCCCGGGGATTTTACAGTTTGTCCAGAAAATGTCCAGTTTCGGGCAGAAACAGAGCATTCTACTGAAACTGGACTGAACTGTTTATTTTAGTTTGCATTTTCACAAACAAGCTTTGATTGACATCATTCCTATGCTCATTAATCACTAAATGGACCCCAAATACATGGATTTGGGTGTGGTTAAGGCAATCATTGGAGAAGAATTAGAAAAGGTGATGAATGTGGCCTTTGAGTCAAGATGGCCATTTTATTGAGTAAAGATTCAAAATTTACCATCAAAATGAGATCTTTATACAAGATTAAACCTTTAGGGACAACAAAATCAACATTTTGAAGCATAAAGATTGAACCTTTATGACCCAAATGTGATGAATGAGTGGCTAGATCAAGGTTTGGGTGATAAAGATGGAGGATTTATCACTCCAAATGATCATCGTGTCCAAATACAACATAAAGACACATGCTTTCACCATAAAAATGGATCATCAAGCTATTTAAAGAGAAGAAATTAACAAATCATGATCTTCTTTAGGTTTTAACCCCTTTTCACATACTTGGATGTGAGGGCACCTTGAATCATTTCATGATTTGGTTCAAGTTATATAACACGAATATAAGGTGTTTGAAAGGACAAGACTTGCAATATAAAGGTGATTGCCAAGGGTAAGGCTTGAAATGCAAGTAAATAAATAACATGAATAAGAACAAAAGAGTTTGAGATGGAGAGAAGATGGGGAGAAGGAGGCTTCACCTATGGTGGTTATGGCCTATCTTCTTTTCTTTTCACTCAAGCATTTGGTGGTCTTTCTCTCAGACTATATTTTCGCAAAGTTTCACCTATAAAACTATGTTTCTCCCCCCCTGAAATGATCAATAAGGGTTTCAATTTATAGGGACTGAGGGTGCCTAAACCAGCCGTACGGCTAGGCCCCTCCCGTGTCCAAACCATCCGTACAGCTCAGCATGGCGAGCTTCTGGATTTTTCCAAGTTAATTCTAGAGCAATCCTGGAATTTTAGGTTTATCATAGTAAGGTCCCAGCCTATCAGTTTATCCCTGAATGGTGCTAAGAGTTCCTCTAAGTTGGTCAATTTCAGATTGGGGTACTTACAGAGCCCCTCGGTAACGTCGCTTTGGAAAAGAGGGGTTGTCGATAAAAATAAGCATCCCAATCTGATGGGAGGACGGCTTGACCGATTTTGGTTTGCATGGATGGACCTAAAGGTATAGGATTCCTACGTTTCCCGTTTGTGAGGAATCAAGCCTAACGTAGTTAGGAGAGGGGTGAAAGACTTTAAGGCTACTCAAACCTAAGGGCTAGGTGGATATCTGTCATCCTTTCCTAGGGGAACGGGCATGACTCTTGGAGAGTTCAGAGGCGGGACATGGTCAACTTGCTCTATGGAGAGGGTTGACTTACAAGACAAAGGCATGACTCTCGGTTGGTCAGAGGCGGGACATGGTCAACTTGGCTCTATGGAGAGGGTTGACTTACAAGGAATGGGCATGACTCTTGGCGAGTTCAGAGGCGGGACATGGTCAACTTGGCTCTATGGAGAGGGTTGACTTACAAGGAAAAGGCATGACTCTCGGGGTCAGAGGCGGGACATGGTCAACTTGGCTCTATAGAGAGGGTTGACTTACAAGGCAAAGGCATGACTCTCAGCTGTTCAGAGGCGGGACATTGTCAACTTGGCTCTATGGAGAGGGTTTACTTATAAGGAATGGGCATGACTCTTGGCGAGTTCAGAGGCGGGACATGGTCAACTTGGCTCTATGGAGAGGGTTGACTTATAAGGCAAAGGCGTGACTCTCGGGGTCAGAGGCGTGACTCTCAGGGTCAGAGGCGGGACATGGTCAACTTGTCTCTATGGAGAGGGTTGACTTACAAGGATGGTCTTACGTCATTTTGGACTGCCGAGACAAAGGTTTCCTTAACCTAAAATGACCATTATAGGCCTTAGCTTGAGTTAACTCCATCTTTGGGAAGTTTGGCGAGGCAACTGGTCTTACGTCCCACTAAGGGCGACCAAGGACAAGGGTCTCAACCTATAATGACTATTCTGAGTCAAGTTTTGACTTGGGTCAATTCCACCTTTGGGGAGTTCGACGGGAAAACTGGTCTTATATCCCACTAAGGACGGCCGGGGACAAGGGTCTCAACCTATAATGACTATTCTGAGTCGAGGTTTTACTTGGGTCAACTCCACCTTTGGGTAGTTTGACGGGAAAACTGGTCTTACATCCCACTAAGGATGGCCGGGACAAAGGCTTCAACCTATAATGACCACTCTGGGTCAAGGTTTAGCTTGGTCAACACTACTCTACGGGATGGTTGACACATTTTCTTGACACTGGGGAGAGCCTAGGGGCGACCTTTAACACACATTGTGGACGCAAAAGTCCAAGACCTTGGAAAAATCATTTTGAGGGGAGATCAAAAGCATTTTGTTTGAAACATTATCTTTGACAAATGATGCCAAACGAGCAAATTTGGAAATGCTTATTTCTAAAGGCAAATGTTTTAACGAAGCATTTTAGTCAAATTTATGATTTTAAGTTAACCGTGAGGTTTGTTATGCATAAAGTCCTATGGATTTTGTCCATTCCTTAAGAAGTAACTGATGGTTGGAAATCTTCTTGTCACTGTTGTGGGGTAGCCCCAATGTTGTCCTTCGACTTCTGATGTTGACGTGGACCCGTTGTCATCTTTCGTCCTTTGACGTGAGGTTAGGAACCCATCCCTTTTCATGACGCACCCTTTCTTTTGCCTAGGCCGCCCTTTCGGGTTTTCAACCTAGCAAGCATCTCTTTTGCGTCTTTTATGGCACACCCTGTTTTTTTCCTAGGCCGCCCTTATGGGTTTTCAACCTAGCTGGCTACTTTTTTGGTCCCCTTTTATTTTTTTATTTTTTTTTTATGAGTGATCCAACCGACTCGATAGAACGGGGATTTTAAATTATTTTTCTTGGAGGAAACATGCAAGGGCATTTTATTTGGGAGAGACTCCCTTTATGTTGGTGAGCTTCTTTAAGCAATGTATCATGAAACGGGAGGAAGCCCTTGCTTGACAGAACATAAGTGATTAGCTCTTTCCTAAGATGGACAAAAGAAGACTTGTTCAGACATTTGAAATTTTCCTTAGTTAATATCATCAAATGATTGCTTGAATGGACCATGTTCGTCATTAAGTCAAGTTTATAGCAAGCAATTAGCCTTAACATGTATAAATGTTGTGATCAATTAAGATTAAGATTCGATCAATGGTAAGATCGGGAGGAGAATGTGTTTCTGGGGAATCGGTCATTGATGGGACCGAGGGAAGAGAATTTGGTCATTTTGAGAGGACCATGGTTTGATGGTTTTGTTTCATAGTATGACCGGACCCAAAGGTTGCCTACGTTCCCCTCATTTTGAGGAGCTCAGGTCGCCATAGTTCGGCCATGGATCGTCTTTTGTTGAAGTCGGTGTCCTTTTGAAGGATGTTGTTGCTTTGCTGATGTATATCGCTTCGCTTTGCGGTGAACTCCTCGGGATGTTCTTTGAAGTGTACTTTTGCAGTGAACTTGGTGAGCTTTTGAGGTAAACTTCCTCTTCACCAATATTCATTTCCTTTCCTTCTTTCCATTATTCATTTTTTTTCCCTCTTTTTTTTAAGAGAGAGAGAGAGAGGAAACATTAGCCCCAACTTGCTATCTTGGACATTTGCTCATTTGTAGCCCCTTGGTGGAATGTCTGCCACTTCTCACTTTGACTTTGAAGATCCGGGAAGTCCTTTGCTTGGTCGCGCACGCGCGATCACGGTTGAATCTTGGTGGTTGAGCAACAACATCCTTGCCTTTTCATTGTCTCGGGATGCTTTTGCATTGGAAAGGCGGGTTGTGTATCGGGAAATGTGTATCGGGGATGTGTATAGAGGAAGGCTTGCCATTAATGGTTTCTTCATGCCAATTGATCACAACATTTATTCACATCAAGATTAATTGTTTGCATTTAGCATTTTTCATTTGTGTTAGGTCCATTCGTCCTTAATGAGTCGTCATTGACTAGTATGCTTAGAAGTCAATTCATCATTTTAGGGACGTAGCAATCAGTTGATAATAACAAGTAAGGCAATTTCAAGAGTAAATGTATATTGCAAATAATATCTCAAGTCTAGAGAGAAGAGGATGAAAATGACTCTTTTATTTATATAACTTTATACATACATGTCCCAAGTGTGGACCTTTGTAAAAATAAAAAGACACAGTCCAAGACGGACTTTGGTGAAAGTCTAAATCCTACGAGGCTGGAAAACCCATTTTTTTTCAAGGGATGGGCTCCTATGAAGTGAGATGATCCATTTTTTTCCTCAATTGTTGGAGGGGTTGTCGGCGGCATATTCCATGTCTTCCATGTGGAACTCGGGTTCCGTGTCATCGGGAAAGATGTCGCGAGGTCTCCACTTGGTTTGGTGTTGTAATTGCCGGATTCGTCTACTCATGAGTTGGGAGTTTGCTTTGGCCATCTCCTTTTGGTGATTTCCTTTCGAGGTGCGCGGACTTTGTGAATGGCATTCGACGAAGGTACGGATCTCCATTTGGTGTAGCCGCCTCTGGGCCTCTGAAGCATGGGCCTCTCCTTGTAGACAGTGTTCCAACCTTTTGATCTTGTTGTTCATGTGGATGGTTATCTCGGACGCCTCTTGTTGTTCATGTGGATGGTTGTCTCGGACGCCAATTCAGATGTGGGTTCCTTGGTCAAGGTTTCCGGTGGACAAAACCGCGAAGGACTTTAGAATATTAAACCTCAAGGTGAAATTATAACCGGATTCGAAAAGAATGCTTCGTTAGCGGATTGACCTCTTAGCAAAAACTTGATCTTTTTATTTTAAGAAAAATTATCTCCATTTTTTTTGAAAGACACACTTTTGTTTTGAGTGAAAGACTCACACACATTTTACACAAACTTTTGACAAGGCAGTAATAATAATCTTATTAAGAAAACTGACAATGGATTCAAAATGGTCACCACATGGCATCAACCGGGGAGTCAAGTCTCTAACTAAACCTAACAAACATCTTTTCTTAAAGGCTTATCACACATCCTAACAATGGACTCTGACTCTTCTTAAGGGGAGGTTGATGGAAAAGGTTTCGAAACTTTGTTCTCTGCTATGGCAACCGCAGCACCATTCATTTCCCAACCCGGGGCATTTAGCCCTTCAGACATTTTTTGTGCCGCTGATTCTTTCCAAACGCCTTCCGTCACTCCGGCTTTGTTGATTTTAGGAACCACCACCTTGGACACTGATTTTGTCAACTTTTCCAAGACAGGCTTTCCCATTTCGGGATTAACAACTTCATCAATCAGGGACTCATTTTCCTTGGGGTAGACACCACTCTATTTTTCCTTCACATCAATCCCCAGGGTTCTGAACTCGAGGGAGGTCACGGGATTGGATTCCACGAATTCAAGCATGTTGATACTCGGGTCGTTGGCTATATCGGGGGCGTGGGGGTGTTCAAGCTTTCCCTGCTCAATCAAATCTAGAATAATACGTTTCACAACAGAGCACTCGTCAGTATTGTGACCATGGCAATTGTGGAAAGCACACCTTTTGTTAACATCGAGGTACCTCTCGGGGTTTTTAGGTTGGAAGTTGATAAGAGGATTTGCGAGGCCTTGCTTAAACAATCCCTCAAATACCTTGCTTATGGGCATTCCAAAATCCTGAAACCTTATAAAGCGGGGTTTGGGTTGGCGTTTGGATTTTCCTTTACCTTTGACCGAAGTAGGGTAGTGATGAGAATTACTGCTGCTCGAGACAAGGGGTTCCTTATATTCCATTTGCTTTCTCTTTCCCAACAACCTACCCGACTGAGGTGCAACATGAGGATTCTATGGAGGCGCGTGGGTGTAGGCATACTCATAACCTCGGTTTCTTACAGGAATATACATCGGAGGCATGCAAAGATCTTGTGGTCCAAAAGATCTTGGATTGTAGAACTGATATAGGTCATCATGGAATCCAATGGTTGATCGAGTTCCCACATATGGTGGCTGAGTTCTTGGGGTTTGATTGTCGATCTCGAACTGAAAAGGAGTATAATTAGGAAGATATCGTGGGAGTGATGGTTGAGGCATGATCGGTGTGAATGGTGAGACTGAGTATTTTGAGTGTATTGTATTTGAGGATTTATGGGAGGTAACTCATAGGGAATGTTGGATTTGGGGTGAGGCGAAGTGTAGGGAGCTTGAGTGGGAGGTAAGCTTTGAGTGACGGTATGTTGAGGTAGAGAATGAGGGAATTTGGTGTTTTCGCAAGATTGAAGGGGCGGAGTTTGGTTGCAATTTGGAGGTTGGGTGACTTCGACCTCTTCCTCGTGGTCAGGAATTTCAATGAAGGGCCCATCAGTCTGAAACAAAACCTTAACACCTTTCTGTCTCATCGACTCGACAAATCGGTCCCGTGCTTTCTCGTGGTGTTTCCTGGTAATCTCTTCCCGAGCCCTGGAGGCTTCTAAAGCTTGGAGAAACTCTTATTTTGTTGGACTGTCCTGATCATCTGCGGTATCACTTCCCCAACTACTTTCCTCTGAGCTGGTCATTCTGAGGTACCGGAGTGGAGGAGTTGTAGCGAATGAAGAACTATCAAACTCGATGCTGAACAGGCGGTGACACGGTGCTCTTTTCCACTTCATTCTTGCTGCGGCGGAAAAAATGGTAGTTTAGACTCGGGTAAAAATTGCTTGGGCCGAAGACACACGTGTCTCTATTTGGGATATTTGACCGGGCCAAAGTTTCCTACGTTCACCTAACCACGAGGGAGGGGGTCCTACGCGATGAGAGGCTCAGGTCACCGTAGTTCGAACGGGTTTGGAATTCTAAGAGGAAAAGCTGAACATGACTGACTTCTTAGAGGATAACGGGGATCCATCCAAGGACTTGACTGACTTACTAGGGGACTATTCCTAGGGATTTAATGGGGATCTTAATGGGGACCTAGGGGACAACGCCTAGGGTTTCAACGGGAATCTTAATGGGGACCTTGGGGATAACGCCTAAGGTTTCAACGGGAATCTTAATGGGGACCTAGGGGACAACGCCTAGGGTTTCAACCAGAATCTTAAGGGGACCTAGGGGACAACGCCTAGGGTTTCAACGGGAATCTTATTGGGGACCTAGGGGACAACGCCTAGGGTTTCAACGGGAATCTTAATGGGGACATAGGGGACAACGCCTAGGGTTTCAACAGGAATCTTAATGGGGACCTAGGGGACAACGCCTAGGGTTTCAACAGGAATCTTAACGGGGACCTAGGGGACAATGCCTAGGGGTTTAACGGAGGTCTTGGCGGATAACGGAGATCTATCCACAAATTGACGGGTGTCATGGAGATCTTCCAAGGACTTGATGGGTTCCTAGGGGACTACGCTTAAGGATTTAACGGAAGTCTTAGAGGATAACGGGGATCCATCCAAAAATTGACCGGTGTCTTGGAGATCTTCCAAGGACTTAACGGGTTCCTAGGGGACTACGCCTAAGGATTTAACAGAAGTCTTGGAGGATAAAGGGGATCCATCCAAAGATTGACGGGTGTCCCGGAGATCTTCCAAGGACTTAACGGGTTCCTAGGGGACTACGCCTAAGGATTTAACGGAAGTCTTGGAGGATAACATGGATCCATCCAAAAATTGACGCGTGTCTTGGAGATCTTCGAAGGACTTAACGGGTTCCTAGGGGACTACGCCTAAGGATTTAACAGAAGTCTTGGAGGATAACGGGGATCCATCCAAAGATTGACGGGTGTCTCAGAGATCTTCCAAGGACTTAATGGGTTCCTAGGGGACTACGCCTAAGGATTTAACGGAAGTCTTGGAGGATAACGGGGATCCATCCAAAAATTGACGGGTGTCTTGGAGATCTTCCAAGGACTTAACGGGTTACTAGGGGACTACGCCTAAGGATTTAACAGAAGTCTTGGAGGATAACGGGGATCCATCCAAAGATTGACGGGTGTCTCGGAGATCTTCCAAGGACTTAACGGGTTCCTAGGGGACTACGCCTAAGGATTTAACGGAAGTCTTGGAGGATAACAGGGATCCATCCAAAGATTGACGGGTGTCTCGGAGATCTTCCAAGGACTTAAAGGGTTCTTAGGGGACTACGCCTAAGGATTTAACGGAAGTCTTGGAGGATAACGGGGATCCATCCAAAGACTTAACAAAATGACGTTTGTTAACGCAAGAAAACTAAGTGTCAAAGACAAGAGGCAAAAGGGAGCAAATTCATGCAAGGTGCAGTTAGTTATCCGTTCAAGTTTACTTAAAACGCATCTTTATTCCTAAATGGTTGGAAAAGATTTCTCTTCTTTTTCGCAACTACACTAATTCATGGATCAGTGGAGGCCATCACTACACCTATAGACCCCTCGTTTTTCACCTGTATTGCACTCTCCCAAGAACGGACTATCCCGGGTGAGGGTCCTATAGGGAACGCAGCTTCCATCGACCAAAAGAACCAAACCTAGGGTCTAGTGCGTCACAAAATTCCAATGCATGGGCCATTCTCATCATAGTTAAGCCCCGGTTAAGGTTAAGATTGACTTAACGCTCCAACGAAATTCCAGCATTGTCGCGCCCCAGATCCGTGGTCCTACTTGGCCCCACGCTCGGGGCACCAGTGGAAGACGTTATAAAATACTTTTGAAAATTTTTTGAAATGTACTTTTATAAAGTTTAATATAATCCACACTTGAAGTTCAAAGACTTCAACTAACTTTCAAACAAACTTTTCAAACAACTTTCACAAGCGGAAGTATTTAGCCCGAAGGCTTACAAACTTTTATACAAATGTACAAACACCGACATTATCCAAAATATAGGTGTTACAAGATGATAAAGTCAAGGAAACTCTACCCAAAAGGTTATACATCTAAGTAATGTAACCTTGACAAAACTCATATCCCAAACTCTTACCACCACGCCGTCCTCCCGTGCAATTATCCTATTCCCTGGACTCGCCTTTATCTAAAACAGTAAACAAATAAGGGGTGAGAATGAATCTCAGTAAGCTACTAAAATGCAACTACGTTACATGCTGATATGATAATCATAAAGAAACAATATCAACAAATAATCATATAGCATATAGCACATAACATGAGAGGCTCCCTATCGCCAACCGTCCCATACCGGTTGGAAATAACGACCAACTCATCATACAACACATAGTGTAGGAGTAAACACTCCTACGGGAATACCAAGCCAAGGTTTACCAAAATAACATAACCATCTGAGAAAACCATCTGAGCAGCATAAATAGCTGAAGTCGGGATCCCGAAAACCAAACCATAACCAATAGAACCAAAGTAACCAGAGAGGGAAATATGACACAAGGTCATAACCCAAATGCTCACCAAAGGGAGCGATTCATCCCATCCAAGGCCAATCTGGACTAGGGAAACTGAGAAGGCACAGTGGACACCTTATAGTGAACTTGGCTTGTGTGCCACTATAATTCTTCCACCGCCTGACACAGAAGGTACCAATGGAAAACCTTATAGTGAACTTACTTGTACCACTATAATTCTCCCATTGCCTGACTCCACAACAAGACCAGCTGGACTTTCCACAAAGAGCACAGTAATAAATACTTGCTAAACAACAACAACCGGGCAATGATTCTAAAATAAGGAACCAAGCCAAACACATCACAAAGATGAACCAATCCAAACCACATCAAAAGATGTTCAACAATACCCCATATAACACTTATTCATATTACCTAACACATTTGTTCACAAAGGAACCAATTTCAAACACTAGCGTGTTCCACAACAACCCTCTAGGTACTCTAGGATATCACCTAAGATCTAGACCAAGATTGAACTCTAATTCACTTGAATTTAAACAACTCAAACTTTTCAGCAACCCTAGGCGGTCGCCCACACCAGACTGTGCGGCCGCCCAAAACACTCTGTCTCAAGACAAAAATCTTCCAGATAAGTGTGCGGCCGCACGTCCAATTTGGGCGGCCGCCCAACACACCCCCCAGGCCAAAACTTGAACAAACTATACTCCTTTCGTTCCACCGTTCCACAAGTATAAATATAATTTTTCTAATATACTAATATACTCATTTAAGGATACTTTCATTCATTTCCCCCGTTCCAAGAATAATAGTATAATTTTTATAATATACTTATTTAACATTTAACTCAAGTTAATATTTTACCGTCCCACAATTAGGAGTATACTTTCAAACACTTATACTAATATTCTCAGGATATAAACATACTCCACATACATCCTTTCATACAAACCAAGTCACTTACCCAGTATAATTATACTCCCTTTGTCCCAAATAAACAAGTATCACAAATAAATTCTTTTCACAATAATTTCACCACATATCACACATATAGCAAATATATGACTATTTTACTATTTAAGGGGAATTAGTAACTTACCTATTTCCGGAAAAAGTATCGCAGAAATATGTTTTGTTCGGGTAGAAATGACCTACTCAACGCCCTGATCATTTTTATATAATTAGTTTTAAAACGGAGAAGTAATTAAAAAGATAGAAATTAAAATAGGATGAAACTTACTCGTTTTCTTTCATGGATACAGAGAGAGTATATTTTAGTGTGTGTGTGTGTGTGTGTGTGTGTGTGTGTGTGTGTGTGTGTGTGTCTGGTTCTATGCGCAGAGAAGGGGAGATATAAGGATTTATATGAATTGATATTTTCCATTTTTCACTTTGGTCCTTCAACTTTCATTTTGAGCAAATAAGCCCCTGAACTTTAAAGTTACACTTTGGACCCTAAAGTTTCAACTAACTCATTTATTCCTTTTAACAAAATTTCCATTAACACTTTAACTACCACATATGCTCAAATAATATATGCAAGTCATAAAAATATTTTCTAACACATAAAATGCACATAAAAGTTCCATTTTAAGTTAAGAAAATTAGGGTGGTTTTGGGGTCGTTACAAGCATTACCTCATTTTAATGAGGGATCTCGGACCTTAACCTCGGGCTTAAGGATGATTAGGATTGGTCAAGCATTAGAGCTTAATGACGCGGTGTCAACCTATCCTTAAAACATGACTTCGTTAATTATGGTTGGAATTAGGTCAAAAATGACCTTGGTCACACTTGCTTTCACAAGGAGTCATGACTCGGGCGTTAACTTGGCCATAATTAGCGTTTGGACACGTATTAGAGACGTGATGATGTGAGCTAGACTAAAAACCAACCATGGTCACGGTATTTGTGTGTCACGGACATGTGTGGTTGACTCGGCTCGGAAGGGGAGGTGGAATGGACCCGTGCGCGCGAGAAGAGCACAAGAGCACCAATCAAGATGCATCGTGGCATCCATCCCAGGTTTTGAGGGTTTTTGGAACGTGCACAAGGTCGAGTGCGCGTCGTGTGAAGGCTTTCATGTTCCCTTTTTAGTTAAAATAGGATTTTTCAATGCGTTTTAATATCATGAGCATGAATAAGCAAGAATTGAACAAGTAATTTTCACAAATAATCAAGCAAAGATAGGCACAAGCAAGAATCAAAATTTTGTACATGGAAAGGTTATGCACAACCAAAGGTTTTTGAAACCAAAATTTTACAACAAGAACAACAACCTTTTGAAAATCATTTGTACAAAAAGGTTGTGCACAACAAAATAATTTGAGAAACCAAAATTTTTACAAAGGGGGTAAGGCACAATGAGGCTTTGAAAACCCAATTTTATGTCCAAAAGATTTGTGCATTACCAAGCTTTGAAAATCCATTTTTGGCCAAAAAAAAAAGAAGGTAAATGTGCACAAACAAGGCTGTAAATTAGAACCTGGACAATAAGAAGCAAAGGGGACCATCAGAATGTTTCTGCTCTGCACAAAAATGTTAACTTGAAACATTCTGTGGGCCCGGCAAAACCAGCCATACGGCTAGGGCTGTAGTTCCATTATTTTTTTCAAATTTTCAGCTTCAGATCATCAAGCCCCAGTTTATTGCATTTCCAGAACAGTTTCATTCCTTTAAATCAAAACAGAAACAAAAAATACACACAAAATATGCACAAAGTCAACAAACGGGGACAGGAGTTTGACCCACACAATGCCCCCAAATCTTCTAAAAAGAAGTTCGAAAACACACTATTCCCCAGCGGAGTTGACACTGTAAGGATCCCCCCCTCGGGGCGAGACGGGTTCGTTCGAGGAAGAAATGCCAAACACGTGTGACTTAACAAACTTAACGGAGTTGCCACATTTGTTAACTTTTAACCCAACAAATGAAAATGGTTAGAGATTTATGAGTTCGGAGATCAGGTTACGGCTTGGGAAGAGTTTTACATCACCCAAGCCGCCTCGGACAAAGCCGAGTCTCCCTTGTGCTTGTTAACGAAAAGTGCATGTGTGTGTGTATTTAACAAAAAAAACTGCGAAGTTAACTGGTTATCGATTTTAACAGAACAAAAGGGGTTCATTTGCACAGATCTTGACAGAACAAGACAGAAAAGAAAAATCGTCCTTCTGACCCAACTCAGCCGTACGGCTATACAAGGTCTTCCCAGGGATTTTACAGTTTGTCCAGAAAATGTCCAGTTTCAGGCAGAAACAGAGCATTCTGCTGAAACTGGACTGAACTGTTATTTTAGTTTGCATTTTCACAAACAAGCTTTGATTGACATCATTCCTATGCTCATTAATCACTAAATGGACCCCAAATACATGGATTTGGGTGTGGTTAAGGCAATCATTGGAGATGAATAAGAAAAGGTGATGAATGTGGCCTTTGAGTCAAGATGGCCATTTTGATGAGTAAAGATTCAAACTTTACCATCAAAATGAGATCTTTATACAAGATTAAACCTTTAGGGACAACAAAATCAACATTTGGAAGCATAAAGATTGAACCTTTATGACCCAAATTTGATGAATGAGTGGCTAGATCAAGGTTTGGGTGATAAAGATGGAGGCTTTATCACTCCAAATGATCATCATGGCCAAATACAACATAAAGATACATGCTTTCACCATAAAAATGGATCATCAAGCTATTTAAAGAGAAGAAATTAACAAATCATGATCTTCTTTAGGTTTTAACCCCTTTTCACATACTTGGATGTGAGGGTACCTTGAATCATTTCATGATTTGGTTCCAAGGTATATAACAAGAGTATAAGGTGCTTGAAAGGACAAGACTTGCAATATAAAGGTGCTTGAAAAGGGCAAGGCTTGAAATGCAAGTAAATAAATAACATGAACAAGAACAAAAGAGTTTGAGATGAGAGAATATGGGGAGGAGGCTTCACCTATGGTGGTTATGGCTTATCTTCCTCTCTTTTCACTCAAGCATTTGGTGGTCTTTCTCTCAGAATGTATTTCTGCAGAGTTTCACCTATAAAAATATGTTTCTCACCCCCTGAAATGATTAGCAAGGGTCTCAATTTATCGGGACTAAGGGTGCCTAAACCAGCCGTACGGCTAGGCCCATCCCGTGTCCAAACCATCCGTACGGCTCAGCATGGCGAGCTTGTGGATTTTTCCAAGTTAATTCCAGAGCAGTCCTAGAATTTTAGGTTTATTCTAGTGAGGTCCCAGCCTATCAGTTTATCCCTGAATGGTGCTAAGAATTCCTCTAAGTTGGTCAATTTCAGATTGGGGTACTTACAGATACTCTTGATCTTAACCTCAAGACTGCTAAGGATGATGTTTCAGGTTGCTTACATGACTGGAAATCTATAGAGGAAGAACAAGAAGCAACAAGAAAGACACATGAAAACTCAAATGTTCTTAGAGATGGGTCCTTAGATGTGACCACAACTAACAACACATCTGAAATCCCAATGGATTATACTGAGGACAGTTCCTCCAGTTTTGAAGATGAAAGTGATTCCAATACTGATCAAGGTGATGCACTAGATAGATCTAAATATATTCCCTCAAGAGTTCAAAAGAATCACCCAACTTCAAAAGTATTAAGTGATGTACATAACCAACGACAGACCAGAAAGAAAGAAAAGGTGGACTACAGATAGCTAGCTAGATTAATGATGAGCCAAGCCTCTTTGCTCTCAAAGGTAAGTCATTGCTGCTATGTTTCTAATATTGAACCTAAAATTTTTAAAGAAGCTTTAGAAGATAGTGATTGGATTATGGCTATGCAAGATGAATTAAATCAATTTAAGAAAAATGATGTGTGGTTTATTATTCCTAGGCATTCTCATGGTAATGTAATTGGAACCAAATGGATTTTTAAGAATAAAACAGATGAAAAGGGATAAATAACTAGAAACAAAGCTAGGTTAATTTCCTAGGGTTATACTCAAGTAGAAGTAGTAGATTTTGATGAAACATTTTCCCCAGTAGAAAGAACATAATCTATAAGACTCCTTCTAGCCATAGCATGTCAGTTAAAAATCACTCTTCATCAAATGATCAGTAAGACTCCTAGACAACTCCTCTTACCACAAAACTCCCATGGGTTCCTCCCAGAGATTAAGTCAAGACAATGATGGCGAGAATGGTGACCATACCATGTTTAGAAGTATGATAGGTAGTTTGTTATACCTAACAGCTAGTAGACCTGATTTGATGTATAGTGTGTGTCTTTGTGCTAGATATTAGGCTAATCCTAAGATTTCCCATCTAAAGGTTGTCAAGAGAATAATAAGATTTAAAATTGTGACTGTCAATCTAGGACTACACTACTCCAAAGAAACCAACAGAAATCTGATAGGTTACAGTGATTCAGATTGGGCTGGTAACAATGATGATAGAAAAAGCACTATTGGAGAATGTTTTGATCTAGGAAATAATATTGTTTCATGTAACAGTAGAAAACAAAGCTGTGTCTCCTTGTCGACAGCGGAAGATGAATATGTTGCTCTTTGAAGTTGTCGCACCCAACTACTCTGGATGAATCATATTAAAAGACTATGGATTAAACAGTCAGATCTTAACTGCCTTTTGTGATAATAAAAGTTCCTTAAATATATCTAAGAATCATGTCCAACATTCTTGAACAAACATATAGACATAAGACATCATTTCATAAGAGACCTTGTTGAAGAAAAAACTGTGTGTTTAGAATTTATTGGTACTGAAAATCAGTTGGTAGATATATTTACTAAGGCTTTAAATCATGTGAGATTTTTATCCTTGAGATAATCTCTTGGGCTGTGTGCTATCTGAGGATGTGGACACAATTGTGTACACATCCTGTTACACTTTTGTATAATATCTAACCTTTATATAAACAAAAAAAATGCATTTGCATGAATTTTTCTCAGTGTGGTCACTTAGTGGGGCTTCTTCTTGACACATCTAGTCCTTGATTGTGAACATTTCATTGTCAAATAATTGACAATCGACCCAAAGGGGATATCTCACAGTGGGTGCCTTATTAAAGAGAAAAAGTTACTTCTCCATTGTATAAAATATAGTCCATGTGTAATCAAGGGATATTCAAGATAATAGTTTGATATCTAAAAACTTGAGAAGATCACTGGAAAGAGGGCTATATTTGGATAAAGAAAGTGAAAGCTACTCAAGTCCACAACCTAAAATGAGTGAAATTGCATTCTAGAGGCAGTGCAGATTGGAATTTTGTTCATTGACTTCTTGTGACATAGATGTGTCCTTCTATGCCCCATCATCCTATACCACATCCAAAGCTGAGATCTATTCCCTCACATGTATACTTCCTAGACATTCTGCATTTTTAGGAGTAAGTTTCAAGCCTTATCAATATATCTGGCATACTTCTTTTCAGCACTGATACATCCTACTCTTCCTTTTCTTATTTACTAAATGCCCCTATGAAATGATGTCCAGGTCTATACTATGAAGAAAGAAATGTTGAACAGATGTGGAAGATATATGTAAGATTTATCTTTTATAATTCCTCATAGTGATTTATGATTTATGCTTTTTAATTCAGTGTCCTTCACCTTCTGATCCATTCAGATTCAAGTTGGATGTGGCCACATCTGTCAGCACAATCTGTGACCTGTCTACACTTTCTGATAAAAAAAAAAGGGGGAGATAAATTCATTTAATTATTAATTCAGAGGGAGATGAGTTATTTTGGATAATTAGAGATTATAGATTATTTTTTTGTTAAACTGCACTTTTTTGTATAGCATAGTTTCTATGTAGTTGTTGATTTGTGTTTCTCAAACACATATCACATTCAGGGGGAGTTAAGGGTAAGATCTGGGAAAGTTCATGTTCGTTTACTGCCCTAAATTGCTCTGATACCTTTGGTCAAAATGCTATGGTTAAATTTTTATTTTTTAAAAAATAATAAAATCAATAATAATATATATATTGCTCTGATTAATATATTACTCCCTCTGTCTCAAATTAGATGTAGTTTTGGGAGTTAATTTTTGTCTTAAAATACTTGTCGTTTTACAATTTTCAAGGCTTATTTATTGTTGTATACCAATTCTACCCTTATTAATGATAAAAAATTATCTCTTGCACAAGCATTTAATAGTCTAGGTAGTTGGATTACTTTAGGGGTATATAAGACATTTTCACATACATTAATTGCATTTTTTAATATGTGTGAAAGTGTCTAAAACGACATCTATTTTGAGACGAATGGAGTACATTCTTGATATATGTGTTGCTCTGCTACATTGACAAATAACCTAGCATTATGTGCATTATGGATCTAAATCTTGTTTTGATCAGAAAGTCCGAAATAGGGGAAGATTGAAAGAGTGAGAATCCAAGAGGATCTCAACTCTCCTAAAAACTGTGTATGAGAAGAAAAAAAGTAAGTGTAAATTTTGTACTTTCTAGCAAGATTTAGGTTAGGTTATTTTTATATAAAGTAGGATTACTATTCTTAGGTAGTACTTTAGAATTAATGCACTTTCCTTTATTTATGTATATAAATCTCTAACTAATATTTAGGACTAACATACTGACCCTAATGAGAACTTCCAAGTGTTGTGTATATCCGACTTATGTAGGGCTCGGTTGCTTGGAGTCCAAGGGAGGAAAAGAAGGAAATGATCAACACAAGAGCTAAGGAGATCAAGTCCAAGTTGAAGAAGGATTCTAGATGCTATATAAGAAGATTACATTCTTGAACCTTGGAGACGCATTCTTGAAGCCATATCTCCTCGAGAGATCTCTATTATCTTTAGCTTCAAGTTTGTATTTAAGAGGTGTGTTTCAATCTTTGTGCAACACATCATAGGTTTTCATTAAATCTTAGAAATAAGATTTGATTAGAGCATTTTCATATGCTTTTCATATTTCACTTATTCTCTTTTGATTTGTAAAACAATTTTATATAGTGAAATCTTTTTAGTCGAGGCTAGTTTGTTGGAGTTGAACCAACAAACGATTAAAAACTCATTGTGTTCCTTTTGTTTCCACTGTGTATAACTTGGTTGTGTGTGAGGTTGTGAACACATCTACACACACATCCACTCTCTAATTTGTGTGAGTTGTTTACTTAACATTCTAGCTACACAAAACTTTCACCTTCCCACTCACACTTACAACAACTATCTACTTACTATTCTCTATTTCACTTTCTTTCTCCTTCCTACTCTCAGCACCACTTTTCCAACCTCTTTCCTTAATTCAAGTTCCCAAAATTTCATGAAAACTTTATTTTGAAACGGATGGAGTATATATATATTTGACGCATTTAAAATTGCCAATTTGTCATTTTAAATAGGCACAAGATCTTTTTGAATCAATGGAATCAGAGATTGGACCATTAGGTGTAATTCAGTTCCGAATCCAAATTCTTTTAGAACCTTTAAATTTATCAGGTCCAGGTTTTGATGAATTTTAATTATAGTTGTTAACTAAATGGGACCACTGACGTATACTTATACTCCCTCCGTCCCAACACAAATATGACTTCTTTCCCTTTTAGGCTGTCTCATAACTATTGAGACTGCCCAAAATGGAAATGTTTTAATATATTTTTATTTAACCAACACCACCATTTAATCACACTCATTCTCTCTCTTCATTTTTCACCACTCAATTTATACAACCAACACTACTATTTACCACACTCATTCTCTCCATTTTCTACCACACATACACTACTTTTCTCTTAATTATTGTGCCAACTTCTCTAGTCCTACTTGTGCTGGGACGGAGGGAGTATATATTAAATTTATAGGAAGGTGCTCAAATGAGAACTAAATAAAACGAGAACCAAATAAAATGAGAACCAATAAGAATCATTTACAGCAGTCGAATTAGAAATAAGTGAGTGGCTTAGATTAAGCAGCTGCTATAAAGGTGGCCATGACAGTTTTGCAATTTCTGTGAACCGTGAGGTTAGTATGTCATTTGACCTTCATTTTTCAGCATCTGCCACGTAATCATCCAAATTTCTCTCAAATTTCAAAATTAAATATCAAAATTTCTATATGTAAAAAAAAAATCCGAGAACTGTCATTTTGTTCGTCTCGACAGAGCGAATCAAATGACATCCCTAAAGGTAGGCTCTTGAAAAAATGATGAATAAAAATGAAAATTTGAAAATACACATGTATACATTTGGATCAAGTAGAATAAGTATCTACCGAATCCAAGTTCAATGTTGAAAACACACATGGATTCAATAGATACTTATCTACTAAATCCAAGTCAATGTTCAAAATACACATGGACTTAGTACTGAATCTAAGTGAATTTTGTACTGAATCCAAGTTTAATGTTGAAAACACAAATGGATTCAGTATATAATTATCTACTGAATCCAAGTCAATAATCAAAATACACATAGATTCAGTACTGAATCCAAGTGGATTATGTCCTAAATCGAAGTGCAATATTGAACATACACTTGGATTCAGTATATAATTAGCCATTGAATCCAATTGCAATGTTCAAAATACACATGAATTCAGTACTGAATCCTAGTGAATTTAATACTGAATCCATGTGCAACGTTGAAAATACACTTGGATTCAGTAGATAATTAGCCACTGAATCTAACATCAATATTCAAAATACACATGGATTCAGTATAGAATCCAAGACTCTCACTTATGGTGTTAGTCACAAAAATGCCACCGCACGTCTTTTACATTACTACCCACGTTGTTCACAAAAACGAACAAACAATTAAAAAAATGTCACAGTGTCTTTTAAAAAAAGTCTAATTATTTCATACATCCATTATTTTCTAATCCAATGGCTGTTATTGGTTCTCATTTTAATTGGTTCTCATTGGAGTAGGACCATATATAGGGTCTTGCTCCAATGAGAACCATATAAAACAAAAACCGTGAAAACCAAGCATAACCATTCGATTAGATACAAAATCAAGAGTCTAGATTATAGATACAGTAGATACACTTGGATACACTTAGATACAATACCTAAATTTTGAATATTACACTTGGATACAGTAGCTAAATAACTAATGTATCCAAGTATATTTTAAAAATTAGCTACTATTTCCAAGTGTATCCACTGTATCTATAATCTGGACCCATGATTTTGTGTCTAATTGTGAAATCCCCCATCCCACAACAGAAATATATGGGCTTTGATTGTTATATATAAGCCTCCATTATACTACCATTGAGCATCAAATCATCAATTGGACTTTTGGAGGCCTGTGATTGGCTGTGATTAACCCAAATGAGGACGTGCTCAGTAGATCAGTGCGTAGTGCTTATGTAGCAGGTCATACTTTGAGCTCGGATCGTTACAAATGGTATCAGAGCGGACCCCCGGCCGTAAGGCTTGCGAGCTCGCCTGGGGGGATGATCTGGGTAGTGTTTGGGCCTTGCCAGGGACGGCAAAGATTTAAGTGGGGGAGATTGTGAATTCTCCCATCCCACATCGGTAAGATATGGGCTTTGATTGTGATATATACGCAAAATCTTGGGAAAAACGCGTTTTTCCAAACGCTTAGGAAAAACTTGTTTTAAAAAAAACGCGGTGGCATTTTGGTATATAATCAGAACTTCCCAACGGTTCTGGATATAATTATCGAACCTTCTGAATATGATATTGATAGCCAGAACCTTTGAAAATGATAGCCATAAGGGTCATATTTGTAAATAATTGGAACTTCTCAACTGTTCTGGATATCAATATAAAACCTTCTGGATATGAGATTGATAGCCAGAACGTTTGAAAGTGATAGTCAGAAGGGTTGTGGATATCAATATAAAGCCTTCTGGATATGAGATTGATAGCCAGAACCTTTGAAAGTGATAGCCAGAAGTTTCCTGGATATTAGTATAAAGCCTTATGGATATCAATATAAAGTCTTCTGGATATGAGATCGATAGTCAGAACCTTTGAAAGTGATAGCCAGAAGGTTTTGAAAAGCACGTTTTTCCTAACCACTAGGAAAAAGCGCGTTTTCAGGAGACCAACTCTGATATATAAGCCTCCACTATACTACCATTGAGCATCAAATCATCCATTGGTCTTTCGGAAGCCTGTGATGGGCTGTGGTTAACCCAAATGAGAAGGTGCTCAGTGGGTCAGTGCGTGGTGCTTATGTAGCGGGTCGGACTTTCCGGCTCGGGTCGTTTCACTAATCCAATGGTTATGTTTGGTTCTCACGGTTCTCATTTTATTTTGATTCTCATTTGAGCACCTTCCTGTATACATACATACATATATATACATACATATATATATATATATATATATACATATATATATATATATATATATATATATATATATACATATATACATATCAAATACTCTCTCATTTACAGTTTAAGGTTCTTTTTTGCTTTATTCCATAAATATCAAAGTATGAAAAGTGTTTTGGACAATCTTGTCTCAATTCCTTTATTTACAAAAAAAAAAAATTACTAACCTAACTTACTTTTTACCCACTTGCATTATGAATAGTATTTTAGACATTTACTCCCTACTTTTGTTGACCAATTTTTCATTGATTCTGCATTTGTTCCTTAATAAGTTGAGTGGGTTTTGGGGGAAACTAGTTTCTCCCTAAGTTATAAAAAGTCTTGTTTTTAACTCTTAAACACTAAATCTTAAACCCTAAACTCTAAACTTAAACCCTAAACCCTAAACATTAACCCCTAAAAAAACATGACTTTTTATAACCTAGGGAGGAACTAGTTTCCCCCAAAATTTTCTCAAATAAGTTTGCAAAGTCAAACTATAAATCTTAAATTGCGATTGAGGGAATATAAATTTGAAATTTTGTGTAGCCCAACCATACACATAGGCTCAAAATTGGGTGTTTGAGTATATTTTCAGGCTAATTTCAGTTCCCCTTCTTTCTCGCTCCATGAAGCTAGATTTCCGCGGAGCTCCCGTGTCCTTTGAGTCGAGATCTCCTGTACCACTTTTGTGTGCCACTCTATGTACCATTTGTAATCTAACCGTTTACATGTTTAATAATATTAATATAATGTAAATCTCAATAACTGTGAATCATTATATTACTTGTGGTACATGGAGTGGCACACAAAAGTGGTACAGAAGTTTTGGACTCGTGTCGTTTCCGCATAGGTCCTTGTCCTTTGATCGAAATAATTAATAGTTATAGTATATCTCAAAATTATGAACCTTTAAAATATACATTAGTATAAATTTTAACATGTAATAAAAGGTGATAATTGAGGCTTGGTGATGGAATTAAACTAAATAATTAATACGCCCTAATCGAAACATTCAATATCTGTTTTTGAAAAAAAACAAAAAAAACAAACAAACAAATACTCCCTCTATCTTAAAAAAGATATTTTCATTTTTCTATTGTTAATATGAAGATATTTTAAACAATAAATTTAAGCTAATTTAGTTATTTTAATGAAAATTTAAAACTTGTTATTCATAAACAATAATAATACTTTATCTGTTTCTAAATGAATGTCCAAATTTCACTTTAAGGAATATCTGAAAATCTCTATGTTTTATACAATTTTCATATATAATCATGTAATTTTCTTTCCCAATATTTAGTTTTGCAAGTATAAAGAGACTAATGAAAAAAGTTTAGTAAAAAAATAACTAAGAACAATGTTATTTCCATAAAAATACTCCATCCGTCCCATAACAAACTTCCCATAGAATGTTAGGAACGTGAATTAAGGAAAAGTAGGTGGTGTGAGTGGGGAAGGAGAGAGAAAGTTGGTTAGAGAATATTAAGTGGATAGTTGTTGTGAGTAGAAAGAGAAAGAAAATGGTGGGAATCTTTTGTTATGGGACGAAGGGAGTATTTATTTTAAGTTGATTTTTCCCTAAAAAATGAACATCTATTTAGGAATAGAGAGGGAGTAATGATTTTTAAATATTTATTAAGATAATTAATTTAATTTTGATATATTACTCAAGGTACCAGCTTACATAGGAAGATAATTTCCAGATTGAGGGAATTTTTAGAACGGGTAAAGTGCTCCATTTATTTTAAATCAAATTTTGCTGAAAGTAAGTGGTCGAAAAAACATTATGACTATCAAAAATTTCAAACGATATGAACACGTTATCATAAGTTTTCTCCAAATCATTAAGAAATGTAGCATTTAATGCATGGGTACTAACCCCATGCACTTTAACTTTCCACCTTCTTTTTCTCTCTATAAATCCATGTTTTTGTACGTTCCATTTCCAACACCATCTTTCCATATCATTACTCTCTCTCTCTCTCTCTCTCTCTCAGTCTCTCTCAGTCCCTCTAAATTTGTGCACTAGTACTGCATCTATCAGTACTTTAATATAGGAGGGTAGCTAATTAAGCTGTTGGTGCAAAAATGGGGAGAAAGCCATGTTGTGAAAAGGTGGGGTTGAAGAAAGGTTCATGGACCCCTGAGGAAGACCAAAAGCTTGTGTCTTACATTGAGCAACATGGCCATGGAGGTTGGAGTGGATTGCCTTCCAAAGCTGGTAAATTCACACAAAAACACATGCGCAAGACGTACGAGACCTATTTCTTGGTCCGTTCCGTCCATTTGATCTGTTGCTAGTCATGTACAATGTACAACTGGTGTATGTGATTGTGAGGTTGGTAAGGTCCACCAAATAGGAAAGCCCGCCTACTTCACAATCACTGAATTCGCAAATGATTAAATGGATAAATGGATAGTTAGTCTCGTTTGTAACGGGACTAACTATCCGTGTCTTTTTATAATCGTGAATAAAAATGGAAAGTCGTTTTATTTTATTTTTTCTATTTTGATTGTGGTTATAGGGCTGCAAAGATGTGGGAAGAGCTGTAGACTAAGGTGGACAAATTATTTGAGGCCTGATATAAAGAGAGGGAAGTTTAATGCTGAGGAAGAGCAGACCATTATTCGACTCCATGCTCTTCTTGGTAACAGGTGAAATTTTCTTCCACATTTTTCTAATTTTCTAAACTAAAGTTTTTATTTGAAATGCAGTGAATTAAAAGTATTTCCTTTGTCTCAAAAAGAAAAAAAATTACTCCCTCCGTCTCAGAGTATATGTCCATATTTCTTTTTTAATCCGTCCCAGAGTATATGTCCACTTTCTAAATGGAAAAGAATCTTTACTATTCCTCCCACCCATTCTCTCTCCAACTTACTTTTACACTAACAACACCAATCAACTTACTATTCCTTCCCACTCATTCTCTCTCTTACTTTACTTTTATATTCACAACACTTACGTCGCATCCACCATTTCTTAATCTCGGTGTAAATGAGAGGGTGGACATATACTCTGGGAAGGAGGGAGTAATTTATTTTCGTTTTGGTTTGACTTGCAATTATACATTCATTTAAAAAATAGCATAAACAAACATGTACATCATCTAAAAAATCTGACTCGTCAAATGCAGCAATTTCTTTGTTTCTGAGCATATACTATACATGTGCGTGTATAAACATACATACACACACTCACACATATAATCATCCTATTATAGCGATTATCACTAATTTTTACAATATCCATCTTAACAGATGGTCAGCGATTGCAAATCACTTGCCCAAAAGGACAGATAACGAGATCAAGAATTACTGGAACACACACATCAAGAAGAGACTGATAAAAATGGGGATTGACCCGATCAGCCACCGGCGGATAACCCCTGACAACCTGAGCCACATGACTCAGTGGGAGAACGCTCGGCTAGAAGCCGAGTCCAGGCTCATGCGCGATGCCAAAAAGCTAGTTTCCGCTCCAAACCACTTTTTTCAAAACAAAATCTTTGACAAGCCTACACTTTCACGGCTCGTACCGCCCCAACCACTTTCCCTTGATGTTCTAAAAGCATGGCAAGGAATAATGTACTCTAATTTCTCGAATCGGGTTACTCTAGAATCACCCACATCCATCCTCAATTTTCCAAGCAATTCACCAACTACACCAAATAACGTTGGATTTTTTGACAGTAAATGCATGCCAATGGTCAATTACGTCGATCAGAGTGTTGACATGGAAAAAAATATCCAAAATGTTTCAAATATCGCGCAATATTCAACGATCAACAACAAGATGGAGAAGGCAATGGACCTCTGTGAGATGGGGTATCCAAGCAATGTCCCTAACATTAAGGAGGATTTTGTGACAGAACGTATAGATGTCGCTAATGCGTATAATCTCGTGACTGCGAATAGCCTTATGGATATGGATCTTGAAGTTGACTGGAATAATTTGCTTAATAATTTGGGCAATTCCTCGCCACTGGATTCCATATGTTTTCTTAATTAGGTAGTACTGATTAATGGTTTGAGTTATGTAATGTAGGAATAAATGCAATAATATGGCAGAAAAATGTACTACGACTTTCTTAAAGTCTAGTTAGATTATTAACGTGGTTTATGATGCTGGACCAACTATCATAACGTTTGGTGGTCCAGTATCTAATGTTATGCATTGGTGATTTTGGATAGGGTAAATATAAAGTCACAAAAAATTGCCACAAAATATGGCTTACAAAATGATGTGTCAAAATTCCATTAGTGTTTTTTATTAGAGTGTGCCGGGTCCACAATCGATGCAACCAATAAAATATCGCCACCTCACTTTGTATCAATCATTTTGTAAACTTCTTTTGTGCCTCTAGCATTGCCCTCAGTGGATTAACCTTCAGTGAAAGCCCTTTTGGATAAGTCATGAAAGATACAATTTATTTATTTAGTCATTTTGTTCCGAAATAATTTTTTTATGTTATTATAAAAAAAAAATTCTTCAATAAATTTACATATTTTTTAATTATGTTGATAAAATTATAAAAAAAAATTATTATTAAATCTTTATAAATACCATTAATAAAAAAAATTAAATTACAATTAGGAAAAAATTTTAACTTAAAATTATTGTTCAAAGTTTTTTCCCATTAACACATAAAAAAGGACATTTATTTTGGGATAAAAGAGGTATTTTTTTTTAAATCATGAATGATACATTTCATATATATATATATATATATATATATATATATTTTAAAACATGAAAGACGCATTTCAGCCGATATCATAGTGTGATTTGTGGCCAAAATTAGGATAGTTAGCCTCCGTTTGTTTCGCGTAAAATAACTTCCGGAAAATGTTTTCCCCATTTTCCGGTGTTTGTTACCCACCGGAAAATGGGGAAAATATTTTACGGAAAATGGTTTTCCCTCTTTTCTAAGTAAAATGACTTACGGATTTTTACCAAGTAAGTCATTTTCCGGAAAATGTTAACTCCATCAGTCACCCAACTCTCCATAAAACCCCACACTACCCAACTCCACCCACCCTCCAACCTTACCTTACCTTCCCTCCCACACCCCCACCCCCACCCCCACCCCCAATTTTTTTTTAATCTTATTAAATTGGGTTAATGACAATTTAGACCCTGAAGTACCATACCACCCTTCCAAGCGAACCCCGATGTGTTATTTTTGTCAAATCGGGTCTTGATGTTTTTAAAACTCGCCAGTTAAGGCCTTTTTGACGGATTTCGTTAAAAAGTCAATTAAAAGCATGTGCCAAGCACGTGACTAACGAAATTGGGTAGTTTGAATTGCGATTAAGTTTGAAGGGGTTATAATTGACATATTCCAAAAAGAAGGGGGTGGAACAAAAAAAAAGTAAATTTATATCCCCATCCTCTTCCTCCCGTCACACACACACACTCTCTACCTCCCCTCATGCTCCGGCCACCCCTTCCTACCTCTGGCGACCACTCCGATCTCCCTACTCCGGCGACCGTCTCCCACTACTCCGGCGAACCTAGAAAAACAAAAGCACGCACTATCTCTTTTTTTAAGTCCTTTCCCGATCGATTTTTTCCCGGTCAAAGTTACCGGTACTGTAACTAAAACCGGTGCGGAAAGAGTAATATCCCGTCGCTCTCAAAATCCCGACCTGAATTGTTCAAAACGGTCCAGAAGTATAATCCGGCCGGGACCCGACTCACCCACCTGCGTTACCCAACTGTATCTAGAGAGAGAAAGAGAGTGGGAGATGAAAATTTGCAGAAAGAGTCGATGTTGAGGGAGGCCAAGATTTGTTTGAGCAAAGGTCAAGAAAAGTAAATTTGCAGAGAGAATAAAACCTTAGTAGTACCATAGTTGGATGCGGAGGAAGAATCTCGATTTTGACTTTTTGATTTAGTGTTATGTTAATTTCATGTTTTAATTCAATTTCGTTGATAAATTATGAATTTTATTTGGGTGATTTTGGTGATGTTGTGATTATTGGTGGACGGTGATCCATTGGTGGTGGACGGTGGTGCATTGGTGGTGGATATGGTGGAGGATCGGTGGTAGATATGGTGGAGGATGGAGTGGGTGGTTATGGAAGATGAAGAAAGGGGGAGAATTATGCATAGAAAGCTCAAGAAGAAGAACTGGGTTTTTTTCTTTCTTTTTTTCTTGATACTCCATCCGTCCTAAATTAATGTTCTTAGTTTTTAGTTTGACTTTACACGGAGATTAAGAAAGAATAAATATTGTGAGTATGAAAAGTAAAGTAGGAAAGAGAAAGTGAGTAGGGAGTTTTATTTGTGAGAATGACAAGTGGGTCACACTTTCCATTTTAGGTAATAAAGTAAAGTAAGAACCTTAAATTGGGATAGACTAAAAAGGAAAGTAAGAACCTTAACGTGGGACAAAGGGAGTAGTTTTTTTAATAATTTTTTTATTTATTATATGGATAGTATTTAAAAATTTTAATTAAAAAAATTACAATTATAAATCAAGATAGTTCATGTCTCAAAATATGAATTTTTATTTATTATGTAAATACTATCTTTTTAAAATTTTTATGATTGGTGAGTAAATATTAATTAATTAAGAAAATATATATGAACTTTTTTAAAAAATATTGATGAAAATACATGATAATGAATTTATTTTGTGAAGTTTTATTTAATAGTTTGAAAATTATTTTTATTTTAGCCCTTATAAGTTTAGAATTTTTCTTTAGGCCCCTTAAAAGAAATATCAATTCAAAGTCACCCAATTCCGTCAGTCACGTGCATGGCACATGCCACATAACTAACTTTCTAACGAAATCCGTCAAAAAGGCCTTATTTGGCGAGTTTAAAAATCATCAAGACCCGATTTGGCAAAAATAACACATCGGGGTTCGCTTGGAAGGGTGGTATGGTACTTCAAGGTCTAAATTGCAATTAACCCTATTAAATTTATTTTCTAACAACTCCCACACTCACGCTCCTTACCCCCACCACCTACCCCACCCCCCCCCCCCAAATTTTTTTTACTCTTATTAAAATTATTTACTATCAACTCTCACACTCACACTCACACTCCCGCTCCCTACCCCCACTACCCCACCACACCTCACCATCCATCCACCCACCCTGACACGCCCCCAGGTCCCGGGATCCCCTAATAGAACCTCGAACATGTATGCGCGTGAATAACGAGAATCAAGAAACTAACAAGAAACTGGATGACATCTGCTTATCAAACTGACATGATATATATATATATATATATATATAATCTAGAGTAAGGAGCTAAGATAGCTCACACCACGAGTTCTAGACAAGAAAATTTAAACCAAACATGATTATACACAGCGGAAACATGCCTAGCACATATGCTGGCATTACAAGATGTCTAGAGACAACAAGTCTACCCAAAAATACTGAGTTACATAATCCATAATACATCGTCCTCACCAAAATGTAAAAGGACACAAGCCCCAAAAGAATAACCACCTGCGTAGTAAGCTCCCAGCTATGTCGAGCCTCACTTCACACTATCACTAGCCTTCCTTTGATCTAAGGAAAACAATTAAACAAGAAACGGGGTGAGATAAATCTCAGTAAGCTATTAGATGCAACTACATGACATGTTATCATGCATTTCAAGTAGATACTCAGGTAATCATGTATCAGGTATCATCAAGTAACAAGTATATGAGAGGCTAAGCCACTCATCAAGTAGCACATAAGGCTAAGTTAACACGTTACAAAGGATATTGCTTCCTTCCTTATTCCTCCCAAGAATACCATTGTTGTCGTAGCTTGTATTACTTTGACAAATCACGATCAATATCAAGAAACCGCTTATGCAATATATATATAAGAAGACCCGGTAACCAGTGTCATTCCCAAGATCAAGATTCACAAGGTGTTCACGAGTTTAGCATTCACTTATATCAGGCGTATTGCTCTAATAAAGGACGCTATGCCCTTACTATGGCCTGTAGTAAGGGGTCAAGCGCAGATACATAGATCCCTGATTATCACTTTGGCCCCAGCCTCATGATAAGCGTGAACCTATATACCTCCGAGGAAGCAAGGACCAGCTGGACTCACACAAGAATGCACAAGTAGGTATTTACTTGAACTACAGGAATAGAACTAATCCAAAAGTACTGGACTAGCTCACCAAGAATCATGCTTCAAGTAATCAAGAAGTCACATTATTATCAAGCAACTATAAGCAATGTTTGCACATACACATCAAGACCATGTCTCATACACGTTAGTGCTTGTTCATAGCACTTTCAAATTCCTTACCATACACATGTATTGGTGTCAAGTCATGTACAAGATTTTATCATCTTATATTCAAGTCTTAATCCAATTCTATGGATGTTCAAGTCATGTACAAGATTTTATTGTCTTATACTCGAGTTATCATTCCAATCTTTGGACATTCAAGTCATATATAAGAGTTAGACATCTTATACTTCAAGTTCATCATCCTATACTTTGGATGTTTAAGCTCAAGACATTGTTCTAGGGCCCCTACGGTACACAAACATTGGTTTCAAGACAAGCATAACACATTAGTGCTTGTTCATAGCACTTTCAAAACATAAAGAAGAGTTGTTACTCTTATACTTAAGTTCTCATTTGAGTTCTATAAGTGTTCATGTTCAAGACTAAGTTCTCATTTTAATTCAATGAGTATTCATGTTGAAGACCAAGTTCTGATGCCCCTAAGGTGTCACAACACTTACTAGGACATCTTATACTAAGGTTATATACCTAAATTTGGGTTAAGTCTAGCTTAATCAAACTTTATTCAAGACTTTTGTTCATCAGGGAAAGTGTGCGGTCGCCTAAAGTGACCTGTGCGGTCGCACACAAGCAGGTCAAATCTTTGAAAAACCTTCCAGAAAGATGTGTGGTCGCCCAGCCCAAAATGGGCGGTCGCCTAAGGTACAAAAATGCGAAATTTTTATTTCTTTCCCAGGTTGAATAATTTTCCGTCCCAAACGTAGGAGTATAATCTTTATTAACATATTAACAACTAAACAATGCCTAGGAGTGCCCTAACATGTTCAAAATATTTTTCCAAGTTTACTCTCTCATTATTTTACACAGAGGGCTATACTCCCTTTGTTCCAAATTTACAAGTATCACAAAAATCACTCTAAACACGAAATTAACAATCACAAGTATCAAGAATAACATATATGCATGTTATTACAAGCAAGGGGGAGCTAATAACTTACCTATTCCGAAATCAAAGTTACCAAAACAAATTTCTGTTCGGCCGGAAACGCTCTATTCAACGCCACGAATATTTATCCGGAATCGGATTCAAGAACAGAGGGATAATTAAACTCGAGGAGTCGAGAATAGGGTAAAACCTAAACCCTAGCTTTTCTTCAAAGGAACGTAAAGAAGATTTGAGAAGTATGCTTTCTCAGAGAAAGCATACACAAGATATACTTGCAACTTTCAAACAATGGCACTTTGGCCCCTCAAGTTTCACTTTTAACAAAAAGGCCCCTAAAGTCATATTTTCACAAATGACCCAAAAGTCAAAACTAGACATTTAACCACCTTAATATTATAAAGCAGTTAAGAAATCAACCCAAGTAAAACTAGCACATAATATGCAAGTTCAAGAATTTAATAAGCAAGTCAAGTATTTAACAAGAATAAGGATGGGCGTTACATCCTCCCCACCTTAAAGAAAATTCGCCCACGAATTTTACTTACCAAAATTATCAAATAGGCTTGGGTATTTATCTCGCATCTCTTTCTCGGTTTCCCAAGTAGCCTCTTCTATTTCATGATTTCTCCAAAGGACCTTCACAATAGGAATCCTTTTGGTGCGCAAGACTTGCTCTTTCCAGTCAAGAATTTCAACAGGTTGTTCCTCATAAGACAAATCAGGCTGAAATGGAATAGCCTCATACTCAAGAACATGTGACTCATCCGCCATATACTTGCGAAGCATAGATACATGGAATACATCATGAATACCAGATAAAGAAGGTGGTAAAGCAACTCTATAAGCCAACTTCCCAACTCTTTCAAGAATTTTAAATGGACCGATATAACGAGGAGATAACTTTACTTTCTTACCAAATCTCTTTATACCTATTGAAAGAAAAATCTGGTTGCTTTCCTTCATTCATTCCACTAATAATTTTCTGCAATTCAAAATCAGTTACCTGAGCTTCTTTGATCTGTTGGAGTAAATCTGATGTAGCCTTTATATTAGCAAGGATAATTCCATGATTTGATTTACAAGGACTCCAATCACACAAGTCTTCTAACAATTTCCATTCACGAATCATCAAGTAAGAAACATAAGTTTTTCTGCTCAGTGCATCAGCCACAACATTTACCTTTCCTGGATGATAAAGGATAGTACAATCATGATCCTTCAATTTCTCCATCCATCTACGTTGTCTCATATTAAGTTCTTTCTGAGAAAACAAGTACTTCAAGCTTTTATGATCAGTAAAGACTTCAAATTTGGTTCCATACAAGTAATGCCTCCATTTATGCAAAGCAAAAATAATCGCAGCCAACTCTAAATCATGAGTAGGATAATTCTTTTCATAAGGAGATAATTTTCGAGAAGCATAAGCTATTACCTTGCCATCTTGCATTAAAACACAACCCAATCCTTCTTTAGAAGCATCGGTATAAACCATGAAATTCTCAGAACCATTAGGCAAAGCCAAGACTGGAGCTGTAGTTAAGCGTCTTTTTAACTCTTGAAAACTTGCTTCACACTTGTCATTCCACTCAAAAGAACTAGCTTTCCGAGTCAGATTAGTCAATGGAGTAGCAATCTTAGAAAATCCCTCTATGAATCTCTGATAATAACTAGCCAAGCCCAAGAAACTACGGATCTCTGTCACTGTAGTTGGCCTCTTCCAGTTTACAACTGCTTCAACTTTGGAAGGATCTACTGCAATACCAGTAGCAGACACAACATGTCCCAAGAATGAAACCTCTTCTAACCAGAAAGCACATTTGCTGAATTTTGCAAATAATTGTTTCTCACGAAGAACTTGCAATACCACTCTGAGATGTTGTTCATGCTCAGCCCGTGATTTAGAATACACAAGAATATCATCAATGAATACCACCACAAAACAATCAAGATATGGTTTGAAAATACGGTTCATCAAATCTATAAATACAGCTGGAGCATTTGTCAAACCGAATGGCATAACAATAAACTCATAATGCCCATACCTGGTACGGAAAGCTTTCTTTGGTATATCCTCAGATCTGATTTTCAACTGATGATAACCACTTCTCAAGTCAAGCTTCGAGTACACTACTAAACCCACAAGAACCTCACATTTCTTATAAACCTCAGAAGCAAACATGCAATCTCCCATAGGGGAAGATACTTCTAGCACATAAGGCATAGAATCAGGAAGAACATGCAAATGCGACACAAAATGAGATGCCACATAAGAATGAGATGAGCCTGGATCTATCAAGACTCGCGCTCTCGTACTAGAAAGTAATATAGTACCTCTTATGACCGCAGAAGACTCAGCTACACCCTGCTGATCTAGAGCAAACACGCGACCCTGAACTTTAGGTCGACCCCCACTATCTCTCTTAGTACTTGAAGCCTGTTGACTCGTACCCCCAACTTGACTTCCCTTGCCTTTAGGACAATTCTTGATAAAGTGCCCAGTTTCACCACAAGATAAACATTTTCCTTGCTTTAGCCAACACTTGTCTTCAGAATGGCCTTCTTTCAAGAAATAACCACACACTCTCCTGGAACCTTGGACTGTTGTCTTAGAACCAGTTGATACAATACCTTTACTTTCAAATGGTTGTCGAAATCGACGATCTTGGCGGCTAGATTTACCACCCTTAGAACCAGATCCCCGTGCTTTCTATGAAACACGACCTGCCATGATTGTTCCCAACTTCACCTTATGTTCTTCAATGTCATTCTCAATCCCATAAGCCCTTTCCACTGCTTGATGATAACTAGTAAGCTGTAGAGAAAGAAGTTGCTTCATGTACTCAGTCTTTAACCCCTTTACAAACCTCTGTGCCTTCTTTGCTTCATTTGGAACTAAGTGATCACAATACCTCACCAATTCTGTGAACTTGGTTGAGTATTGCCCCACTGTCAAGCTTCCCTGTTCCAGATTAAGAAATTCCATCTCTTTTCTGTCTTGAACCACTGCTGGAATGAACTGTGACTTGAATGCTTTAAGAAAATTCTCCCAAGTCTGTGGTACTCCTTCCAGTTCCCAGCTTTTATTCAGAACTTGCCACCAATGTTCAGCAGCTTTCTCAAGTTTAAAGGTTGCAAATGTTACCTTATCACCTCCTGCACATCTCAAGGCTGTAAAAATCTTTTCTATACTTTCAATCCACTCCTCTGCCTTCTTAGCATCAAATTCCCCTTTAAAGCTACGAGGTTTCAACTTCAAGAACCTTATAAGTCGATTAGGATAATCCCAGTCTATATTATCAACCATCTCTTCTTGAGGAGTTACAGATCTCAGCTGATTACTGCCACTAGTACCTTCAGAACTCATTGTACCTGTAGGTAAACACTCGGCGTTAATAACACCCCAAGACTAACCCATACCTAGGCCATAGACCCTATCCAGACTTAGAGCCAACCAAGGTAGCTAAACAGGGTAGCTAAACCAGGGTAGCTCTGATACCAACTGACACGCCCCCAGGTCCCGGGATCCCTTAATAGAACCTTGAACCTGGATGCGCGTGAATAATGAGAATCAAGAAACTAACAAGAAACTGGATGACATCTGATTATCAATCTGACATGATATATATATACTCTAGAGTAAGGAGCTAAGATAGCTCACACCACGAGTTCTAGACAAGAAAATTTAAACCAAACATGATTATACACAACGGAAACATGCCTAGCACATATGCTGGCATTACAAGATGTCTAGAGACAACAAGTCTACCCAAAAATATTGAGTTACATAATCCATAATACATCGTCCTCACCAAAATGTAAAAGCACACAAGCCCCAAAAGAATAACCAGCTGCGTAGTAAGCTTCCAGTTATGTCGAGCCTCACTTCGCACTATCACTAGCCTTCCTTTGATCTAAGGAAAACAATTAAACAAGAAACGGGGTGAGATAAATCTCAGTAAGCTATTAGATGCAACTACATGACATGTTATCATGCAATTCAAATAGATACTCAGGTAATCATGTATCAGGTATCATCAAGTAACAAGTATATGAGAGGCTAAGCCACTCATCAAGTAGCACATAAGGCTAAGTTAACACGTTACAAAGGATATTGCTTCCTTCCTTATTCCTCCCAAGAATACCATTGTTGTCGTAGCTTGTATTACTTTGACAAATCACGATCAATATCAAGAAACCGCTTATGCAGTATATATATAAGAAGACCCGGTAACCAGTGTCATTCCCAAGATCAAGATTCACGAGGTGTTCACGAGTTTAGCATTCACTTATATCAGGCGTATTGCTTTAATAAAGGAAGTTATGCCCTTACTATAGCCTGTAGTAAGGGGTCAAGCGCAGATACATAGATCCCTGATTATCACTTTGGCCCCAGCCTCATGATAAGCGTGAACCTATATACCTCCGAGGAAGCAAGGACCAGCTGGACTCACACAAGAATGCACAAGTAGGTATTTACTTGAACTACGGGAATAGAACTAATCCAAAAGTAGTGGACTAGCTCACCAAGAATCATGCTTCAAGTAATCAAGAAGTCACATTATTATCAAGCAACTATATGCAATGTTTGCACATACACATCAAGAACATGTCTCATACACGTTAGTGCTTGTTCATAGCACTTTCAAATTCCTTACCATACACATGTATTGGTGTCAAGTCATGTACAAGATTTTATCATCTTATATTCAAGTCTTAATCCAATTCTATGGATGTTCAAGTCATGTACAATATTTTATTGTCTTATACTCGAGTTATCATTCTAATCTTTGGACATTCAAGTCATATATAAGAGTTACACATCTTATACTTCAAGTTCATCATCCTATACTTTGGATGTTTAAGCTCAAGACATTGTTCTAGCGCCCCTACGGTACACAAACATTGGTTTCAAGACAAGCATAACACATTAGTGCTTGTTCATAGCACTTTCAAAACATAAAGAAGAGTTGTTACTCTTATACTTAAGTTCTAATTTGAGTTCTATAAGTGTTCATGTTCAAGACTAAGTTCTCATTTTAATTCAATGAGTATTCATGTTCAAGACCAAGTTCTGATGCCCCTAAGGTGTCACAACACTTACTAGGACATCTTATACTAAGGTTATATACCTAAATTTGGGTTAAGTCTAGATTAATCAAACTTTATTCAAGACTTTTGTTCATCAGGGCAAGTGTGCGGTCGCCTAAAGTGACCTGTGCGGTAGCATACAAGCAGGTCAATTCTTTGAAAAACCTATCAGAAAGATGGGCGGTCGCCCAGCCCAAAATGGGCGGTCGCCCAAGGTACAAAAATGCGAAATTTTTATTTCTTTCCCAGGTTGAATAATTTTCCGTCCCAAACGTAGGAGTATAATCTTTATTAACATATTAACAACTAAACAATGCCTAGGAGTGACCTAACATGTTCAAAACATTTTTCCAAGCTTACTCTCTCATTATTTTACACAGAGGGTTATACTCCCTTTGTTCCAAATTTACAAGTATCACAAAAATCACTCCAAACACGAAATTAACAATCACAAGTATCAAGAATAACATATATGCATGTTATTACAAGCAAGGGGAGCTAATAACTTACCTAGTCAGAAATCAAAGTTACCAAAACAAATTTCTGTTCGGCCGGAAACGCTCTATTCAACGCCACGAATATTTATCCGGGATCGGAATCAAGAACAGATGGATAATTAAACTCGAGGAGTCGAGAATAGGGTAAAACCTAAACCCTAGCTTTTCTTCAGAGGAACGTAAAGAAGATTTGAGAAGTATGCTTTCTCAGAGAAAGCATACACAAGATATACTTGCAACTTTCAAAGAATGGCACTTAGGCCCCTCAAGTTTCACTTTTAACAAAAAGGCCCCTAAAGTCATATTTTCACAAATGACCCAAAATTCAAAACTAGACATTTTACCACCTTAATATTCTAAAGCCGTTAAAAAATTAACCCAAGTAAAACTAGCACATAATATGCAAGTTCAAGAATTTAACAAGCAAGTCAAGTATTTAACAAGAATAAGGATGGGCGTTACACACCCACCCAACCACCACCACCCCCCCCCCCAAAAAAAAAAAAAAAATTGATCACCTCCACCAACCCACCACCCCCCACCCACCAAAAAAAAGAGAATAAAAAATAATAAATCTTCACTTATATTTAAAAAAATTAAAAAATTGAACAACTCCACCAACCCACCATCACCCCCTCCCAAAAAAAAAAAAAAAAAAAACTTCTTGACTTATATTTAAAAAAAAATTGAACATCTCCACCACCCCCAACTACCGGCACCCCCAGTCAAATATTTTTCATATTACTTTATTTTCTAAAAATAGTTTTTTTTCTAAAAAAAAAATTCTCAAATTAAATTGTTTTTTTCTCATATTAAATTGTTTTTTTTTTCTCATAAAAAAATATTTTCTGGTAAACATTTTCTTTAGATTTACCAAACAACCAAAAACATTTTTATGTTATTTTCCCGAAAACATTTCCATTTTTCGGAAAACATTTTCCGGGAAATCATTTTCCGTGAGTTATTTTACGCGAAACAAACGTAGCCTTAATGTACGTAGCCAAATTTTGTTTCAAAAAAAATGTACGTAGCCAAGCCACAGAAATGTTCTTATATTTAGGCTCCGTTTGTTTCGCGTAAAACAAATTTCGGATACGTTTTCCCCATTTTCTGGTGTTTGTTACGCATCGAAAAATGGGTAAAATATTTTCCGGAAAATGGTTTTCCCACTTTTCTAAGAAAAATGACTTACGGATTTCTACTCCATATAAGTCATTTTCCGGAATATATTTACTCCCTCACACCCAACTCCCCGTAACCTCACTCCATCTCCAACACCACCCCCTCCATCCATCCTATCCCCACCCCCACCCTCCAACCTTACCTTCTCTCCCCCTCCCCCACCCACCCACCCACCCACCCCCTTCAAAAAAAAATAATCACTCATATTAAAATTATCTTTTAACTACTCCACCCCCCAAAAAAAAATCTTTTTTTCCTCTCATTAGAATTATTTTTGTAACACCCCGAATTTTCTTACTGTATCTGAGCATTTAATGGCATTAAATAACAATAATTAATACCTCAATTTAGGGTTCACAACTGACCCTTTATTACATCATCAATTCAAAATAAATGCGGAAGCGTAACTTAAAAACTTGTCTTGGCAGGTAAACAACCCTAGCCATCAATGTACTTTAACTTAGACCAAATAAATAAGATTCTTAAAATAACTAAATAAGAATTCTTCAATCTGCCGTTCTTCCTACGGCTGCTCTCCTTCTCTTGCCCTTCTACTTAAATCCTGAAATAAAATTATAGAGAAGGGATGAGCGAACGAATGCTCAGTAAGTTCATACGTGGCCTCTCCGGTTACTAAGGAGAGACGACCAGAACAAATACTATGAATAACTTTTACAAGGATAGGTTCAGTTACTTTTGATTCAAGACTGCAGAACAATACAGTCGTATTACTTTTAAGATTTTACTTTCAAATGGTTATGGCACTACAATCAAAAGGGATTCATTCAAGTTCCGTCAATTCCAAGGCAACGTACATTATAACCTCAATGACAAAGGTACAATTTTGTACACCTAGATTTTTCCAAGCCATTAGTGTAGGTCGTAACATATATGGTATCCACACATATATGCTCGGGGTCTAGAATTATCCTTGTAATCAGAAAATTCCTGAGAGAGGGCATGTGATCACTCATGCAGTCCCTAGTTTAAGGACGAGTCTTTTCTAACTGGACTGTCCCGTCAATGTCTTTTCTAACTGGACATTGGCCACTCTAACAAGTAAGTGTTTAACTTACAAGTTAGAATGAGAACATACTAAGGTACAAGTATGTGATAACAAGTTTCAATCTTCGATACTTAGTAGATCAATGAGGACATCACTAAGTAAGGATTCTTCCAAAAGAACATTCAATAACGCGGAGTTTATTCAAATACTATCATGCCATACTGATAGTCTAACTTGTAGAAAGAATATAGAATTCCAATAAACAGGAGTTCAAATAACAGTAAGGAACGTAATCCCTTACCTGAATTGCTTTTCCTTGCAATCTCCTCTCTGTGCAAATCTACAAGGCACCGAGTAATTTACTTTAGTACTCTCTTATAATGTTAACTACTTCTACTTAGTTAACTGAGAGATGCGTTTTTACTTCTTTACTTCGTTACTCTTTTCCTTACGTTTAGGTTTCTGACTTGGATTTGCGAGTCAGTCCCTTAACTTAAATATAATTGTAATTAAGTCTTCTAACTTTGGTTTAATTACAATTTGGTCCCTCAACTTTGGATTAATTGCAAATTGGTCCTTCAACTTTAGGTTAATTGCAAATTGGTCCTTCAATTTTGGATTAATTGCAAATTGGTCCTTTAACTTTGATTTTGTTCATAGAGGTCCCCCAAGTTTCTTTTTAACCACTTAGACCCCTCTAACTTCAAAGGTTTCCTTTTTATTTCTTCTAACCTTATCCTTTTTCAGTTTAATCCTTTTTCGTCAGGAAGCTAACTGAATTCTTTTAATCTTCCTTCTTCTCGTTAACTTTCTAACTTTCAAGGTCTTCCAAATACTTATTCTATTTTCTCAAGTTAATTTTCTTACTTCCCAATGATTTTCCTAAGGTTCATACTTCCTTTCCGTTACGAACTTAACGAAAACACTAACTTCTCCATCTTAACCCTTAACATCTTAGATCAAGAATCAACACCCAATCCATATGACCATAGCCGAATTCTCTATCATCAATATTCATTGATTTGGTTGATTTTTCTTGTTCTTTAATTTTTCAAAAATTTCCCAAACATTAAATTACTCACTAATCAATAATAATAATTTCAACAATTCACAAAATAATTCCCCCATCCTCATAAGGCCATTCGGCCGAAACCCATTATGGGTGTAAACCCATATTTTTCTTCTTTTTGTTAAATCCTAATTAACCCCAATTCCTTATTTGATCAATTTCCATACATTATAAAATATTTATTCTTCCCATTCATGATCATAGAATCAAACTTAAACAAAATAAGACTAAGCATGAAATCATCATTTTATCATAGCATTTAGATTTAAGTCTTTAACCATTAAAATTTCACCATTAATTTATTAGCATGCAAAACCCTAATGATTATTTTTAACATGCCTCGATTAAGATTTATTCATCCAAATCCAATGAAATAAATTTTAGAAGATGGGGTTTGACATTACCTTGAGAATGATCGGATTAATCTTCAACAAAAATGTCGAACTCTCCTCCCTCTTCTCCTCTTGGCCGGCGGCTACCTTGGGTGTGGGTAGGGTTTTGTTTGTTTTGTTGTTTTGATAAATTAAGAGTAAAACCTAAAATTTACTAACTAAGGTTTTTATATTTTGAGTAATTGTTATTTGGGCTTGGGTCTATTTAACTAAGTTCGGGCCAACCCAATTTTTCGGCCCACTCCTTAATTAATCTATTAATTCTAATTTTTATTTAATTAAATTAATGTACCCAATTTAAAGTAATTAAATAAATAAAAAGAAAAAAATTTGCGGTTATTACATTCTTACCCCCTTAAAAGAAGTTTGTCCTCAAACTTTGACCAGTCTTAATCCGAGAAGATGTCCGGGTACAATTCATGCATTTCACTTCTATCTCCCACCTCGCTTCTCTTTCTGAGTGATTGCTCCATTGCACTTTCACATAGGGAACCGTACGTTTTCTTACGACCTCGTATTTTCTGTCGACGATCTTGATTGGTCGTTCATCGTACGTCAAATCCGCCCGAACTCTTAACTGCTTGTACTCTATCACATGACTCGGATCATGAATATACTTTCTTAGCATGGAGACATGGAACACATTATGTACTCCAGCTAATACCGGCGGTAACGCCAATTGATAAGACACTTCCACGATCCTATCGAGAATTTCGAATGGTCCCACGTATCGTGGACTTAGCTTCCCTTTAATCCCGAAACGCATAACTCCTTTCGTGGGCGATATCTTTAGGAATACTCAATCCCCTGGCTGAAATTCCAGTCCTCGCCTTCTGTTGTCTGCGTAAGATTTCTGCCTACTCTGTGCAGTCTGTAGCCACTTCCGAATCTGTTGTACCTTATCCGCCGTGGCTTGTACAAGTTCCGGTCCACTTAACCTTCTCTCACCAACTTCGTCCCAACAAGCCGGTGATCTACACTTCCTCCCATACAATGCTTCATATGGTGCCATCCCAATACTTGCATGGAAGCTGTTGTTGTAGGCGAATTCCACTAATGGTAAATGCTCGTCCCACGCGTTTGGCTAGTCTAACGAAGTAGCCCTCAGCATGTCTTCTAGTGTCTGGATAGTCCTTTCCGACTGACCATCTGTCTGTGGATGAAACGCCGTACTCATGGTCAATTCTGTTCCCAATGCTTCCTGTAGGCTGTTCCAAAATTTCGAAGTGAACCTAGCATCTCGATCAGACACGATTGTGACCGGGATTCCATGCAACCTTACTATCTCGTCGATATAACTTGGCCAACTTTTCCAACGAATCAGTCTTCTTGATTGCCAGAAAATGTGCTGACTTCGTCAATCGATCTACTATAACCCATATGGCGTCATACTTCCCTGCCGTCCTCGGCAACCCACTTACAAAATCCATAGCAATGTTCTCCCACTTCCATTCGGGAATTGGTAATGATTGCAGTAACCCTGCTGGCTTCTGATGCTCACTCTTAGCTTGTTGACACGTCAGACATTTATGCACATACTCTGCCACATCATTCTTCATATTATTCCACCAATATGACTCCTTTAGATCCCTATACATTTTAGTACTCCCCGGATGTAAAGAGAACTTCGAGCAATGAGCTTCTCTCAGTATCTCTCTCTTAATTTCATCATTATTTGGTACCCATACTCTCTTTTGGTATCTCAGAATTCCATCTTCGCCCATGTGAAGATCCTTTGCTTGCCCTTTTCCGATTAGAGATTCTCTCCCCTTGTCTAGCTCTTGTGCCTCTTTAATTCTGCCCAACAATGTAGGTTGTAACGTCAATCGAGCCAAGTATCCGTTTACTTTTACTATCAAGTTCATCTCCTTGACATCCTTCCATATGCTTACCCCTTTAGAGATCAACGTTGCCAACATTCAGTGACTCTTCCTACTTAAAGCATCTGCCACCTTGTTGGCCTTCCCAGGATGATGCAATATTTCACAGTCGTAGTCCTTGAGAAGTTCTAGCCACCTCCATTGTCTCATATTCAATTCCTTCTGCGTGAAGATATACTTAAGGCTCTTGTGATCTGTAAAAATCTGACATTTCACGCCATACAGATAATGTCTCCAAATTTTCAAAGCAAACACTACTGCTGCTACTCCAAATCATGGGTCGGTAATTCCTTTCATGTACTTTCAACTGCCTAGATGCATATGCTATCACCTTCTCATTTTGCATCAGTACACAGCCTAGTCCTTTCAACGACGCATCACTGTAGATAACAAAACCTTCCGTTCCTGTCGGTAGTGTTAATACTGGTGCAGATACTAATCTATTCTTTAATTCTTGGAAACTTTTCTCACACTCTTCTGACCAAACAAACTTGGCTGCCTTCTGCGTCAGCTTCGTCAATGGTCCTGATAACTTCGAAAATCCCTCTACGAACCTTCTATAGTAACCAGCTAAACCCAAGAAACTTCTTATTTCGGTTACTGTAGTCGGTCTTTCCCAATCCATTATTGCCTCTACCTTCGTCGGGTCCACAGAAATTCCCTCTTTCGACACTACGTGTCCCAAAAATGCTACTTTCTCCAACCAGAATTCACATTTCTTAAACTTCGCGTATAATTTCTGTCTCCTCAGAATTTCTAACACTATCCTCAAATGTTCAGCATATTCTTCCTTTGTCTTCGAGTACACCAAAATATCATCAATGAATACTATAACACATTTATCTAAGTACTCCTGAAATATCCTATTCATCAACTCCATGAATGCAGCTGGTGCGTTAGTTAATCCGAATGGCATCACGACAAACTCATAATGCCCATACCTTGTCCTAAACGCTGTCTTCTCCACATCTACATCCTTGACCCTCAGCTGATGATATCCAGATCTAAGATCAATCTTTGAAAAATAACAGGCTCCTCTCAATTGATCAAACAAATCATCAATTCTCGGCAGTGGGTATTGGTTCTAACCGTCACCTTATTCAACTCTCTATAGTTAATACATAGTCTCATAGATCCATCTTTCTTCTTCACAAATAGTACTGGTGCACCCCATGGTGATACACTCGTTCTAATCAACCCCTTGTCTAACAGTTCTTGCAACTGTTCCTTTAGTTCTTTCAACTCCGTTGGAGCCATCCTGTACGGTGCTCTCGAAATAAGCGTGGTTTCTGGTGCTAAATCGATGGAGAACTCTAATTCCCTTACTGGTAGTATACCAGGCAAATCTTCAGGAAATACATCTTGAAATTCATTCACTACTTCAAGTGACTCTAAGGTTACTCCCTTCTCTTCTGTTTCACCTATGTATGCCAGGAATCCTACACATCCCTTCCTCAACGTTTTACGGGCCTTCATCACCGAGATTAAGCCTACCCTTTTCCTCGGCCTTGAACCCACGAATCTGTATTCTCTACCTTCTTCTCCTAGGAACGTCACTATTTTCTCTTGACAGTTCACGTTAGCTTGATGTAGAACCAACCAATCCATTCCTAGTATTACGTCGAATTTCGACATATCCAGTTCGATGAGATCGATCTTTACATTCGTATCTCCGATTCCTAAGGTGCAATTTCTATAAGAGGTAGTGATGGGGATAGCGTCTTTAGTAGGTGTATCTATCACTAAAGGCATAAGTAATGTTTCTGGGTGCAGTTTTAACTTCCTGGCTACATCATTACTAACTATTGAATGAGTAGCACCAGTATCAACTAATACATAAACATCACGAGAATTTATCTGCATTGTACCTGCCACAAGATCTGCATTTACTCCAGCTGCTTTTGCGGTCATGGTGTACATTCTACCACGGCCTCCACCGTTTCCTCCTCCGTTGTCCTTAGTTCCTGCAGCTGGTTCGTCTTTCTTAGGTTCTGGGCACTTCCACTTTGGGTGTCCCATTTTCTTACAGTTATAGCACTGCCGCTCCTTGTAGAAACAAATATCTGTCTTGTGAGCTCCATCACAGCTGGTACACTTATCATTACTTGTGAAACCTTGGTTCCTGCCCTTATTCCACTCACGTCTGTTGTCATTAGAGTTCCGTCCATTTCCGCTATGGCTGTTGTTGGAGTGCTTATTTCCATGACTGCCCTTATCGCGATCGTCGTCCACCGCTTTCCTCTTATTTTTATTGTGGTCTTTACTGCCCTTGTTTCCTTCTGCCTTTTCAACCACTGTTTTTCCTTTCTCCTCTCGTCGGTTACGATAATTATCCGACTCCCTCTCCACTATCTTAGCCCTGTCCAGCACCGCCGAATACGTAGTCAGAGCTAACAGTGTGATTCTGTACCTGATTTTATCACTCAATCCTGCTTCAAATTTCCTTGCTTTCTGTTCTTCAGTATCGAAGAACCTTGGTGCAAACTCTAGCATATCGGTGAACTTCTCACCATACTCAGCCACTGTCAGGTTCCCTTGCACTAGAGTCAGGAATTCCGCTACCTTAGCGTTCCTTGTGCTCGCAGGATAATATTTCTCGTTAAAGATAGCCTTAAACATGGTCCATGTAAGTGCAGCATCACCACGAGCCACAGCAGCTCGCTTTTCTGCCTCCCACCACGACTGAGCCTTCCCTTTCAGCATGAATGTCGCAAATACCACTTTCTGCTCCTCAGTGCAGTTCATTGTCTCGAATATGCGTTCTGTACTCTTAATCCAATCCTCGGGCTTCTCCTTAGCTGTGTCCGAGAACGAGTCTGGATTCCTCCTTTGGAATAACTCAAGCGGGTCACGAAACGGAGCTTGTGGTGGTGGTTGAGCAAGTCCAGCCACAGTCTGACCTATTCCAGCCACAGTCTGTGATAGCGTCTATAAGATATTCACTAATGCCGGGTCCAACTGCCCGCCTGCATTACCGTTGTTGTTGTCACTGCCCTCGCCGTTTCTGTTGTTTCCACTTCTGGTATTCATCTGCAAATTTTTCCTTTTCACTTTAGAACAAGTCCGTGCCCTAGGAATGTTCGTCACTACAAGTTATGTGTGGTGTTCGTGTTACAATTAACATTACTATTCTTTTACTAACGATTCACTTGTTAGTTTCATCTTGTTCGTAGGTCCTTTGTACTTAGACCATTATTCTGTTCTGGTTAATCTACTTAACCTTTATTCTCTGGTTCCAGAGTTATTATACTTCATAATTAACAACTGTTTTACTTTGTTGTTTATTACCACTTCATTTTACTAGTCTTATTACTTAACTAGCTTTAACTTACTCCAATGGTCGTCTTACTTCGTACCATGGTTGCGGAGATTATTTCAATTCAATCCGACGTTTTCCCTTGTCTTTTCTTGACAAGTTGACTTTTAGTCTAAACAATAATAGTCAATCCATAATTCTGGTATTTAAATTAACTAACTAACTTTATTCAACTAAGGTGTGAGATTAAACATCTCAAAATACACCCAAAATTCAACTTAACATAAGCAAAAAGTCTAATTGCATTACCCCACTAAGCATAAAAAAAAAAAATCTATTCCAACAACTATTATGTAACTAATTTCATCAAATTCCACATTGTGCGTGCTCTGCTTCTAGTTGGTCATACTTCTCTTGTAACTCTATTTTCTCCGCCCATATCTGATAGCTTGAAACCCTAAGCTTTTCCTCATACACTTCTTACTCAGCTATCTTCTTCTTCAGTTCATTACTATGCTCTATCTCATCTAGCATTTGTACACTGATCCGGTTCCACTCGCGATTAGCCCTAATAACGTAGCTTTCTAAGCTTCTGACTTTCTCCATTTGTACTGCCAATTTTCCCTCTACATACATTATGTCCTCATCACGTCCCTTGATAACATTCTGCAGGCTTCCGACTCCTAGAGTCTCCTTCTTAAGATCTCTTTTAATCTTGCGTAGCTCCTTAGTTAACTGCTTAATGATATTCTCCTTGGCTTCTATGTCTTCCTTTAGGGTAGCACTGTACCTTACAGATTTCATTGGTCTCCTCGGCATGATCCTACACATACCAACAATAAACTTAATTAGTACATAATCCCAAGATTTCATTATATCATATTTGTAGAATATAGATAGACATGAAATGAAGAGGTTTCTACTTCCCCAAGTGTATTCATACTTTACGTACACCCCTATTGTTATTCCTAGAGATAGGTTTTATCACTTGAACTTCCTCAAGTAAGATCTTATTCAAGTCAAGTACTAAGTTATCCCATTAGTCTTAACTTTCAGTTTTCTCCCATAAGACCTAAAGCCATTGCTCTGATACCAACTGTAACACCCCGAATTTTCTTATTGTATCTGAGCATTTAATGGCATTAAATAACAATAATTAATACCTCAATTTAGGGTTCACAACTGACCCTTTATTACATCATCAATTCAAAATAAATGCGGAAGCGTAACTTAAAAACTTGTCTTGGCAGGTAAACAACCCTAGCCATCAATGTACTTTAACTTAGACCAAATAAATAAGATTCTTAAAATAACTAAATAAGAATTCTTCAATCTGCCGTTCTTCCTACGGCTGCTCTCCTTCTCTTGCCCTTCTACTTAAATCCTGAAATAAAATTATAGAGAAGGGATGAGCGAACGAATGCTCAGTAAGTTCATACGTGGCCTCTCCGGTTACTAAGGAGAGACGACCAGAACAAATACTATGAATAACTTTTACAAGGATAGGTTCAGTTACTTTTGATTCATGACTGCAGAACAATACAGTCGTATTACTTTTAAGATTTTACTTTCAAAGGGTTATGGCACTACAATCCAAAGGGATTCATTCAAGTTCCGTCAATTCCAAGGTAACGTACATTATAACCTCAATGCCAAAGGTACAATTTTGTACACCTAGGTTTTTCCAAGCCATTAGTGTAGGTCGTAACATATATGGTATCCACACATATATGCTCGGGGTCTAGAATTATCCTTGTAATCAGACAATTCCTAAGAGAGGGCATGTGATCACTCATGCAGTCCCTAGTTTAAGGACGAGTCTTTTCTAACTGGACTGTCCCGTCAATGTCTTTTCTAACTGGACATTGGCCACTCTAACAAGTAAGTGTTTAACTTACAAGTTAGAATGAGAACATACTAAGGTACAAGTATGTGATAACAAGTTTCAATCTTCGAAACTTAGTAGATCAATGAGGACATCACTAAGTAAGGATTCTTCCAAAAGAACGTTCAATAACGCGAAGTTTATTCAAATACTATCATGCCATACTGATAGTCTAACTTGTAGAAAGAATATAAAATTCCAATAAACAGGAGTTCAAATAACAGTAAGGAACGTAATCCCTTACCTGAATTGCTTTTCCTTGCAATCTCCTCTCTGTGCAAATCTACAAGGCACCGAGTAATTTACTTTAGTACTCTCTTATAATGTTAACTACTTCTACTTAGTTAACTGAGAGATGCGTTTTTACTTCTTTACTTCGTTACTCTTTTCCTTAGGTTTAGGTTTTTGACTTGGATTTCCGAGTCAGTCCCTTAACTTTAATATAATTGTAATTAAGTCATCTAACTTTGGTTTAATTGCAAATTGGTCCTTCAACTTTGGGTTAATTGCAAATTAGTCCTTCAACTTTGGGTTAATTGCAAATTGGTCCTTCAACTTTGGGTTAATTGCAAATTGGTCCTTTAACTTTGATTTTGTTCATAGAGGTCCCCCAAGTTTCTTTTTAACCACTTAGACCCCTCTAACTTCAAAGGTTTCCTTTTTATTTCTTCTAACCTTATCCTTTTTCAGTTTAATCCTTTTTCGTCAGGAAGCTAACTGAATTCTTTTAATCTTCCTTCTTCTCGTTAACTTTCTAACTTTCAAGGTCTTCCAAATACTTATTCTATTTTCTCAAGTTAATTTTCTAACTTCCCAATGATTTTCCTAAGGTTCATACTTCCTTTCCGTTACGAACTTAACGAAAACACTAACTTCTCCATCTTAACCCTTAACATCTTAGATCAAGAATCAACACCCAATCCATATGACCATAGCCGAATTCTCTATCATCAATATTCATTGATTTGGTTGATTTTTCTTGTTCTTTAATTTTCCAAAAATTTCCCAAACATTAAATTACTCACTAATCAATAATAATAATTTCAACAATTCACAAAATAATTCCCCCATCCTCATAAGGCCATTCAGCCGAAACCCATTATGGGTGTAAACCCATATTTTTCTTCTTTTTGTTAAATCCTAATTAACCTCAATTCCTTATTTGGTCAATTTCCATACATTATAAAATATTTATTCTTCCCATTCATGATCATAGAATCAAACTTAAACAAAATAAGACTAAGCATGAAATCATCATTTTATCATAGCATTTAGATTTAAGTCTTTAACCATTAAAATTTCACCATTAATTTATTAGCATGCAAAACCCTAATGATTATTTTTAACATGCCTCGATTAAGATTTATTCATCCAAATCCAATGAAATAAATTTTAGAAGATGGGGTTTGACATTACCTTGAGAATGATCGGATTAATCTTCAACAAAAATGTCGAACTCTCCTCCCTCTTCTCCTCTTGGTCGGCGGCTACCTTGGGTGTGGGTAGGGTTTTGTTTGTTTTGTTGTTTTGATAAATTAAGAGTAAAACCTAAAATTTACTAACTAAGGTTTTTATATTTTGAGTAATTGTTATTTGGGCTTGGGTCTATTTAACTAAGTTCGGGCCAACCCAATTTTTCGGCCCACTCCTTAATTAATCTATTAATTCTAGTTTTTATTTAATTAAATTAATGTACCCAATTTAAAGTAATTAAATAAATAAAAAGAAAAAAAATTGCGGTTATTACATTTTTCAAACAATAAAAAATATATTTATGTCATTTTCCGGAAAACATTTTCATTTTCTGGGAAATCTTTTTCCGGAAGTTGTTTAGTAGCGTTTGCTGGGAAATGTATAGGTTAATGCACTTTCAATTGTACTCTTTGTACAAGCTTTATAAATTCTATTATAAAAAAATTCAATACATAAAAAATCTTTAGTGAAGTTGCAATATTCAAAAATTTATATTAATTGCAGGGATTTATGCCATAATTTTACGGAACTTCGAATATGAAGACTTTTACATCTGCGTCATGTATAGAAAATGTTTATTAAGTGGGCTATCATTTTCCAATATACACAGTGGGGCCGATCGACCAATCGGTACAATATACTATCACTTTATTTACACTAAATGCGATGTACTTAAAAGTTACCACTTAATGAAACGTACTTTCCAATTTGTTTCAAATAATGCAATTTTCGTTTCAAATAATGCATCACTACAACAAAAATGGTTTTTCCCGGCACTTATTTACCAGCACTTTCATAAATGCTGCTAATTTCCGGCACTTTTGGATAAAAGTGCCGCTAATTCCCGGTACTTTTTCATAAGTGCCGCTAATTCCCGGCAAATTTTCATAAGTGCCGCTAATTTCCGACACTTTTTAACAAGTGCCGCTAAATTTTCGGCACTTTATAAAAAAGTGCCGGAAATTAGCGGCACTTATGAAAAAGTGCCGGAAATTTAGCGGTACTTATGAAAAAGTGCCGGAAATTTAGCGGCACTTTTGAAAAAGTGTGGGGAATTAGCGGCACTTTTTCCAAATTAGCGGCACTTATGAAAAAGTGCCGGAAATTAGCGGCACTTTTGAAGTGCCGCTAATTTCCGACACTTATTTATAAAGTGCCGCTAAAAACAATATGTTTGTTTTAAAATTTTTATTTAATTTTTAAATTTAATCATATTTTCATGTAACTTTGCTTTAATTTGTTACTTATATTAGATTTTTATGGACTACAATAATAGAAATGCTCTAAATATTTTTTTTTTTTGTAACGAATAATTGTATGTGAAATTTATTACAAAAAATGATTTAGCCTAGCGGTTGAAGGTGTGCTTCGTATACAAGAGGTCTTGTGTTTGAATCCAGGTAATTTGAACAATATTTTTATTTAAAATAAGGCAATTTAAAAAGTGCCGGAAAATGCCGGCACTATTTTCACATTTTCGGCACTTTTTAAAGTGCCGCTAAAATTCATTTTTGCTTTAATGTATTTTTTTTTAGTATGTTGCATTATTTGAAACAAAAATTACATTATTTAAAACAAATTGAAAAATATATTGTACTAAGTGATAACTTTTAAGTACATTGACCGAAGGTACATTACGTTATGCACTATCTAATTTTTCCCACAAGGAAATAGAGAGGGATTTTGAAAACATTGCTTTCAGTTTATTAAGTGGGCCATCATTGCTTTCAGTTTGACAACATCGCCGACATGCAGCACTACGGCAACATTGCTTTCAAGTTTCCATGTTGGCCTGACCATAGTTATAAATATCGTCCCGGACAGCGCACCAGTTTTGTCATTGGGACGGGATGTACCAGTACCGAAACCTACCGGTGTACCCTACCGGATTTACCGCACTTTTTAGTAATTTTTAAGATAATTATATATATAACATATGTTCAACAAAAAATAACAGAAGCTTGTATTTTATCATCAAACTATACCATAAGTTTAGTGTAGATTGCCTACAAATTACTGATCTGCAGCTTCAATTTCTTTGACTACACAAGCTGGTTTGTTCTGTTTAGCGATTTAATGACCTTAAAAGTTCTATTACGGTGAATGGATGTTGATTAATCGTGAAGTATAAATCTAGGGCATAGTTTTTTTTTTATATATAAAAAAAACTCAAGTTTAAATATATTTTTATTAGGTCCGACAATTAAAAATTGGTTTATAAGTCTTTCTTTTCGCGTACCGACCGGGACAACCATCTCGGCCGGTTCGGTCCGGTTTGGACGGTACGTGGCGGTTCAAGGCGGTACAGAAACTGGGACGGAATTATGCCTATACCGCACCGGTTTTCGACTGGGACGGGACGTACCGGCCGGTACGGGACGGGATTTATAACTATGGCTTGGACAAAGCAAGAAATTTTCATCACTGTATGCTCTTTCCGTCCCAGCTCACTTGACAATTCTCAAAATAAGCAATTTTTTATAATTTTATATTCACTCTACCCCACCACTCATTCTCTCTATTCATTCTCCACCACTCAATTTATTCAACCAACACTACTATTTACCCCACTCATTCTCTCTCTTCATTTTCTACCACACATTTCCTTTTTAGTCCGTCCCAGAGTATATGTCCACTTTCTAAATGGAAAAGAATCTTTACTATTTCTCCCACCCATTCTCTCTCCAACTTACTTTTACACTCACAAAGAGAAGAAAATCTGGCGGGCGCCTGGTATTGACCAGGCGGGCGCCCGGTTTGGACAGAAGGTCTGGTTCCTGGAATTGGCATGTAAGCGGGCGCCTGGTCCCCTACAAGCGGGCGCTTGGAATGCCGAGAAAAAGTGGAGATTTTCAGGATTTCTCTTATGTTTAGGTTTAGGTCTTATTCTTGGTTTGCTATATAAACAATGTTCCGCCCCCATACTCATTGTAACTTCAAGATAACATATTATAGTGCAAGATCCTGGCTTGGTAGTGCCCCCAGACGTAGTCAAACATATTGACGAACTGGGTAAACAATTTCTGTGTCTTTTCTGTGCTTTGATTTCTTGTGCTTTGTTTGTGTGCTCTTATTGTTATTGTGGGTTTGCTTGGGTAGTGGAGGGCCATATCCACAACAACTGGTATCAAGAGCTCTGGTTTGGAGATCAGGGTTTAATCGTAAGATTGGTTTATCAAGCGATTGGGTGTTGTCAAGCAATCAAGAATGGGCAAGGACAAACAGGCGGTTGAGAAATTCGATGGGTCTGACTACGGATTTTGGAGGATGCAGATAGAGGATCTCTTGTATAACAAAGATCTCTATAAGCCTCTAAAAGGTGTCAAACCGGAAGGAGAAAAGCAGGAAGATTGGGATCTCATGGATCGGGAGGCCCTAGGGGTGGTCAGATCTAATTTGTCTAAGTGGATCGCGAAGACTACCAAGAAGGCGAAGACCACCAAAGAGCTATTGGATTATCTTACTGAGAGATTTGAAACTCCATCTGCTGCAAACAAGGTTGATTTGATACGCAAGATGTGTAGTCTCAAGATGCAAGAGGGAGGATCCTTAGCTAAGCACATCGATGAGTTTATGGATGTTATAGACTCATTGACTGCGCTGGATATTACGTTTGATGATGAGGTTCATGCGTGCTTGTTGCTAGCGTCTTTACCAGGAAGTTGGAGCGGGACGGTGACAGCGATCTGTTGGGTTTCGTTGTAACATGCGCAGCGGAATAAAGCATTTAAAATTTTAATGAAACCCAAAGCCGTAGATCCATTCATGTGGTTAAGTCAAATACATATAAGATGAATATCAGAAAAACTAACCCTTGGTGATTTTGATTTCTAGCTTTTGAATTTGGTGGAGATTTTGAAACTTGATCAAGAACGCGAACCTTGAAGATGATGAGCTTCACCCTCTAGCGGTATCCACACCACAAACGAATATCAAGCAACTTCTTGATCTTGGTTGCTAGACCAAATTGTGAAACACACTTTCACAATTGCAAGAACTATATGGAATTATGAATATTCTTGTTCTTCACTTTTGGGATCTTAGAACAAGAAAAATAACCTCTCAAAACCTTATGGAGGCACTCACAATAATCTATCTAATGGCTGCTGAAAGGATCTTTAAATAGGTCCCAATCCTTAACCCTTAAGGACATAGGAATCCTAAATCCCGTAACCAAATTAGGCAACAAGGAATTCTGGCCGACTTGACTGGCACGGTCGTGCCCTATAATCTGGCACGGTCGTGCCATCAGGTTCGCGTGATTTCCCCAGTCGACCAATTTCGGCACGGTCGTGCTTGACTTCTTGGCACGGTCGTGCCAAACATGTCGACAGATTTGCCTTGGTTTGGATTTATCGAACGGCCGTGCCATTTTAAGGCGCACGACCGTGCCAGAGCCAAAACCTGACATTTTTCCATAATTCCAATTTAGTCCTTTATGATTCGTTCTATTTGTGTGCGACCCTCTAGGATTACACTAAGTTGGCAATGGGCTCAAACATGAACCCATAAGATATGATTAGGTTCTAGCAAACCGTCATACCTATCCAAATAGTGTAACTAGATACAATTTCGCATTCCTTTAGAATATGTCACAATCCCTTTGTCCACGATGTCATTGAACACAAGTCATGGTCAAATGGTCAACTTGCTTTGTTCAATACTTTCTCGATTCCGAATATGTTGATAATTCAAATGCTATTGATCCAATCAATCCATTTGAGTCCGGCCGAACATTTCATCAACATCATTCCTTCGAGGGGCCCAAGCATGACATCTCTCCGTGGAGGGACAAATCCATTTAGCTTATTATTCTTCCCTACGTGAATCCGATTATGCCAATCATACACTTTATAACTACCGTGTTAAGGTAGCGTTTGAATATGTCAAACACAATGTTCATCAAGTGAAAGACAATAATAACTTTATGTCTAAGGATTCAAATGACATAACTAATATGAGATATATGTACGACATAGACCATGACATAAATCTCATACGGCGGGTCATGTCCAGTATCTTGTTCCAAACAAGTACCCATAAATCTAACATGATCATCCCATGATCATTTAGCCTTTATACTAGTGCTTAACAAGTACTAGGGACGGAGATTATTATCAGTAAACATGAACAACAATAATAATCAAAACATCTCTTTATTGATATGAAATAATTGATAACAATTACAACGTTTATTAAACGTGCCTAGGGAACCACTACCAACAATCTCCCACTTGCCCTAGGCCCAATCTCCCATGTATCTAATACCCATGGACCTAGCATGACCTTCATGTTTAGCTTGTGGAAGTCCCTTTGTTAGCGGGTCCGCAATATTGTCATCAGTTGGTACTCTGCATATATTTACGTCACCTCTATTAATGATTTCACGAATCACATGGTAACGCCTAAGTATGTGTTTGGATTTCTGATGTGCCCTTGGTTCCCTCGCTTGAGCAATAGCACCATTATTATCGCAATAAAGGTCTATTGGATTAGCAATGCTAGGAACCACTTCAAGTTCAGTTATGAACTTCTTAATCCAAACAGCTTCATTTGCAGCATCCGATGCAGCATGATACTCAGCTTCTGTTGTAGAATCAGCGGTTGTACTCTGCTTGGAACTCTTCCAGCTTACAGCTCCACCATTTAACATAAACACAAAACCCGATTGCGATCGACTATCATCTCTGTCGGTTTGGAAGCTTGCATCTGTGTAAGCACTTACAACGAGATCATCTTCCATTCCTCCATAGACCAAAAACGAGTCTTTAGTCCTTCTTAATTACTTAAGAATCGCTTTTACAGCCACCCAGTGATTTTCACCAGGGTCGGATTGGTATCTGCTTGTCATGCTTAAAGCATAAGATACATCCGGCCTAGTACATATCATGGCATACATGATGGACCTAATTGCTGAAGCATATGGAACATCTTTCATTTTATCACGCTCATTATTTGTCTTAGGACATTGAGTCTTGCTTAGAGAAATTCAATGTAATACTGGCAAGGTTCCTCTCTTAGAATTTTCCATACGGAATGTTCTAATGACCTTGTCAATGTATGTACTTTGGCTTAGACCAAGTAGCCTTCTTGATCTATCTCTATAGATCTTGATGCCAAGCACATATGCGGCTTCATCCATATCTTTCATTGCGAAGCACTTTCCTAACCAAGTCTTTACAGACTGAAGTGTAGGAATGTCGTTTCCAATGAGCAATATGTCATCCACATATAAGATAAGGAATAGCACTATGCTCCCACTAATCTTCTTGTATACACAAGGTTCATCTTCGTTCTTGATGAAACCAAATTCTTTGACCGATTCATCAAAACGGAGATTCCAACTCCTAGAAGCTTGCTTCAATCCATAGATGGATCTCTGCAATTTGCATACCTTAGAATTTTGCTCAAAACCTTCTGGTTGTGTCATATACACATCCTCTTCTAGTTTTCCATTTAGGAAAGCGGTTTTGACATCCATTTGCCATATTTCATAGTCATGATATGCGGCAATGGCAAGCAGAATTCTTATAGACTTGATCATTGCTACAGGTGAAAAGGTTTCATCATAGTCAATACCATGAACTTGCCTATAACCTTTTGCTACAAGTCTAGCTTTGTAAGTATGCACCTTCCCATCCATGTCAGTCTTCTTCTTGAAGACCCTATTTGCATCCTATGGTTTTTACACCTTCGGGCGCATAAATCAAATTCCAAACTTGATTATCTTGCATGGATTGCAATTCGGATTCCATGGCTCCAAGCCACTTGTCCGAATCAGGAGAAGACATCGCCTCTTGGTAGGTTCTAGGTTCATCATTCTCAATGATTTCCACCTCATTATTATCCGTTACGAGAAATCCATATCTCTCGGGTTCGGATCGTACCCTACTAGATCTGCGAGTTACTTGTGTATCTTGAACATGTTCCATAACTCCTTGTGGTTCTTGTTCCCGTTCCACTATTGGTTCAATGTTATTTTCTGGGTCTCGAATTTCTTCAAGATTTATTTTACTCCCACTGATTTCTTTGGAGAGAAACTGTTCCTCTAGAAAGACACCAGTTCGGACAACAAACACTTTGTTGTCCTTTCGGTTGTAAAAGTAATATCCTTTAGTTTCCTTAGGATATCCCACGAAGACACATTTATCAGATTTGTGTGCTAGTTTGTCAGAGATAAGTCTCTTGACATAAACTTCGCAACCTCAAATCCTCATGAAAGACAAACTAGGTTTCTTTCCACTCCACATCTCATATGGAGTCTTTGGAACCGATTTAGTTGGAACCTGATTTAGTGTGAAAGCAGCGGTTTCTAGAGCATAACCCCAAAAGGATATTGGAAGATCAACTTGACTCATCATTGATCGAACCATGTCTAACAAAGTCCTATTCCTCCTCTCAGACACACCATTCCATTGTGGTGTTCCGGGTGGAGTCAATTGTGAAACTATTCCACAATTCTTTAGATGATCATCAAATTCTTGGCTTAAGTATTCTCCACCATGATCTGATCGAAGTGCCTTAATACTTTTGCCAAGTTGTTTTTCTACTTCATTTTGAAATATTCTAAATATCTCAAATGCTTCACTCTTATGTTTCATTAGGTAAACATACCCAAATCTACTATAATCATCCGTGAAGGTTATGAAGTATTGAAATCCTCCCCTAGCATTGCTACTTAATGGTCCGCATACATCGGAATGTATCAACCCCAATAAGTCACTTGCCCTTTCACCTAGCTTGGTAAAAGGTGTCTTAGTCATTTTTCCAAGAAGACACGACTCACAAGTATCATATGACTCGAGGTCATATGAACCCAAAAGTCCGTCCCCATGGAGTTTTGAGATACGCTTCTCATTAATATGACCAAGACGGCAATGCCACAAATAAGTATGATTTACTTTATTAGGTTTAGATTTCTTATTTACATGATAGACATTATTTTCATTCTTGACATCTAAGATATAAAGGCCATTAAATGAATTAGCAATACCATAAAGCACATCATTTAAATAAATAGAAAATTTCTTATTCTCAATAAGAAACTTAAAACCTTCATTATCCAAACAAGAAATTGAAATAATATTTCTGCTTAAATCCGGAACATAATAACAATTGTTCAAAACAAGAATTAATCCGGAAGGTAAAGTGACTTCATAAGTCCCTACGGCTAATGCAGCAACTCTTGCTCCATTCCCCACGCGTAGATCTACTTCACCTTCTTTAAGCAGTCTCCTATTCTTTAGTCCCTGCACATTTAGATAAATGTGAGAACCACATCCGGTATCCAATACCCAAGAATCAGTGGCAGAAAGGAGAATATCTATCATATAGATACCTGAAGTCGACGCAGTCTTGCTGCCCTTCTTCTTCTTTTGCTCTTCCAAGAAAGCTTTGCAATTACGTTTCCAATGACCAATTTCTTGACAATGGAAACAGATTGCATCCTTTTGTGAATCGGGTTTTGCCTCAGAAGCCTTGGCAACCTTTGCCTTGCTTATTTTGGGTTTGACAACTTTCTTACCCTTTCCTTTGGCACTAGACTTCTTCCCATCATGAACCAAGAGCACGGGAGAACCTTTCTCCACAATTTTCATCTCTGCAGTTTTAAGCATCCCATGCAACTCAGAGAGATTCTTATCCATTCCATGCATGTTATAATTCATCACAAACTGATTATAACTTTTAGGCAATGAATTAAGAATGAGATCCGTGGCTAACTCCAATGGGATTGGATAGCCAAGTTTCTCAAGGTGCTCTACATAACCTTTCATTTTAAGAAAGTGAGGACTCACTTGTTGTCCTTCATTCATCTTACAAGTAGTGAATGCAACAATGGTCTTGTACCTCTCTTGCCTAGCTTGCTCTTGAAACATGGTTCTCAACTCCACGCCTATCTCATAGGCTTCCAAATGTTCCAAACTTTGTTTGAGTTTTGAACACATAGCAGCAAGCATGAGACAACTTACATCTCTAGAATCATTACGATGTTTCTTGTAATTGTCTCTTTCTGCCCTAGGGGCAGTAGGCGGTGGTTCAGCAGGGAGAGGCCCATCGAGAATGTACAACTTATCTTCTTGCCTAAGAACGATTCTTATGCTACGGATCCAATCCATAAAGTTAGTACCATTCTCTTCGAGCTTATCCTTCTCAAGGATCGATCGCAACGACATTGATTGAGTGTTATTAGTCATTATCTACAAATATGCAAAATTTCCAAAATTTAATAAGTACCAATTTTTCATTAAAGAAATAAACAATGTATTTTTCCAAAAATACTCCCACTAAATTACATAACCTTCTTATACATCCAATGTATAATATAATTTAAATGGGTTAAGATCCAACTTTAATTTAATTTCAAGTCCGCTAAGGCGGATTACACAAAATCAAACTAATTAGGTAGACAACTCTTGTCAATCATATCTCATATGACTCTTAGTTCCTTTTATGAGATTCGTTAAGAAATCCAATTTCAAAAAGCATGTTAAACCTCATCTTTACCTAGGCCCAAAACTGTTTTGACGCCCAATTAAGTCTAACCATTTTAAACGCATAGTTAATGTGTCCCGCTAGGGCGTGCCCACATTATCTATCTTGCTCATACATAAATAAATTTAATGCACCTTGCTAGGGCGAATCTACATTAAAATCACTCATGTACTAACAAGTGTTTTAATCATGGTATGGCAATAAAAGACTTAAAACTTTCTTTGAAGGTTCATCACATATAGCATATAACATATTTATGAGCACATAATATAAACATGTTACACATCAAGTTTAGCCACTAAATTAATCTCCATTAATTTAAGCATAATATTTATGTGTCATTAGTTTTTCTATAATTATGAGGATGAGACTATTTGAACTTTGGTTATCATCTTCAAATCAAGACAACAAGAAGTGCGACCGAAACTAAGCCATATGGCATCCACAATTCCGCACTAATTCAAGAAACCAAGAAAGTAGTCCATGTGGCCGAAACTAAGCAATAGATGGTCTCGATGAACGTAGGCCAATTGCATTCACAATTCCACATGGATCTCCAATCTTTGAATCAAGAACTTTGTTTCTTAATTTTAGCAATTATGAACTCTTCATAATTCTAACTTCGTTTTATCTTTGAAACTTCGATTGCGATCAAGTTTGGGAAACACAATCTCGATGAACGTAGATTAGCCATCCAAACCTTGAACCAATCTTAGACTCACAAGACTAAAACAAATAGGAAATTTAAACCCAAGATCCACACCCAAGACCCAAGCCCTACCCCGCGCCAAACCCTAGGTCCGGCCGGGTCAAGGTATGGGTCCGGTCGGACCCTTCCGAAAATCAAAATTTTAAAGTTCCAAAATTTGTCTCAAAATTGTTTTTCCCGATTCAATAAGGATTTGGTGTTCTTGGTGATCCAATCACCATGATCAACAAAACCTTGAATAAACAATTTATTCTTGAATCCCTAGAATATCAAAACTTTGATCCAATCAAAATTGATAATCCAAACAATTTTAAATCCACCATAATTTTTATTGCGATTGAATAGTGCGATTAAAGTTTCTAAAACAATAAACCACATAAAATCATATAACACATAAACATCACGTAATCCAATATTCATATCATGCTAGGCACATAAACAATTTATATACACACAATATGATCTTAGTATTGAAATAATCAACATGAACGTGGCTCTGATACCACTGTTGGGTTTCGTTGTAACATGTGCAGCGGAATAAAACATTTAAAATTTTAATGAAACCCAAAGCCATAGATCCATTCATGTGGTTAAGTCAAATACATATAAGATGAATATCAGAAAAACTAACCCTTGGTGATTTTGATTTCTAGCTTTTGAATTTGGTGGAGATTTTGAAACTTGATCAAGAACGCGAACCTTGAAGATGATGAGCTTCACACTCTAGCGGTATCCACACCACGAACGAATATCAAGCAACTTCTTGATCTTGGTTGCTAGACCAAATTGTGAAACACACTTTCACAATTGCAAGAACTATATGGAATTATGAATATTCTTGTTCTTCACTTTTGGGATCTTAGAACAAGAAAAATAACCTCTCAAAACCTTATGGAGGCACTCACAATAATCTATCTAATGGCTGCTGAAAGGATCTTTAAATAGGTCCCAATCCTTAACCCTTAAGGACTTAGGAATCCTAAATCCCGTCACCAAATTAGGCAACAAGGAATTCTGGCCGACTTGACTGGCACGGTCGTGCCCTATAATCTGGCACGGTCGTGCCATCAGGTCCGCGTGATTTCCCCAGTCGACCAATTTCGGCAAGGTCGTGCTTGACTTCTTGGCACGGTCGTGCCAAACATGTCGACAGATTTGCCTTGGTTTGGATTTATGGCACGGCCGTGCCATTTTAAGGCACACGACCGTGCCAGAGCCAAAACCTGACATTTTTCCATAATTCCAATATAGTCCTTTATGATTCGTTCTATTATTGTGCGACCCTCTAGGATTGCACTAAGTTGGCAATGGGCTCAAACATGAACCCATAAGATATGATTAGGTTCTAGCAAACCGTCATACCTATCCAAATAGTGTAACTAGATACAATTTCGCATTCCTTTAGAATATGTCACAATCCCTTTGTCCACGATGTCATTGAACACATGTCATGGTCAAATGGTCAACTTGCTTTGTTCAATACTTTCTCGATTCCGAATATGTTGATAATTCAAATGCTATTGATCCAATCAATCCATTTGAGTCCGGCCAAACATTTCATCAACATCATTCCTTCGAGGGGCCCAAGCATGACATCTCTCCGTGGAGGGACAAATCCATTTAGCTTATTATTCTTCCCTACGTGAATCCGATTATGCCAATCATACACTTTATAACTACCGTGTTAAGGTAGCGTTTGAATATGTCAAACATAATGTTCATCAAGTGAAAGACTATAATAACTTTATGTCTAAGGATTCAAATGACATAACTAATATGAGATATATGTACGACATAGACCATGACATAAATCTCATACGGCGGGTCATGTCCAGTATCTTGTTCCAAACAAGTACCCATAAATCTAACATGATCATCCCATGATCATTTAGCCTTTATACTAGTGCTTAACAAGTACTAGGGACGGAGATTATTATCAGTAAACATGAACAACAATAATAATCAAAACATCTCTTTATTGATATGAAATAATTGATAACAATTACAACGTTTATTAAACGTGCCTAGGGAACCACTACCAACACGATCAATGCTTCAGCGGGTAAGAACAAGTTGAAGTATGATGATGTTAAGGATTTCTTGTTGGGCGAGGAAAATCGTTTGAAGAAGTTAGGGACATCATCTACTTCGGGATCGGACTTAGCTACTACTAGCAGGGGAATGCCGGGTACTAGCAATAAGGGGAGAACTGAATCAAGGGAAAACGTAGTGGGTGGTAAGGGCAAGGCCGTGATGATCAGAGATAAACCAAGGGTCGTGAAAGGATCGGTGCAGTGTTATCATTGCAAGGAGTTAGGACACTACAAGAAGGATTGTCCCAATCGTGGGGGCAATTCGGTGAATGTGACAGTCGAAGGTGATGATGTACTGGTTTTGAGTGTTAGTAGTGCACTAGAATCATGGGTGCTGGATTCGGGGGCATCATTCCACTCTTGCGGGCATGCAGAAGAGATGGAGAATTATACTTCCAGTGATTTCGGTAAGGTCTATCTGGCGGATGGCGAGCCTTTGGAAATCAAGGGAAGGGGGATGTCAGAATAGGAGCATCGGACGGGAAGGTCCTACATCTAGACGGGGTCAGGCACATTCCGGGTTTGAAAAAGAACCTGCTTTCAGTTGGGCAGTTGGATGAAGAAGGTTACAAGGTAACTTTTGGCTGCGGGAACTGGGTTATTACCAAGGAGGATTCTGAGATCGCTCGGGGTAATAAGGAGGGGACATTGTATTTGGCGAATAACACCAAGGCAAGTATCGCGGTGGCGTCAGCCAAGGGTGATACGGATTTGTGGCACTGTCGATTGGGTCACATGAGTGAGAAGGGGATGAAAGTACTTTGCTCAAAGGGAAGACTACCAGGTTTGAAGACAGTCGACGTGGGGATCTGCGAAGATTGTGTGTTTGGCAAACAGGCGAGAAGTAATTTCTCGAGGACGGGTAGGGCTTTGAGGGAAGCAAAGTTGGATTTGGTCCACACGGATTTGTGGGGGCCGGCCCCGGTAACTTCTCTAGGTGGTGCATCATATTACATGACCTTTATTGATGATTCAACAAGGAAAGTCTGGGTTTATTTCTTGAAACACAAAGATGAGGCATTCGAGGTGTTTAAGAAATGGAAGGCTTTGGTGGAGAATCAGACGGGACTTAAGCTTAAGTGCTTGAGGTTAGATAACGGAGGGGAGTATGAGCTCGGGGAGTTCAAGGAATATTGTGCGGCGAATGGCATTCGCATGGAGAAGACTCCAAAGGGCACACCACAACACAACGGGGTTGCAGAGAGGATGAACAGGACTTTGAACGAGCGGGCTAGAAGTATGAGGTTGAAGTATGGACTTCCGAAGACGTTCTGGGCATATGCAGTTGACACGGCAGCTTTCTTGATCAATCGGGGACCATCGGTACCGTTGGGGAATGAAATTCCAGAGGAAGCATGGAGTGGCAAGCAGGTAAATCTGTCATTTCTTCGCATATTTGGCTGCGTTTCATATGTTCATATTGACTCTGTTGATAGAACTAAGTTAGATGCAAAATCTGTAAAATGTACGTTTATTGGGTATGGTGGGGATGACTTCGGGTATAAGTTTTGGGATGACCAAAACCATAAAATTATTCGTAGTCGAGATGTGGTATTCAATGAACAGGTATTGTACAAGGACAGAAAGGGGGCATCTGATGATATTAGTTCGGAACCGGAGGTTGTAGAGGTGGATATTCCAGACTCGGGTGGGAGCAGGACGGTTCATGATGACCTTGGTCAGGGGGTCACTGAAGATGAACCACATACTCCGGAACCGGATATTCCGCTGCGTAGATCCAGCAGATTGCGTGGATCACCTGACAGGTATACTCCTTCAAATTACTATTTGTTGTTGACAGATAGTGGTGAACTGGAATGTTATGTGGAGGCTGTTCGTAGTGCACTTTGTGATAAGTGGAAAGCTGCGATGGATGATGAGATGGACTCATTAAAGGCCAACAAAACTTGGGAGTTGATTAAACTGCCTAAGGGGAAGAAGGCATTGCATAACAAGTGGGTTTACAGGATCAAGGAGGAAGCAAACGGCAGTAAGCGTTACAAGGCAAGGTTGGTTGTAAAAGGATTTCAGCAAAAGTACGGTATTGACTACACCGAGGTATTCACTCCTGTTGTGAAGATGACCACTATCAGAATGGTTCTGGGGATAGTAGTGGCGGATAACTTGTTGCTGGAACAGATGGATGTAAAGACGGCCTTCCTTCATGGTGATTTGGAGGAAGAAATTTACATGGTACAACCAAAGGGTTACTTGTCTAAGGGTAACGAGGAACTGGTTTGCAGGTTGACTAAGAGCTTGTATGGCCTGGTATTCATGATGTATTCCATGTATCTATGCTTCGCAAGTATATGGCGGATGAGTCACATGTTCTTGAGTATGAGGCTATTCCATTTCAGCCTGATTTGTCTTATGAGGAACAACCTGTTAAAATTCTTGACTGGAAAGAGCAAGTCTTGCGCACCAAAAGGATTCCTATTGTGAAGGTCCTTTGGAGAAATCATGAAATAGAAGAGGCTACTTGGGAAACCGAGAAAGAGATGTGAGATAAATACCCGAGCCTATTTGATAATTTTGGTAAGTAAAATTCGTGGGCGAAATTTCTTTAAGGTGGGGAGGATGTAACGCCCATCCTTATTCTTGTTAAATACTTGACTTGCTTGTTAAATTCTTGAACTTGCATATTATGTGCTAGTTTTACTTGGGTTGATTTCTTAACTGCTTTAGAATAATAAGGTGGTTAAATGTCTAGTTTTGACTTTTGGGTCATTTGTGAAAATATGACTTTAGGGGCCTTTTTGTTAAAAGTGAAACTTGAGGGGCCAAAGTGCCATTCTTTGAAAGTTGCAAGTATATCTTGTGTATGCTTTCTCTGAGAAAGCATACTTCTCAAATCTTCTTTACGTTCCTTTGAAGAAAAGCTAGGGTTTAGGTTTTACCCTATTCTCGACTCCTCGAGTTTAATTATCCCTCTGTTCTTGAATCCGATTCCGGATAAATATTCGTGGCGTTGAATAGAGCGTTTCCGGCCGAACAAAAATTTGTTTTGGTAACTTTGATTTCGGAATAGGTAAGTTATTAGCTCCCCCTTGCTTGTAATAACATGCATATATGTTATTCTTGATACTTGTGATTGTTAATTTCGTGTTTGGAGTGATTTTTGTGATACTTGTAAATTTGGAACAAAGGGAGTATAACCCTCTGTGTAAAATAATGAGAGAGTAAACTTGGAAAAATGTTTTGAACATGTTAGGGCACTCCTAGGCATTGTTTAGTTGTTAATATGTTAATAAAGACTATACTCCTACGTTTGGGACGGAAAATTATTCAACCTGGGAAAGAAATAAAAATTTCGCATTTTTGTACCTTAGGCGACCGCCCATTTTGGGCTGGGCGACCGCCCATCTTTCTGGAAGGTTTTTCAATGAATTGACCTGCTTGTGTGCGACCGCACAGGTCACTTTAGGCGACCGCACACTTGCCATGATGAACAAAAGTCTTGAATAAAGTTTGATTAAGCAAGACTTAACCCAAATTTAGGTATATAACCTTAGTATAAGATGTCCTAGTAAGTGTTGTGACACCTTAGGGGCATCAGAACTTGGTCTTGAACATGAATACTCATTGAATTAAAATGAGAACTTAGTCTTGAACATGAACACTTATAGAACTCAAATGAGAACTTAAGTATAAGAGTAACAACTCTTCTTTATGTTTTGAAAGTTCTATGAACAAGCACTAATGTGTTATGCTTGTCTTGAAACCAATGTTTGTGTACCGTAGGGGCGCTAGAACAATGTCTTGAGCTCAAACATCCAAAGTATAGGATGATGAACTTGAAGTATAAGATATCTAACTCTTATATATGACTTGAATGTCCAAAGATTGGAATGATAACTCGAGTATAAGACAATAAAATCTTGTACATGACTTGAACATCCATAGAATTGGATTAAGACTTGAATATAAGATGATAAAATCTTGTACATGACTTGACACCAATACATGTGTATGGTAAAAAATTTGAAAGTGCTATGAACAAGCACTAACGTGTATGAGACATGTTCTTGATGTGTATGTGCAAACATTGCATATAGTTGCTTGATAATAATGTGACTTCTTGATTACTTGAAGCATGATTCTTGGTGAGCTAGTCCACTACTTTTGGATTAGTTCTATTCCCGTAGTTCAAGTAAATACCTACTTGTGCATTCTTGTGTGAGTCCAGTTGGTCCTTGCTTGCTCGGAGGTATATAGGTTCACGCTTATCATGAGGCTGGGGCCAAAGTGATAATCGGGGATCTATGTATCTGCGCTTGACCCCTTACTACAGGCCATAGTAAGGGCATAGCTTCCTTTATTAGAGCAATACGCATGATATAAGTGAATGCTAAACTCGTGAACACCTCGTGAATCTTGATCTTGGGAATGACACTGGTTACCAGGTCTTCTTATATATATACTGCATAAGCGGTTTCTTGATATTGATCGTGATTTGTCAAAGTAATACAAGCTACGACAATAATGGTATTCTTGGGATGAATAAGGAAGGAAGCAATATCCTTTGTAACATGTTAATTTAGCCTTATGTGCTACTTGATGAGTGGCTTAGCCTCTCATATACTTGTTACTTGATGATACCTGATACATGATTACCTGAGTATCTACTTGAATTGCATGATAACATGTCATGTAGTTGCATCTAATAGCTTACTGAGATTTATCTCACCCCGTTTCTTGTTTAATTGTTTTCCTTAGATCAAAGGAAGGCTAGTGATAGTGCGAAGTGAGGCTCGACATAGCTGGGAGCTTACTACGCAGGTGGTTATTCTTTTGGGGCTTGTGTCCTTTTACATTTTGGTGAGGACGATGTATTATGGATTATGTAACTCAGTATTTTTGGGTATACTTGTTGTCTCTAGACATCTTGTAATGCCAGCATATGTGCTAGGCATGTTTCCGCTGTGTATAATCATGTTTGGTTTAAATTTTCTTGTCTAGAACTCGTGGTGTGAGCTATCTTAGCTCCTTACTCTAGAGTATATATATATCATGTCAGTTTGATAAGCAGATGTCATCCAGTTTCTTGTTAGTTTCTTGATTCTCGTTATTCACACGCATCCAGGTTCGAGGTTCTATTAGGGGATCCCGGGACCTGGGGGCGTGTCAGGGTGGGTGGATAGATGGTGAGGTGTGGTGGGGTAGTGGGGGTAGGGAGCGGGAGTGTGAGTGTGAGAGTTTATAGTAAATAATTTTAATAAGAGAAAAAAAAATTGGTGGGGGGGTGGGGTAGGTGGTGGGGTGGTGGGGGTAAGGAGCGTGAGTGTGGGAGTTGTTAGAAAATAAATTTAATAGGGTTAATTGCAATTTAGACCCTGAAGTACCATACCACCCTTCCAAGTGAAACCCGATGTGTTATTTTTGCCAAATCGGGTCTTGATGATTTTTAAACTCGCCAAATAAGGCCTTTTTGACGGATTTCGTTAGAAAGTTAGTTATGTGGCATGTGCCATGCACGTAACTGACGGAATCGGGTGACTTTGAATTGATATTTCTTTTAAGGGGCCTAAAGAAAAATTCTAAACTTATAAGGGCTAAAATAAAAATAATTTTCAAACTATTAAATAAAACTTCACAAAATAAATTCATTATCATGTATTTTCATCAATATTTTTTTAAAAAAGTTCATATATATTTTCTTAATTAATTAATATTTACTCACCAATCATAAATTTTTTTAAAATATAGTATTTACATAATAAATAAAAATTCATAATTTGAGACATGAACTATCTTGATTTATAATTGTAATTTTTTTAATTAAATTTTTTAAATACTATCCATATAATAAATAAAAAATTATTAAAAAAACTACTCGCTCTGTCCCACGTTAAGGTTCTTACTTTCCTTTTTAGTCTATCCCAATTTAAGGTTCTTACTTTACTTTATAACCTAAAATGGAAAGTGGGACCCACTTGTCATTCTCACAACAAAAACTCCATACTCACTTTCTCTTTCCTACTTTACTTTTCATACTCACAATATTTATTCTTTCTTAATCTCCGTGTAAAGTCAAACTAAAAACTAAGAACATTAATTTAGGACGGATGGAGTATCAAGAAAAAAAGAAAGAAAAAAACCCAGTTCTTCTTCTTGAGCTTTCTATGCATAATTCTCCACCTTTCTTCATCTTCCATAACTACCCACTCAAACCTCCACCATATCCACCACCGATCCTCCACCATATCCACCACCAATGCACCACCGTCCACCACCAATGCATCACCGTCCACCAATAATCACAACATCACCAAAATCACCCAAATAAAATTCATAATTTATCAAAGAGATTGAATTAAAACATGAAATTAACATAACACTAAATCAAAAAGTCAAAATCGAGATTCTTCCTCCGCAGCCAACTATGGTACTACTAAGGTTTTTTTCTCTCTGCAAATTTACTTTTCTTGACCTTTGCTCAAACACATCTTGGCCTCCCTCAACATCGACTCTTTCTGCAAATTTTCATCTCCCACTCTCTTTCTCTCTCTAGATCCAGTTGGGTAACGCAGGTGGGTGAGTCGGGTCCCGGCCGGATTATACTTCTGGACCGTTTTGAACAATCCAGATCGGGATTTTGAGAGCGACGGGATATTACTCTTTCCGCACCGGTTTTAGTTACAGTACCAGTAACTTTGACCGGGAAAAAATCGATCGGGAAAGGACTTAAAAAAAGAGATAGTGCGTGCTTTTGTTTTTCTAGGTTCGCCGGAGTAGTGGGAGACGGTCGCCGGAGTAGGGAGATCGGAGTGGTCTCCAGAGGTAAGAAGGGGTGGCCGGAGCATGAGGGGAGGTAGAGAGTGTGTGTGTGTGACGGGAGGAAGAGGATGGGGATATGAATTTACTTTTTTTTTGTTCCACCCCCTTCTTTTTGGAATATGTCAATTATAACCCCTTCAAACTTAATCGCAATTCAAACTACCCAATTTCGTTAGTCACGTGCTTGGCACATGCTTTTTAACTGACTTTTTAACGAAATCCGTCAAAAAGGCCTTAACTGGCGAGTTTTAAAAACATCAAGACCCGATTTGACAAAAATAACACATCGGGGTTCGCTTGGAAGGGTGGTATGGTACTTCAGGGTCTAAATTGTCATTAACCCAATTTAATAAGATTAAAAAAAAATTGGGGGTGGGGGTGTGGGAGGGAAGGTAAGGTAAGGTTGGAGGGTGGGTGGAGGTGGGTAGTGTGGGGTTTTATGGAGAGTTGGGTGACTGATGGAGTTAACATTTTCCGGAAAATGACTTACTTGGTAAAACCATTTTCCGTAAAATATTTTCCCCATTTTCCGGTGGGTAACAAACACCGGAAAATGGGGAAAACATTTTCCGGACGTTATTTTACGCGAAACAAACGGAGGCTAACTATCCTAATTTTGGCCACAAATCACACTATGATATCGGCTGAAAGGGCAATGCTAGGGGCACAAAAGATGTTTACAAAATGATTGATACAAAGTGAGGTGGCGATATTTTATTGGTTGCATCGATTGTGGACCCGGCACACTCTAATAAAAAACACTAATGGAATTTTGACACATCATTTTGTAAGCCACATTATGTAGCATCATAAACCACACAGTGCAACTCACACAAAAAAGAAAAGGAAGAAGAAGAAGAACATGAGAATACTACTCCAGTAAATTACTCTCGAAATTAACACACAGTTTTATTCGATACATGCAGGCACGTTAATAATCTAACTAGACTTTAAGAAAGTCGTAGTACATTTTTCTGCCACATTATTGCATTTATTCCTACATTACACAACTCAACCATTAATCAGTGTTACCTAATTAAGAAAACATATGGAATCCAGTGGCGAGGGATTGCCCAAATTATTAAGCAAATTGTTCCAGTTAACTTCAAGATCCATATCCATAAGGCTATGCTCAGACACGAGATTATACGCATTAGCGACATCTATACGGTCTGTCGCAAAATCCTCCTTAATATTAGGGACATTGCTAGGATACCCCATCTCACAGAGGTCCATTGCCTTCTCCATCTTGTTGTTGATCGTTGAATATTGCACGATATTTGAAACATTTTGGATATTTTTTTCCATGATCACACTCTGATCGACGTAATTGACCATTGGCATGCATTTACTGTCAAGAAATCCAACGTTATTTGGTGTAGTTGGTGAATTGCTTGGAAAATTAAGGATGGATGTGGGTGATTCTAGAGTAACCCGATTCGAGAAATTAGAGGACATTATTCCTTGCCATGCTTTTAGAACATCAAGGGAAAGTGGTTGGGGCGGTACGAGCCGTGAAAGTGTAGGCTTGTCAAAGATTTTGTTTTGAAAAAAGTGGTTTGGAGCGGAAACTAGCTTTTTGGCATCGCGCATGAGCCTGGACTCGGCTTCTAGCCGAGCGTTCTCCCACTGAGTCATGTGGCTCAGGTTGTCGGGGGTTATCCGCCGGTGGCTGATCGGGTCAATCCCCATTTTTATCAGTCTCTTCTTGATGTGTGTGTTCCAATATTGATCATTGTTGCTACTTCAAGAACACGGACAATGGGTACATAATCTTACTGTTATATGTGGATGACATGCTAATAGCGGGCTCTAGCATTAGAGAGGTAAAAATATTGAAGGCTCAGTTGTCAGAACGGTTCTAGATGAAGGATTTGGGGGAGGCCAGAAAAATCTTGGGCATGCGGATTGACCGGAATAGGGAGTCGGGTAAGTTGGTCCTTTCACAAGCAGAATACGTTGAGAAAGTCTTGGCAAGGTTTTGCATGGAAGAGGCGAAGCCAACAGGGACACCATTGGGTATGCACTTCAAGCTATCCGAGAAGGACTCACTTAAGGGCAAGGAGGAGCGTGACAAGATGGAGAGGACTTCATATGCTTCGGTAGTGGGGAGTCTAATGTATGCAATGGTGTGTACAAGGCCGGACATTTCACATGCGGTGGGAGTAGTCAGCCGGTACATGGGCAATCCAGGGAAGCAACATTGGGAAGCGGTTAAATGGATCCTGCGTTACTTAAAGGGTACTGCTGGTAAGGCTCTGTATTTCTCAAGCAAGGAGGTCGTGTTAGCGGGTTATGTGGATGCGGATTTGGCATCAAGTGATCTAGACAAGAGGAGAAGTACTACGGGTTATGTTTTCACATTGGGTGGTACGGCAATCTCCTGGGCTTCTAAATTGCAGAATATCGTGGCTCAGTCGACTGCGGAAGCAGAATATGTGGCAGTGACAGAGGCAAGTAAAGAGATGGTATGGTTGCAGAACTTCTTGGGTGAACTTGGGAAGACGCGAAGTGGTAATGCTCTCTACAGTGACAGTCAGAGTGCAATTCATCTAGCAAGGAATCCGGCGTTTCATTCCAGGACGAAGCACATCGAGCTGAGGTTTCATTACATCAGGCATCTCTTGGAGAGGAAGATCTTAAGGCTGGAAAAGATTTTGGGATCGGAGAACCCGGCTGACTTGTTGACCAAGGTGGTAAACCTTGAAAAGTTGAAGCTATGTATAGCTTCAATGGGGCTTGGAGAATAGGAGAGGAGGAAGGCACTACCATGATCGAGGTGAGCACTAGGACGACACCATGGATGAGTTGAAGACGGATACGGGATTTGTATATGTGGTTGATCTCTAGGTGGGAGATTGTTGGAGTAGAGATCCCTCAAAGAAACAAAGAGAAGAAAATCTGGAGCAGGATTCCAGGCGGGCGCCTGGTATTGACCAGGCGGGCGCCCGGTTTGGACAGAAGGTCTGGTTCCTGGAATTGGCATGTAAGCGGGCGCCTGGTCCCCTACAAGCGGGCGCTTGGAATGCCGAGAAAGTGCAGATTTTCAGGATTTCTCTTATGTTTAGGTTTAGGTCTTATTCTTGGTTTGCTATATAAACAATGTTCCGCCCCCATACTCATTGTAACTTCAAGATAACATATTATAGTGCAATGGTAGGCTTAGTCGCACACCTACTAAATTAAACCTGGACTAGGTTCTAAAAATGTAGCAATGGTAAGTCCAGAGTCGATCCACGAAGAACGATGATTGCTTACGAACTAGTCACTTGACCAGATTGGGGGTTTGATTGAGATGTAATTAATTCCTAAGACGGGAAACTAAACTATATTGATTAAAAACAATGATTTAAAAATCACTTCAGATTGATTACTATCCCCGTCCTCTAATTCAATTTCATCGGTACTTCTTTTTCTCTGTTTATCCTATTCACTTGATCACGAGATATTTTTCAATCTCTGTCTCTTCTTACAGATTAGTCTATAGCAGTGGCACACTCACTATAAACCCTAATTAATAAATTAATCTAACTGGCACAGTCTAGATCGCAGAATTAATTGATTCAATTTAAGAGACTAAGATCAAAAACGCTTTCTACAATTATTTCATATAGATAATCGTCTAATTTTGCCTACTTCCCGAATTGCTATGGCACATACACAATTCGTGAAGATGCTATGGTGAAAACCCTAATTATGGCACAGAACAGAGAATTCTAGCATAGATCAAGAAATAGAACTAATGGATTGGCCAAATCCACAAACCCTAAATATTAATCTAGAATCAGAACAGACAAAATTATAAATAGATCAACAAAAGAATAAGAAAAATTACCTCAATTGAATTAAAGGAGGTTCAAGATCACAACCCAAAGTAATGGAGTTTAGTTCTCCATTAATGGTTTACAAAAGCTCTAGAGAGAAAAAGAAAGAACGTAGTATTCCAAAGTCCAGAGAGAATAATAACCTAATCCTAATTCTAAAACTAATAATTGACTTTTTTTCAAATTCAAATAAAAAGATAATAAAATAAAAGAAAAAGAAAACAAAAATCACCCTCCTCCTGCCGCTGCTTCTGGTTGTACGGACTAGAAGGCAAACTTTCAAAAATTTGCAATTCAGTCCCTGGAGTTTCAGTCACTTGCAGTTTGGTCCTCAAACTTTCAGTATTTGCAGTTTGGTCCCTGCGCTCTTCCTCCAGTTATCTTTGACTTGACTTTGACTACTTGACCATCGAGACAGACGTTGAAGCTCACCAAAAATTACATTCGGGAAAATAATTAAATAATAACGACTATTCTACCCCGGATTACAATAAAAACCCAAATGATAAATAATGCCCCAAATACATCAAATCTAGTCTAAGTACATCAAAATGAATGAAAATATATGGCAATACTAGGGAAATAAATGGTACATAATCCGCCACATCATGCAAGATCCTGGCTTGGTAGTGCCCCCAGACGTAGTCAAACATATTGACGAACTGGGTAAACAATTTCTGTGTCTTTTCTGTGCTTTGATTTCTTGTTCTTTGTTTGTGTGCTCTTATTGTTCTTGTGGGTTTGCTTGGGTAGTGGAGGGCCATATCCACAACATCAACTTACTATTCCTTCTCACTCATTCTCTCTCTTACTTTACTTTTATACTCACAACACTTACATCGCATCCACCATTTATTAATCTCGGTGTAAATGAGAGGATGGACATATACTCTGGGATGGAGGGAGTAATTTATTTTCGTTTTGGTTTGACTTACAATTATACATTCATTTAAAAAATAGCATAAACAAACATGTACATCATCTAAAAAATCTGACTCGTCAAATGCAGCAATTTCTTTGTTTCTGAGCATATACTATACATGTGCGTGTATAAACATACATACACACACTCACACATATAATCATCTTATTATAGCGATTATCACTAATTTTTACAATATCCATTTTAACAGATGGTCAGCGATTGCAAATCACTTGCCCAAAAGGACAGAAGGTGGCAAAGCAACTCTATAAGCCAACTTCCCAACTCTTTCAAGAATTTTAAATGGACCGATATAACGAGGAGATAACTTTACTTTATTTCCAAATCTCTTTATACCTATACGGGGAGAGACTTTCAAGAATACAAAATCACCTACCTGGAATTCAAGATTCCTTCTTCGATGATCAGCGTAACTCTTTTGTCTACTCTGAGCTGTGCGTAATCTATCTCTGATTAATTTCACACTCTCAACTGACTGTTGAACCATTTCAGGTCCCAAGAGTCTAGCTTCTCCCACTTCATCCCAGCGTATAGGAGATCGACACTTTCTGCCATAAAGAGCTTCATAAGGAGCCATTTCAATGCTAGACTGATAACTGTTGTTATAAGCAAACTCAGCCAAAGGAAGATGAGTATCCCAACTGCCTTTAAAGTCAACAACACAAGCACGTAACATATCCTCAAGAATCTGTATAAGTCTCTCAGATTGCCCATCAGATTGGGGATGAAAAGTTGTACTGAAATTCAATTTAGTACCCATGGCACCCTGAAGAGCTTGCCAAAATCGAGAAGTAAAACGAGGATCTCTGTCAGATACAATACTCACAGGAACTCCATGGAGTCTAACAATCTCCTGAACATACAAAGATGCCAACTGAGACAATGAATATCCCATGGAAACAGACAAGAAGTGAGCTGACTTGGTCAGTCTATCCACTATAACCGAAACAGCATCATGGCCTCGTCTGGTACGTGGCAAACCAGTCACAAAATCCATCGTGATATGCTCCCATTTCCACTCTAGAATTTCTAATGGTTGCAACAAACCTGCTGGACGTTGATGTTCCACTTTTAATTGTTGACAAGTCAAACATTTGGACACATACTCAGCAATTTCTCTTTTCATGTTGTTCCACCAGAAATGTTTCTTCAAGTCTTGGCACATTTTAGTGCTTCCAGGATGAATAGTATACTTGGCTTTGTGAGCCTCTTCAAGAACTCTCTTCTTGATATCAAGATTAACTGGAATACAAACTCTGCCTCGAAAGGTAAGAATTCCATCACTATTGAAAGAAAAATCTGGTTGCTTTCCTTAATTCATTCCACTAATAATTTTCTGCAATTCAAAATCAGTTACCTGATCTTCTTTGATCTGTTGGAGTAAATCTGAAGTAGCCTTTATATTAGCAAGGATAATTCCATGATTTGATTTACAAGGACTCCAATCACACAAGTCTTCTAACAATTTCCATTCACGAATCATCAAGTAAGAAACATAAGTTTTTCTGCTCAGTGCATCAGCCACAACATTTACCTTTCCTGGATGATAAAGGATAGTACAATCATGATCCTTCAATTTCTCCATCCATCTACGTTGTCTCATATTAAGTTCTTTCTGAGAAAACAAGTACTTCAAGCTTTTATGATCAGTAAAGACTTCAAATTTGGTTCCATACAAGTAATGCCTCCATTTATGCAAAGCAAAAATAATCGCAGCCAACTCTAAATCATGAGTAGGATAATTCTTTTCATAAGGAGATAATTTTCGAGAAGCATAAGCTATTACCTTGCCATCTTGCATTAAAACACAACCCAATCCTTCTTTAGAAGCATCGGTATAAACCATGAAATTCTCAGAACCATTAGGCAAAGCCAAGACTGGAGCTGTAGTTAAGCGTCTTTTTAACTCTTGAAAACTTGCTTCACACTTGTCATTCCACTCAAAAGAACTAGCTTTCCGAGTCAGATTAGTCAATGGAGTAGCAATCTTAGAGAATCCCTCTATGAATCTCTGATAATAACTAGCCAAGCCCAAGAAACTACGGATCTCTGTCACTGTAGTTGGCCTCTTCCAGTTTACAACTGCTTCAACTTTGGAAGGATCTACTGCAATACCAGTAGCAGACACAACATGTCCCAAGAATGAAACCTCTTCTAACCAGAAAGCACATTTGCTGAATTTTGCAAATAATTGTTTCTCACGAAGAACTTGCAATACCACTCTGAGATGTTGTTCATGCTCAGCCCGTGATTTAGAATACACAAGAATATCATCAATGAATACCACCATGAAACAATCAAGATATGGTTTGAAAATACGGTTCATCAAATCTATAAATACAGCTGGAGCGTTTGTCAAACCGAATGGCATAACAATAAACTCATAATGCCCATACCTGGTACGGAAAGCTTTCTTTGGTATATCCTCAGATCTGATTTTCAACTGATGATAACCACTTTTCAAGTCAAGCTTCGAGTACACTACTGAACCCTGAAGTTGATCAAACAAGTCATCAATATGAGGTAACAGATATTTGTTCTTTATGGTTACCTGATTAAGATCTCTGTAATCAATACATAATCACAGAGTCCCATCTTTCTTTCTGACAAATAACACTGGTGCACCCCACGGTGATACACTAGGCCTGATGAAGCCCCTTTCAAGTAATTCTTCAAGCTGTGTTTTTAATTCTTTCAACTCATCTGGAGCCATTCTATAAGGTGCTTTAGAGATTGGTGCTGTACCTGGTAATAACTCAATACAGAACTCAAGCTCTCGATCAGGTGGCATGCTATACTCAGAAGAGAATACATCTAAAAATTCAGACACAACAGGAATATCTTCCATCTTCGGAACTGATAAACTCTTGTCAAGCACACATGCGAGATACCCGGCACAACCACGAGATAAAAGTTTTCTAGCTTTTAAAGCAGAAATAACACGTATAGCACATATAGGCCTATCACCTTCAAAGGTAAAATCAGGCAAACCAGGTATAGAAAAAGTTACTACTTTTCTATGACAATCAACAGATGCATGATGCACATAAAGCCAATCCATGCCAAGAATCACGTCAAAGTCCCTTATAGGTAACACGACTAGGTCAGCAAGAAGGGCATGATCACCCACAAGAACCTCACATTTCTTATAAACCTCAGAAGCAAACATGCAATCTCCCATAGGGGAAGATACTTCTAGCACATAAGGCATAGAATCAGGAAGAACATGCAAATGCGACACAAAATGAGATTCCACATAAGAATGAGATGAGCCTGGATCTATCAAGACTCGCTCTCTCGTACTAGAAAGTAATATAGTACCTCTTATGACCGCAGAAGACTCAGCTACACCCTGCTGATCTAGAGCAAACACGCGACCCTGAACTTTAGGTCGACCCCCACTATCTCTCTTAGTACTTGAAGCCTGTTGACTCGTACCCCCAACTTGACTTCACTTGCCTTTAGGACAATTTTTGATAAAGTGCCCAGTTTCACCACAAGATAAACATTTTCCTTGCTTTAGCCAACACTTGTCTTCAGAATGGCCTTCTTTCAAGCAATAACCACACACTCTCCTGGAACCTTGGACTGTTGTCTTAGAACCAGTTGATACACTACCTTTACTTTCAGATGGTTGTCGAAATCGACGATCTTGGCGGCTAGATTTACCACCTTTAGAACCAGATCCCTGTGCTTTCTATGAAACACGACCTGTCATGATTGTTCCCAACTTCACCTTATGTTCTTCAATGTCATTCTCAATCCCATAAGCCCTTTCCACTGCTTGATGATAACTAGTAAGCTGTAGAGAAAGAAGTTGCTTCATGTACTCAGTCTTTAACCCCTTTACAAACCTCTGTACCTTCTTTGCTTCATTTGGAACTAAGTGATCACAATACCTCGCCAATTCTGTGAACTTGGTTGAGTATTGCCCCACTGTCAAGCTTCCCTGTTCCAGATTAAGAAATTCCATCTCTTTTCTGTCTTGAACCACTGCTGGAATGAACTGTGACTTAAATGCTTTAAGAAAATTCTCCCAAGTCTGTGGTACTCCTTCCAGTTCCCAGCTTTTATTCAGAACTTGCCACCAATGTTCAGCAGCTTTCTCAAGTTTAAAGGTTGCAAATGTTACCTTATCACCTCCTGCACATCTCAAGGCTGTAAAAATCTTTTCTATACTTTCAATCCATTCCTCTGCCTTCTTAGCATCAAATTCCCCTTCAAAGCTACGAGGTTTCAACTTCAAGAACCTTGTAAGTCGATTAGGATAATCCCAGTCTATATTATCAACCATCTCTTCTTGAGGAGTTACAGATCTCAGCTGATTACTGCCACTAGTACCTTCAGAACTCATTGTACCTGTAGGTAAACACTCGGTGTTAATAACACCCCAAGACTAACCCATACCTAGGCCATAGACCCTATCCAGACTTAGAGCAAACCAAGGTAGCTAAACAGGGTAGCTAAACCAGGGTAGCTCTGATACCAACTGACACGCCCCCAGGTCCCGGGATCCCCTAATAGAACTTGAACCTGGATGCGCGTGAATAATGAGAATAAAGAAACTAACAAGAAACTGGATGACATCTGATTATCAAACTGACATGATATATATATACTCTAGAGTAAGGAGCTAAGATAGCTCACACCACGAGTTCTAGACAAGAAAATTTAAACCAAACATGATTATACACAACAGAAACATGCCTAGCACATATACTGGCATTACAAGATGTCTAGAGACAACAAGAGACAACAAGTCTACCCAAAAATAATGAGTTGCATAATCCATAATACATCGTCCTCACCAAAATGTAAAAGCACACAAGCCCCAAAAGAATAACCACCTGCGTAGTAAGCTTCCAGTTATGTCGAGCCTCACTTCGCACTATCACTAGCCTTCCTTTGATCTAATGAAAACAATTAAACAAGAAACGGGGTGAGATAAATCTCAGTAAGCTATTAGATGCAACTACATGACATGTTATCATGCAATTCAAGTAGATACTCAGGTAATCATGTATCAGGTATCATCAAGTAACAAGTATATGAGAGGCTAAGCCACTCATCAAGTAGCACATAAGGCTAAGTTAACACGTTACAAAGGATATTGCTTCCTTCCTTATTCCTCCCAAGAATACCATTGTTGTCGTAGCTTGTATTACTTTGACAAATCACGATCAATATCAAGAAACCGCTTATGCAGTATATATATAAGAAGACCCGGTAACCAGTGTCATTCCCAAGATCAAGATTCACGAGGTGTTCACGAGTTTAGCATTCACTTATATCAGGCGTATTGCTCTAATAAAGGAAGCTATGCCCTTACTATGGCCTGTAGTAAGGGGTCAATCGCAGATACATAGATCCTTGATTATCACTTTGGCCCCAGCCTCATGATAAGCGTGAACCTATATACCTCCGAGCAAGCAAGGACCAGCTGGACTCACACAAGAATACACAAGTAGGTATTTACTTGAACTACGGGAATAGAACTAATCCAAAAGTAGTGGACTAACTCACCAAGAATCATGCTTCAAGTAATCAAGAAGTCACATTATTATCAAGCAACTATATGCAATGTTTGCACATACACATCAAGAACATGTCTCATACACGTTAGTGCTTGTTCATAGCACTTTCAAATTCCTTACCATACACATGTATTGGTGTCAAGTCATGTACAAGATTTTATCATCTTATATTCAAGTCTTAATCCAATTCTATGGATGTTCAAGTCATGTACAAGATTTTATTGTCTTATACTCGAGTTATCATTCCAATCTTTGGACATTCAAGTCATATATAAGAGTTAGACATCTTATACTTCAAGTTCATCATCCTATACTTTGGATGTTTAAGCTCAAGACATTGTTCTAGCGCCCCTACGGTACACAAACATTGGTTTCAAGACAAGCATAACACATTAGTGCTTGTTCATAGCACTTTCAAAACATAAAGAAGAGTTGTTACTCTTATACTTAAGTTCTCATTTGAGTTCTATAAGTGTTCATGTTCAAGACTAAGTTCTCATTTTAATTCAATGAGTATTCATGTTCAAGACCAAGTTCTGATGCCCCTAAGGTGTCACAACACTTACTAGGACATCTTATACTAAGGTTATATACCAAAATTTGGGTTAAGTCTAGATTAATCAAACTTTATTCAAGACTTTTGTTCATCAGGGCAAGTGTGCGGTCGCCTAAAGTGACCTGTGCGGTAGCATACAAGCAGGTCAATTCTTTGAAAAACCTATTAGAAAGATGGGCGGTCGCCCAGCCCAAAATGGGCGGTCGCCCAAGGTACAAAAATGCGAAATTTTTATTTCTTTCCCAGGTTGAATAATTTTCCGTCCCAAACGTTGGAGTATAATCTTTATTAACATATTAACAACTAAACAATGCCTAGGAGTGACCTAACATGTTCAAAACATTTTTCCAAGTTTACTCTCTCATTATTTTACACAGAGGGTTATACTCCCTTTGTTCCAAATTTACAAGTATCACAAAAATCACTCCAAACACGAAATTAACAATCACAAGTATCAAGAATAACATATATGCATGTTATTACAAGCAAGGGGGAGCTAATAACTTACCTAGTCAGAAATCAAAGTTACCAAAACAAATTTCTGTTCGGCCGGAAACGCTCTATTCAACGCCACGAATATTTATCCGGGATCAGAATCAAGAACAGAGGGATAATTAAACTCGAGGAGTCGAGAATAGGGTAAAACCTAAACCCTAGCTTTTCTTCAGAGGAACGTAAAGAAGATTTGAGAAGTATGCTTTCTCAGAGAAAGCATACACAAGATATACTTGCAACTTTCAAAGAATGGCACTTAGGCCCCTCAAGTTTCAATTTTAACAAAAAGACCCCTAAAATCATATTTTCACAAATGACCCAAAAGTCAAAACTATACATTTAACCACCTTAATATTCTAAAGCCGATAAGAAATTAACCCAAGTAAAACTAGCACATAATATGCAAGTTCAAGAATTTAACAAGCAAGTCAAGTATTTAACAAGAATAAGGATGGGCGTTACACACCCACCCACCCACCACCCCCCCCCCCCCAAAAAAAAAGAATAAAAAATAAAAAATCTTCACTTATATTTAAAAAAAATTAAAAAATTGAACACCTCCACCAACCCACCATCACCCCCCCCCCCCAAAAAAAAAAAAAAAAAAAAAAAAAAACTTCTTGACTTATATTTAAAAAACAATTGAACACCTCCACCACCCCCAAATACCCACACCCCCAGTCAAATATTTTTCATATTACTTTATTTTCTAAAAATAGTTTTTTTTCTAATTTTTTTTCTCAAATTAAATTGTTTTTTTCTCATATTAAATTGTTTTTTTTTTTCTCATAAAAAAATATTTTCTGGTAAACATTTTCTTTAGATTTACCAAACAACCAAAAACATTTTTATGTTATTTTCCCGAAAACATTTCCATTTTTCGGAAAACATTTTCCGGGAAATCATTTTCCGTGAGTTATTTTACGCGAAACAAACGTAGCCTTAATGTACGTAGCCAAATTTTGTTTCAAAAAAAATGTACGTAGCCAAGCCACAGAAATGTTCTTATATTTAGGCTCCGTTTGTTTCGCGTAAAATAAATTTCGGATACGTTTTCCCCATTTTCTGGTGTTTGTTACGCATCGAAAAATGGGTAAAATATTTTCCGGAAAATGGTTTTCCCACTTTTCTAAGCAAAATGACTTACGGATTTCTACTCCATATAAGTCATTTTCCGGAATATATTTACTCCCTCACACCCAACTCCCCGTAACCTCACTCCATCTCCAACACCACCCCCTCCATCCATCCTATCCCCCACCCCCACCCTCCAACCTTACCTTCTCTCATTAGAATTATTTTTGTAACACCCCGAATTTTCTTACTGTATCTGAGCATTTAATGGCATTAAATAGCAATAATTAATACCTCAATTTAGGGTTCACAACTGACCCTTTATTACATCATCAATTCAAAATAAATGCGGAAGCGTAACTTAAAAACTTGTCTTGGCAGGTAAACAACCCTAGCCATCAATGTACTTTAACTTACACCAAATAAATAAGATTCTTAAAATAACTAAATAAGAATTCTTCAATCTGCCGTTCTTCCTACGGCTGCTCTCCTTCTCTTGCCCTTCTACTTAAATCCTGAAATAAAATTATAGAGAAGGGATGAGCGAACGAATGCTCAGTAAGTTCATACGTGGCCTCTCCGGTTACTAAGGAGAGACGACCAGAACAAATACTATGAATAACTTTTACAAGGATAGGTTCAGTTACTTTTGATTCAAGACTGCAGAACAATACAGTCGTATTACTTTTAAGATTTTACTTTCAAAGGGTTATGGCACTACAATCCAAAGGGATTCATTCAAGTTCCGTCAATTCCAAGGCAACGAACATTATAACCTCAATGCCAAAGGTACAATTTTGTACACCTAGGTTTTTCCAAGCCATTAGTGTAGGTCGTAACATATATGGTATCCACACATATATGCTCGGGGTCTAGAATTATCCTTGTAATCAGACAATTCCTGAGAGAGGGCATGTGATCACTCATGCAGTCACTAGTTTAAGGACGAGTCTTTTCTAACTGGACTGTCCCGTCAATGTCTTTTCTAACTGGACATTGGCCACTCTAACAAGTAAGTGTTTAACTTACAAGTTAGAATGAGAACATACTAAGGTACAAGTATGTGATAACAAGTTTCAATCTTCGATACTTAGTAGATCAATGAGGACCTAAGTAAGGATTCTTCCAAAAGAACGTTCAATAACGCGGAGTTTATTCAAATACTATCATGCCATACTGATAGTCTAACTTGTAGAAAGCATATAGAATTCCAATAAACAGGAGTTCAAATAACAGTAAGGAACGTAATCCCTTACCTGAATTACTTTTCCTTGCAATCTCCTCTCTGTACAAATCTACAAGGCACCGAGTAATTTACTTTAGTACTCTCTTATAATGTTAACTACTTCTACTTAGTTAACTGAGAGATGCGTTTTTACTTCTTTACTTCGTTACTCTTTTCCTTACGTTTAGGTTTCTGACTTGGATTTGCGAGTCAGTCCCTTAACTTTAATATAATTGTAATTAATTCCTCTAACTTTGGTTTAATTGCAAATTGGTCCTTCAACTTTGGGTTAATTGCAAATTGGTCCTTCAACTTTGGGTTAATTGCAAATTGGTCCTTTAACTTTGATTTTGTTCATAGAGGTCCCCCAAATTTCTTTTTAACCACTTAGACCCCTCTAACTTCAAAGGTTTCCTTTTTATTTCTTCTAACCTTATCCTTTTTCAGTTTAATCCTTTTTCGTCAGGAAGCTAACTGAATTCTTTTAATCTTCCTTCTTCTCGTTAACTTTCTAACTTTCAAGGTCTTTCAAATACTTATTCTATTTTCTCAAGTTAATTTTCTAACTTCCCAATGATTTTCATAAGGTTCATACTTCCTTTCCGTTACGAACTTAACGAAAACACTAACTTCTCCATCTTAACCCTTAACATCTTAGATCAAGAATCAACACCCAATCTATATGACCATAGCCGAATTCTCTATCATCAATATTCATTGATTTGGTTGATTTTTCTTGTTCTTTAATTTTTCAAAAATTTCCCAAACATTAAATTACTCACTAATCAATAATAATAATTTCAACAATTCACAAAATAATTCCCCCATTCTCATAAGGCCATTCGGCCGAAACCCATTATGGGTGTAAACCCATATTTTTCTTCTTTTTGTTAAATCCTAATTAACCTCAATTCCTTATTTGATCAATTTCCATACATTATAAAATATTTATTCTTCCCATTCATGATCATAGAATCAAACTTAAACAAAATAAGACTAAGCATGAAATCATCATTTTATCATAGCATTTAGATTTAAGTCTTTAACCATTAAAATTTCACCATTAATTTATTAGCATGCAAAACCCTAATGAGTATTTTTAACATGCCTCGATTAAGATTTATTCATCCAAATCCAATGAAATAAATTCTGAAGATGGGGTTTGACATTACCTTGAGAATGATCGGATTAATCTTCAACAAAAATGTCGAACTCTCCTCCCTCTTTTCCTCTTGGCCGGCGTCTACCTTGGGTGTGGGTAGGGTTTTGTTTGTTTTGTTGTTTTGATAAATTAAGAGTAAAACCTAAAATTTACTAAGGTTTTTATATTTTGAGTAATTCTTATTTGGGCTTGGGTCTATTTAACTAAGTTCGGGCCAACCCAATTTTTCGGCCCACTCCTTAATTAATCTATTAATTCTAATTTTTATTTAATTAAATTAATGTACCCAATTTAAAGTAATTAAATAAATAAAAAGAAAAAAAATTGCGGTTATTACATTCTTACCTCCTTAAAAGAAGTTTGTCCTCAAACTTTGACCAGTCTTAATCCGAGAAGATTTCCGGGTACAATTCACGCATTTAACTTTCTAGCTCCCACGTCGCTTCTCTTTCTGAGTGATTGCACTATTGCACTTTCACATAGGGAACCGTACGTTTTCTTACGACCTCGTATTTTCTGTCGACGATCTTGATTGGTCGTTCATCGTACGTCAAATCCGCCCGAACTCTTAACTGCTTGTACTCTATCACATGACTCGGATCATGAATATACTTCCTTAGCATGGAGATATGGAACACATTATGTACTCCAGCTAATACCGGCGGTAACGCCAATTGATAAGCCACTTCCCCGATCCTATCGAGAATTTCAAATGGTCCCACGTATCGTGGACTTAGCTTCCCTTTAATCCCGAAACGCATAACTCCTTTCGTGGGCGATATCTTTAGGAATACTCGATCCCCTGGCTGAAATTCCAGTCCTCGCCTTCTGTTGTCTGCGTAAGATTTCTGCCTACTCTGTGCAGTCTGTAGCCACTTCCGAATCTATTGTACCTTATCCGCCATGGCTTGTACAAGTTCCGGTCCACTTAACCTTCTCTCACCAACTTCATCCCAACAAGCCGGTGATCTACACTTCCTCCCATACAATGCTTCATATGGTGCCATCCCAATACTTGCATGGAAGCTGTTGTTGTAGGCGAATTCCACTAACGGTAAATGCTCGTCCCACGCGTTTGGCCAGTCTAACGAAGTAGCCCTCAGCATGTCTTCTAGTGTCTGGATAGTCCTTTCCGACTGCCCATCTGTCTGTGGATGAAACGCCGTACTCATGGTCAATTCTGTTCCCAATGCTTCCTGTAGGCTGTTCCAAAATTTCGAAGTAAACCTAGCATCTCGATCAGACACGATTGTGACCGGGATTCCATGCAACCTTACTATCACGTCGATATACAACTTGGCCAACTTTTCCAACGAATCAGTCTTCTTGATTGCCAGAAAATGTGCTGACTTCGTCAATCGATCTACAATAACCCATATGGCGTCATACTTCCCTGCCGTCTTCGGCAACCCACTTACAAAATCCATAGCAATGTTCTCCCACTTCCATTCGGGAATTGGTAATGATTGCAGTAACCCTGATGGCTTCTGATGCTCACTCTTAACTTGTTGACACGTCAGACATTTATGCACATACTCTGCCACATCATTCTTCATATTATTCCACCAATATGACTCCTTTAGATCCCTATACATTTTAGTACTCCCCGGATGTACAGAGAACTTCGAGCAATGAGCTTCTCTCAGTATCTCTCTCTTAATTTCATCATTATTTGGTACCCATACTCTCTTTTGGTATCTCAGAATTCCATCTTCGCCCATGTGAAGATCCTTTGCTTGCCCTTTTCCGATTAGAGCTTCTCTCCCCTGGTCTAGCTCTTGTGCCTCTTTAATTCTGCCCAACAATGCAGGTTGTAACGTCAATCGAGCCAAGTATCCGTTTACTTTTACTAACAAGTTCATCTCCTTGACATCCTTCCATATGCTTACCCCCTTAGAGATCAACGTTGCCAACATTCCGTGACTCTTCCTACTTAAAGCATCTGCCACCTTGTTGGCCTTCCCAAGATGATGCAATATTTCACAGTCGTAGTCCTTGAGAAGTTCTAGCCTCCTCCGTTGTCTCATATTCAATTCCTTCTGCGTGAAGATATACTTAAAGCTCTTGTGATCTGTAAAAATCTGACATTTCACGCCATACAGATAATGTCTCCAAATTTTCAAAGCAAACACTACTGCTGCTATTACAAATCATGGGTCGGGTAATTCCTTTCATGTACTTTCAACTGCCTAGATGCATATGCTATCACCTTCTCATTTTGCATCAGTACACAGCCTAGTCCTTTCAACGACGCATCACTGTAGATAACAAAACCTTCCGTTCCTGTCGGTAGTGTTAATACTGGTGCAGATACTAATCTATTCTTTAATTCTTGGAAACTTTTCTCACACTCTTCTGACCAAACAAACTTGGCTGCCTTCTGCGTCAGCTTCGTCAATGGTCCTGATAACTTCGAAAATCCCTCTACGAACCTTCTATAGTAACCAGCTAAACCCAAGAAACTTCTTATTTCGGTTACTGTAGTCGGTCTTTCCCAATCCATTATTGCCTCTACCTTCGTCGGGTCCACAGAAATTCCCTCTTTCGACACTACGTGTCCCAAAAATGCTACTTTCTCCAACCAGAATTCACATTTCTTAAACTTCGCGTATAATTTCTGTCTCCTCAGAATTTCTAACACTATCCTCAAATGTTCAGCATGTTCTTCCTTTGTCTTCGAGTACACCAAAATATCATCAATGAATACTATAACACATTTATCTAAGTACTCCTGAAATATCCTATTCATCAACTCCATGAATGCAGCTGGTGCATTAGTTAATCCGAATGGCATCACGACAAACTCATAATGCCCATACCTTGTCCTAAACGCTATCTTCGCCACATCTACATCCTTGACCCTCAGCTGATGATATCCAGATCTAAGATCAATTTTTGAAAAATAACAGGCTCCTCTCAATTGATCAAACAAATCATCAATTCTCGGCAGTGGATATTGGTTCCTAACCGTCACCTTATTCAACTCTCTATAGTCAATACATAGTCTCATAGATCCATCTTTCTTCTTCACAAATAGTACTGGTGCACCCCATGGTGATACACTCGGTCTAATCAACCCCTTGTCTAACAGTTCTTGCAACTGTTCCTTTAGTTCTTTTAACTCCGTTGGAGCCATCCTGTACGGTGCTCTCGAAATAGGCGTGGTTTCTGGTGATAAATCGATGGAGAACTCTACTTCCCTTACTGGTGGTATACCAGGCAAATCTTCAGGAAATACATCTTGAAATTCATTCACTACTTCAAGTGACTCTAAGGTTACTCCCTTCTCTTCTGTTTCACCTATGTATGCCAGGAATCCTACACATCCCTTCCTCAACGTTTTACGGGCCTTCATCACCGAGATTAAGCCTACCCTTTTCCTCGGCCTTGAACCCACGAATCTGTATTCTCTACCTTCTTCTCCTAGGAACGTCGCTATTTTCTCTTGACAGTTCACGTTAGCTTGATGTAGAGCCAACCAATCCATTCCTAGTATTACGTCGAATTCCGACATATCCAGTTCGATGAGATCGATCTTTATATTCGTATCTCCGATTCCTAAGGTGTAATTTCTATAAGAGGTAGTGATGGGGATATCGTCTTTAGTAGGTGTATCTATCACTAAAGGCATAAGTAATGTTTCTGGGTGAAGTTTTAACTTCCTTGCTACATCATTACTAACTACTGAATGAGTAGCACCAGTATCAACTAATACATAAACGTCACGAGAATTTATCTGCATTGTACCTGCCACAAGATCTGCATTTACTCCAGCTGCTTTTGCGGTCATGGTGTACATTCTACCACGGCCTCCACCGTTTCCTCCTCCGTTGTCCTTAGTTCCTGCAGCTGGTTCGTCTTTCTTAGGTTCTGGGCACTTCCACTTTGGGTGTCCCATTTTCTTACAGTTATAGCACTGTCGCTCCTTGTAGAAACAAATCTCTGTCTTGTGAGCTCCATCACAGATGGTACACTTATCATTACTTGTGAAACCTTGGTTCCTGCCCTTATTCCACTCACGTCTGTTGTTATTGGAGTTCCGACCATTTCCGCTATGGCTGTTGTTGGAGTGCTTATTTCCATGACTGCCCTTATCGCGACCGTCGTCCACCGCTTTCCTCTTATTGTTATTGTGGTCTTTACATGTTTAAATTATGTGCATATAAATGTGTTAATATGCTATATAGAAGAACTTTCATGTAAAAAATTAAGTCACATGCCAATCCATGATTAAAACACTTGGGATTACACACGTATTTTTATGCAGGCTCTAACCATCACGAGGCGCATTAATTCTATCTTTGTATTAATAAGATAAGTGAAAGAGTGATTCCTATATGTTTAAAATGATTTGACTTAATTAGGCTATCAAAAGAGTTTTGGGCTTAAGGCACGAGATGAGATTAAAACATGATTTTGACATAAGATGTCTAAAGAATCTTATAAAATATTTAAAAGTCATATATGATATGATTGATAAGGAGTTATCTACCTAAATAATTTATATTTTCAGCATCTTGCCATCGCAGAGTCAAAGTTTAAATGAAATATGAATCTCAGCTCATTTAAATTATATTATGCATAATTGTACTTGAAGTTTAAATAATTTAGTGGGTGTATTTATGAAATACACATATTATCTGTTTAATGAAGTTGGTACTTATACATGTTATTATATGTTTTCATAAAATTGTAGATAATGGTATCAAACACAAACACCCTCTCAGTGCGATCTATCCTTGAGAAGAAAAAGCTTCAAGAGAATGGTACTAACTTTCTGGATAGGATCCGAAGCCTAAGAATTTGTTCTAAGTTGTACATTCTTGAGGAACCCATTCCTGATGAACCTACTGCCACTACCCCTAGGGCGGACACCGACGCTCACAAGAAACATAAAAATGTTTTTCGTTACGTCAGCTGTCTTATGCTTGCTACCATGTGTTCTGAGTTTCAGAAGACTTTAGAACACTTGGATACTATGATATAGACAATCAATTGAAAGATATGTTTCAAGAGCAATCTAAGCAAGAAAGGTACGACACTATGGTTGTTTTGATCTCATGCAAGATGAGTAAAGGGCAGCAAGTGAGCCCTCCTATTTTGAAGATGAAAGGCCACATTGAGCACTTGAAAATGCTTGGTTATGCCATTCCTGTTGAACTGTCAACTGATATGATTCTGAACTCATTCCTTAAAAGCAATAATCAGTTTGTAATGAACTTTAATATGCATGGAATGACTAAGACTTTATCAGAGTTTCATGGGATGCTTAAAACTGCTGAAAAGAAAATCATAGAGAAAACAACATCTCCTCTGCTCATGGTTAATAAAGGAAAATGGTTCAAAGCAAAGGAAAGGCAAGGCAAATGTTGTCAAACCTAAAGATAGCGCATCAAAGGTTGATAATGCTATAGTGGCTAAACCCAACACTCAAAAGGATGCAATTTATTCTATTACAATGAGATTGGTCATTGGAAGTGAAATTGCAAAGCCTACATGGAAGTAAAGAACAAGAAGGGCAATGGGATTGCTTCTACTTCAGGTATCTATGATATAGATATATTTCTTTCTAGTTCTAGTTCCTGGGTATTGGATATCGGATGTGGATCTCACATTTGTTTAAATGTACAGACACTAAAGAATAGAAGGCTACTTAAAGATGGTGAAGTAGTCAACATGTGGGAAATGGAGTAAGAGTGGTTGCATTAGCCGTAGGAACTTATGAAGTTACTTTACCTACAAGATTAATACTTGTTTTGAACAATTGCTATTATGTTTCGGATTTAAATAAGAATATTATTTAAATTTCGTTTTTGGATAATGAAGGTTATAGTTTTCTTATTAAGACTAAGAGTTTTTCTATTTATTTAAATGATATGCTTTATTGTACTGCAAATTCATTTAATGGCCTTTATGTCCTTGATTTTGAGAATGGAAATAATGATAAAATCTATAACATAAATAAGAAATCAAAACCTAATGATGTAAACCACCCTTATTTGTGGCATTGCCATCTTGATAATATAAATGAGAAATGTATCTCTAAACTCCATGAGGACGGACTTTTAGGCTCACATGATTTTGAATCATACGAGACTTGCGAGTCTTGTTTACTTGAAAAATTGACATAGATACTATTTACTAAAAGTAGTGAAAGGGCTAGTGACTTATTGGGCCTTGTACATACCGATGTATGCGGACCATTAAGTAGCAATGCACGGGATGGATTTCAATACTTCATAACATTCACTGATGATTTTAGTAGATATGATTATGTCTACTTAATGAAAAACAAAAGTGAATCATTTAAGAAATTTAAAATATTTTAAAATGAAGTACAGAATAGACTTGGCAAAACTATTATAGCACTTCGATCAGATCGTGGTGGCAAATATTTAAGCTAAGTTGATATTCCATCATCCTTTTAGGGATATTGATTAGAAACTGCTAGGGATGGCCAATCCGAACTAGAACCGGAACCGAAAAGCCCGGAACCGCCTTGAACCTTGACGAAAACCGGAACCATGTGAACCTGAACCATTTGTAACACGGGCCGGTTCCAGTTCATCCCCTCTGAAAATCATGAACCGACGGTTCCGAAGCGCCGTGAACCGCCTAGACCGAACCAAAACTAGAACCGTTAGCAAAACCGTTAGAAAACCATCAAAATCATTAGATTTCTAACGGTTTCATCAGAATTAAACATTACTAATGGATAGTTGACAAAAAAAGATGAGTTTTGGCTGAATTTTTAGCCAAATTCAGTGAATAAAAATAATAAAAATTTATAGAGTATATAAAAGAAAAGAGGTACGGACCTATTTATTTTTTTTTAACATTTTTTAACCTTTTTGTAAAAAAATTGGCAATAAAATATTATTATAATTGTTTTTTCTGTTAAAAAATTATTTAAAAAAAATAAAAATAAAAATTTGAGGACCGGCGGTTCCAAACCGTGAACCTGCGGTTTCGAACAGTAACCGTAACCGGAAGAGAAATGGTTCGGTTACGGTTCAAGCTTTTCCGGAACCGTGTTTGGTCATCCCTAGAAACTGCGGCACCCACACTAAATAGTGTTCCAACTAAATCGGTTTTTAAGACTCCATATGAGATATGAAAGCGGGAAAGAAGCCTAATCCTTCTTTTATAAGGATTTGGGGATGTGAGGCATATGTTAAGAGACTTGTCTCTGACAAACTCGCACACAAATCTGATAAATGTATTTTCGTGAGATATCTTAAGGAAACTAGAGGATATTACTTTTTCAACTGCACGGACAACAAAGTGTTTGTTGCTCAAGATAGTACGTTTCCAGAGAAAGAGTTTCTCTCCAAAGAAATCCGTGGGAGTAAAATTAATCTTGAAGAGGTTCGAGAACCCGAAAATAACAATGAGCCGATGGAGGAATTTGAACAAGTTTCACAAGGAGTTGTAGAACCTGTTCAAGATACACAAGTTCATCGCAGATCTAGTAGGTTATGATCCAAACCCAAGAGATATAGATTTCTCGTAACAGATATTAATGAAGTGGATATCATTGAGAATGATGAACCTACTTCCTACTAAGAACCGATGTCCGCTTCTGATTTGGATCAATGGCTTAGAACAAAGGAATCTGAAATCCAGTCTATGTATAATAATCAAGTTTAGAACTTGATTGATTCACCCAAAGGTGTAAAAACCATATGATGCAAATGAATTTTCAAAAAGAAAACTGACATGGATAGTGTTAGTACCCGATCTGAAGTTAGAGGACTTCTTAGACGCTTAGGAGCCTCCGAGGAACTTTTAGGCAATTATAACCTGACAGGGACTTATCCGACAGCTTTCCAGAGTTCTAGTTGAATGAAATCGTTTCTAAGTCAAAATCCATCAGGATAATGGACAAATCCCGAGAACAAAGTGATAAGATTTCACTGAGATCTAGATAACGACGTGATCCGGCAAGACTGGCCACGCGGCCACTACTTCCCCAGGATGGGCGGCCACTCCTTCCGACTCCTATTCCCTATAAATAGGTGCCTCAAGCTCCAGAGATTGATAACGAATTCATTCTAAGAGTTTTACAGTCAAAACTGACTCCGAAACTCTTAGTTTAAGCCTTTTCGGCACCCTCGAAGCCTCTTCGAATCTTCAAGAAGCTTCAACCATAGTTCGTACTGATCAAGGTGAGTCTTCTTACTTTTCTTATTATGTTCTTGTTATGTTCTTAGGCTAAGATGTATATTATGCATGTTTTCATTATGTGTATGCATCCATATTCATATACTCTTCATGTGTTCTTCATATTCCTAGTATAGATTCATAATATATGCCATATTTAGGGTAGCGATCTTCATGTTTATGTGTTCATTCATATGTATTCATGATGTTCTTATTATTATGCTAGATCTAAGTCTTATACATTCATAATATGTTAGATCTAGGATTGTAATCCTTATTCATGTGCACATGCCATAGCCTATGATGATCCTAGGGTTTCATCAAACCCTAATATGATCTAGGAACTACTCCTAACTCTAAACTTCCCCTTCTATATACATGATCCCGCTTCATCTCTCCCCATTCTAATTCATCAATGAACTACACAGACCTGAGCTTCTCATGATGAGAAAAATGTAGGCGATCTTCGGATCCGGTCTCAATCACTAACACACACACACATATTGATCATGATAGAAAAACCGATTCGTCGGGCAATAGGAGTGATAACATGAATATTCTTCTTCTATTGTAATTTGACCCCCGAACCCTATTATTCTCACAAATGGTTTTCTCAATGTTTTAGCAATAAATAAAACAACGTGGTGACTCTCGATTTCAAACTCGCGTATTCACAGATAGAAAGGTGCATACTTATAAAGGTAGACATATAGCGAAAGGTTATAGGCAGATTCATGGTATTGACTATGATGAAACATTTTCACCGGTAGCAATGATCAAGTCTATAAGGATTTTAATTTCCATAGTCACATATTATGAATATCAGATATGTCAAATGGATTTCAGAACAAAGTTATTTAATAGGAGCTTACTTAAGGATGTGTATATGACACAACCTAAAGGTTTCGTTAATTCAGAAATTCTAATAAAGTATGAAAGTTGCAGAAATCCATCTATGTATTGAAGCAAGTCTGAAGGAGTTGGAATCTTTGAATTGATGAATCAGTCAAAGAGTTTGGCTTTATCAAGAATGAAGATGAACCCTGTATATACAAGAAAATTATTGGGAGCGTAGTATAGTTCTAGTGTTATTTGTTGATGACATATTGCTCATTGGAAACGATATTCATGCACTTCATTCTATAAATACTTGATTAGGAAAATGTTTCTCAATGAAAGATATGGGAGAATATGCTTATATCATTGGCATTAAGTCTATAGAGATGGATCTAAGAACTTCATTGGTTTAAGTCAAAGTACATACAAGTTTTTAAGAGATTTCGCATGGAAAACTCTAAAATATTTAACTTGCCAGTGTTACATGGTAAAACACATAGCAAGACTCAGTGTCCTAAGACAACTGATGAGAGAGAATGCATGAATGGAATTCCATATGCTTCTGCAATTGGATCCATTATGTATGTCATGATATGTACTAGACCCGATGTCTCTTATGCTTTAAGCATGACGAGCAGATACCAATCAAATCCTGTGAAAGTCACTAGAAAGTTGTCAAAACGATTCTTAAGTTCTTGAGAAGGACTAAAGACTCGTTATTGATATATGAAGGTATGGAAGATGATCTTGTTGTAAGTGATAACACATATGCAATCTTTCAAACCGACTAGGATGATTGTAGATCACAATCATGTTTTGTGTTCATGCTAAATGGTGGTGATGTAAGCTGGAAGAGTTCTAAGAAAAGTACAGTTCTAAGAATTTCATTCGTAAATTAGAGGTGGTTCCTAGCATTTTTAATCTAATAGACCTTTATTGTGATGATAATTGTGCTATTGCTCAAGCAAGAGAACCAAAAGCACATCATAGATCCAAACACATACTTAGGCATTTTCATCTTATTTGAGATATCATAGAGAGAGAGAGAAGACGTGAATAGATGCAGAGTACCAATGGAGAATAACATAGCTGATCCACTAACAATGGGACTTTCACAAGCTAAACATGATGGTCATGTTAGGTCTATGGGTATTAGATACATTAATTGGGCCTAGTGCAAGTGGGATATTGTTGGTGTGCATGCCCTAGGCATGCTTTTATGACGTTTAATGTTATCGATTTATTCATTATATAAAGAGATGTTAGATGATTATTATTTGTTATTACATGGTTTGTTAATAATAATCTTCATCCCTAGTACATATGAAGAACTAGTATAAGTTTGATAGATAATCATATGATGATGTGTGTGGGATACAATTAAGTTTATGGGTACATGTTGGTGAACATAGTACTGGACATTGACATGTTTATGCGATTTATGCCATAATCAAATGTCATAATAAAATCTCATAATAGTTATATCATTAGAATCCTTAGACCTGAGATTATTACAGTCTTCCACATAATGAACATTATGTTTGACATAGTCAAACGTTACTCTTGACCATGTAATTATAAAGGCTATGATTGGCATGATCGGAGTTATGTATGGAAGTGTAATAAGTCAAGATGAAAATTTTCCCTCTTTGAGATGAATAGTATTGATGAAATGCATAGTCGTCCTCAAATGAATTAATGAGATCAATTTCATTTGTATTATCAATATATTCAGAATCGAGTAAAGTATTGAACAATGTAAGTTGACCATGGATAATGACTTATATTCAATGACATCAGGGACAAATGGATTGTGATATGTTCTATGAGGTTAAACGAACTTTAATAGGTTATATTATTTGAGTAATCATGATGACTTGCTAGAGTCAGCTCATGGTTTATGAGAACGACTTTGGTCAGACTAATTGCTAACTTAATATAATCATATACGAATTAAATAAAAGGCTAACATTGAGTTTCAGGGGGTGCTCGGCCGAGTGGGTCTAATGACTCGGCCGGACGAAGCATTATCGAATGTAGTAAATCCTGGGAAAAGGGTGCTCGACCGAGCAGTCCAAAGGATTCGGTCGAGCGTGCCTTGGGCCAGGCATGATTTTCTGATTTTAGTTTTTGATGGATTTGGCCTACATCTCTTTATGGGTTAAGGAGTAATAAGTATAAAATACCATCTCTTTAACCTTAATCAATATTGGTAGCCTCCATTGTTTAGAGAATCAATATTCTTGTTCAAAGATTCATAATCATAGATCAAGAACCCTAAAACTCATATAGCATAAAAAATTAGAAATTCAATTTCTAATTATTGGATCTAGCAATCCGGATTAAGAAGGAGTTCTGGTTATTCGTTCGCATGTGGATATTCATAGAGGGTGATTTCTTTATCATCTTTAAATTCGTGTTTCTGCGATCGTGATTGAACACTAGGAAGAAGATTCAAATTTCAAGTTTGAAGATTCGAAGATTTAAAATTTTAAAAACAACACAACGGTTAGTATTCTATATTTATCTATTATTTAATCTAATCATTTTGAACGGATTCAGGCTCTTGGGTTTTATTCTTGTATATTCCGCTGCAAATGTGTGCTAAAAAACCCAATAATACTAATATCACCACAATCTATATGTTTGTAATTTGTAAACCACTCCGTCCTCAAACTAATATGATAAGAGGCTTTAGAATTAAAAACCCACACATCTGAAGGATGTGTAGATTCTTCTATAGCTAGAGCATAATCCTCCTCTGAACCGTAACTATCGGGCATGCCAATCATAGCTTTACCACGAACAAGAAACTCGCCTCGATTTTTTCTCGGATAATCACACTTCCAAGGTCCATTCTATGTGAAGAGATTATAGATATCCCAACATTTTGGACCCTTATTACCAGACGATTTACTATTCTTACTTTTCTTACAAGAATCCTTATTGCTACTAGCAACCAAACTTGTTGACTAGTTATAAGTCCCATTCCTATTCACCTTTCTGCACAACTCCCTTGTCTTCAGCGTAGTTTTGACTTCCTCTAGAGTGAGTGTGTCCTTACCGTTTATGCACGAATCGACATACTATTGAAAAAAAGGTAAAGATGCCAAAAGTGCATTAAGGCAGCATACTCATTGTCTATCTTTGTACGTATATTAAATAGTTCAAGTAATATAGAGGTAAACCTATAAGGACAATCATTAATGGATATACCTTCAGTCATGTGGAGAGTGAACAATATCTCTTTCAGATACAATTTGTGTGTCAGGTACATATTTTCCAAATCTAGCCACAAAGCATTTTCGGAATCTGTATCTGAAATTTTCACTAGAAGCTCATCATCCAGTTGCCTGATGATCTTTGAATTGGCCTTTGCATCTAGATTTATTAAATCCGCGGCTTCATTCTCAACTGTCCTCTTATCCTTCTATGATACCTCTACTATCGACAGAGTAGATCTTGTGGTTACCGCCGTACCCTTGATATCTTTTTCCCCCTGTTTGCAGCCTCTACTGGTTCCTTGTCCCTCAACAGCGCTTTTATCTTGATCTGCTAGAGAGAAAAACTATTATTCTCATTAAACTTGTTGGTTGAATCTTCTCCTTAACCTACCTTCTTGCAGCGGATACCCCTCAGATCTCAAACCAATCAGCTCTGATTCCAATTGTTAGAGCAATAAACAAGAACGATAGCCAAAATCAAGAAAATAGTCAATCACAAGAATACCAGATTTTACGTGGTTCACCAACTTGGATGCGTCCATGAGCGGAGTGAGATAATATTTATTATGATTGGAGAACACAACACAAGATATCACTAATCTACTTTCCACGAATTTCAACCACAAAATTTCTGAATATGCAAACTTAGATTTAGAATTACAGAATCCTTTTCTAAGCAACAGAATTTAACAACATATTTATGTTAGGAGAAGAAAACCTATTTATACATTTCTAATCCCTAACCCTAAATACATAAAGAGTTATAAATTAGTGTTCCTAAGGAACTAACCCCCGCCAAATAACCCCATGCGGTGCCTGGCCCATTAGACCTGATTGGGCTAAACAGCTTGCTAAGGCAAGGTTGTGCTCCTATCCTTGAAACAATAAGAGTCTGAAGCCTTGGCCTGCACGGTTGTGTCGCATGCATAGGCACAGTTGTGCAAGTGTTGGTTCATCAATCAGGATGTGACTCCTTTTATGCGCGGTCTTGCTTCTCCATAGTGCTTGGCCTTGCTCCTCCACCTATCTTGGAGTTATGAAATCTCTGCTTTATATTTCTCTAAGCCAGCGTATCAATTTTTAAGGCATTATCCAAATGATAGAAATGGTGGAGTGTTTCCTTAGCTAGTCTTTATACACATCAAATAAGAGAACTATAAAATGGTAATCCTAGTAGGAAAGTAAATCAAATAATCTCTAGATAATATACAATTGTATATATACATTTATGGAGGAGAGCGAGTGTGAGTTTGAGGTATTCACCGTTGAATAATGGGCCGATTGATATAATTTTCAGAAAGTACTTTAAACTGAAGGAAGGTAGCAAAGGTGTTATATTTATGTTTGAGAGGGTTGATTATTCTTGAGAGAGTAGAGCTACATGTATTTAGTAATATGATCTAGAAAGATGACTTAGTATTTAAAATGGTCATGGGATGTGATTGGAGATGTCCAAACATCTAAAAATATTTATTTAAGAGGAGCTTTAGAGAGAAGAGGATATGTAGAAAAAGAAAGTTTACCCCCTCGGGGAAAAACGAGGGGTTCGTTTCGAGGAAGAAAAGCCAAACACGTGTAACTTCACAAACTTAACGGAGTTGCCACATTTGTTAACTTTTAACCAAACAAATGAAAATGGTTAGAGATTTATGAGTTCGGAGGTCAAGTTACGGCTTGGGAAGAGTTTCACGTCACCCAAGCCGCCTCGGACAAATCCGAGTCTCCCTAAGTTTGTTAACGAAGAGTGCATATGTGTGTGTGTGTGTTTAGAAAATGGGAGAAACTGACTTTAACAGAAAACAATTATGATTTTAACAGAAAAGGGGTTCTTTTGTAAACATTTTGGATTAAAGGGGAACTGGACTGAAAGATGCCCCTGGACAAACTAGCCGTACGGCTAGAGGGGGTCTTCCTGGGAATTTTAACAGATTCCCAGGAATCAGTCCAGTTCCATACAGAAACAGAGCATTCTGTCTGAAACTGGACTGTTTGATGATTTCCAGCCATTCTCTTGTAACAAAACACAAATGAAATCATCCCTATGTCATTAATCACTAGATTAGACACCAAAACAAGAATTTTGGATGTGATTAAGACAATTATTGGGGAATTATTAAGAAAAGTTGATGAAAGTGGCCTTTGAGCCAAGATAGCCATTTTGATGAGTAAAGATTCAAACTTTACCATCAAAATGGGATCTTTACACAAGATTAAACCTTTAGGGACAACAAAATGACATAAAGATTGAATCTTTATGACCCAAATGTGGGATTTTATGCTAAATCAAGGTTGGGATGATAAAGATTGGAACTTTATCACCCAACATGATCATCATGGCCAAATATAACATAAAGATACATGCTTTCACCATGAAAATGGATCATCAAGCTATTTAAAGGCAAGAAATTAACAAATCATGATCTTGTTTAGGTTTTATCCCTTTTTCACATACTTGGATGTGAGGGCACCTTGAATCATTTCATGATTTGGTTTCAAGATACATAACAAGAATATAAGGTGCTTGAAGGACAAGACTTGCAATATAAGAGATGCTTGACAAGGGCAAGACTTGCAATACAAAAGGTGCTTGACAAGGGCAAGGCTTAAAATACAAGTAAAGAGACAATATGAGCAAGAACAAAGAGATGGAGAGAAGATGGGGAGAAGGAGGTTTCATCTATGGTGGTTATAGCCTATCTTCCTCTTTTTTCACTCAAATATTTGATGGTGTTTCACTCAGGCTGAATTCCTGCACAGTTTCACCTACAAAACTATATTTCTCCCCCCTTGAAATGATCAGCAAGGGTCTCAATTTATAGGGACTGAAGGTGCCTAAACCAGCCATACGGCTAGGCCCTTCCCTCGTCCAAACTATCCGTACGGCTCAGCCTGGCGAGCTTCTGGATATTTCCAAGTTTAATTCCAGAGCAGTCCTGGAATTTTCAGTTTATCCTAGTAAGGTCCCAGCCCATCAGTTTATCCCTGAATGATGCTAAGAGTTCCTCTAAGGTTGGTCGATTTCAGATTGGGGTACTTACAATGACATTTATTGATATTGAAATAATTATAATGAGAGGAAAATATAAAAGTGTTGGGTGTGCAACCCAAAGTCCTACATCGGCAATTGAGGAAATAATTGCAAGGTATATAAGGGCACCCACACACTTCATTAGAATGAGGCCTATTGGGGGATGCCCAAAAACAAATCCGTGCGGGCTGGGCCCAAAGCTGACAATATCATACTTATGTGAAGAGTGGTGGTGGTGGTCACGGTCCTTTCAAAAAGAAATATCTAAATTTATTCTCTTTAAAACATAAATAATAGGTGAAGCGGGGTGTCCAAGCCGGTAATGCCAAGCTTGAGTAGAGGTGGAGAGAGAAAGTGAAGTAGAAAATAAAATGTGTATATATATATGTGTGTGTGTGTGTGTGTGTGTGTGTGTGTGTGTGTGTGTGTGTACTCTCATGATATAATCCGTGCGTCTCACTAAAAGATGCATTTTTGTTTTAAGCATGGGGATTAAAAAAAATGTGTAAGTGGATATACATTTGTTGTGAATATTTAAGTGGGTCTCAATGAATAAATATATATTTAAAGGTTTCCCTTAGAAAAAGTGCATTTTTTATGAGACACCATTTTGGGTAAACAGTAGTGGTAATGCCACCTTATGTTCATGGGGTTCGTCCAAACCCTTTGATCTTGGAGTTATAACATTATTATCCGTTTGAAATACAAAAAAACAGCATATTTACCATTAAAAAGGGTATTTTCTCAAAATCCCTTAAGCCAAACATTTATTCTCTACAAAAACTCTACTTTTTTTTTTTTAATTTTTCTAAGTTCCATCCATCTAGAGTCTGAGACACGTCTCTAAGGTCCATCTGCAGTCTGAAACACGTCTCTTAAACACTCTCAAAGGGATTTTGAGCAATAAAATTTCAACATGTTGACTTTTTAGAAATAAAAAAACAAGGTCTTTATTAAAAATTATGTTTTGTTTTAGGGACTTTTGAGAAATTAATCCTTAAAAATATTATGTTATTGCAGTTTTGAACCCCTTACATTTTAGAAAAAACTAATACTAAATCATAATTTCAACCCCATTACTAAGTTTCTGGTTTCACCACTGATAATAAATGCATCTTTTAGTTAGACAATGGGAGTGTCTGTGTTGGGTTTCCAAGTAACATGCGCAGCGGAATATAGCAATTAAAATTTTAAGAAACCCAAAGCCATGGATCCGCTCATATGATTAAATCAAATACAACATAATGAATAAAGGATGAACTAACCCTTGATGGCTATCAAAGTTTTCTCTTGGTCTTTGGTGGAGATTTGAAGACTTGATCACGATCACAAAGCTTGAACACGAACTTTGAAAATGATGATTTTCACCCTCTAGCGGTATCCACACTTCGAACGAATATCAAAGGAGCTTCTTTGATCTTGGTTGCTAGACCAATATTATGAAACACACTTTCACAATATAATAAAGAACTATATGGAATTTATTTGTGAATTATTTTGTTCCTCAATCAATGATATCTTAGAACAAAATAAAATCTCTCTCTCAAACTCTTTGAGACTCACAAAAGCACTCGTAAATATGGTCTGGCCGAATTGGGGTTTTTATACACAATTAAGACCTATTCCAAATAGGAATCTTGTGCCAAAAACCTTTCCTAATCGAATTAGTAAATTTCCAGTCGGCATACCGGGCGCCCGCCTGGTACCCCCCGAGCGCCCGCTCATTTGGGCAGAAGGTCAAGGCCTTTTCCGGCATATTCAGGCGCCCGCCTGGTTCAACCCAAGCGCCCGCTTGGTTGACCAGGAGGCCCAGAATAATTCCAGAAATTCCCTTGAGGTCCTTCGACCCTAAATTCCAATATAGTCCTCTTATTTAAGATTCGTTCTATTGTGTGTGACCCTCTAGGATTATACTAAGTTGGCAATGGGCTCAAACATGATCCCATAAGATATGATTAGGTTCTAGCAAACCGTCATACCTACCCAAATAGTATAACTAGATACAAGTTCGCATTCCTTTAGAATATGTCACAATCCTTTTGTCCACGATGTCATTGAACAAAAGTCATGGTCAAACAGTCAACTTGTTTTGTTCAATACTTTCTCGATCCCGAATATGTTGATAATTCAGATGCTATTGATCTAATCAATCCATTTGAGTTCGGCCGAACATTTCATCAACATCATTCCTTCGAGGGGCCTAAGCTTGACATCTCTCCGTGGAGGGACAAATCCATTTAGCTTATTATTCTTCCCAACGGGAATCCGATTATGCCAATCATACCCTTTATAACTACCGTGTTAAGGTAGCGTTTGAATATGTCAAACACAATGTTCATCAAGTGGAAGACTATAATAACTTCATGTCTAAGGATTCAAATGACATAACTAATATGAGATATATGTATGACATAGACCATGACATAAATCTCATATAGCGGGTCATGTCCAGTACCTTGTTCCAAACAAGTACCCATAAATCTAACATGATCATCTCATGATCATTTAGCCTTTATACTAGTGCTTAATAAGTACTAGGGACGGGGATTATTATAAGTAAACATGAACAACAATAATAATCAAAACATCTCTTTTATTGATATGAAATAAATGATAACAATTACAAGGTTTATTAAACGTGCCTAAGGCACCACTACCAACAGTGTGTATGTAGAGTTGGTTTTGGGGAAAACTAGTTCCTTCATAAGTTATAAAAAGTCAACTTTTTAACCCTTAACCCTTTAACCCTACACCCTAAATCCTAAACCCTAAACCTTAAACCCTAACCCCTATAAAAACAGGACTTTTTACAAATTTTGGAGAAACTAGTTTCCCCCAAATTTTTCTCGTGTATATATTGTAGAAACAATTTAGAGATCTCATATGAATAATAGAACACATAATAAATAAATTGCGTACCCGAATTCGTCATCTCGTTGAACTAGGCGGAAGCGATAATTTGAACAAGAACGAGGGCGGAGACGGCTACTAGATCTTCTTTCCCTACTCTTCGCTATGGACAATGGCTCAATGGAATAACCAATATATATAGGTCCGGGGTTTTAGAGTAGGAAAGGGACCTAGCAGTTCTTTTCCTTTTAGAAAACCAATAACCATGTCCCATAAGGACTTTAATATCCTTTGTTGGGTTAATGCCTTTGAATTTGGGACGCCGAGTTAAAGGATTAAACAACAAAGAGATTTCCTAATTCCGGGACAGAGCGCAGAAGGAAGGTTTCCAAGTCAGTTTTGGACTAGGTTTCCAAGTCAGTTTTGGACTAGGTTTCCAAGTTCCTAAGAGATTTTGAGATAAACTTTACTAGTATAAATAAAGGCCAGTAGTTTAGATTAAAATCACACCTCAGATTGTCATAGACAAATTATTAGAGTGCTCAGAGCAAGGTCTGTAATTCTACAGTTGCACAGCTAGGAATTATTGTGATCAATAATTCGTGCAGCAGTAATAGTGTGATCTTGTAATCGTTTCTCCAGATTGATAATAATATTCTCTCCCCTCCCCGTGGACGTAGCCAAGTTGGTGAACCACGTATATCTGTGTTCTTGTGATCGCTCGCTTTTCTTATCAAGTCTTGTTATTGCTCTAACAAGTGGCATCAGATCTTGGTTGAAAAAGAGAATTAGCATCGACGGAAGAGATCCAAGATCGAAGAAAAACAAGGTAGCAGTTTCTGGTCCGTTTTTATCCAGCACAGCGGTGAAGAAAAAGGCGTAGCGCATTCGTTCACCGTTGGATCGTGCTGATTTTAGGTGAGTATCTTCGGGACTCATAGATATTCGATCTGAACGGTGGAGATTGGATTTTGATGTCCGTAGCATCCGAAATTGTATCCGGACAGAAGCTGCTGGTGTTTTGTCTTCGATTGTATATGTTTGGAGTTTCTTGTTGCGATTTCTCTTAGTGGCACCAGAGCTTTGGTTCGTGGTTAGAGATTCAGGGATTCCGCTGCAGAGAACAAGAAGATGGGTCAAGGAGCAGATTCGATCGACAAGTTCAATGGGAAGAATAGTTTTTCTCTCTGGCAGATCAAGATGAAGGCTTTGTTGATAGACAAAGATTTATGGAAACCGTTGGAGATTGCAATCAGGGATCGTAAGGATTCCAAGGATAAGGCAGTCACCACAGAAGGTACAACAGAACAGTCAGAGAAGGAAAAGATAGCAGCAGCGAAGGAGGTGGCGGCAGTGAAGAAGTTAGATCAGAAGGCTCACGCCAAGATCATCAGACAGTTGGATGATGAGATCTTAACCAATGTTGCAGGAACAGACTCCGGAATCGATCTTTGGTTAAAGTTGGATGATATGTACATGACACGTTCATTGACCAACAAGTTATACCTGAAGAAGAAGCTATATGATTGTCGTATGACTGAAGGTACGCCCATAAATGATCATCTTGACAGATTTACTTCTGCATTACTTGAACTGCGTAATATAGGAGTAGTTGTTGATGACGAGGATGCAGCCTTACAGCTTTTAGTATCTTTACCTATGTCTTATGAATATTATGTCGATTCGTGCATAAACCGAGATGGGATCTCTCTAGAGGAAGTGAAAACTTCTCTCAAGACGAGGGAATTGCGCCGAAAGGCGAGTGGGAATGAGGCAGGTACCCAGTCATCAGGTTTGGTTGCTAGCAGTAGCAACAGGAGGGGTTCTAGTGGGAGGAAGAACAATCAAGGTAATTCTTCACACAAGAAGGGTCTAAAACCTGGGGATATCTGTAATTTCTGCAAAGAGAAGGGGCATTGGAAGTTCGACTGTCCCAGAAGGAAGCAAGGCAAGGCACCAGTCACAGCAGAGGCCATGACGGCCAGAGATTGCAGTTCAGATGAGGATTATGCTCTAGTAACATCAGAATCAGCATGCGCATCTGATGCATGGATTCTTGATTCAGGAGCGTCTTACCATATCAGTCCTAGGAGAGAATGGTTTACCGGTTATAGGCAGATAGTTGGCGGTGATATAAGCATGGCCAACACTACAGTCTGCAGGGTTGTCGGTATTGGTTCGATCAAGGTCAGGACTCATGATGGTAGGGTTGTCACTTTGAACGAGGTTCGACACGTTCCGCTTATGACGAAGAATCTGATTTCTCTTAGTCAGTTAGACAGCAAAGGGTTCAGTTTCAATGGTAAAGGTGGAGCAGTTAGTGTCTGTAACGGTTCAGAAGTGATGTTGAAAGGCCTTAAGCAGGGCTCCTTGTATTTCCTCCAAGGAAAGACGCTTGCAGAGTCGACTATGGCTGCATCAGAAGAGGTGAACGAGGGAGATATGTCTAAGCTGTGGCACATCAGGCTCGATCACATGAGCACTCGAGAGATGCATGAGTTGACTAGCAGAGATCTTCTTTATGGCCATAAGATCAAGGATCTTAAAGGAGTTCTGGATTACATTCACTCAGAGAGTTGGGGACCTTCACGTCAGGAATTTCTAAGGGGGCACAGATATGTCTTGTCTATGGTTGATGATTACTTGAGGAGGCCTTGGGTGGTTATCATGGAGCACAAGAATGGGGTCCTAAGGAATTTCAAGGACTGGAAGACAGTAGTGGAGAACCAGACAGAGAAGAAGATCAAGAAGCTCCAGACAGATAATGGTTTGGAGTTCTGTAGTACTGAGTTCGATTCGTTTTGCAGAGAGGTGGAGGTTTTTAGATATCTCACCAGCAGAGGCACGCCACAACAGAATGGTGTAGCAGAACGAATGAATCAGACATGGCTTGTGGGAGCGTTGTGCATGCTCTCCAATGTAGAGTTGTATAAACGTTTCTGGGCAGAAGCGCTTAGTACAACATGTTACTTGATTAATCATGGACTTCATACCGGTATTAGCCTCAAAGTTCCCTATGAGGTATGGACTGGTAAATCCATGATTGTTTCAAGTGTTGGCGGTGTTGAAAAACAGGTGGAGCAACAAGATACTGAAGAGTTAGTTGTCCCATAGTCAGATGTTGAAAAACAGGTGGAGCAACAAGATACTGAAGAGTTAGTTGTCCCACAGTCAGATGTTAATCAGGATCCACCAGCAGAGACAAAGACTGAAGCACCAAAAAGTTCAAGTTCAGTTCCTAAAGAACATGGGTTAGCACAAGGAGGGTCTAGAAGAGCTAATTTCAGGAATGGATTTGAAGACTTGGTGTCTTATGCACTGCTGGTTGCTGAGGAAGTGGAGCCCGTTCTTACGGAACCTTCTACTTTCAATAAAACAGATACATGTTCAGAGTCATCTCAGAGGTATGCGGCTATGGGTGATGAGATGGAGTCTCTTCACAGGAATCAGACTTGGAAGTTGACCACAAGGCCAGAAGGCAGAAAGATTGTGACTTGCAAGTGGATCTTCAAGAAAGAGGAAGGGATGTCACCGGCAGAAGGGTTCAAGTATAAAGCTCAAGTTGTTGCAAGGGGTTTCACACAGAAAGAAGAGGTGGACTACAATGGGATCTTCTCAACAGTGGTCAGACACACTTCGATCAGAGTGTTGCTAGCAATAGAGGGAGAGATATACATGACAGAGTCGGAAGGATTCCAAGTTCCTGGTAAGGAAGATCAAATTTGTAGATTGAAGCAATCGCCTAGGCAGTGGTACACGAGATTTGACAGCTATGTGATAGCAGCAGTCAAGAAGTCAATGATTCAGAAGCTGAAAGGCTTGGTCGCAGAGATGAAGGGTTTGGGTAACGTGAAGAAAATTCTGGGTATGGAGATCTATAGAGACAGAGCCAAATGGAAACTGTTCTTATCCCATAAAAGATACATCAAGAAAGTTTCAGAAAGGTTTGGTGGGTCGACAGCTAAGGCTATAGATACTCCAAGTGCAGTGAATGCACATACAGTCGCGTTTGGGCCCAAATCGGTTGAGGAGAAAGAGTATATGGCTCCAGTATCCTTTGCTAGTGCAGTTGGTAGTTTGATGTATACTACAGTGCTCACTAGCGACGTCAGACTCGTCTGTGGAGATGGGACAGAATGTGCAGTCAAGGGTTTCTCAGATTTGGGTGATGTTGACTCAAGAAGATCGAAGACCGGATATGTGTTCACGCTTGGTGGGTCAGTTTTCAGTTGGAAGGCTAGATTGCAGACGACAGTGACGTTGTCTACAACAGAGGCAGAATACGTGGCATTGACAGAGTCCGCTAAGGAAGGAATATGGTTGAAGAGATTGATCAGCAATCTTGGGGTTCATCATGAGAGGACCAAGCACATTGATGTCAGATATCATTTCCTAAGGGATGAGAAACGGGTAAAGGTGAAGGTAGGGACGGCGAACAACCCTGCAGACATGTTCACAAAACTCGTGACGGGAAGCAAGTTCCAACATTATTTGGACTTGCAGATTGTTCGCAGCTATTAGATAGCCGAAGAGGCGAGGGGGGAGAAAAGGTTTGTTGTTATGGAGATTCAAAGTCAAGGTGGAGATTGTTGGGTTAATGCCTTTGAATTTGGGACGCCGAGTTAAAGGATTAAACAACAGAGAGATTTCGTAATTCCGGGACAGAGCGCAGAAGGAAGGTTTCCAAGTCAGTTTTGGACTAGGTTTCCAAGTTCCTAAGAGATTTTGAGATAAACTTTACTAGTATAAATAGAGGCCAGTAGTTTAGATTAAAATCACACCTCAGATTGTCATAGACAAATTATTAGAGTGCTCAAAGCAAGGTCTGTAATTCTACAGTTGCACAGCTAGGAATTATTGTGATCAATAATTCGTGCAGCAGTAATAGTGTGATCTTGTAATCGTTTCTCCAGATTGATAATAATATTCTCTCCCCTCCCCGTGGACGTAGCCAAGTTGGTGAACCACGTATATCTGTGTTCTTGTGATCGCTCGCTTTTCTTATCAAGTCTTGTTATTGCTCTAACATCCTTATTAAATAGGAACTCCAATTTGTGTCCTTTCCATCACAGACTCAAATTGGGTCAAAGCATACACTTAATTACAGCCCACATCATACAATAAAGTGTGCACAAGCTCATAAATAGATCATATTAGCAATTGGGCTTATCGTGCATTGTTCTACTCAATAGGACTATAATGGTTAACCCATTTTATTAAAACTAAATAAATTCACAATTAATGGTAAGCCCAAATAAAAGTCTAACAGTCTCCCACTTGGGCAACATTAATTGGAATCAATAATTTTAAAACGTTTGGCTTCAAAAACGACTCTCGGGTCAACGACAAGTTTCAATGTAGCCACAAGTTAAAAATATATAGTCCAAGAACAACACTTTAATGTTAAACTCATTCCGTTCCAATAAACCAATCACGAATCATGGCAACCATTACGTCATTAAGGGACGCAACTTCGGACGCAACTTCTATCCATGATCACAAAACCAGAAAACTTATCGACATGGAATTTGATGTAGTAGTGTATCAATGAAAATAGTTACCAAATGATCTAATAAAAACTACTTTCATTGTCAGTCCACATCATGATTTCTTTCAATGCTTGGTACACTATAAGCAGAAATAGTCTCAAATTCTCAATGATATCATCAATGAGACATATAACAATGTTGAAAGAATCTATACTCAAGAATGATATCAAATCTTGAGTTCCTTCATAACTTGACATGAAACTCATTGTGCATAAAGCATGCAAAAAGTAATATGCACAAATGGAATTAACTTCTTAAAGAAGTTGATATGTATGTCCAAATGATATCAAGAACAAGAGATATAACAATTCAGAAAGAATCTATACTTGAGATCGATATCAAGTCTCAAGTTCTTTCATACATAATGATATAAAAACAATATACACAATTACATCTCAAAGTCAAATGTGTACGAATATAACAAGTGACATCAACAATGTATAGCAAACATATTGTTTCTTTTCGAAAATAGGTAGATGACATGTTGAGAAACTCCCACTAACCAAGTGCATCAAAGGACTTATAAAATACTCATACTAGCAATGTGTTTCCATAACACAATGAGTCACATCCCTTTGGTTAATAGATTAACTAGTAGCAACATTGTTGTAGTGACAATATATATACGCCAAAATGTCATTATCATGTACTAAAGTATTCCTCAATTTATGCATTTAAAATGAATGCTCATGCAAAATATCAATGCAAACTCAATAAGGAAACTAACGAAGAATAAGACTTGTCACTATATATCCAAAAAATATTAGCAAGCAAGTTATTGGCATATAGAACGAGTACAATAAAAGCACTCCCACTGGACTTGAGATATATGCAATAATAAACTTTAGTCTCAATAAGTCCAAGAAATGTGAGTTTTTAAACAATTGTGCCCCCCCAAAAAAACTCAAGTGTCTCAAATTGTATAGGAGGTCTTACAAACATGAATGTTATGTATGTATCAACTATCATTCATTTAATTCATAATTATAGTTTCGACATTTAAGACCTCTATGTAGATCACCAATCAAGAAAACAATCTTGATACACACTTGGTGAAGCAATAAGGAATAATTATAATAAATGAAATAGTAGATTGAAAACATGTAAATAAAGGATTATTACAATTATATCCCTTCACTTAACTAAAATTTTAGGTTTGAACTTGGTTTTCTACAATAAAGAAGAATAAGAGCATCAATCACATGATTCGTACATGTCACAAACAAGGAATCAACACTATGTGGCTCTTCTATGTTCCTCATTTTAACAAATTTTGGTGTCCCAAGATCAATCAAGTGAGATACATATATACCAACTATCAACTATTATATTTATTAACTAATATGAGACAATATCCAATACCCATAACAATATGATCCAAAATATAATAGCATATGGACATGGATCCACAAAAAGATTTTTAAGGAATCAAGATTGCAAGTTCAACTCATCTATTTGATTTCAAATATACCTTAAGTAAATTAATCCGAGTAGTGGTCTCACCCAGAGAAGGTAGACAACAAAATTATCCTTTTGTTAATCTTCGAACCAAAGTTTGCAAATGAAATCATATTATGTCATACAACATGTCTCAATACTAGATCTCTTAAAAGTGATATCTCAACTCAAATGCAGAGTGAGGATAATTAGAAATCTCAATTGAACTCTATAAAACTTAATCTAATCCGTCAAAGCAATAAGTGTAACGAACCAAGTATTAATATATCAAGACGAAATGTTCTAATAGAGAACAAAACTAATGAGATTTATCATGATCACTTATTTTTCAAGTGAGACAAACTAGACACTCAAAATCATATGATTAATTTCTTGCAAAGTGTATTATTAGATTATGTACAAGTAACATTTTAAGATCTCCCACACTTCTAACTTGGATATGAAATCTTTCTAGAGGGTATCGAGTATAAGAACTCCAAGGATATTAGACACTAATGTCGCGCCCCGACCCATGGTCCTACTTGGTCCCACGTCCGGGACACGTACGGAAGACGTCATAAAACATTTTAGGAAAAATTTTCGAAATATACTTTCATAAAAAGTTCATATAACCAAACAACATTTACTAGACTTGACTACAAGTCACAAAGCAAACTTTCACAAACAAGTACTTAGCCCCTTGGCCACATACTTCACTTACTTACTTACAAATCACCAACATAAACCCAAAAGAGGTGATACAACGATCAAGTTACGGGTACACTACCCACAAGATTGTACATTTACATAATGTAGCCTTACACAACACTTCCCAAATGTCTTACCCAAAATTCTTTCTCGACGTCCTCCCTGTGATGTGACCTATCCCCTAGGCTCCTTCTTATCTAAAACAGTAAACAAATAAGGGTGAGAATAAATCTCAGTAAGTTACTAAAATGCAACTACATTACATGCTTATATGATAAACATAAAGGAACAATGTCACAAATGATCATATAGCATATAGCACATAATATGAGAGGCTCCCTATCGCCAACCGTCCCATACCGGTTGGAAATAACGACCAACTCATCATACAACACATAGTGTAGGAGTAAACACTCCTACGAGGATACCAAGCCAAGGTTTACCGAAATAACATGATCATCAGAGAAAACCATCTGAGAAAACCATCTGAATAACCATCTGAGAAGACCATCTGTCTGAAACCATCTGAGCAGCATAAATAGCTGAAGCCGGGATCCCGAAAACCAAACCATATCCAACAGAGCCAAAGTAACAACGGGCAACATCAATAGCTGAAACAGGTTCCGGAACCATATAACATAACAACAACAATAGTGGGAGAAAATGATACAAAGTCATACCCCTAAATGCTCACGCGAGGGAGCGAGTTCATCCCATCCAAGGCCAATCTGGACTGAGGAAATAGGTCCAGTGGAAAAGCCTTATAGTGCACTTAACTGATGCCACTACAATGCCTTCCACCTCCACTCGATAACATCCCAAACCTGGGAAATAGGACCAGTGGAAAAGCCTTATAGTGAACTTGGCTAGTGTGCCACTATAATGCTTTCCACCTCCACTCGATAACACATAAAACCAGCTGGACTTTCAACAAAGAGCACAGTAATAAATACTTGCTAAAACAACAACCAGGGCATGATTCCATAGAAGGAAACCACACAAGCTCATCATAGAGAAGTAAACACGTTTTCACAATAATGTGCACAATCTTGACATTAAGTCACCACACAATCCATCTACACAATCACATTAAGTCAAACCCGATCACAAATGACCAATTCTATCATTTCGATACCTCATAACAATTATCTAGGCATCCTAGGACATCGCCTAAGACCTAGCACAATACTTAACGAAAAACAAACAAGTTGTTAAAACTCAGACTGCTCGGCCGCTCTACTTACTTGACTCGGCCGAGCGGATCGGTCGAGTCCTTTACTTTGATCGGCCGCTCTCCTAGAACTCAACATTCGACAATAAGGGGATCGGCCGCTCTAATTTACTGACTCGGCCGCTCCACTGCAGAATGGCCAATTCCCAGGAAAAATCTAACAAAGTTCACTTTCATTACCAAGTTGTTACCCAATCCTAAAGCACAACAAGATCATTATAACTTCACAACACTACCATACCAACCTCATCTAGCATATACCCATAATAATAAAAGTTATTACTACTCTCTCCGTCCCAAATTTACAAGTATAATAAAAGTTATTACTACTCCCTCCGTCCCAAATTTACAAGTATATATAAAAGTATACCAAAACATCATTTCACCACATATTAAGCATATATAGCATGATTATGACCATTTTAATAATTAAAGGGGGATTAGTAACTTACCTATTTTCTGGAAAAGTGTCGCAGAAATAATATTTGTTTGGTTAGAAATGATCTAATCAACACCCTGAACATTTATATATAATTAGTTTTTAAAACGGAGAAGTAATTAAAAGATATAAATTAAGATAGGAAAATAAACTTACTCCCTTCGTCTTCAACCTTCGCTGAACAGAAAGAAAGTAAAGATTAGTGTGTGTGTGTGTGTGTGTGAACTTGCGCAGAGAAAGAGAGAAATGGGATAAGAAGCAAATAGATATTTTAAAAGTTTCACTCAGGCCCCTCAACTTTCGGTTTTAACACTTTAGCCCCTGAACTTTAAAGTTACACTTTGGACTCTAAAGTTTCAACTAACTCATTTATTCCTTTTAACAAAATTTCTACTAACACTTTAACTAACTCATATGCTCAAATAATATATACAAGTCATAAAAATATTTTCTAACACATAAAATACACATAAAAGTTCTATTTTAAGTTAAGAAAATTAGGGTGGTTTTGGGGTCGTTACAACTAAGGCTAGGTCTAAAAATAAAATTCGTTAAGAGTATGCTAATTGAAATAACGAAATTGTTAAGGACAAATTTTAGGATTGTAAGTGAACTATATAGGGAACGCAATCCCAAACACGATTCGCACTACTATAACCAAGCATAAACACATGCACTAGTAGTTTAGATCCATTAACATTAAATATGAGGCAACGATGTCATACTCCAATAGGAAACGCCTACGTATTATCGATGTAAGAAAGTCCACCAAAACCTATTTGATACAAAATTGAGCGATTTTCTGTAGACTAAACCAACTAGACATAAGGTCCTCATGTCATAAGCGTTGCGCTCACATTAGAGGTTAACAAACCCACATACAAGGCCAAATAATATCCATGTAAGAGAACATTATATGTCATGTTTCTTTCTATCTTACTAAAAGTGGTTAAACTCTTTAACAATGATCAATAAGCTGCATAAGTACTATTTGCAAATAACTTCACTCGTACATATTATAGAAGTAATTATCCATAAATCAAGGAAGAAGAAGAAAGAATAATTAATCATTAAATGACTCAAAACAAAATGAGCCACAATTAAGAAAGTTTTCGGTACATTATAACAATTTCTCATTTGGGATGAAATTATCACAAGTACTTAGTTCTTTCAAGATATAGCAAAATATGGTAACATGCTAACATCAAGAAGTCAACACCTTTGGGTTGATAGACCCTTTTTGTTAGCACATTGATAGCTTTATGATTCATTTTCTTCTTGAAAAAATATCATCAATAGTGATCCACTAAATAGACAAATGGGACATAAATCAATAAGTGACTTGAAACACTATAAGTCACAATATTGAAACACTTATCACGTTGTAAAAATCTTCCCTTTGGGTAGAGATTGTCATAAGCAACAAGTATCTCCACATAAAGCTAACAATGAAAGCACACTAATTTCAAGAAGTCCACACCTTTGGGTTCATGAACTCTCTAGACAAGTATACCTCTAGATTTCTCAAAATTTATACATCTTTATAGTTCTATATCAGTTATCACAACCAACAATAACCTCCTTTGGGAAGATGATTGTAAGTTGCAATCAATGATCTCTCCGCTTAGAAACTATGAGAAAAACAATATTTTACAAGTTACAATGAATGGGTCACTTTGGCAACAACCATTCAATCTTAGCTCGTAATCATTCTCAATGCGGCCAAAGATGTAGCTAGTAAGGTCCCAAGATCTATTAAAGTACACTATGATCATTATATAACCATGTAGGAACATCATAATTCAAGTTTTACAATCTTGCATACAAATAATAACATGCATTAATACGAGAACTTGTTTCAACCAAAATGAAATAATATGGTTCAAGTTATATATCTCATAGCATGTATGTTGTACACAATAATTAAATTACTATTGCAATATAACAAATGCAATAAAATAATGTAACAAATTATTGACTTGATATTAGCATAAGATTTACATTGTATTAACAAATTTGAAGCACCACAATATATCGATGATTTTTTTTTTAGTGCGAAAATTGTAAATTATACATTAGGGAGAAATCATAGGAAGTCAAAATCCTACAACCCAAAAAATATTAGAACAAAATATTTAGCCCATATACATTAGAGGATCATTTTTGTTAGAAAATATTTTCACGCAATCAAAATTATGGTAAATCTAACCATATAAAGAAGCCCTAGATCATCGGGAAAATATATTAACATAGAGATTTTCTTTTATATGAAAATTAAACCCTTTAATGCACCTTAAACTTTAGAAATTATATTCTTTATGAACGAATATTAAGAAAACAAAGTTTTAATAAACAAACCCAAAATTTTGGAAGAAAATATTTTGTGATAAAATGCTTATATATTACCAAGCCTAAAAGTCCATCAAACTATAAAAGGCATGCATGTTTATAGGAAACACCAAACCTATAGTCAATCAAATTAATGACATGCATATATATAGGAATAATTGAACCTTATTAAATTTATAAAGGCATGAAAATTATGATAAAAATAAATTTATAATCCATTGAAGCATGCATATTTATAACAAGAACTAAGAACTATATGAAGGCCTTTATTATTATAGACAAAAAGGATTAACTCTATAATAAACAAAGCATATAAAAGAACATAATCATATAGTAAAAACAAATCTTGTATTAATATGAGCAATTAGCAAGAACTCCATGACCATATATGCTGAATGGTCCAATTCATTAGCAACTAAAAAGACTTTGTTGACCAAGCTATTTAGCTCCAACTCCAAGAAAGCATGTTATCATGGTGTGCCGTGTGCATGGTTAAAATATAACATGATCATATGTCATTTATAATGTAGTTCAAAATATTCAGCACAGTATAATTAGATTTTACATGAACAATCTCTATTAAACTGTATGGCAATTGTAGGCTATTCCCAGTTTGACGACCAACGGAATCACAACCCAAAATTGGTGACGGCCAAATTATCAATACAGTGGGGGGCCACCAGCATGCATCAGATGAATAACAATATTAATAAAATTGCAAGTTACAGCAGCAGCCAGACCATAATCTATTAGAAATTGAAAAAAACAATCTTTCCAAACATGACATGAAAACCAGAGGGGTCAACAACAATTTGGTTAATCAAATAAATTGATCAGAAGGTGTTGAAACCGAAATTGACCGTATGAACTGGAACGAAAATCATGAATTTACCATGTCATTCCAAGTTTGGCTAGCAGCGTAATATTCATTCTCTAATTTTCGTGCAAGGAGATTCAAATTATTTCAACAATAATTCCAAAATTATTTCAAACAACATGAAAAGGTGTACGATTCTATATTCATACGAGACGGCTCTGATACCAATTGTAGAAACAATTTAGAGATCTCATATAAATAATAGAACACATAATAAATAAATTGCGTACCCGAATTCGTCATCTCGTTGAACTAGGCGGAAGCGATAATTTGAGCAAGAACGAGGGCGAAGACGGCTACTAGATCTTCTTTCCCTACTCTTCGCTATGGACAATGGCTCAATGGAATAACCAATATATATAGGCCCAGGGTTTTAGAGTGGGAAAGGGACCTAGCAGTTCTTTTCCGTTTAGGAAACCAATAACCATGTTCCATAAGGACTTTAATATCCTTATTAAATAGGAACTCCAATTTGTGTCCTTTCCATCACAGGCTCAAATTGGGTCAAAGCATACACTTAATTACAACCCACATCATACAATAAAGTGTGCACAAGCCCATAAATAGATCATATTAGCAATTGGGCTTATCGTGCATTGTTCTACTCAATAGGACTATAATGGTTAACCCGTTTTATTAAAACTAAATAAATTCACAATTAATGGTAAGCCCAAATAAAAGTCTAACATATACTCCCTCCGTCCCAGCTCACTTGAGACTTTTTGACCAAAACTGGTCAACTTAAGGTCGGTTTGACCAACACTTTATAGAAATATTTATGTTCCAAAAAACTTTTTAAAAATTGCTATTGAGAGGATTTTTAATGTGGTCATTTTACATTTTTTTAATTTTTGTTCGGATCATAAATATTTCTATAAAGTGTTGGTCAAACCGACCTTAAGTTGACCAGTTTTGGTCAAAAAGTCTCAAGTGAGCTGGGACGGAGGGAGTATACCCATGTAGTTGAACGACAAGTAATTAAATTTTCTCCACATATATATAATTGAACTTTTCCATCATTTCCGATGGAGCCAAAGACTCACTATTTTTTGGCTTGGGAATATGATGTAATAAAGCAAAATGGGTCACTAAACTGTCTGGGCTTCTTTGTGATGAAGCAGCAGTCAGTCCATGCAATTTTCGACGCAATTTTCATCATGGGTCATTAGGAAACAGCCTCTCTGTGCTTTAATACAGGGGCAAGGCTGCGTACATCCGACCCCCCTTACCCCACCATAGGTGGGAGCCTTTGCGGCACTGGGGTAATGTTGTTGTTGTTATATATAATTGAACTTCTTAAAGTTCAATGTCATAAATAAACGATTGTTAGTGTGGATAGAGCAAATTGCAAACACTGTAACTTCTCATGAAATGCATGTGAAGGTGAAGGAATTAAAATAGCTACAGCAAAGGCACACCCGTGGAGCTTCACATATCCACTTAATAACCAGAAGTAGTTTTTATATGAAATAATTTGTTCAGATATTACTCTTTGCATTTGTTGCTATTTATCTTCAAGTTAATTAAAGCTGCTATGCTAAATGCCAACGGCCTACAAGTAAGTACATATGGAAGCTGTTATTGAGGGCACCCCCTACTTTTGTCATTGCGTTAATAGTTGGGTTGCCTATTTGTAAGCATTAAAACTCTATATTTAATGCTACTACATAGAATTTCAAGTTTTTTTTAGACAGATAAAATTTCAGGTTTTGATTAGCAAAATTATTATAATTGTTCTCTTACCATTGATGTAATTATCTCACATCGAGAATTAACAAGTCAGGTCTTCAATATAAAAGATCCAGGTTACTCCTATTATAATCAGTTGATTTTCAGATGGAACCCGTATTAAAAAAGGTAATTGGGAAAAATCAAGTCCTATTGAATATGTGAGCAAACTATATATACACATAAAGTCCTAACTTGACTAGGAAGTAATAAAAGAATATGATACAAACTAATATATATACACATAAAGTCCTAACTTGACTAGGAAGTAATAAAAGAATCTGATACAAACTAATATAAGGAAATAGAATTTTACCAATAATATACTCCCTCCGTCCCACACCCGAAATAGGATTTTTAGTTCCGATACGGGGATTAAGAAATACTAATCTTTTATTGTAAAATGTGGTTTGAAAAGTATGTGTTGTGAGTATATGAAGGAGAGAAAGTGGGTAGGAAATAAAAATGAAGAGTTGTTGTGAGTATGACAATTGGGTCTCATTAATAAAAACTTTCTATTTAGAGATGTCCTATTTCGAGTGAGACCGACCGCCAAAATGGCAAAACGCCTATTTCGAGTGGGGAGGGAGTACAACCTAAAAATAAAAGAAACCAAGATCATGTAGGATCTTTATCACCCCCGGACTTTATCATGGTGTTTGAACGGACCTTACACGAGCGAGCCTAAAGTTTGGCCACGATAATTTAACACTGCGCCACCCATGTTTATGCTCACACAAGCCCAAAATTCGGCTACACGTGAGACGGTAGAACTACTCCTCTCCTGACCAATTAGTTTTGAGGTAAAAATCCTACTTTATCAAATACCGAATCAAGAGCTTAGAATGTTCCATTTATTAACATGACTTTAATTGTGGAAATTATTGAGATATATAAGAGAAAATGTGCAGTGAAACAAATATCAACCACTGCCAATATAGCCTTAGCTAGGATTATTATTTTTGGTCTGACACTAATTAATCTGGTCTGAATCTTGGTTGCAGCTTGATGATCATTATGGAATGATGAATGGTCAGTCGAAAAGCGGATATGGTAAAGTCTATTACAGTATTGTAGAAAGTTGCTTACGAGAATTATTATTGAGGTAGGAAAATTGGTACAGCTGCCTATTATTACTCTTTCTCTTTTACATTGGTTGCTACATTCAAGTATGGAGGCTAGCTTAGTCGGTACGTACTTATGTTGGAGTTTCTCGCTTAATTGCCATTCATATTCATATTGGTGCAGCCTGTTCTTTCATTACATACTCACTCCATCCTATAACATTCCATCTATTACGAGGTCACTAGAATTACAGAGAAAATATATTAAAAAAGAAATTATATATATGAAAAAGTATTATGAGTGGGAAATGGATTGTGAGTACCTAAGTGGAGTAGGATTTGTTTGTGGAACCCACAGTTTATGATGAAATTGAGAGAACAAATGTACATTGAAATTGTATTGTTTTATTTCTCTTAATATAGGTTGTGTGCAAGGAGTAATATTTACAAAATCTACTCAACTACTCGGTTAAGAAATAGGAAAGTAATATTTCTTAAACTAGAAAATATATGCTGCTATACACCAAGAGAATATCCTGGGAGATACGTGTTATAGTTGCCGAATTATATGGGAGATATGGAGAGATATCATCAAATCCTCCAAATTCTCCTAAGAGATATCATCAAATCCTTCACTCCCCCTCAAGTTGGCGCATGAAGATCACAAATGCCTAACTTGCCAACCAAGAACCGAAATTGTGTGGCTCCATAGGGTTTGGTGAAAATATCAGCAACTTGATCATTAGTCGATATTTTGCAAGGAAGAATGTCTCCACTCTCAATCCGTTCACGAACAAATTAGCAATCCATCTCAACAACTTTGTTGTTGGTAATGTGTCAAGTTGCCTGATTATCACAATAAAGATGTGTGGCATGTGGTTGTGTTGCTTCGAGATCTTGAAGCAACCAACGCAACCATAAAACCTCACTAACCGTGGTTGCCCTTGCTCGGTACTCTGCCTCAACGGAGGAACGTGACACAACTGACTATTTCTTTATCTGACACGATATCATAGCTCCACCTAGAAATATGAAGTACCATATGCATGATCGTCTAGTCATAGGACACGCACCCAAATCTGCATCACAATATGCCTCAAGATGTAAATCGCCATGTACTGGGAGGAAGATACCATATCCATTTGTTCTCTTAAGGAAATGAAGTACATGAATAGCTGTATCCATGTGTGTTCATCGTGATGCTGTGACAAATTGACTCAACTGATTGATTGCAAAATGAATGTCGGGCCTAGTGACTGTCAAGTAGAGAAAACGGCCAACCAACCTGCAATACTATGATGAGTCGACATGAGGACTATCGTCATCTATACTAAGCCGCAAGTTCTGCTCCATAGAAAACTCGCTTGGTCTTCCCCTTGCAGTCCACTTTCTTCGAGTATATCCAGTGTGTACTTGTATTGACTTAGTATAATCCCCTCCTTTGTCTCGCCACTTCAATCCCTAAGAAGTACTTTAAATGCCCAAGATCTTTAATGTTGAACCTATCATCCAAATACTTCTTCACTACCTCATTCTTGGGAAAATCATTCCCTACTAGATTCACAGCGTCAATATATATAAGAGTAGCAACATAGGTATTGTCCCTCTTGTATATGAAAAGACAGTGATCAGCCCATAACTGCCTGAAATCGATAACAAGAAGAGATGTAGTGAACTTCTGGTACCAGTTTCTTGACGCCTGCCGAAGACCATATAATGACTTCCAAAGCTTGCAAACTCTAGTTTCCCCTTCCTTTGCAAAAACATGTTGTTATCTTCATATATACATTTTCTCCCAAATCCCTATAAAGAAATGCGTTATTTACGTCCAACTGATGAATCGCCCAATTGCGTTTTGCTACTACTGCAAGAACGCTATGCCTGGTGACTAGTTTTGAAACAAGAGTGAAAGTTTCATGATAATATATCCCTTCAACCTGTGTAAGACCCTTTTCCACCAATCGTGCATTGTACCTCTCGATTTATCTATTCGGTTTATACTTTATCTTATAAACCCACTTGGAGTCGACGACTTTCTTTCCCGGGGGCAGCTCCTCAAGTGACCACATACCATTACCATTTAAATCATCTATCTCCTTTATCATTGCATCACGCCATTGCTAATCTCTAACAGCCTTGTGATAATACGTAGGCTCATCACGTGAAGTGATGAGCCTACGTATTATCACAAGAATTGCCATATGATTATGAGAAAATTGATCATAAGAGACATATTTAGATAGAGTGTATACCTTCGAGGTAACTAAATTAAGACTAAGAGGCAGATGGTCTATGGAACCTAGTTAGCTGACAACAAAATCCTGAATATGTTTTAGCTGTTTTCTCTGACGTGCACTCCGTCTACTTGTTTCTACTGCAGGTTGTTTGTTGACTTGTTCAACTGATTGGAGAACTGTCTACACAACCGATTGGACAACTGTCTGCACATCTGACTGTTTATGTTTTATGTTTCAGACTCATGTTGTGTGAACACTTGTTCGTTGTCTTGTTCAACAACAGTCTGCTAAAGTGACTATACCGGCTCCAGTTCCATAACTTCAACTTCCCAGACCTTGTCCCTGTCATTACTCAAAAAGGGTGTACTCAACTCTGGATTAGTGCTTTTGAAAGGAAACACATTTTCCACGAATTTGACATCACGGGATGTGTAAATCTCATTGAACTCCAAGTCAAAAACCCTATAACCCTTTTGTGAGCAAGGATACTCAACAAAGACGCAAGGCCTCCCCCTTATATCAAATTTGTCTCCCCCTTTCTTATTATTCTTGGCAGAGGTCAAACAGCCAAAAACATGAAGATGATCAAAGGAAGGTTTCTTTTGAAGTAAGATTTCATAGGGAGTTTTACTTTTCAAAACTTTAGTGGGCAATCGATTAATTATGTAAGTGGATAAGGTAAAAGTAGGACTGAGTCTGAATACTACTAGACAGATAGGAAGTCTCTTCATTTTGGCTTGAATACATGAGTCACAATATTCCTTCCCTTTATTACAATTATTTGAAAGCTGTGAATCATAAACAGAAGAATGTCTCAATCTATTGTGCCATACATGTGTGTCAATTGTTGCCGACACCGCTGGTTGAACAACTGTATGTACATTTAGTCGCACAACTTTCTATTTCATGCGACCGATTCCAAGTTATATAGACCACATTTTCACCTACACATCCCAATCATAAACCTCGAGGTTAAATCTTGTATCACACAAAAATTCGGGTAGAAAGTGAGATAACATTTCAAATCTTTGGTTAATCAGCTAATAGACAATAAATTGTATTGAAAAGAAGGTATATTTAAAACGAGATCAATATCTAATCCATTTGGTATATTTTCATTGCCGATGCCCTTAAATGGTATCACATCATCATTGCGAACTTTTATTGGTGCCTCTGTTCCTGTTCTGTTTTGATTCTTAAACATATACTCGTTGCAAGTCATATGCTCACTTGCTCCTGAGTTAATGATCCAAGTGTTTGCATTATTCATCTTGCCAGTCATATTTATTATGGAAGGAAGCCTTCACTCGCTCTGTGTCTTGTCTGTAAGAAGTTGAATCAATTGCATATATTGCTCATTATTGAGCTGGGGTGTCGGACTACCTTCTACAGCAGGATGTGCCATCACCCTTTTGGCCCCTATATATGCTTGGTCTTCTTCCATCTTTCTGGGTATCCTATGAGCTGATAGCAACTTTCAACATTATGATATAATCTTCCATAGTGTGTGTACCTGGATATCTCTATCCGCCGAGTTGTTTGCACAACTAACTGAAAAACTGGTTGTACAACTCATCGACTATTGCTTACCTGGAAATTATCCACCTCCACGCCCACCTTTCTAGATGCATTGATTAGTTTCTATTTTTCATCTTAAAAAATGGGCTGATGCAACCCTTTGTCTTGATGGAAAGCCGAGTTACAATAGGGGGCATTACGTCCACCGTGACTCTACTATTCTTGGTCATGGTGGGTCTATGTCTAATTCCCTAAGAAAAAGAAAAAAATTGCAGAAGCTTTACAGAGCGTACAACTATGATACCATGATGAAATTGAGAGAACAAAGGAACATTAAAATTGTATAGTTCTATTTCTCTTAATCTATGTTGTGTACAAGAAGGAATAACATATATACAAAGATGATACTTAGGAAGAAGCCGCTTAATAAAAAGACTTAGGAAGAAGCCGCTTACATCCTTGGATTTAATATCTATTGATATAGATCTAGGAAGTTGATTGGTTTGTGTCAAAGTACTTATAAAGACAAAGTACTGAATTGTTTAGTATGCAAGACTTTTGTAGAAGAACTTGCAAGGTTGTCTAATGACAATGTTCTTGGCAAGACTTAGTCTTATTGGAAGACTAATGAGCAAGAATACATGATTAGGATTCCATATTCTTCGGCAATTGGATCTATCATGGATGTCATATTATGTACTTAGATGGGATAACTCGTATACTTGGAGTATGATGAGAACATTCTAATCATATCCTAGTGAAAGTCACTAGATAGTGGTCAAGAACATCCTAATGTACTTGAGAAGAACTAAGGAAGCATTCTTGATGGTTGTTAGAATGGGAGATGATCTACTAAATGGTTACATAAATATATAGATGCATGCTTCCACAACGACAAGGATAATTAAAGATCGCAATATGAACATATATTTAAAGTAAGTGCTATTATTTGGAATAGTTCCAAACAAATCCACCATAAATTATTCTACGAATAAAATTGAGTTTTTAGTTACATGAGTTGTAACTAAGGGAGTTATTTGAATATAGATGTTATTAGTAAAACTAGAAATAGTTTCTAGTACTACTAATCCTATGGACCTTTATTGTGAAATAATGGTTATTGCACAATCTAAGGTGCCAAGGACTCATCTATGATCCAAACACACACTCAGACACTTCCATCTCTACGAGAAATCGTTGACATGGGAGATGTCAAAATATGCAAAGTACTTTATGATGATAACAAGGATAATCTTCTTACATAAGATTCTCCACATGCTGTTATGATGGTCATAAGCTAATCTTAATAGTATTGGATACGTGTTAATTGGGCCTAGTGCAAGTGGGAGATTGTTAGATATTATGCCTTAGGCCCTTGAGAAAGGCCTTATGTTACATCATGTTAACATTTGTTACATAGATAACAACTTGGATTATTATATGTTTTGCATGTTTTTTATAATAATCCCCGTCCCTAGTACTTATGAAAAACTAGTATAAGTTTAAATGATGATCATATGTATGTGATACAAATTAAACTTATGGGTACTTGTTGGTGAATAAGTACTGGACATGACCCACTATGAGATTTATGTCATAGTCAAATGTCATAATTAAATCTTATTAAGTTATATCATTGGAATCCTTAGACCTGAGATTATCATCGTCTTCCACATGATGAACATTGTGTTTGACGTACTCAAACGCTACCCTTAACCAGGTGGTTATAAAGGCTACGATTGGCACAATCAGATTCTTGTAGGGAAGAAAATAAGTCAAGACGGGATGTTGTCCCTCTTATCACAAGAGAGAGATATCTGCTTGGCCACTCGAGAGTGAGATTGATGAAATGTGTGGCCACGCTCAAATGAATTGATGTGTTCAATGTCATTTGCTCATATCAATATACTCGGGATCGAGAAAGCATTGGACACTTAAGTTGACTTAGACAGTGGTTTATATTCAATATGATATCACGTGACAAAAGGATTGTGATATGTTCTATGAGGATAAACGAACTTCGTTAAGTTATATTAATTGGGTAGTCATAATGGCTTGCTAGAGTCCGCTCATGATTTATGGGTTTGACCTTGGTCGGACTCATTGCGAACTTAATATAATACTATGGAATTTTTCCTTTAGGGCCCCCAGTCCCAGATTTAATTACACATAAATCCAAGCCCAGATCAAATGCCAGATAAGGAGTTGGGCTGAGATCCAAATTCCCCACACACCCCTAGCCACCTCTAGCCTTTTTTGACCGGTCAAATATAATTCCTAAATACCTAAAATAACCCCACACTCCCCTCCCTCCACCCCATTCTGCAACTCTCTCTCTCTCTCTCTCTAAAACACACACACACACACAATACTTGTTCTCTCTCTATCCAAACACTCACCGACCGTCGTCATCTCCGGCAACAGCGACGGCGACGGCGACTGCTACTCCTCCAATCCGTCTCTTTCTCCAGCGCCGGAAAGAGTTATTCTCCGGCCATCCCTCTCCCCGCTCCGGCTATAAAATCCTAACGACGGCGAGTTCTCTCTAGTCTCTCCTACCTCCGACCACTCACAGATCTCTCCCTTCCCCACCACACCCCTGGCCTCTCCGGTTTGGATATGCAGATCCGACCACGACATTTCAACAAATTCAAGTCCTTTGTGAAGATCGACCTCCTCTACTTTCCAGATCTGGCCGGAGTCATAGGCTCTTCAACTTACCTCGGTGTCCTAGCCTCCATCCGAGTCTCACTACCATGGTACATCTCCTTTCGCTCCTCCGATCCTAATTACGTCGGAATCCGCCGGCTTGTTTTAGTTTCAAATATCAGTAGTGTGATGAATGAAATCAGTCCTGAGCTTACTTCAAATCTGGAAAGTCAATTTGTGGAGAAAGGATGTTAATCTTGTGGTATTGTTGAGTTGACCTTTTGGTTTTTGTTCATATATTGAAACCGAGATTTAGCTGCTTGGAGTTGCTTGTGTTCCTGCTCTTTAGTCTTATGAACAGGTTCAATAAGACTTTATATTATGAACATGTTCAGATGAACATGTCAAATAAGATTTTTGTCTTATGAACAGGTTTAATAAGACTTTAGTCTTATGAACACAAGTTCAAATGAAACATGTTTCAATGAGACTGAAAAAATGTCTTATAATACACATTAATCTATTGATAAGAGCAAAGTCTTATGAACAAGTATAATAAGACTGAAAAAATGTCTTATAATACACATTAATCTATTGATAAGAGCAAAGTCTTATGAACAAGTTTAATAAGATTTTTGTCTTATGAACATGTTCATAAGACTTTTGACTCGTTTATGTTAATTATCTGTTAGTTATAAGAGTTTGACTGTTGTTTGACCAAATTTGACTTAAAAAAAATTATTTTTTTTTTGTAAAAAATGAAAAAAGTGATTTTTGTAACTCTTATATGATAATTATGTGTAAGTAATAAGAGTTTGACTGCTGTTTGACCAAGTTTGACTAAAAAAATTTATTATTTTTTTTTTAAATGGAAAAAGTGAAATTTTGACTCTTATGTGTTAGTTATAAGAGTTTGACTGTTGTTTGACTAAGTTTGACCAAATTTGACTTAAAAAATATTACTTTTTTGTAAAAAATGAAAAAAGTAATTTTTGTAACTCTTATATGATAATTATGTGTAAGTAATAAGAGTTTGACTACTGTTTGACCAAGTTTGACAAAAAAAATTATTATTATTTTTGTAAAAAAATGGAAAAAGTGAAATTTTTGACTCTTATGTGTTAGTTATAAGAGTTTGACTGCTGTTTGACCAACTTTGATCAAATTTTTGACTCTTATGTGTTAGTTATAAGAGTTTGACTGCTGTTTGATCAACTTTGACCAAAAAATTTTGTTATTTGTTTTGTAAAAAAATGGAAAAAGTGATTTTTTTTTTTTCTCTTATGTGTTAGTTATAAGAGTTTGACTGTTGTTTGACCAAATTTGACCAAAAAAATTTATTATTTTTTGTAAAAAAATGAAAAAAATAATTTTTGTAACTCTTATATGATAATTATGTGTTAGTTATAAGAGTTTGACTGCACTTTGACCAAAAAAATTGTTATTTTTTTTTTGGTAAAAGTGGAAAAATTGATTTTTTTTACTCTTATGTGTTAGTTATAAGAGTTTGACTATCGTTTGACCAAATATTATTAATATTTTTTTCTAAAAAAATAAAAAAAGTATTTTTTTTACTCTTATATGTTAATTATGTGTTAGTTATAAGAGTTTGACTTCGGTTTGACCGAGTTTGACCAAAACAATAAAAAAAAATTCTAAAAAAAATGAAAAAATTAATTTTTTTGACTCTTATATATAATTATGTGTAAGTTATAAGAGCTGACTAGGATTTGACCAAAAAAGTAAGGATGGGATGAGATATGAGGGCATTTTAGTCTTCTTGCATCTTTTTGCTGGTGAGGGGTGGGAGGAGATATGAGGGCATTTTAGTCTTATTGCATCTTTTTGCTAGTGAGGGGTGTATGAGGAATTTTTCATCTGGATTTTCCTTATTTGGGTTTGAATCTGGGCTTAGGGGCCCTAGAGTCCAAGCCCTATAATACTATGGGGTCACACACAAAAGAACGAATTTACAAAAGGGCTAAAATTGGAAATTCGGAAAACATCTTAAAATCATATTTTAAGAGCAATTCGGAAAACATGGTTTTGGGGGAATGGTCCGGCCGGACCCTAGGCTTGACCCGGTTAGACCTATGGGTGGTCCGGATGGACCCATATTGCGACCCGGGCGGACCTCCTCTCCAGAATTGCTGGTTTTTCCAAATTCGGTTTTTTGACTGGATTTTGACCAAAATTTCCTAAAGGTTTTAGGACTATTGAGTTTAAATACCCCTCTCTAAACCCTATTCAAACCTAATTGATATTGTATCATAATTGGTAGCCTCCATATGTTTTAGAAACATAATCTTGAGTATTGATTGAGAATCAAAGGCTCAAGAACACCAATTAATTCATATAGCCTTTTGATAGAAAGAGTTTCTATGGGATCTATCAGTACAGATCTAGAATTGTTCTAGATATTCGTTTGTGTGTGGATACACATAGAGGATGCTTACTTTAGCATTTCAAGTTCGTGTTCCTGTGATCGTGATCCGAAGAACGTGGAGAAGATCAAATCATAAATCTTGAAGACTTGAAGATTTGAAGATCTGAAAATTAAAACGCACAACAACAGTTAGTATTCTAAATCCATCTTCCTATTAATTTAATCATCATGAATGGATCCATGGGCTCTAGGTTTTGTTGATTTTCATATGTCGTTTCCGATGCGCAAGGACCCTCAAAACCCAACAGTTATTTCATAGCCGATGATGATCTAGGGTTCATCAACCCGAACATGATCTAGGAACTACCTCTAAATCCTAATCTTTAGGTAAATACTCCTCATCATTATGCATGATCTCATTTCTTCTGCCTATTCTAAATTCTTCTCGAACTACGCTGACCTGAGCTTCTCACATTGAGAAGAACGTAGGCAATCTTCGGATCCGGTTCCTAAACACTGCACACAACCTACACCCCACATGATAGAAATACCGATCATTCGGGCGATAGGAGTGATAACGCTTAATATTCTTCTCTTATCGTAATTTGATCCCCGAACCATTTACTTGTAAATAATAGCTTTTTCTCAATGTTTTGGCTAATTAAATCGGGGTGGCGACTCTCATATTTTAATGTTTCTATGAATATATCCTTTTATTTAAATAATTATCACAAGAAACTTACCATGCGTCGCTTCATCGGAAAGGGGTATTCACAGTGGCGACTCTGCTGGGGACTGCTTTGAATCTATTTCAAACTTAGTGGGTCGAACTTTCGTTATTATCATGATGTATATTCTTATCTTCTTTGTCTCTCTTGCATTGCATTGCATACATTCAAACATCAAAAACTTCTCTTTTTCTCCCTAAAAAGAATTAGTTTCTTGCCACACTACCACTAGTCTATGTCAGCACTGCACAAACCCTCATTACCCTCGGAGCATTCGATGTGCAGAAATTGGTAGTGCTATTGTCGCCCTCTTTAAAGACACTCGTTTTCTCCACTCACCATGTATGCTTTGCGAGCGGTGGGGACCTTTTAACCTACCCATGTCAACCCACACATAGAGGTTTAGACACTCCAAATTTATGACGGGTTGGTTTGGCTAGCTTTTTCTTAATAGACGAATAACGTGTTGTCTATGTCAAGTCATCCCCAAGTCAATGATGAGTTGAAATCTTTGAGAGAAAGTGCACAAAAAAATTGATTTCCCTACAAGGGATGTGCCATGGTAAGATGAGTGTTTGTTGTCAAGATCTCCGCTCATCATTGACTTGTATAGGATGTAACATAGACATTACGTTAATTGCCTTTAAGAACGGGTTAGTCGTAGGATCCGTTGATTAGTGGAAGCCACTTGCCCTATAGGACCCTCTCCCGAATTGTCTGTTTGGGAGTGTGCAAGGCAGGTGAAAGACAAGGGGTCTATAGACGTAGTGATTGTAACGCCCATCTTTATTCTCGTTAAATATTTGACTTATTTGTTAAATTTTTGACTTGCTTGTTAAATTCTTGACTAGCATAATTATATGCTATTTTATTTGAGTTAATTATTTAATTACTTTAGAAAATTAAGGTGGTTAAATGTCAAAGTTGAAAGTTTAGGGGTCTTTTTGTCAAAGTTAGAACTTGAGGGACCTAGCGGCAATTCTTGGAAAGTTCCAAGTATATCATGTGTTTGCCTGAGAAAGGCATTTCATTTTCATGTTTCTTCTCGTACTTTCTCTCTGTCTCAGAGAGAAAGTTAATCTTTTACCCTATTCTCGACTCCTCGAGCTTAATTATCCCTCTGTTCGTGATTCCGGTCCCGGATAAATATTCGTGGCGTTGAATAGAGCGTTCCAGGCCGATCAGAAATTTATTTGGGTCAACTTGATTTTTGACTAGGTAAGCTATTAGCTTCCCCTTACTTGTAATAACATGTATATATGTTATTCCCGATACTTGTTCTTGTTAAAATTGTGTTTTGAGTAATTTTTGTGATACTTGTAAATTTGGGACAAAGGGAGTATACGTATACTGGAAATAAGGTTGAATGAAAATATGTTAATTGCACTTGTTAAGTTCCTGGGTATGGTCAAAGGATTAGTAGGAAAAATTATACTCCTATTCGTGAGACGGTAAAATAGTAACTTGATTTAAATATTATTAGAAAAATCGTACCATTATTTGTGGTATGGGGAAATGAATGGAAGTATCTCTAAATGGGTATATTAGTATAATATAAAATTGTACTTATACTTTTGGGGACGGTGAAATATTAAATTGGAATAAAAGGAAATTGTCCTATTATTTATGGGACGGTAAAAGAAATGAATTGAGCCTGAAATAATGTTTTGGGTATTGCCTAAGAGTTAATAAAAGTTACTCCTACGCTTGGGACGGGAAATTTCTTAACATGGGAAAGAAATGAAAATTTCGCATTTTGGTACCTTGTGCGACCGCACAATAACCTTGGGCGACCGCCCATCTTTCTGAAAGGTTTTTCAAAGGAATTGACCTGCTTGTGTGCGACCGCACAGGCCATTTTGGGCGACCGCACAGTTACCTGAAAAACAAAATGTTGTTTAAATTTTGTATAAGTTGGAAGTAACTTTAGTTAAGGTATATAACCTTAGTATAGGATGTCCTAGTAAGTGTTGTGACACCTTAGGGGCATCAGAACTTGGTTTTAAACGTGTATACTCATTGAATTAAAATGAGAACTTAGTCTTGTACATGGACACTTATAGAACTCAAATGAGAACTTAAGTATAAGAGTAACAACTCTTTTATATGTCTTGAAAGTGCTATGAACAAGCACTTATGTGTTATGCTTGTCTTGAAGCCAATGATTGTGCACCTTAGGGGCATTAAAACGATGACTTGAGATTGAATATCCTATGTAGGGGATTAAGAACTTGTAAGTATGAGTTGTATAGCTCATTTACTTAAATTGAACTCAAAGTATTCTTGGTCTAGGTTTAGGGTACTACCCTAGATGGCCTAGATGAGTGTTGTAGAACACGTTAGTACTGAAAAATAGTCCCTTTATGAACAAATAAAATGTGGACTTGAATCATAATTAAATGATGACTTGAATATAAGAGTAATAACTCTTTTATGTGTCTTGAAGTCAATGTTTGTGTACCTTAGGGACACCAACTAATGTCTAGAGCTTGAATGTCCTAAGAAAAGGATTGGAAAATAATTCGTGAAAGATGTATAATTCATCTTCCTAGCTTGAACTTGAAGTATAAGATAATTAACTCTTGTACATGTTTAATCATCCAAAGAAATGGATTGAGAACTTGGATATAAGATGATAAGATCTTGTATATGTATTGAATGTCCTGAATGTCTTGAATGTCTTAAGATAAGACAGTAACTTGAAGTATAAGACAATAAAATCTCGTATATGACTTGAACATCCAAATAATTGGATTAAGACTTGAATATAAGATTATAAAATCTTGTACGTGCCTTGACACCAATATAGGTGTATGGTAATAAACTTGAAAGAGTCTTGATGTGTATATGCGAATCTTGCATATATTTACTTGATAGAATGTGGTTTTTTGATTGATTGGTACATGGTATGAATAACCAAAGAATTGGGTTATGGAACTAGATAGAGAATGATTAACTCTACTACATACTTGAACTTGATACGTGTATATTGGAAGTGCTATAAATAAGCACTAAAGTGTAAATGATTTAGTTTTTAATCGTGTATATACTCAATGAAGTATATAAAATATAAAGAAGATATCTTGTCTTGAAATGGGTTCCTAAAGAAAATAGGGACTAGTGTAATATGAAGATAATTCATATAATCGTGAATACTACGATTTAAATTAATAAGAATGATTACAGAACACAATATGTGTTAGAAAATGTATTCGATTACTAACGATACATATACGTGAAGTATGACTGTGTCTAGGTACAAGGTGACCTATTCTACTACGTGTTTAGAGTCTAAGGTGTTGGGCTCTACTTGATAGTAAGGGTATCGTGATAAACACTTTAATGTGTTAAACGTGATATGAATATGTACGTGCAAACTTGGCATGTGACAAAGTGATATACCCTACTACTTGACTGAAGTCTGTTATTAATGGACTCTTACTTGGATTGATCGTGTTACATGGACACCTTATGTGCCAGTGTTATCTTGGTTTATATTCGCAATAATTGCGTACGTGTACTTGTATTCTCGTAAGCACATGATACATAATTACATGGTGCATATTCTCGTGAGCACATGATACATAATTACATGGTGCATATTCTCGTGAGCACATGATACATGATTACATGGTGCATAAAGAATAGTCCACTAATAAGGGACTGAGTTCTGTTCTCGTAGTTCAAGTAAACATCTACTTGTGCATTCTTGTGTGAGTCCAGCTGGTTCTCCTTGCTTGTTCGAAAATATATAGGTTCACGCTTGTCGCGAGAGCTGGGGTTTAAGTGACAATCGGGTCCCTATGTATTTCCGCCTGACCCCTTACTACCGGCCATAGTAAGGGCATAGCTTCCTTGGTTGGAGCAATAAGCCTGACCTAAGTGAATGCGACTGTACTGAACACCACGTGGATCTTGTTCTTGTGGAGGACACTGGTTACCAGGTCTTCTTATATACTGTACTCCTGTCCTGTTCACCACGTGGATCTTGTTATTGTGGATGACACTGGTTACCAGGTCTTCTTATATACCGCACAGCAGTTCCTGTTCTTGTTCTTAGTTGTCCTCAGCTAGAAAAGCATCGACAACAAATGGTATTCTTGGGAGAAATAAGGAAGGATTCAGGTACAATGCGTGATAGGCCTATGTGCATCTTGGTGAGTTGGTTTAGCCTCTCACTCTACTTGACTACTTGTTACCTGAACCTTTCTTGAGCTTGATTACTTGTTGAGTGGGCTTAGCCTCTCCTATACTTGTTACTTGATGATACTTGATATATGTTTAGTTGAGTATCTACTTGTATTGCATGATAACATGACATATAGTTGCATGTTAATAGCTTACTGAGATTTATCTCACCCTTTATTTGTTTAATTGTTTCCCCCCCCCCCAGGAAAGCAGGGGATAGTACGCAGTGAGGCTCGACTTAGCTGGGAACTTACTCAGCAGGATATTGTTGTTCGAAGTAGTGTCCTTTTATATTTTGGTAAGGACGATCTTGTATGAGTTAGTAAACTCTGGGCTTGTATTGGGGTAGTATTTGTTGTCCCTAGACAGTTCTTGTTTCTAGCTTATTTGCTAGGCATGTCTTCCGCTGTATGTAACCATTTTGGTTTTAATTTTCTTGGTCTAGAACTGGTGTGAGCTATCTTAGCTCCCTACTCTTGAGTATATATATCATGTCATTTTTGTTTTTAACAGGTATTGTTCCTGTTTCCCGTTAGTTTCTTATTTCTTGTTAGTTACGCGCACCAGGTTCGAGGTTCTATTAGGGAATCCCGGGACTTGGGGCGTGTCAGTGATGGCCTCCACTAATCGTAGTTTCTAGTTAGTTGCAAAAAAGGGGTACCCTTCCAACCAATTAGGATGTAAATAATGTACAATTTTCTGTAAATTAAAACATACTTTGCATGAGCCTTTCCCCTCCTAAAGCTCGCCTCCCTCCAACCTTTCAGCAAATCAAGTTTGGGTCCGTTCGGGTGATCGAATACGACGTGAAGCTTCTGATCCGTCCCCACTCTCAGTCTCAACATCTCCAATGACGACTCCTGTTTCTACTTTAGTCTCTGCAGCCTTCGTCGCTCCTACCGTTAGCACCGCTGAGCTCAACACCGAGACAAATCTCAATGGTCTTCCCCCAAGCCTTCAAACCTTCCTCGCTGGTCTCGAAGCAAAGATCAAAGATCTTGAGGAAAGTAACAAGACTTTGGAGAATCACAACCAACAGTTGAGGAGCCGCATTCAAAAGAAAGGAGCCGAGGTAATAGCCGATGGTGATGATCTTGTCTACGTCGAGGATGAAGAAGTTAACACCAATTATCCCGCTAACACCAATGCCCCTACCTTACACTTACCATTCTACAAAAGTGTCCCGCCTCTTTCCCTCTATGGCCAAAGAGGAACCACTACCAAGAGCAAAAATAAAGGTGTCTACGAACGTTCCCCCGAACTGCTTGGTGGCTACCTCTCCGCTAGAAAACTACCTGCACCCTCATTACCTTTTAGTGTTGGGATGGCCGTGCCTACCACCTCAATGACTCCTCCTACCACTTTTTTGGAATCCGTCCCTGATATCTCCAACCACCCCGTGGTCATGGCCATGCAAGAGAAAATGTATAAGTTGATGGAAACCGTGAACAAACAAACCGCTACTACTACCAAGACAATTAATCCTAGCCAAGTTGGGGCTCTCCCAAAGGATTTCAAGATGCCTAAAGTTGCGATGTTCCATGGTGATTCATTCCCTAAGACTCACTTGGATAGTTATTGTTGGGTTTTGAGCAAACATGCACAGCGGAATGAAACCCAAAAGCCTAGATCCGATCACGATGATTAAATTAATATGGAGATGAATTTAGAACACTAACCGTGACGGAGCTTTAAAATTCTGAGATCTTCAATCTTTGTTCTTCGCGCTTTTCCGAATCACGAACGTAGGAACGACCGCAAAACTTGGATCACGAACTTTGAAGGAGTTGATGCCAACGCCCTCTATGTTTATCCACACGCGAACGAATTTCAAGAACGATTCTTGAACCAGATTGCTAGACCCAATAGAAACTCTTTCTACTTTGAAGGCTATATGGAAAATCAATGTTCTTGTTCTTGAGGAAGAAGAAGAACTTGTTTTTCTCTCTCTCGGAGGCTATCTAATTGATATGGAATCAAATCATACTGATTAGGTCGTTGTTAGAGGTTTATATACTTATTAGTCCTAAACCGTTTAGGAGAAATAGGTTAAAACCCGTCACAACACGAAATCAGTTTTTGGGCCCGAACAGGGCCTGCTCGGCCGAGTCCTTTAAGGTGCTCGGCCGAGCACCTTTGCTCCAGAAAATCTGACCTTCTGATTTCCCATGCTCGGCCGAGTCATATGAGGTGCTCGGCCGAGCACCACCAGAATTCCGATTTTAGCCTTTTAAACAATTCGTCCTTTTGTGTGTGACCCCATAGGATTATATTAAGTTGGCAATGAGCCCAAACACATTTGTGCTCATAAATCATGAGCGGACTCTAGCAAGCCATCATGACTACCCAATTAATATAACTTGTATAAGTTCGTGAATCCTTTATAGAACATATTACAATCTCTTTGTTTCACGATGTCTATTGAACGTAAGCCATGGTCAATGGTCAACTTACAATGTTCAATGCTTTCTCGATCCAGAATGTATTGATAGTACAAATCTTATTTGAGCACGGCCATGCATTTCATCAACACCATTCTTCGAGTGGCCAAAGCTTGATATCTCTCTCTTACGAGGAACAAATCCCTTCTTGATTTATTACCTTTCCCTACATGAATCCGATTACGCCAATCACATTCTTTATAGCTACCCGATTAGGGGTAACGTTTGAATATGTCAAACGTAATGTTCATCGAGTGGAAGACTGTGATAATCTCAGGTCTAAAGATTCCAGTAATATAACTATATGAGACTTAATTATGACATTGTGACCATGACATAAATCTCATATGGGTCAGTCCAGTATTTGGTCTCCAACTAATACCCATAAGTTTAATTGTATCCCATACACCATAATCATCATATGATTATCCATTAAACTTATACTAACAATTAATCATAATTATCAGGGACGGGGATTATTATAATAAACATGCAAAGGATATAATAATCAAACATTCAATATCTTTAATATATAAATAACATTAATCGTTTTACAAAACGTGCCTAGAGCATACAACACCAACAATCTCCCACTTGCACTAGGCCTAATTAATGTATCGAATACCCATAGACCTAACATGACCATCATGCTTTGCTTGTGGAAGACCCTTTGTCAATGGGTCGGCAATGTTATCATCAGTTGGTACTCTGCATATATTCACGTCACCTCTGTTAATGATTTCTCGAATGACATGGTAACGCCTAAGTATGTGTTTGGACTTCTGATGGTTTCTTGGTTCCCTTGCTTGAGCAATAGCACCATTATTATCACAATAAAGGTCTATTGGATCAGCAATGCTAGGAACTACCTCTAGTTCAGTTATGAACTTCTTGATCCAAACAGCTTCTTTAGCAGCATCGGATGCAGCAATATACTCAGCTTCCGTTGTAGAATCAGCGACAGTACTTTGCTTAGAACTCTTCCAGCTAACAGCACCTCCATTAAGCACAAATACAAATCCAGATTGCGATCTAAAATCATCCTTGTCGGTTTGGAAGCTTGCATCTGTGTAACCACTTACAACAAGATCACCTTCCACACCTCTATACACCAAGAACGAATCTTTAGTCCTTCGCAAGTACTTAAGAATCGTCTTGACTGCAATCCAATGATTTTCACCAGGATTTGATTGATATCTACTCGTCATGCTCAAAGCATACGAGACATCGGGTCTAGTACATATCATGGCATACATGATTGATCCAATTGCGGAAGCATATGGAATCCCAATCATTCTCTTACGCTCATCAGTTGTCTTAGGACACTGATTCTTGCTTAGAGTTATGCCATGTCCCACTGGCAAATTTCCTCTCTTAGAGTTTTCCATGCAGAATCTCTTAAGAACTTTGTCAATATATGTATCTTGACTTAAACCAACCAATTTCTTGGATCTATCACGATAGATCCTAATTCCAAGGATATAAGCGGCTTCTCCCATATCTTTCATAGAGAAACACTTTCCTAACCAAGTCTTTACAGACTGTAGTGCGGGAATGTCGTTTCCTATGATCAATATGTCATCTACATATAGTACCAGAAATAATACTACGCTCCCACTAATCTTCTTGTAAACGCAAGGTTCATCTTCGTTCTTGATGAAGCCAAACTCTTTGACCGATTCATCAAATCGAAGATTCCAACTCCTAGAGGCTTGCTTCAATCCATAAATAGATCGTTGCAATTTGCATACTTTGTTAGAATTTTTTGGAATTACAAAACCTTCAGGTTGTGTCATGTAAACATCCTCAAGCAAGTTCCCGTTAAGGAACGCTGTTTTGACATCCATTTGCCATATCTCATAGTCAAAATATGCGGCTATGGCAAGTAAAATTCTTATAGACTTGATCATTGCTACGGGCGAAAAGGTTTCATCATAGTCGATACCATGAATCTGCCTATAGCCTTTCGCTACAAGTCTAGCTTTATAAGTATGCACCTTTCCATCCATGTAGGTTTTCTTTTTGAAAACCCATTTGCATCCTATGGTTTTTTACACCTTTGGGCGCATCAATCAAGTTCCAAACTTGATTATCATACATGGATTTAATTTCAGATTCCATGGCTCCAAGCCATTTATCTGAATCAGGAGCGGACATCGCTTCTTGGTAGGAAGTAGGTTCGTCATCAACTATGACTTCTACTTCATTGCTATCCGTCATGAGAAATCCATATCTCTCAGGTTCAGATCGCACCCTACCAGTCCTGCGAGGAACTTGAGTATTCTGAGTAGGTTCCACAACTCTTTGTGAAACTTGTTCAGATCTAACATTTTGTTCCATGTAATTTTCGGGTTCTCGAATTTCTTCGAGATTAATTTTACTCCCACTAATTCCTTTGGAGAGAAACTCTTTCTCTAGAAAGGTACCATGACGGGCAACAAACACTTTGTTTTCCGTGCGGTTGTAAAAGTAATAACCCTTAGTTTCCTTAGGGTAACCAACGAAAATACATTTATCAGATTTAGGTGTGAGTTTGTCAGATATGAGCTTCTTAACAAATGCTTCACAACCCCAAATCTTCATGAAAGACAAACAAGGTTTTCTTCCAGTCCACATCTCATGTGGAGTCTTTGGAACAGATTTTGTTGGAACATTATTTAGTGTTTGTGCAACAGTTTCTAGTGCATGTCCCCAAAAGGTTAAAGGAAGATCAACTTGACTCATCATGGAGCGGACCATATCCAATAAAGTCCTATATCTCCGTTCGGACACACCATTCCATTGTGGTGTCCCAGGTGGAGTTAATTGTGAAACAATTCCACAATCTTTCAGATGATTGTCAAATTCTTGGCTTAAATATTCTCCACCACGATCTGATCGAAGTGCTTTAATAGTTTTGCCAAGTTGATTTTGTACTTCATTTTGAAATATTCTAAATATCTCAAAAGATTCACTTTTATGTTTCATTAAGTAGACATAGCCATATCTACTAAAATCATCAGTAAAAGTTATGAAGTATTGATATCCTCCCCTAGCATTGCAACTCATTGGTCCACACACATCAGTATGTATGAGGGCCAATAAGTCATTAGCCCTTTCACTACTCTTAGTAAAAGGTGCCTTAGTCATCTTTCCAAGTAAACATGACTCACAAGTTTCATATGATTCAAAATCATGTGAATCTAGAAGTCCGTTCCTATGGAGTTTTGAGATACGCTTCTCATTAATATGACCAAGACGGCAATGCCACAAATAAGTATGATTTACATCATTAGGTTTGGATTTCTTATTTATATTATAAACATTCTCATTATTCCCTCTTTCAACATCAAGAACATAAAGGCCATTAAATGAACATGCAGTACAATAAAGCATATCATTTAAATAAATATAAAACTTCTTATTTTCAATAAGAAACTTAAAACCTTCATTATCCAAACAAGAAATTGAAATAATATTTCTACTTAAATCCGGAACGTAATAACAATTGTTCAAAACAAGAATTAATCCGCTAGGTAAAATGACATCATATGTTCCTACGGCTAATGCAGCAACTCTTGCTCCATTTCCCACGCGTAGGTCCACTTCGCCATCTTTAAGTAGCCTTCTATTCCTTAGTCCCTGCACATTTAAACAAATGTGAGATCCACATCCAGTATCTAATACCCAGGAGCTAGAAGTAGAAAGTAGAATATCTATAACATAGATACCTGAAGTAGATGCAGTCCCACCGCTCTTCTTCTTCTTTAACTCTTCCTTGTAAACCTTGCAATTTCGTTTCCAATGTCCAATCTCATTGCAGTGGAAACAAATTGCATCCTTTTGGGAAGCAGGTTTAGCCACATTAGCTTTGGCAACAATTGCCTTGCTAATCTTGGGTTTGACAACTTTTGCCTTACCCTTTCTTTTGCCTTTTTGGCCCTTTCCTTCCTTAGACACAATGAGTACAGGAGCGGTCTCTTTACCGATTTTCTTTTCTGCCTGCTTAAGCATCCCATGCAATTCAGACATAGTCTTATCCATCCCTTGCTTATTAAAGTTCATGACGAACTGATTATAGCTTTTGGGCAATGAATTAAGAATAAAATCGGTAGCCAACTCAATCTCAATTGGATGGCCAAGCCTTTCTAGTTTCTCAAAGTAAGCCTTCATTTTCAAAACATGAGGGCTCACAGACTGTCCTTCGCTCATCTTGCATGAGACTAGGGCAGCTATGGTGTCGAACCTCTCTTGCCTTGCTTGTTCTTGGAACATATCTTTCAATGTAGCAGCAAGGTCAAATGCTTCCAAGTGTTCAAGAATCTTCTGAAGTTCTGAACACATGGCCGCAAGCATAAGACAACCCACCTCACGAGAATCATTCACATGTTTCTTGTAGGCGTTTCTCTCATCCTTGGGTGCATTAGAAGCAGGTTCTTCTTCAGGAACGGGCTCATCAAGAATATAGAGCTTATCCTCATGCTTTAGAACAATTCTAAGGCTACGGATCCAATCCGTATAGTTAGCTCCATCTTCTTGAAGTTTCTCCTTCTCAAGGATAGATCGCAGTGATAAATTTGTATTCTGAGCCATTATCTACAATTATGCAAACATATAATTAAATATGAGTACCATCTTAATCAAAGATATTAAATTAATAGTATTTTACAAATACTCCCACTAAATTATATAACCTTCATATACATCCAATGTATAATATAATTTGAATGGGCTAAGATCCATATTTCACTTAACTTTGAGTCGGCTAGGGCACGACTGCTCAAAATAAGTTATTTAGGTAGACAACTCCTTGTCAATCATATCGTATATGACTCTTAGATCTTTTATGAGATTTTAGATATCGTATATCTAACGTGTTTTAATCTCATCTGTGCCTTAGGCCCAAAACTGTTTTGATAGCCTAATTAAGTTAAACCATTTTAAACGTATAGGAATCACTGTTTCCTCATCTTGCTCATAAATGGATAGAATCAATGCACCTACGCTAGGGCGTAACCCACACAAAACTACCCACGTACTCACAAGTGTTTTAATCATGGATTGACACGGAACTTAAATTTTTTAAAGAAGGTTCATGACATATAGCATGGTCAATGTTTATAGTCACATAATATAAACACATAAAGCAACGGTTAATAATTTAACTAATCTCATTAATTAAATTAAGATTTCATGTGATTGATTTATGGAGATAAATTCTTTAACACATTATTGAGAGCACGATTGTACGGTCGAAACTAAGCCAGAAGGCATCCACAATCCCGTACCAAATTTAGAAACTAGAAGGAACAACTATGTAAGGTCGAAACTAAGCCAAAAGGCATCCACAATCCCTTACATAAAGTAACTCGATTCTAAATTCTTTTGTCCCATCAATTCATTACTTTGACCTTGACATTTGTTTTCAGGAAACACGGTTTCTCAAACCAGCCATCTGACAAACAAATTCAATCCAAAGTGATTTTAAACAAGCCATTTAATTTCAGGAAACACGGTTTCTTAAACCAGCCATCTGAAAAACAAATTCTGTCCAAAATCAACCTGCTCGGCCGAGTCCTTTGAGGTGCTCGGCCGAGCGCCTCTGTGTTCCAGAAAACCCTTTGCCTCTGACGACTCAGCTCGGCCGAGTCTTATAGACTGCTCGGCCGAGCACCACGAACAGAACAGTTCTTCTTGTCGAATTTTAATTCTAAGATTGCTTTCCCGATTCACTTAGGATTTGGTGTTCATAATGATCATATCATCATGTTCATCAAAACCTTGAATAAACGATTTATTCATGAATCAAAGATCATCAACAAATCAATCCAATTAATTTTTGATAATCTAAAGGAACATAATAATCAAATTATTATTGCAATCGTAGATCCCACATAACGTTTTTAAACGGTGCGATTTTATGATTTCAATATATCTCATATACAAACATAAAACTCAGATCACATAAAACATCTTGAATCCAAATTCACATAGCATGCCAAAACATATAATCCAATTATATCATTAACATGTTATTATTAAAATAATCATGATTAACGGGGCTCTGATACCACTGTTGGGTTTTGAGCAAACATGCACAGCGGAATGAAACCCAAAAGCCTAGATCCGATCACGATGATTAAATTAATATGGAGATGAATTTAGAACACTAACCGTGACGGAGCTTTAAAATTCTGAGATCTTCAATCTTTGTTCTTCGCGCTTTTCCGAATCACGAACGTAGGAACGACCGCAAAACTTGGATCACGAACTTTGAAGGAGTTGATGCCAACGCCCTCTATGTTTATCCACACGCGAACGAATTTCAAGAACGATTCTTGAACCAGATTGCTAGACCCAATAGAAACTCTTTCTACTTTGAAGGCTATATGGAAAATCAATGTTCTTGTTCTTGAGGAAGAAGAAGAACTTGTTTTTCTCTCTCTCGGAGGCTATCTAATTGATATGGAATCAAATCATACTGATTAGGTCGTTGTTAGAGGTTTATATACTTATTAGTCCTAAACCGTTTAGGAGAAATATGTTAAAACCCGTCACAACACGAAATCAGTTTTTGGGCCCGAACAGGGCCTGCTCGGCCGAGTCCTTTAAGGTGCTCGGCCGAGCACCTTTGCTCCAGAAAATCTGACCTTCTGATTTCCCATGCTCGGCCGAGTCATATGAGGTGCTCGGCCGAGCACCACCAGAATTCCGATTTTAGCCTTTTAAACAATTCGTCCTTTTGTGTGTGACCCCATAGGATTATATTAAGTTGGCAATGAGCCCAAACACATTTGTGCTCATAAATCATGAGCGGACTCTAGCAAGCCATCATGACTACCCAATTAATATAACTTGTATAAGTTCGTGAATCCTTTATAGAACATATTACAATCTCTTTGTTTCACGATGTCTATTGAACGTAAGCCATGGTCAATGGTCAACTTACAATGTTCAATGCTTTCTCGATCCAGAATGTATTGATAGTACAAATCTTATTTGAGCACGGCCATGCATTTCATCAACACCATTCTTCGAGTGGCCAAAGCTTGATATCTCTCTCTTACGAGGAACAAATCCCTTCTTGATTTATTACCTTTCCCTACATGAATCCGATTACGCCAATCACATTCTTTATAGCTACCCGATTAGGGGTAACGTTTGAATATGTCAAACGTAATGTTCATCGAGTGGAAGACTGTGATAATCTCAGGTCTAAAGATTCCAGTAATATAACTATATGAGACTTAATTATGACATTGTGACCATGACATAAATCTCATATGGGTCAGTCCAGTATTTGGTCTCCAACTAATACCCATAAGTTTAATTGTATCCCATACACCATAATCATCATATGATTATCCATTAAACTTATACTAACAATTAATCATAATTATCAGGGACGGGGATTATTATAATAAACATGCAAAGGATATAATAATCAAACATTCAATATCTTTAATATATAAATAACATTAATCGTTTTACAAAACGTGCCTAGAGCATACAACACCAACAGTTATGTGCTAGCCATGAGAGCTCGAGATTGCACCAACGAGCAAATGGGCCGTGTCTTCCATAGCACTCTGAATGGAATAGCCCTACCCTGGTTCTTGGGACTAGACCGAAGCGAGAGGCAAACTTGGGATCAAATTAGTGTCGTGTTCTATGAGAAGTACCAAGCTAATCTGGATTGGCATGTGAACCGATCCGACCTTGAGAACACCATGCAAAGGCCCGGCGAGCCTATTTACGACTTTTACAAGAGGTGGAATCACATACTGTGCGAGGTCCAATACCCCCCAAAGGAGAAGGAAAAAAAGCAGATTTTCTACAAATGCTTGCTCCCTAAATTGAAAGTGGCCATTGGTAATGGTTACTTCCCTGATCTGCGAGATATGGTTGACGTCGGAGTGAGGTATGAAACTGGTATTACTAGGATTGTGCCACCAAAAGACGCTACCAAAAACAACAACAACTCCTTTCGTTACATGGCTCCCACAAACCTTGCACCTAAGGGTGGGAAAGAAGCCGTCGAACAAGTTAACATGGTCCAAAATGACGCTCCGTTTGATGTCCAAGCCGTCACGAGAGGAAATGGGGCTCCGCTGCAACGTGAAAAGGAACATTTCAATGACTTTGGCATGCCTATGGGAAAGTTCTTTGATGTGGTAGTCAAGAGAGACCTCATCAAGTCATTGGAAAACTACGTGCCAATCTGAGAGCCAAAATGGATGCTTCTAAGTTTTGCAAATATCACAAGTATATGGGACACACAACGGAGAGAAATTTTGTAGAACCAACATTAGCAATAGGAATAGAAGAACCATTAGCAACACGAATAGCATCGTTACCTGGATAAGGAGAGAAATTTTGCATGACATCCGTAGTGGATGTTATGTGATCCGTTGCATCGGAATCAAGAACGAACGAAACCGGAGCCATAGGTGATGAATTTTCGTGAGAGGGACCACTACTAGTAGGCTGATATGCAGGAGCTGGATAAAACTGTGCATTATATGCAAAATTGCCTCTTTGGTAACAAGTGGTGGCTTCGTGACCGGCTTTCTTGCAAAGTTGGCAGTGAACCACAGTCGGATCTGGGCTGACAAACGGATTAGGGGGAGTGTAAGGAGTATGAGGGGAGGGTTGCCGAATAGGTGGAGAAAAGGGCATAGGCTGGAAGTGGTTTGGAAGGGGAAGCAGACCGTGATTATTGTTTTTGTTTTTGTTATGACCTTGGTTGTGGTTTCCATTGCCCCGGTTTTGATTAGGGAAGAAAAAGAACCCCCCTGCCCATTTTGACCAGATGGCTGAAACCCCCCTTGCTGAGTAGGGTTTGAAAACCCATCTATATGGGATGGAATTTTGGGTTTGTCAGGCTCTTTAGTGGCTGCTAAGGCACTAAGGTTATGGTGGTTTTATTGGCGAACCACTTTTGAAGGGCCTCCTCTTGGAGAAGAAGGTCTTTAAGGTCCTCGATGGAAGTATACCCCTTTGAATTTTGGGTGGTAATGAACTCTTTATAGGTGTGACCCAAACCTCCTAGGATCCGACTACGAAGGGTGTGGGTAGATACGGCATCACCCGCATGGAAAAGAGAATGAGACAGAGTTTTGGCCCGGAGAATGTACTCTTGAATAGTCTAATACCCCCTCCGTCCCAGCAGAAGTGTCACCAATTTTTGGGACACGGGGATTAAGAAAAGGTAGTAGGTGTGTGGTAGAAAATGAAGAGAGAGAATGAGTGGGGTAAATAGTAGTGTTGGTTGAATAAAATGAGTGGTGGAAAATGAAGAGAGAGAATGAGTGGGGTTAAATGGTGGAGTTGGTTGAATATAAATATATTAAAACATTCCATTTTGGGTAGTGACACTTGTGCTGGGACGGACCAAAAGGGAAATAAGTGACACTTCTGCTGGGACGGAGGGAGTATATTGCACTAATAACACTAACATAAAAAAAAATTGCACTAGTAAAATTTTACTTTTAAAAAATTAAAAGGGGGCAATTGCCCCCATGCACTACACCTACCTCCGCCACAGTTTAAATGTTTCTCGAAACCCTACAACAAATAAAATCCTAATTAAGCAAACTTACAAAAAATGTCCAAAAAAACTGATAAAACTCGTCCGGTACTAAAAGTTACGCCCGTTACTATCGATCTCCTCAAAAAACTCGATCGTCATCTCTTCTACCGCATCAGTTTCACTTTTGAGCTATTACAATTTTAAGCAGAACACCTAAAGTGACAAATTTTGCGATCTCAAACGTGACGGAGGGAGTATATTATTAAACTAGCCCTTAAACATAGTCAAAATATTTTAAGAGTTAGTCTCATGTAAAACGCGTTTTTCCTAATGGTTAGGAAAAACGTGTTCTTCAAAATCTCCAGAAGGCTTTATATTGATATCCAGAAGGCTTTATACTGATATCCAGGACCTTCTTGCTATCACTTTTAAATGTTCTGGCTATCAATCTCATATCCAGAAGTCTTTATATTAATATCCAGAACCAGAGAACCCTTCTGGCTATCACTTTCAAAGGTTCTGGCTATCACTTTCAAATGTTCTGGCTATCAATTTCAAAGGTTCTACTATCAATCCCATATCCAGAAGGCTTTATACTGATATCCAGGACCCATCTGGCTATCACTTTCAAAGGTTCTGTCTATTAATCTCATACCCAGAAGGTTTTATATTGATATCCAGAACCTTTGAGAAGTTCTGATTATTTACAAAAATACCACCGCGCGTTTTTTTTAAAGAAGTTCCACATATTTACAAAAATGTCACCGCGTTTTTTTAAAACACGTTTTTCCTGAGTTAGGAAAAACGCGTTTTTCTCAAGATTTTGTGATATTTTAAGGTAATTAATTAATCACCCACAATTACTTTCATAATAAACATTTTATCATGCAAACACATAGAGTGTGTCACATAAACTAGCATATATATACTCCAATCAATATCTAAATGTTTCATGAGTTTCAGCAATATGCAGTAACAAAATCTGAGATAAAAGGGTGTTGTTATACACACCCGTAAAATTTATGAATACACTCGTAATATGCTTAAAATTTTAAATGGTACAACACTGTAATGCACTGTTATGGGTGTATTCATAAGTTTTACGGGTGTGTATAACAACACCCGAGATAAAAATAAAGTGGAGGTACAAATAATGTAACGACCCGAGTCCGCAGACCCGACCCGCCACATAAGTACCATACACTAGCCCACCAAGCATCTCCTTAATTGGGTCAACCAAACCCTTGCCGGGTCCCTGGCAAGGTCAATTAATACCCAGATCGTACCCCCGGGCTAGCTCGCAAGCCTTAAGGCCGGGGTTCCGCTCTGATACCATTTGTAACGGCCCGAGTCCGCAGACCCGACCCGCCACATAAGTACCATACACTAGCCCACCAAGCATCTCCTCAATTGGGTCAACCACAGCCCATCACAGGCCTCCAAAAGTCCAATGGATGATTTGATGCTTAGTAGGAGTGTATGGGCCTTCTATATAGCACACTCAATTCCTACATGTTTCCGATGTGGGATGGGGGATATCACAAATAAGCTATTCCCATACCACGTACAAATTTGTTGATCTTTTAGACTAGCTAGCTGCATGTACACTTGTACAGTACAATCAAAACATAGCGTTGATAGTCACGGTGTATAGCTGTAACTGCAAGCTTGTACATGTAGATAATGGTATTTTTGTGTCAACTGTACTTATCAAAGGGTATAGCTTTTTACGTAAGTGTGTGGCTGTGGAAAGAAAGCCATAAATTCTGACTGTTGTTTTTCTAGCAACAAGATTTATTATGTCCCACCCTTTTGGCAGCTGTGATATTATATCCATGGTGGTGGTGTGAATGTGATGTTTCTCCGGCACTGTTGTATAACTGTCCAATTTTTTAAGTAGATTTATTTTACTTATACAAAAGTTGTAACATTTTAAAATTGCATGCATTAATACTATTTCATTGTTTAGAAATGCAAAACATATTTTGACATAAACTAAAAATATTGCACTATTTATTGAGATTGGAGCCATAACGGGGTTGAAGGATCGGGTCTATTACGCGGATGAATAATGAGGAAATTCCGGAAAAAGGTTATGAGGTCTATGCGGTCAGATGGTGCGGCTGCATAGGGGTCTTCATGCATACGAAAGGCCAATCTGGGAGTATGAGGTTTTGGGGTTGTATATATGCGGTCGCATAAGGTAGCTGCATAGAGGGCACTTATGTGGTCGCACCACGCCACCATATATATAGCCCCTTAGGTTGTTTACTTTTTGCTCTAGAATTCCTTTTTGGCTTATGTATTGTATTCCATTAGGATTTATGTCTCTTATATCCTATATAATCACTACTAAAAACAATATTTATTGGGATGAGATATGGTCTCATTAAGTAGCTTTAAATAGTTTCTATTACAGTCCTGTTTGAATATAGGAAAAAACAGGGACATAATAGGGGTCTCATTAAATGTGTGTCTCAATTTTCTTAAAGACAATAATGACTGTCCCTGATATAAATATACCACGTTAAAATATGGACTATTACAATGTGTTTTCCTAATATAGAGACCATTAGATAAATGTACTCCAAAATAGAGACATTAGAAAAATATCATCCTAAAATTGTTTAAATAAGGACCATTAAAGATTATTGTCTCAAGCAAAGAGTTTCTAAAAGACATTTTTCTAGCAGTGAATGTCAAGTGATGTCCATACACACATTGACACCAAAAAGAGAGAGATTATTGAGTATATTCATGATTTGATAGCGCTCAAGAGATATTTCGGATATGTTTTTATCAACTCTTGTGTTCGTGTGTAATTTGCTTGTTTTTTTAAAATGTCTATTGCTTAGGATATGCCAGTTCCGAACAACTTCTATGAAGGTAAGAATGTAATTGGTTAGATGGAACAGACTTCAATTTTTAGAAGACGTAAATCGAAGACTTGTTACAAGAAGGATTTACATCAACTGTCGGAGTGGGAAACCTGCATATGTGAATCATACATGATAGACTTTTTTTTTTTTGAACAAAACAAAATATTGGGTCGAGTAAGAAAATGTTGATCAAAGATGTCAAAGTATGGTGGAGAGAGTATGATATTTCATTCTATTCATCTCAAGAAATTACAAAGTCATAACTTCATATTTATTCACAAACCTATCGGCTAAGTATGGAAAACAAAACAGTTATACACAAAAATATATGGCGCATATCCGGCCATATTTGAGAAGATATGATTTGATTTGCTCAAATCCTTCTGATAATCTCAGCAAAGATATACACATATCTTTGCATATCTTGTTCAATTCCCTCTTGATCTCGATCTCGCTCTTGGTTGATTTGGTCCAGCTCGATCTCCAACTGCCCCTTAAGTTGGAAGATCTACAACATACAGACCCAGCCAACTTGCCAATATGAAAATTAAAATGGGTAAATGTTTTTTTCCCCTGCACTTTTGTGTAACATTGATCACACAAATGTCTGAACAACTCAACACAAAAGCTGCTATGCACACAACCAAGATTTTGTCCACAAAAGGTGCTATTCATGCAACCTGTTTTTTCTTTCTTCATCGTGATGCACTCGTGCAACGCCAATTTATTCTTCTTTGTCGACATGACAGGTCCCTTACCGCAACGTGTTTGTCGCGCATATCATGTGAAAGACACAATCGTGAGTGTCAAGTCTCACGTGACTCACATGAGACGGATCACCACAGTTTGATAAGTATTGTACTAGGTTGTTATCTTTATATTTTTATCATATATTTAATTACCTTGTAAATAGGTAGGTGATTAGGCTAAATTAGTGTAAAGAATATCTTCCCAGTTTGATAAGTTTGTATAGTCCTATTAATATGAAAATTATCCAAGGAATACTCAAGTTGGGTTTTCAAGAGTCATCCCATCTCTCTCTCACGTCTGCTCTCTTTCTCTCTTTCTCTTTTTCTTTTTTTTTCTTTCTTTCATCATTTCTTCTTGCAGGTGATTTCGTTCATGGTATCAAGAGCGACAAAATGCCATAGGTGATAAATCTTCTTCAGCAAACACCATGGCGAATAACGGTTCAGGGCAAGGTACTCCGTCTTATAATAAACATGGTCTTCCAATATTGTTTAATGTACAATCATACATGGGTCACTGTAGGTTGTCCAACTAGAATTACCAGAATTGGAGTTCTTTGTTCCTCTCTATGTTGGAAATTCACTCCCTAACCCATGTTGTGTCTGATACAAACCCTCCACACAGTACTCTCCCCAAGACCACCACCACCGAAAATACCACGACCACAGAAAATGTCCCCAATCCTGATTTTGAAGCCTTTACTCATACTTCTCGGTTTGTCCTTGGTTGGATCAAAGCCACAGTCACCTCTGATGTCCAACCACATGTGAACCCCATCAAAAAATAAATGCACTAAGATTTTTTTATTTTTTTTTCCACCATTAAATATGTTATGCAATTTTGCCACCTTTCTGTAAAATTCTTGGCTCCGCCACTGCATTTAAAAACATTATGTTAGGGTTTTTGATGTAGCACATCCAGCGCAGTAGAACAGCCTCGGCGACCAAGCGCCCGCTCGGCCTCCACCAGGTGCGCGCTTACCTCCTTGCAATTTTGTCGAGTTTCTGTTTAAGACCAAGCGCCCGCCTGGTCTCCTCCAGGCACCCGCTCGGTTGTACGGTCAGTTTTTCTCCCAGTTTTCGTTTTACGTAAAGTTGAACAATTTAGGGTATTTTTGGTATTTTTGTTGATTTCGTTTTGAGGAGTATAAAACATATTTTAGGGTTTGTAAACATTATTCATTCATCTTGTTATTCGATTGCAACTTTTGCACACCTTGTGTAAAGCCCTAAGTCATTCAATTGGCTTGCAGAGTAATCTCTTTGGGGATTATTGTTGATGGATCTTTATCCTTGTGTTAAAGAGTTGATTTCAATCAACTATTTGGTTATTATTGCGCTGCGTTTCACATCAGTTTTGAAGGCCCTTTTTGCCGTTTTATAAACATGTTTGTTTCTTCTCAATTCTCGGTATCCGTGATCGATTCAACGAGGGTTGAAAGTCACTTACTTGTTATCGTGCGCGATACAACTGTAACTGATGTTTATCTATTCTTTCGCTACGTCAGAAACTTTATGATATATTTTCAATCAATGGCACTCACCTGTTATACTCACATCAACTAACTCACTTATTATTCCCTACTCCCAATACTCATACTTACAAACCTCATTATTATACACATCACCTTAATTTTCCGTTCACGAAAGATTTCTTGCGAATTGAGCTGGGACGGAGTGCCTATACATATAGGCACTTGGGTGAGACGGCCATCCACCTATGGATCATACCCAGCAACCCGCCAACCCAACCTACCCATCTGTCCTTCTTACCCTCCTAGAGTGCGACACGTGTCACCTTTAAAAAAAACCTCCAATAACTTTAAAATGCTATATCTTGAGATTTTGAAGTTGGAAAAAAAAAACTAAAAATACTGTTGTGTTCGTCTCGACGAGGAGAATCAAACTAGATAGGTCATGATATGGTTTTATTTTTTTAAAAAAAAATATTTTTTAACACACAAAAAAATTGAGTTGCTAACATTCTGTTTTGATAAAAGTAACAATTTCATCTTCAAAATTTTTTGAAGATGAATTTATTACTTTTATTAGAACAGAATGTTAGCAACTCAATTTTTGTAACATTTTTATTTAGTAACAATTACTTTTTTTTCTTTAAAAAAGAGCAAAAATTCATGTATATAGTCGGCTTTGCATTTCAATTGAATATAAAACCCTAGAAAAGTATTACAATTGAGAAAAAAAAGTTACATTGTTTTATTATAAAATGTAACATTAATTTAGTTGTTAATCTTATGTTATCTTTAACTTATTTCAGCAAAATTGTGGTATATTTTTGAAAAAAAAAAGTGGTACATTTCTTTATAAAAAGTGTTACTTTTGCTGGCAAGCAAAAAATAGCTGGGGAAGAAAAGTTGTAGGGCAAAAAAAAAAAAAAAAACGGCTTGGCGTCTCGGCTCGGCTTAGCTGTGAGCCGTCGGTCTCACGGGAGACCGGCCCATACATATAAAGGCTTTCCATGTACTCCCTCCGTCCCACTCGAATTAGGACAAATTTCCATTTTGGGTGTCCCATTCGAATTAGGACAATCCAAAAATAGAAGTGTTTTATTCAATGGGACCCACATTCATACTCACAACAACTTTCCACTCATTATTCTCCAACCCCACTTTCTCCCTCCTACTTTACTTTTCATACTCACAACACCTACTCCACTAACACTTTTTTCCTTAATCCACATGCCCAACCCAAAAATCCTAATTCGGGTGGGACGGAGGGAGTATTCATTACACTGTCAAATATTAAACACGTTCCTATTGATCTGTAATATTGAAGGCAAGAAATTAAAGTGCGTTGTTGGTTATGCAATTATTCCATTTGCTCTAATACACCCTTATGAAGTTATATACCCGTCATCTACTACAATTCTGTTGTAGTTGTGATGCAACTCAACATTATAAAGACTATTGATGTTTTCACAACTAGTTTGATGTCATTTAAATACCCGTGTTTGTTAATTGTAATACTAAACAGAAAAACTAGCCTTAAGATTATATATTACTCCCTCCGTTCCAAAATGATCTTCGCGTTTGACTATTCAAAATTTTTAAGGATATGAACACTTCCTTTGCTAGCCATGTTTTGTTTCTGCACTTTTAAGTCTACATTGTAGAAAGGTGAATAACTTTTTGGGACAACGAAAAATGGCAAATGAGAAGATCATTCTGGGACGGAGGGAGTACCACTCTAGGGGCATGCATGATAGGCCAGTATTTTGAAAATATAGTCTCACTTTAACTTTAATTTTTATAATCAACTTAATTGAATTTGAACGTTATTTAAGGAAAATCCAATTATGCCACTATTTAGTACTCCTACCCAATTATATACTCCATCCGTCACAAAATGATCTTCACGTTTGACTATTCAAACTTTTTAAGATATGAGCACTTGCTTCACTAGTCATGTTGTGTTTATGACCTTTAAGCCTAAATTGTCGAAATGAGAAGTACTTTTTGGACAATGGAAAATGGCAAATGAGAAGATCATTTTAGGACGGATGGAGTATGTAAATGTCAGGCTTTGTTTATCTTTAGACTGATGAAAATGATAAGTAATGCCTACCTTAATTTGCAAGGAACTTCATGCCTTGGATCTATAGTAGCTATGAACATTTTTGCAATCATCCAACTAGAAGTACCAATATTAAATTTGATCCCAAATTAAACGACATGAAATAACTTCTCCCAACTCCACTATGGGAAATATAACTTGTGAAGATTATTGTATTGGTTGTATTAGATTCTAGCTAGTTACAGCATTTAATCCATTCTAATAACCTCATGCACCCTCCCCTCCCCCCCTTTCCTTTTGAGCTCTATATATATATATCTTGACTAGCACTTTCCATTTCCAACACCATCTCTCTCCATCCCTCTCTCTCTATCTCTCTCTCTCTCTCTCTCTTTCCTCCCTCTCTCTCTGTGAATGGGTAGGACACCATGCTGTGAGAAGGTGGGGTTGAAGAAAGGGCCATGGACCACTGAGGAAGACCATAAGCTTGTTTCCTACATTGAACAACATGGCCATGGAAGTTGGCGCGCTTTGCCTTCCAAAGCTGGTAATCAAAATTTGCTCCCAAAAACTTTAGTTTGTGATAAACGTATCATTTTCTGCTTAGGGTGATACTCCCTCTGTCCCGAAATGATCTTCTCATTTCGAATTCTTCATTGTCTCAAAAAGTTCTTATTATTGCTACAATATAAGCTTAAAGTGCATAAACACAACCTGGCTAGTGAAGCAAGTGCTTATATCATTAAAAAGTTTGAATAGTCAAACGTGTGAAGATCATTTTGGGACGGAGAGAGTGTATATTATGCAAAAACATGCTTAAATTTATGTAACTTTGCTAAATATTTTGCTTGTGATTTTAAATGAAGGGTTACAAAGATGTGGAAAAAGCTGTAGACTTAGGTGGACAAACTATCTAAGGCCTGATATCAAGAGAGGGAAGTTCAATGTTCAGGAAGAACAAACCATTATTCAACTCCATGCTCTTCTTGGTAACAGGTAAAAATTTATTCCACCAAATAATTCTCGCTGAAAATAGACTGTTATTGTTATTACTCTTCCCGTCCCAAATGAAAGTCCATTATTAAAAATAAAAAAATGTCCGAAAATGAAAGTCTTTTTCCTTCCGAAAAACTTTCCCTAAATATTCTTTTACTAATTTTTTCACGTACCTTTATACTTGCAAAATTAAATGTTTGGAAAGTGATCGAACCATAAAAATATTTATGAATGTTTGTTTGTTATTTAATTGTATAAAAAGTAGAGATTCTCAAAATGTCCTTTATAATTTATAATGAAATTCGGATATTCATTTCGGTTGAAAAATTAATTGTGACACTTAATATGATGGATGGACCATAACTTTACTTCATATTAATTAGAATTATTTTCTTTTGGTGTTTAAGAAATAGATGGTGATCATTTAAGGTGTTGCTACTAATTCGTAGCACTCCCTGGTGGCCTGGACGAACGACCTATATACCCTCTCCACACCAATGCAGTACTCCTACTATCCATATAATATATAGAGGCAGTACTACAAATGTACAACTAAGCTACTATAACAATTATTGAGTTTTTTTTTTTTTTTTTTTTTTGAAAGAAACAATTATTGAGTTTATAATTGAAATGCATTGAATAACAAGTACAAGTAGATCTATTATCATCTTATTATTGCTACTGATCATATGAGTGCTCATTTTGTACGTGCATGTGAATAGATGGTCAGCTATTGCAACACACCTGCCCAAAAGGACAGATAACGAGATCAAAAATTACTGGAACACGCACATTAAGAAGAGACTGACAAAAATGGGAATTGATCCGATCACCCACCGGCGGAGAGTTTCTGCCTTCGGCATTGGCCCGTCCAAGAATGCCGCCAATTTGAGCCACATGGCTCAGTGGGAGAATGCTCGGCTCGAAGCTGAGGCTAGGCTTGTGCGCGATGCCAAACTTGTTTCTGCTACAGGTCCAAACATGATATCGCTGCACAATAGTTCTACGCACCTTGTTGACAAGTCAACGCTTTCAAGGCCAATACGACCCCAACCACTTTGTCTTGATGTGCTAAAAGCATGGCAAGGAATTATGTCGTCCAAAATCTCTAATAGGATTCCTCTCGAGTCTCCCACATCTACCCTCAACTTTCCAGACATTACAACAACGGTCCCTAACATTGGCCTTTTTGACAATTATGTCGAAGGAATGCGTGATCAAGGTGTGATAATGGAGCAAGACATCCAAAATGATTCAAAAATCTTGGAATCAAACGTGTTTCCACAAATGAACAAAGAGAAGATGGAGAACTCAACCGAGCTTGATGAGATGGTTTATCCTAACTATAACGCGTTCCCCGTTACAATGGAAGGTTTTACGGAACTTATTGATGTGGCCACCATGCAAAACCTCACCGAGAACAACAACATTGATCTTGAAGAGAACTGGATCAATATACTGAATAATTTGGCCAACTCGTCTTGCTCGTCTATATTCTGAATGAAGTTAATCCAAAATGATGATTAACTAGTTTAAATAATTAATATAATCTAGAAAGATTGATTAAGTTTTATCTTTGTGTTTTCAGAACATTAAGATAATGCAACTCAATCTTTTTCGAGTACTATTTGTATAATTAAGGGATAATGGTTGTGGTCTGCAATGTAACAATAATTAGAATAATGCGGTAATAAAATGGCCAGCTAGTTCTTTAGCTAGTCTAGTTAAATTCATATGTAATCCTATTGAAGTAATAAATGTGACTGCATGTAGCAAATAAAATTGTCTGTTAAGTTGGAGGTAATTATCAGAAAATCATTTTACTGCAAGTATTTTCTTTTTATTGTGTAAATTGCATATATTCCATCACAAAATGGACGGTTAGAAGCCGGACTATCATGCCTTATAACTGTCTAGGCCCCCATCTCGAATAACTAATAATTTTTGTTCGTCGCAGAAACAACTTTAAAGTGAAGGAAAAAAAAAAAAAAAAAAGGAAGACAGTTTGATCATATGTCGCGATTCCTGCGAGAAAGAGTGGAATAAAAAACATGAGAATGCTAAAATAGCGTCTTGATGTTGTATTTGCATGTCGTGTGCGAATTTCTCTAGGCATAGGGAGGGACTATATATGCTTCAGATTACCCAATATCTGAATAATTATAGTGCAATTTAAAAATAAAATGAAATATCTTGATTAAATATAAGAAGGTATCCACCATTATAATGTTGAAAATATGCATGCATAACGATTTGGAGTACTTAGAAACATTTATCCGACATGAACAGGGGCGGACGCACGTATATGAGAGGGGGGTTAATTGACCCACCTGACTTCTCCATTTATACCATTTTAGCTCCTTAAAATTTTTCAAATTATACTTTTGACCCCCCCTAAAAAAAATCAATTAACCCCCCCTCAAAATTTACACAAACCCCCACATATATTGTCGCGACCCCGGACCCCGCGGGCCTGAGACCGCGATCTGGACGTCGACTCTAAAACCAAAACTCAAAATACCGAAGTAAAAAAATTCCATTTGATACCAAAAGGTGATGATCCAAAGTTTTACAAAACCAAGTTTGATAAAGACCAATTACAACTATCATAAACTTCCACAAGTTTATGCCCAAAAAATACAAATATACAATTCTTAGTGACGTCATTGTTTGGTACAACTATCCCAAAATGGTTACACATTTACATAATGTAAACCAACCTATATCAACCTTCCCCAAAAGAATGGATCCACACTCGACGTCCTCTTTCTCGTGATCAGCGAGACTAATCCTTAGCACCTGGGGGGGTTTAAGGAAAAACAAAGATAAAAGAAAGGGGGTGAGATAAATCTCAATAAGTTACTAATGCAACTACATGACATGCTATGATGCAAGAAGCAATAAGCAATAATAAATATCACATAGCACATAGCATTTATCACATAACAGATAGCAGCGGAAATAAACACATAACAAAGGATATAGCCAAGGTTTTCCAAACCGGAACATCCAAATAAAGGATCGCTACGCAGCTTCAATAATCAACCAATCATCATCTCCATAATAGCATGAAAGCCGAAGAGAGAACCCCGGTACCGGAACCAATAACCATAAAAGAAGTGTCACAAGGGACGGGAGACATGCCACAAAGTCATGCTCCAAGTAAAGCTAAAATGCACACAAAGGAGCTAGCTCTTCTCACTTCCAAGGCCAATCTGGAGGAGGGTAATAAGGGGGCAAAACAATGGTCAACATCACAATGGACTTGGCCGTGCCATCATAATGTTTCGCATCGCCCAAACACACACAAAATACCAGCTGGACTTTCACGTAAAGGCTAAGTAATAAAATACTAGCACGATAAACAACAAAGGATTCCAAAGTAGGGAATCATACCAAGAAGTCACCAAGAAAGTGAAATGAACTAACAATAACCAACTAAGGTGCTCTAATAATTTCCACAATAATAACACCAATCCCTTATCACATTTGATCACAAAGGATCCAGATAACTAAAGCACACAAGCAAAACTATTCACTCATCTCGGAGAGCTCAAGGAGAGCTTTAAAATGATAGTTTATTCGTCCAAAACGGAGTTCGGATGAGAAAGTTATGGAGGAAACAATTTTAAAAGGAAAGGGAATTTTATACCAGAGTTCCAGCTTGGCACGACCGTGCCTAAGAAAGTGGCACGACCGTGCCAATCATGACGGAAGGAAAGGAAATTTTGGCGCGACCGTGCCTAAGAAAGTGGCACGACCGTGCCAATCATGACGAGAGGAAAGGGAATGTTGCACGACCGTGCCAACCATTACGAGAGGAAAGTGAATGTGGCACGACCGTGCCAAATAAAGGAGCACGACCGTGCCAGATGAACAATGCCCAGATTCTTCCTGGGTTCACCAAATTTCGAACCAAAAACACCACCTTCACTAAAGTTATCAAAATCAAAGCTTCCCAATACATTTCTAAAGCTCCTAAACAACATCCAACCTAAAGGGAACCTAAATAACACCCTTTAATCATCCAAACCAACACCAAATCCCCACATTCAAGATTTCACCATTTTTACCCAAAAACTCAAATAAATTCAAAATAAATTCTAAACTCAACCAAACATCAAATATAACACATCAAACATCATATAAACATGAGATGAACATTTTAGCATCAAAATGGGGAAAAAGTAACTTACCTGAATTTTCTCAAAGTTGACGGAATTCAATTCTTTTTTATTCTACGCGATCCTATCGACGATCTAAACAAGGTTCACGTTTTAAGAAATGAGAGATTACGAGGAGAAGATGAAGAAAATGAAGAGAGAAGGAAAGAGAAAGAAACTTACCCACAACCAAGAGAGAGAGAGAGGTTTGTGCTGGGAATGGGAGGGAGTAGGGTGAGGGAGAAGGTAAGGGAGGTGAGGGGAGGAGTAGGGAGGGAGTAGGGAAATGTTTTGAAAGATTTACACTTAGGCCCCCTCCACTACACTACACACAAACACTACACTCCCTACTAACAATTAAGACCCAAATAAAATGCTAGGCATAAATATTATAACACATAAAATGCACGCATAAATTTTTAAATAAATAATAATTTAAATAAACAATTAAGCAAATAATTAAATAATAATTATTTAATTACTAATAAAATGGAGCCTATATTTCGGGTCGTGACATTCACTCCCCCTTAAAGAAAATTCGACCCGAATTTTAACGAGACTCACCTAAAACAAAAAGCCACGGAAATTTCCTCTCGATCTCATCTCGAAGCTCCCACGTCGACTCCTCGATGTTATGATTCCTCCAAAGGACTCTAACCAAAGAAATACTTTTATTCCTCAGCTCTTGGACTTTGGAATCTAAGATCCGAACCGGTCGTTCCTCAGAAGTCATATCGGGCTCAATATCCTCCGGTACCCTCGGCAACACGTGAGATGGATCATGAACATACTTCCGAAGCATAGAAACGTGAAAGACGTTGTGCAACCGGTCTAAGGATGGCGGTAACGCGAGTCGATACGCAAGAAGTCCAACCTTTCCCAAAACCTCAAACGGGCCAATAAACCTTGGAGCCAATTTGCCTTTCTTCCCAAACCTACGAATACCCACCTTTGGAGACACTTTCAAGAACACCAAATCACCGGTCTGAAAACTAAGATCTCGCATTCGGTTATCTGCATAGCTCTTATGTCGACTCTGGGCTGTCTTCAATCTATCCCGGATAACTTTAACCTTTTCAACTGAATCCCGAAGCAAATCAATACCCACGATCTTCGCTTCACCAACCTCATCCCAACAAATAGGCGACCTACATTTTCTTCCATACAGAGCCTCATACGGTGCCATCTCGATACTAGCCTGATAACTGTTGTTGTAAGAGAACTCCACTAACGGTAGGTGCGAATCCCAAGAATCGGAGAAGTCTATCGAACAAGCTCGCAACATATCCTCCAAAATCTGAATAGTCCTCTCGGATTGACCGTCGGTCTGAGGATGAAAAGCTGTACTGAATCGCAAATCTGTACCCAAAGCTTCCTGAAACGCCTTCCAGAATCTAGAAGTAAACCTCGGGTCTCGATCTGACACGATGCTAACCGGAATCCCATGCAATCTCACAATCTCGTCGGTATAAAGGGTCGCAAGCTTCTCCATCGAATATCTGATGTCAATAGGCAAGAAATGGGCACTCTTTGTCAATCTATCCACTATTACCCAAACACTGTCATACTTCCTACGGGTACGAGGTAGTCCCGTAACGAAATCCATAGTCACATGCTCCCATTTCCACTCGGGAATCTCTAACGGCTGAAGTAATCCCGCGGGTCTCTGATGCTCGGCTTTGACCTGCTGACACGTTAAACACCTCGATACATACTCGGCTATTTCCCTTTTCATATTAATCCACCAAAATTGTTGCTTCAAATCCTGATACATCTTCGTACTACCCGGATGAATAGTATATCTCGATTTGTGACCCTCATCAAGAACTCTCTGTTTAATTCCATCAACATCAGGAACACACAATCTTCCACGGAAAGTCAACACTCCCACCGGGATAATAGAAAAATCCTCGAAGTTCTTTTCCTTCAATTTACCCATTATCTTCACCAACTCGGGATCTTCTTTCTGAGCTTCCTTTATCCTATGAATTAGGGTCGGAGATACCCTAATATTCGCAAAAATATCCCCATGTCTCGATTCACGAGGAGACCAATCTCGAACATCCTCAAGCATTTTCCATTCACAGACCATCATCGAAGCCACATAAGACTTTCTACTAATCGCATCGGCTACCACATTCGCCTTCCCTGGGTGATAAGAAATCGTACAATCATAATCCTTCAACAATTCCATCCATCGGCACTGTCTATTATTCAACTCTTTCTGGGAGAAAAGGTACTTCAAACTCTTGTGATCCGTAAAAATCTCAAACTTCGCTCCATAAAGGTAGTGCTTCCATTTGTGCAACGCAAAGACAATAGCCGCTAACTCCATATCATGAGTCGGGTAATTCTGCTCACTAGGGGTCAACTTCCTCGAAGCATAAGCAATTACTTTCCCATTCTGCATCAACACACAACCCAAACCCTCTTTCGAAGCATCACTGTAAATCACTAGGCCATCGCTCCCATTAGGCAAAGTCAAGATCGGTGCGGTAGTCAACCTCTTCTTTAATTCCTCGAAACTCTTGTCACATTTCTCTGTCCACACAAACGGGACATTCTTCCGGGTCAACTGAGTCATCGGAGTAGCGATCCTCGAAAACCCTTCAATAAATCTTCGGTAATAACCGGCTAAACCAAGAAAGCTTCTAATCTCTGTCACTGATTCGGGTCTCTTCCAATCTACTATAGCCTCTATCTTTGACGGATCCACCGAAATCCCATCTTTAGAAATCACATGACCCAGAAATGACACCTTCTCGAGCCAAAATTCGCATTTACTGAACTTCGCAAATAATTTCTCCCTCGCAAGAACGGATAAAACTGTCCTCAAGTGCTGCTCGTTCTCCTCACGAGATTTAGAGTAGACGAGTATATCATCAATAAAGACCACCACGAACGAATCAAGATAAGGATGGAAAACTCGGTTCATCAAATCCATAAACACTGCAGGCGCGTTAGTCAACCCAAACGGCATAACCAAGAACTCATAATGACCATACCGAGTGCGAAAAGCAGTCTTCGGAATATCCTCCGATCGAACCTTCAACTGATGGTACCCACTCCTCAAATCAAGTTTAGAGAAAACCACGGACCCTTGAAGCTGATCAAATAAATCATCGATGTGGGGTAGAGGATACTTGTTCTTCACCATAACCTGATTCAACTTCCGGTAATCGATGCACAATCTCAAGGAACCGTCTTTCTTCCGCACGAATAAAACCGGTGCTCCCCACGGGGAAACACTAGGGCGGATAAACCCTCGATCAAGCAACTCTTGCAACTGGACCTTTAATTCCTTTAACTCTGTGGGAGCTAACCTATAAGGTGCTTTCGAAATTGGAGCCGTACCCGGCAAAAGGTCTATACAAAATTCAATATCACGATCGGGCGGCATATCATACTCGGTAGAGAATACATCAGGAAATTCCCGAACCACCCGAACACTATCCAAACTAGGGGATTCTTTCCTAGTATCAAGAACACTAGCCAAATACCCCTCACAACCACTATGCAATAATTTTCCCGCTTTTAAATAAGAAATTAAGCGAACCCTTCTACTCAGAGGACTAGCCTCAAACACAAATTTAGGCACATCAGGAATAGAAAAAGTAACAGTTTTCTTACGGCAATCAACGGACGCATGAAATTTGCTCAACCAATCCATACCCAAAATGACATCAAAGTCTTGGATAGGGAGAACTACCAAATCCGCACAAAGGACACGACCATAAATAACCACATCACAAGCACGCAAGACTCGATCGGAAATCAAGCATTCTCCTATAGGGGTCGACACCTCTAGCACGTACGGTAAATACTCGAATGCAGCATTTAACATGGAAGCAAATTGCACAGAAATGTATGAATGAGATGATCCTGGATCTACTAACGCTCGTGCACTCACATTAGACACAGAAACAATACCTCCAATAACGGATGGATCATCGGTAGCTTGTTGTTGATTCATGGCAAATACCCTTCCTTGGACTTTGGGCTTCCCAGCGGCATCCCTTTTCTGACCCTGATTATTACCAACTCCTGACCCGGATGCTTGTCCTCTACCTCTTGGACAATCTTTTACAAAGTGACCCATTTGTCCACATTTTGTGCACCTTCCTTGCTTCTTCCAACACCGGTCCTCAGAATGACCTTCCCTTTGACAATACGAACAGAGCCTCCTAATTTGGCTCCCTTGGTTCCCGGAAGTGGTACCCGGGTTCCTTGGGATCGGTTGCCCTCGGGACTGAGATTGTCCCCCAAAGTTACCTCGATTTTTGATCCTTGGTTGTGACTTGCTCTGCGCTCCTTGCTTACTCGGGTTGGCCACCTCGGTCTTCCTCTTATGTTCCCCAATATCTTGCTCTATCAAATAGGCTCGGTCCACTGCATCTTGGAATGTCACAATCCGTTGAGCAATAAGTTGAGTACGGATGGAGGTCTTCAATCCCCGAATGAATCTCATAGCCTTTTGTTCCTCGGTCCTCACCAAATAGTCGCAATACCGGGCTAATTCTATGAACTTAGCCGAGTATTGTGCTATAGACAACAATCCTTGCTCCAAGTTGAGTAGCTCGATCTCCTTTCGGTTTTGATCAACAACCGGAATGAAATGCTCCTTGAATTTGCGCACAAACAACTCCCACACATACACCGTGTGAGTATCATCCCAAGTAGCTTTAACACCTTTCCACCAATGCTCGGCGGCTCCCACAATTTTATAAGCTGCGAACCGGACTTTGTCCTCATCCGTGCACCCAAACACATCATAAATCTTCTCCATAGACTCAATCCACAACTCAGCTTTCCTTACATCGGGTTCCCCATTGAATTCAACCGGTTTCAGTTTGAGAAATTGTTCCAATCCATAGCGGGGTGGTGCTTGTTCTACCCTCGGACCTTGATCATGTATGGCCTTCATGGCCGCCTCAAACATGCCTTGAAACATGGCACGTGCTTCTTCCCTTGTATCATTCTGATTTGCATTACCGGTACTACCTTCACCACTCCTTCTACGAACCATTGTAAACAAGTACCTGCATAAAACATCAACCGTTAATCACTCCGCACACTACTACCCACCTAGGTCATACTAATCCACCTAGACTTATACTTAGAGCTAATGCCATAGCTCTGATACCAACTGTCGCGACCCCGGACCCCGCGGGCCCGAGACCGCGATCTGGACGTCGACTCTAAAACCAAAACTCAAAATACCGAAGTAAAAAAATTCCATTTGATACCAAAAGGTGATGATCCAAAGTTTTACAAAACCAAGTTTGATAAAGACCAATTACAACTATCATAAACTTCCACAAGTTTATTCCCAACAAAATACAAATATACAATTCTTAGTGACGTCATTGTTTGGTACAACTATCCTAAAATGGTTACACATTTACATAATGTAAACCAACCTATATCAACCTTCCCCAAAAGAATGGATCCACACTCGACGTCCTCTTTCTCGTGATCAGCGAGACTAATCCTTAGCACCTGGGGGGTTAAGGAAAAACAAAGATAAAAGAAAGGGGGTGAGATAAATCTCAATAAGTTACTAATGCAACTACATGACATGCTATGATGCAAGAAGCAATAAGCAATAATAAATATCACATAGCACATAGCATTTATCACATAACAGATAGCAGCAGAAATAAACACATAACAAAGGATATAGCCAAGGTTTTCCAAACCGGAACATCCAAATAAAGGATCGCTACGCAGCTTCAATAATCAACCAATCATCATCTCCATAATAGCATGAAAGTCGAAGAGAGAACCCCGGTACCGGAACCAATAACCATAAAAGAAGTGTCACAAGGGACGGGAGACATGCCACAAAGTCATGCTCCAAGTAAAGCTAAAATGCACACAAAGGAGCTAGCTCTTCTCACATCCAAGGCCAATCTGGAGGAGGGTAATAAGGGGGCAAAACAATGGTCAACATCACAATGGACTTGGCCGTGCCATCATAATGTTTCGCATCGCCCAAACACACACAAAATACCAGCTGGACTTTCACGTAAAGGCTAAGTAATAAAATACTAGCACGATAAACAACAAAGGATTCCAAAGTAGGGAATCATACCAAGAAGTCACCAAGAAAGTGAAATGAACTAACAATAACCAATTAAGGTGCTCTAATAATTTCCACAATAATAACACCAATCCCTTATCACATTTGATCACAAAGGATCCAGATAACTCAAGCACACAAGCAAAACTATTCACTCATCTCGGAGAGCTCAAGGAAAGCTTTAAAATGATAGTTTATTCGTCCAAAACGGAGTTCGGATGAGAAAGTTATGGAGGAAACAATTTTAGAAGGAAAGGGAATTTTATACCAGAGTTCCAGCTTGGCACGACCGTGCCTAAGAAAGTGACACGACCGTGCCAATCATGACAGAAGGAAAGGAAATTTTGGCGCGACCGTGCCTAAGAAAGTGGCACGACCGTGCCAATCATGACGGGAGGAAAGGGAATGTTGCACGACCGTGCCAAATAAAGGAGCACGACCGTGCCAACCATTACGAGAGGAAAGTGAATGTGGCACGACCGTGCCAAATAAAGGAGCACGACCGTACCAGATGAACAATGCCCAGATTCTTCCTGGGTTCACCAAATTTCGAACCAAAAACACCACATTCACTAAAGTTATCAAAATCAAAGCTTCCCAATACATTTCTAAAGCTCCTAAACAACATCCAACCTAAAGGGAACCTAAATAACACCCTTTAATCATCCAAACCAACACCAAATCCCCACATTCAAGATTTCACCATTTTTACCCAAAAACTCAAATAAATTCAAAATAAATTCTAAACTCAACCAAACATCAAATATAACACATCAAACATCATATAAACATGAGATGAACATTTTAGCATCAAAATGGGGAAAAAGTAACTTACCTGAATTTTCTCAAAGTTGACGGAATTCAATTCTTTTTTATTCTACGCGATCCTATCGACGATCTAAACAAGGTTCACGTTTTAAGAAATGAGAGATTACGAGGAGAAGATGAAGAAAATGAAGAGAGAAGGAAAGAGAAAGAAACTTACCCACAACCAAGAGAGAGAGAGAGGTTTGTGCTGGGAATGGGAGGGAGTAGGGTGAGGGAGAAGGTGAGGGAGGAGTAGGGAGGGAGAAGGTGAGGGAGGAGTAGGGAGGGAGTAGGGAAATGTTTTGAAAGATTTACACTTAGGCCCCCTCCACTACACTACACACAAACACTACACTCCCTACTAACAATTAAGACCCAAATAAAATGCTAGGCATAAATATTATAACACATAAAATGCACGCATAAATTTTTAAATAAATAATAATTTAAATAAACAATTAAGCAAATAATTAAATAATAATTATTTAATTACTAATAAAATGGAGCCTATATTTCGGGTCGTGACATATATAAATCAATTTTTACACAATCTACCCAAACTTATTCTTTTAGTTTGCCGCTAGCAGGTTTTGTTCGTCGATGAGGAGAGGCTGGAGAGCGATTGCGAAGGAGACGCCGAAAAGACGAACTGAGTCAACTGACGACGTTGTTCGAAGGCGCAGCAATGAGTCGGAGGCTGGACCGCCGGAGCCACCATATTTTCCGGTTCTTAACAGGTATATTTTTCTTCTTTACCCTTCCTGCCTTCCAATCAGATTTTTTTTTACTACTCCGATCGAGGTGAAGCAGCGGATTAGCGAGATTAGTCTGTTGCCAGAATCTTTCCGATCACAGAGGAGCTAGAACAGCCCTTACTTAATCTATGAGAATCTATAAGAAAATCACAGAATCCCAAATCTCTAAATTTTTCAAAAAAAAATAGGGTTTCACCCTTTCAATCTGATTTTTTTGAAATCTCATTTATTTCCTATTGAAATATACAATATTAAATCTCAAATCAATGCCATGTGACTTGTTTGTATTGCAATTTTTAATTGAGATTTTTGTGATTGCAGCCATTTTGTTTTGGTAGTAAAGAATTGGATGTGAAATTTGGTTGAAGCTGTTAATGATTTAAATGGAAAATACGAATTTGAGATTCATTTTTAGACGTTTTGTCTGTATTATTAATTTCATTCTTTAAATTCAGTTGGGATTTAAACTCTAGCTTGTTTTTCTACAGAAAAGTGGGTGCTCCTCGAAGTTTGAAAAGATCATGTGGGTCGATTACTTCTGACTCTAAGGCGAATGAGGCTCCCCGTCCCGGAGGTTAGAAACTGTGAACTATAATCTTGTTATATGTTTGTGTATGGCCAGTGGCCTTATAGTTGTTGCCTTGTTGGCGTGTTTATTTATGGCCGGTGTCCTTGCTCGTGTGGTTGTTTATAGCCAGTGGCCTTGTTGTTGTGGTTTTATGGCCTGTGGCCTTGTTGATTTGTTTGTGTATGGTCAGTGGCCTTGTAGTTGTTGCCAACAAGTGGCCTTGATTTGTTTCTGCCGGTGACATGTTAATTTGTTTTGTACGCATTTTGGAGTATTTTAAAAAGATGAAGAATAGGAAACCACTTATTTAATATTTTTCTTATTATATCATCAAAATTTGAATTCATGTGAAAAAAAAAGGCTTAATGTGAGTTTCTTATTGTTACTTTTAATAGTGTTTTTTTATATATATATAATTTTTTTGACCCCCCTCAATGTAAAACTTGGATACGCCACTGGACATGAAAGTAAACTAATGCCACTTCAGTGCTAAAATGAACGTTCATTTTTTATTTATCAAGAAAGAATGTGAATATTTATTTTAGAAACGGGGAGCAATAAAGAAGAAACAATAAAAGTAGGTGGCTACTAGCAGAATTTAATAAATTAAAAAAAAAAAAAAAAAAAAAACAACAACAACAACAACAAGAAAGAAGAAAGAAGAAAAATAATAAATCTTGAAAATACAGTTGAAGTTTTATGAGAACATTTCATGCTTTGTACCCTCTTTCCCTAAAATTGCTTGGTTATCTTTGTAATAGCTGATTAAATACATTTATTTTATCAATAAGAGTTGGTCTCCTGTAAAACGCGTTTTTCCTAGTGGTTAGGGAAAACGTGTTTTTCAAAATCGTCTGGCACTTATTAACACACTCACTGGACATTCGTAACACAGAAACTGGTCATCCTAAACATTGTTACTGGCTATCTATTAGCACTTCTGCTACTCTAAAAAAACATCAGAAAAAACCTTCTGGCTATCACTTTCAAAGGTTCTGGCTATCAATTTCATATCTAGACGGCTTTATATTGATATCCAGAACCCTCCTGGCTATCACTTTCAAAGGTTCTGGCTATCAATCTCATATCCAAAAGGCTTTATATTAACATCCAGAACCGTTTGAGAAGTTCTGACTATTTACAAAAATGTCACCGCACGTTTTTTTTTTAAAACACACCTGGCTATCACTTTCACAGTTTCTGGATATCAATCTCATATCCAGAAGGCACTATATCGATATCTAAAACCGTTGAGAAGTTCCAACTATTTATAAAAATGCCACCGCTCATTTTTTAAAAACACGTTTTTTTCTAAGCGTTTCGTAAAACGCGTTTTATGCAAGATTTTAGCTATTGATAATACTAGAAGGTACCACAATAAATATGAGATGATCGAAAATGTCAAAAACATAAATGGTTATTTACTAAAGCATTAAAAATCGTCCTAAAAAAAACACCAGTACAAAATACTTATAAATCAACACCAAAAAGCCTAAGGAAAATGACGTTATGAGTTAGCTTGTAGTGCATTTTAATATTTTATGAACTGATATAATATATATGGGACACTAATGTTGTAGGTGTGAATCAACTAAAAAGAAACAATTTATATCTACTCATATTTATTTTATGTAGCTTACAGAAATAATAGTGTTAGTTTGAAATAACTTGTACAAACCAATGCTTGAACTACTAAAATTTAAGTCCTCCAAAGATGGATATAACTTATATAGCATTCCCTCTGTCTTTTTAGTCTGTTCACTTTTGGTCAACGGGAGTAAACTTTTGTCAAGGATTAGAGAAAGAGATAGTCGGAGCCAATCATACATGGAGAGAGATAATTGATATGAGAGACTCAAATAATATTGTATGAATGACTCAAATATTATTGATCATATGAGTAGGGTATTTATACAAGAGGGTGGAGTACTCTCCAAGCTATTCTAGTTACATAAGGAAAAAGGAAACTATACAATAGCAATGCTATTAGGAAAGTAAATAATATAAACAATAGGAAATATAAAATTGTAATTAAAGAAGGATTCTAATATCCTTAACATGCCCCCGCAAGATGGACGACCGATAGGAGAGTCCAATCTTGGAAAGTGATGAGATGAACCGGGTTGTTGAAGTGAGTTGGTTGATGTGATACCGGTTGTGGTTGATGTTGCCATGATCTTTACATTTGTACAAGTAGGGTTTTCACCCTATGAAGTGGACGTCTAAGGCTTTTACGTCGCGAGACGGGGGTAAGGTTTTTACGTCGCGAGACGGGGGTAAGGCTTTTACGTCGCGAGACGGGTGGAGGCTTTTACGTCGCGAGATGGGTGGAGGCTTTAACGTCGCGAGACAGGTGGAGGCTTTTACGTCGCGAGACAGGTTGAGGCTTTTACGTCGCGAGACGGGTAAGGATTTTACGTCGCGAGACGGAGTAAGGCATTAACGTCGCGAGACGGAGTAAGGCGTTAACGTCGCGAGACGGGTGGAGGCATTAACGTCGCGAGACGGGGTAAGGGGTTAGGTGAGCAGGGGTTTGGTTCAGCCGGGGCAGGTTGGTGGTTAATTGCTACAAGGGGTGGGGCGGCACCGAGTTGAGGACGGTGGGCAGGCTTGGAGTTTAGAATGATCGGGTATGCAAGAAAAAAATTGGTTTTTGTGGGCGTAGCTTGGGAAAAAAATGTAGGGAGTTGGAGGTCGGTTGGGTGGTTGTGGTAGAGGTGGCAGGATGAAGATGGTGTGTTTTGTGTTTGACCATGAAAGAAACAACTTTTCATGGTTGAAGGGATATGGTAGAGCAAGATAACACAAAAAAGAATAATGTTTTTGTGAATGGGGTTGCAGGGTCATGGCCAGAGTGGTTGAAATATGAGAAACATGGAGTACCTGGTTGTTAAAAAAAAAATAGGTTTGGGGTTGGGCGGTGGGTTTGTCTTGGGTTGGGAAGAATGTTGCTTGCACATTCTGGCAAAACCAAAAAAAAAAAAAAAAGAAAGAAAGACCAGGAAGGAAAATCGCAAGTCAACATTGGCTAATTTTGGTGAAACTGGTTAGTTGAAAAAGGGTATGCCGTGTGTTGTGGTTGGGGAGAAGGGGTTTGTGAACGGCGGAAGTAGGTGGTTGGCGGAAGCTTTGTGGTGGAGATAGTATGGGGCGGCTCAAAGGGTTTGGTGGAGAAGTCCCTTTATGGATCATAGCTCTGATACCATGTCAAGGATTAGAGAAAGAGATAGTCGGAGTCAATCATACATGGAGAGAGATAATTGATATGAGAGACTCAAATAATATTGTATGAATGACTCAAATATTATTGATCATATGAGTAGGGTATTTATACAAGAGGGTGGAGTACTCTCCAAGCTATTCTAGTTACATAAGGAAAAAAGAAACTATACAATAGCAATGCTATTAGGAAAGTAAATAATATAAACAATAGGAAATATACAATTGTAATTAAAGAAGGATTCTAATATCCTTAACAACTTTGACCAAGTATTTAATGTCAATCTAACAATCGTAATAAATTTTTAAAAATTATTATTGATAAATTAAATGATTATTTATCAATTACAATTTTTAGAATTTTATTAGGATGATTAGATTGACATTAAATGTTTGGTCAAAGTTTACTCCCGTTGACCAAAAGTGAACAGACTAAAAAGACGGAGGGAGTATACATTAAACCGTTCATCTATCCTGACGGATCTGAAATTGTGGCAGAGTTGATGCTTCGTTTCAGTGTGTTTGGGATGTAATTAGTCAAATCATCTTTTTTAGACATATTCGGTAAAGATTAAATGAACTGAACAAGAAAAACTGTTGGGGCCCCACAAACAGCCCATTTTAACTCTGTATGCCATCATCCAAAGAGACAAACTCTTCTTGTCTCTATTCTTACGACAACTGCATGCAACGTTGCAGCAAATCAAATGTTGCAACAGTGTCGACCGCAAGTATAATTTTATGATGACATAAGAGAGCATCAAACAAAATAGAGGACTCCCTTACACATCATGCATTACTATGGAAATAAATCAGCATGCATATACTTGTTCTGCTGCAACAGTTTCAAGTCCTAGTATATACTATAGTTCTTATGGTTCTATAAGAGCTTCAAACAGAAAATATGACTCCCTTACACAGCATGCATCACTATGGATACAAATCACCATGCATGTACTCATCCTTGTCCAAATTGGAAACAGTTAATCAAGAAAAGAAGAACCCGGGATTTGATCATTTACCTAGAACATAAAATTTTAAGCTCATACTTTCGAGAATTTAATCGCACGTTTGTAGATTATGAGGATGTCGTCCATTAAAAAACATTTAGAAAATCAGACTTACTTTAATAAATGAAATCAAGTTCGTCTTCTGAACTTTCTAATATCTTTCCCATCAAACACAGACATCCCAATTAATTCCAGTCCGCCCCAATTCCCTAATTCATGTACTACAATGCAACTGCCATTCATCCGTCTTCCCTTCCAACTAAACTAGACACAAAGATCCCACTCCTTAACTATCAGGCTTTAGCCTGGTGGCCAGAGCTCATGGCTTCCAACCTGGAGGTCATGGGTTCGATCCCCCCTCCCCCCAGAAGTTAGAGAGAAGTCTTTCTCTCCCTAGGATTTGTCTCCTAGGCGCTTCTGCTGATGATTATGTATTGAGTTCAACTATGAATTAAATTTGAAAAAAAAATTTAAAAAAAAAAAAAAAAAAAAAAGATCCCACTCCTTATCATCTTGTCTATCTTCTGACCACTTCAGCAACAGACCATTCCACTGGCGGAGCCAGCCTTATGAATAAGGGGGGGCAATTGCCCCCATGCATTTCCTTTTCAAGTTAAACCTATTTGTACAAGTAAATTTTGAAGAAATTGATTTGTATCATTAAAAATCACACTTTTGCAATCCCCCCCCCCCCCTTTATACTAAAAATTACATTAAATTATAAAATTGCCCCATTTTAAACAAATTTTAAATAATATATTATAATATTTTATATTCAAAATAATTACGCCTTTATCAATGAACAATTCTAGTTTCACCGCTGGACCATTTCCAATCCATTTCTAATCTTTGAGTCCATCAGATGATGCTACCAACCTAATACTTTGCCTCCCATCTCCACCAACACCTTCCTAAACAATCACACGCTTTCCTATCTTTCTCATCCATCGCGACGCCTGCATTATGCATTATGTGGCAAAGACCGGAATTTTGTAAAGGTTTCAAAATTAATCGGGTAATAACTATACTTATTGTTAGTGTAAACAGAGGTGTTACCTCAGATGTTATCGCTGGCAGTCATGTGCTACCCGGCGAAATATGTGTTATAGTTTTACATTTCTTTCCATAATAATTTTTATACTAATATCCTAATATTATTGTCTAGATGGCTGTATTTTTGGTCCATATTTCAGGTTATATTAAGGTGGAAATTAAAGCTAAATACATGGAGAATGGATTAAAGAAGAGTTATTCATAAATGGTGATTTATGGATAACTTTCAACATCTTTAACATGTGGGTAAATGATACAAACGTGGGAAGACTTATTCCAAGGATTTGTTGCTGATCAAAGAAGAGAATACAAGCATGGAGAAGCATGGAGTACAAGTGGGCGAAGCTTAGACTTGGGCACAAAGGATTCGGTTGAGATAAAAGTGGAAAGTGGACCAAGTCTTGCTTGATTTGTGGAGAGTTAGCTCGGCACATGATCTCCACCCTCCCCACTCGCCAACAACAGCCCAAGGCTGTTTATTTGAGTAGCCATCAAGTCTTTGATGGCTATAAATAGTGCTAGGATGGACACTTTGTAATGAAGCCAATTTTATACACACATCCATAGCACAAAAAGACCAAAGTACTCTTGGCTCCTTTTGAGATTCTTTCTTCCATACACTCTTTTATCACTCAAATACTTCGGGTTTGAGTGAGTTTTGGTTAGGATAGAATCTTGTACTTTGTTCTTACTTTGGTTCCATATAGAGTATATCATAGTTTGTATAGGGAACCATTTTAAACTTTGTAATTGGTTTTGATTATAAGGTTTTCGCCATCTAGGCATCTCAAGTTATATTTATATAACTTGAGAAAAATATTTCTCTTGTGCTATTTATTTTCCGCTGCAAAAACTCTACAATTTTTGTGTGTGTATTTTCTGTCCGTCTGGAGTGTTGCATGGGGTGTTACTTAACACTTGAGGTAACATCTGTTCTCAGCAAGCTATTGACAAACTTTTTCAATTGGCACCAGAGCCCGGTCACTTGACGATACTAAGTGGTTCGGTCCTTTGTCATGGCTTTCGATCCTGCTAATCCCAATCAGAAACAACTTCCTGTTTTAGTCCAGGAGGAAGAACCAGATCAAACATCCATATTTGTCACACTAAGTGACACGGATACTGAACATGTTACCTCAGATGTTTTCCAGTCGGAGATAGCACCTGAGACCACACCTGCCAGGTATAACAATTTCAGATCATATAATGATGTTTGTTTCGTGGTTTCCACTAACCTTGATGCAGGAAGTTCACAAGAGGATGAGCTGAGCAAAGATGAACTCATTGCTGGGTTAAAGAACCTTTATGAGGAGTTGCTCAAGGAATGGAAGAAAGAGAAAAAAATGGTTAAAACTTTAACCAAGATGAATGATGGACTCAAGGCCTACTTGACTCGCTTGGAAGTTCAAGCATCCAAGAGGGATGCCGAGCTAGAGAAAGTCAAGGCCAAATTGACCTTAGCCGAAACCACCGAAACCACCTTGAAGAAAATCAACACCGAATCATCCAAATTGGATGAGATTCTCAATTTGAGTAAGCCTCTCAAAGCAGGTATTGGTTTCCAAGAATCATTAGATAAAATTATTTCTTCTTTGAGTTGTGATGAACATGAAATATGTTTTGTGAAAGAACGTGCTTTTGATCAAAATTCTTTCTCTAATGACTCTTCTAACAAAAGAAAAGTGTGTCAATATTGTCACACCTCTGAACATTTTAAAAATAAGTGTAATACTCTTTCAAAGAAACAGTCCAGTCATTCTGTGTTACCTGAAGTGTTACCCAGCACTCCAGATAACACATTCTGTCAGAATGTCAAAAACACAAAAAAGAAGTCATGGAAACCTAAATCTAAATTGAGATGCGATACTGTTTACACTTCTCTAAAGACAAATATTGAAGAATCATGGTACTTTGATAGTGGATGTTCACGTCACATGACGGGAACAAAGTTGTTTTTGAAAGACTATGAATCTATTCAAGGTGGTAGTGTAACTTATGGTGGTGGAAGAAAAAGTAATATAATAGGAAAAGGGACACTAGATGTGACTGGTTTTCCTGCCTTAAAAAATGTCTTACATGTATATGGTCTTGTTGCTAATTTAATTAGTATTAGCCAACTTTGTGATGACAATTTAAAGGTAAAATTCAATAAAAATACTTGTGAAGTCTTTGATTATACTAACAATTGTGTGATGACAGGAATTAGATCAAGTGACAATTATTATCTTGTTGAAGACAAACAGGTGTGCCATTTGGCAAAAGTAGATGTCACTACATTGTGGCATCAAAAGTTTGGACATGCCAATTATCGAAACTTGAACAACATTTTCAAGTTTGAGGCTGTCAAAGGAGTCCCAAAACTGAATCTTAATAACAAAATGGTTTGTGGAGACTGCCTTAAAAATGAGGAGACTCGTGTTACCCAGTGTGCTGCCCAACACCAAGAGCAACACTTCGGGACAACACATTGTTTTCAGCTTTTGCACATGGACTTGATGGGTCCAATCGAGGTAGAAAGCTTGGGAGGTAAGAGGTATATTTTTGTTATAGTTGATGATTTCTCTAGGTTTTCATGGGTATATTTTTTAAGAGAAAAATCTGAAACTTTAGATAAATTTAAACTCTTGCACTCCAAAATCAAAAACATGTTTTGCTCACCTATTTTTTCGTATAAGATCTAATCATGGAAAAGAATTTGCAAATGTTTCCTTTTATACTTTTTGCAAGAAAAAAGGGATAAACCATGATTTTTCGGTATCAAAATCACATCAACGGAATGGGGTGGCCGAAAAGAAAAATAGGACATTGCTTGATATGGCCCGTGTCATGTTATTTTCAAAACGGATTTCAAAAAGATTTTGGGCTGAAGCTTTGAGCACGGCTTGTCACATTTCAAATAGAGTCTTTCTAAGACCTGGTTTAACAATGACACCCTATGAGATTTTGAATGGGAAGAAACCACATGTACATTACTTCCATGTGTTTGGGTGTGTATGTTTCATATTAAAAGACTGTGATTACTTAGCTAAGTTTTACTCTAAGAGTGATAAAGGCATTTTTCTTGGATATTCTCAAGACAATCATGCATATCGAGTGTATAATTTAAGTTTGGAAACTATTCAATAATCTGTAGATATTGTTTTTGAGGATCTGTCAAGTATTGCAGATAAACCAGGTGATTATCCTCCTTTGGTACTGCTGGAACAACCTCAAAGTGAATTTGACATTTATGTTGGACCAGATGTTGTCATAAGTGCTGGACCAGATGTTGGCCCCAGTGTTACCGCACCTGAGGCAACACTAGAGATAACATCCGAAGTCAGTCCAGTTGCAAAAAATAAAAATAATGAGGACTCCAATAGAGTAGATGATCCCGTCAGAAGAGTTCCCCCGTTGAAGATTCAAAAGAATCATCCTATATCCCAAGTGATAGGGAGATTAGACGAAGGGATACAAACTAGAGGTCAGGAACCGGTTAATTATCGAGACATGGTAAACCATTAATGTTTTCTTTCTATGCTTGATTCTAAAAATATTTTTTTGAAAGATGAATATTTAATTCAAGTTTTTAACCATAAGAGATTTTCTAACTTGAAGAAGTCTCTTGTTCCGTGTCTTGTTTAAACCCCTTGGATCATCTTTGTTGTTGTATAATATTTTATTTTTTATTAAAAAAAAAACAATTTTTTTATGTTTCTCTGTTTTAAATCTGTCAGTGGGTAGCTTTTTCTATCCATTGACGGTGGCACATGCTGACCTTTTTGTTATGGTAGGATAACACTCTAGGTATCATTATTGATAACATCCCTATAAACTCAAAAGTGACAAAGTCACTAATTCTTTTTTAAAGGATAAAAGGCTAAAAATACATATAGTATTTCCTTAGTAGCTCGGGGCACGGCGTTCGCTGCGACGATGCACTCTTGCCAAAGGGGGATATTATTTAGTGATTTTGTACTAAGTATTAGGAACATGGAGTTCGCTACTACAGTGTTTCCTACTTGAACGGTACAAATCACTAAAACATGTTTACACTTTATAAGGACTCGGGGCACGGAGCTCGCTACTACGATGCTTCCTTGTAGATAAAGAAGTGTTAATATGTTTAAAAAATGCTTAAATTAAAAACAAGCTTGTTATGCTTGAAATACTTGAAAATAAAGAAAAAGCTTGTTAAGCCTCAATTGCTTATTAAAGAAGCATATCTCTGCCTCAAGTGTTTTAAAAATGAGGCTTGCCTTTGTCTTGTTTTAATTTTATTAAATGATGTTTATCACAAATGATATCTTAAGTGTTACCATCGTTAGCATTAACATATTAGTGTGTGCTACATTAGTAACTATTTCCCTAAAATCTTGGATTCTATCTTCATTTTTTGGGTGGAAATCGGTTACTCTTTCTTTTACCCGTCCTTTTTACTTTTTACTAATTAGTTTTATTTTTTTTTCGTTTTCTTTTAAACTTAAAAAAAAAAAAAAAAAAAAAAAAAAACAACGTGGCCGCCGTTTGTGTAGGCCGGATGTGTAGGGAGTTGGGTATTTTGTGTGCAAGTAAATAGGGGGAGTTTGATTAGGTTTGTTTAAAATGTGAATAAATGTAGGAGTCTTAGTTAATTTAGATGATAAGAGTTAAGTTTAAATTAATTTCTTCTCCTATTCACATTCCTTAACCTCCTAAAATCCTATCCCTATTTACTCTCTCTTTCTCTCTCAAACGCACCTATATACTCCCTCCTCTTCATCGCTTTTTCTCTATCTCAGCAACCTTCCCCAAATCAAAAACCCTTCTCAAAAAAATTCTCCTTTTCTACCTTTCAAAATTCAACAATGGCTTCACCTTCCCAAAACCCTAACCAATCTGCACCTCAAGAGGAGTCACCGGGTGTTGTCTCGGGTGTTACTTCACCTATGGACATATCTCCCATGGTTTCCAATATCTCTCCATCTATGGCCATGTCCATTGATGATCCTTCCATGGTTGCTACTTCAGTCCAACCTACCCCAACCGTGTGACTGCCTCTCAACCACCTGTTACCGCCTCCAAGAAACCTAAAAGAAAATCCCCTTCTTCCTCTAAATCGGTTGCTTAACCATCCAAGAAGACACCATCGGCTTCATTAATTTGATTTTTTCTCAACCAGGGGGAGATGGTGTGCTGGTACTAGTGCAGGTACTAGTGCTGCTACTGATGTTGTTGGTGATAACTCGTGCTGCTGAAGATGTTACTGGAGATGCTAGTACTAGTGGATGATGGATAAGAAGAAGAAAAACCTTGTTTGAAGGTTGATGTTGCCACAAGTCTTGGGCAATGGTTTTTCTTGATACTTTAAAATGGTTTCAAAACAATTTCTGTTTTTGGTTGGTTTGGTTTTTAAAACAATTCGTATTTTAGTTCTTAATTTAGAACTTTAATACTTTGGTGGTTATACTTTGGTTTATGACTTGTGGTTTTGTGGATTTTAAAACTTTGATTTACTTTTTGTTTTAAACCACTAATTGTTTTAAACATGGTTCTGTTTTACAATTAGTATATTAAGTAAATCTTTGTTGTTTCGGTTAACTCCATGATTAAGGGGGAGTTAATCTTTGGTGAAATGCTCTGTTATACTGTATATGGCTAACATATGTTACAGGTACCATCACTTAGGAGGTTGGAAAGAAATGCACAAACTAAGGGGGAGATTGTTAGTGTAAACAGAGGTGTTACCTCAAATGTTATCGCTGGCAGTCATGTGCCACCCGGTGAAATATGTGTTATAGTTTTACATTTCTTTCCATAATAATTTTTATACTAATGTCCTAATATTATTGTCTAGATGGCTGTATTTTTTGTCCATATTTTAGGTTATATTAAGGTGGAAATTAAAGCTAAATACATGGAGAATGGATTAAAGAAGAGTTATTCATAAATGGTGATTTATGGATAACTTTCAACATCTTTAGCATGTGGGTAAATGATAAAAACGTGGGAAGACTTATTCCAAGGATTTGTTGCTGATCAAAGAAGAGAATACAAGCATGGAGAAGCATGGAGTACAAGTGGGCGAAGCTTAGACTTGGGCACAAAGGATTCGGTTGTGATAAAAGTGGAAAGTGGACCAAGTCTTGCTTGATTTGTGGAGAGTTAGCTCGGCACATGATCTCCACCCTCCCCACTCGCCAACAACAGCCCAAGGCTGTTTATTTGAGTAGCCCTCAAGTCTTTGATGGCTATAAATAGTGCTAGGATGGACACTTTGTAATGAAGCCAATTTTATACACACATCCATAGCACAAAATGACCAAAGTACTCTTGGCTCCTTTTGAGATTCTTTCTTCCATACACTCTTTTATCACTCAAATACTTCGGGTTTGAGTGAGTTTTGGTTAGGATAGAATCTTGTACTTTGTTCTTACTTTGGTTCCATAGAGAGTATATCATAGTTTGTATAGGGAACCATTTTAAACTTTGTAATTTGTTTTGATTATAAGGTTTTCGTCATCTAGGCATCTCAAGTTATATTTATATAACTTGAGAAAAATATTTCTCTTGTGCTATTTATTTTCCGCTGCAAAAACTCTACAATTTTTGTGTGTGTATTTTCTGTCCGTCTGGAGTGTTACCTGGGGTGTTACTTAACACTTGAGGTAACATCTGTTCTCAGCAAGCTATTGACAAACATTTTCACTTATCAATAAGAAATTTCGAGTAAAGGTGACAAAATACAAATTTTAAAAAAACAAAAAAAAGGTCGAAATAGATAAATTTGGAAATACTAAAATGATTGAGTAAACTACCAAAATGACCTGCGTACTACTCCCTCCGTCCCAGAGTAAGAGTCCTACTTTCCATTTTGGTACGTCCCAGAGTAAGAGTCCTATTCCTAAAATAGCAAAGAATCATTACTATTCACCCCACTCATTCTGTCTCATATTTTACTTTTATACTCACAACACCAATCAATTCACTATTCTTATTGGTCTCAAAAGGCAACAAGGGTATGAAAAATAGCTAGAGGGGGGGTGAATAGCTGTTTTAAAATTCTTTTCGTACCCTTGATAAACTCAATTGCAAATGCGCACTTTATCAAATAAGCGTTATGATATGCGCCTATGTGAGCGAGTGAAATGCACAGCGGAATTTAGTAATGTAAATAGGCGCAACGTATGATAAAGGGGGCGCACACACACTCTAAGTATTTTGGCTCAAAGTGGGTGAAATAAGAAACTAAGGCAAATGATATAACAAACACAACACAGATCAATCAATCAATCTACAATGAATAAACACACATATAGTTAGATATGATATGAACTTGAAAGGAAATAGTAAGATAGTAAGTACGCGCTATTTGGAGAGGTTCGATCGGGAAAATGATCTACGTCCTCTACCAAGATGGTTAGTCTTGGATTTCTAATGGAGATCTTATATAATGAGAGAGTGTTACAAATTACAATCGTTTGAGCTTATACACTAACTCAAGATCTAATATTCTATGAAAGAACAAATCCTAGACAATAACCGGTGTATCTCTAAAAGAAAGATCTAAGTGATCAAACTTAAAGAGGTGCGTGTGTGATTTTAGATTCAAGGCTCTTTAGATCTTTGAGATTGAGAGCACAAGAAAACTAAAGTGTTTTTGCTTGAGGATCTGGGCTAAGGATGAAGTTATGAAGATGTTCTTGAGAATTCTGGAAATAACAAAGGCAATCTTCAAATCTTCAACAAATGCTTGAGAGAGAAATTCTTAAAATTCTTAGCAACTTCAAATGGTTGAAGTTATGGGGTATTTATAGTAGAGCCCCAAAAACTAGCCGTTGGAAATCCTTGGTGAGTCAGAGAAAGGACGGATGTGCTGTCGCTCATTGAGTGGAGCACGTGTCCTTTTATAGCCGTTAGACACATAACACAAATATGACCGTTATGGACAGGTGTCCTTAGATGCGGGTGCATACGTGTTATTTAACCACCGTTGGATCATTGGCGTAGTTTGAATCTTCTTCAAGTCTTTGAATCTTCAATAAATCACTGAGTGTTAAAAACATTCATGATGCGCGTTGAGCTAGAGAGGCGCGTAGCGTATGCGCGTTCTGAGTCATCTGAGGCGCATGAGCTATGCTAGGCGCATACTCATGCGCGCGCTTAAGGAGGCGCATGGCGCATGGGGTGAGGCGCATGGTGACTCAAACTCAAAGTGTGATTTTCTTGAATCTTGATCTTCTTGCCCTATTCCTAAGCCTATTCTATTACAATGAACAACCTAAAAAATGAAGTATAAATACTTCTTACATGTGGGTCTAAAGTCCATGAAATAAAACTTAGGGGATGGATCAATCAAATCTAATCAATCCTATTACATTGAAAGTGAGATATAAGTGGGCATACCCAACAATCTCCCCCTATTTGATTGATGCCATTACCTACTATATTAGGGACAAACATTATACTTGATAAAAACATGTCCAAATAAATAATATTGGTAAATCATGTCTCAAGTTAATGCACACACTAGTCTAAGATATAGATTTCTAAACTATTCCAATAAGGATAAAACATTACAAATGGAAAGATAGAAACAACAGTTTATAACACATTTAAAATGATATGAGTTTTAGTTTTGAAATGTGTTTAAACAAAGTTTAAACTCAATGTATAAAATATGAAGCAGTTCAAATATGATGCATATGATTTTAAACAACATTCAATGTTCTACAAACAAGAAGTTTGAGTGAACAAGTTTTGAAACAAAAGTGATGTTTTGTTCTCATTAATACTCAAGGTGTAAGAGTTACAGAGTATAAGTATTCAACAGAACAAAAACAAAAGGTGCTAAAACATGTAAGCACTAAATCACTAATAAAATATTCTAATCACAAAAAGTTTTAACAACTTACAAACAAACCAAAAACTAAGGGTTGGGAGGAGGCGCGTCTTCATCCTTCAATCCTTCTTCTATTTCAGAAACGGAGCGCTGGATTTGTTTGGAAAGTTGGTGACAACGGTTTACAACACCGTGAGTATCAGTGACACCGTCTCTAATATAGCGCAAATGATCCACATTGATGTTTTGACACTCATCAATGGTGCGCTGAGTGATAGATTGCTGTTGTGAAAAGTTTTCAGTGAAGGCTTGGAAGTTAGCTTCAACAGCAGCTTGAGCAGTAAGTATATCAGCGGAAACTCTATCTGCGCGCATGTCTGCACTGGAATGCGCGGGATTGAAGTGAGTGACAACTAATTCCTTCAGAACATCAATCTTTGAAAGCAGTGAATTAATGTCTATTTGCGCGCCAGGAGCAGAGCTGGAAGAGGGCGCGGGAGTTTCAGGAGCTGAAGGCGCATGAGTTTCAGAAGCTTTGGGTTCTACGCCAGGATCAGCACCATACACAGTTAAGCCCAAGATTTCTAGCTCATCCTTAACTTCTTTAAGTTTATCAACAACACTCAGCAATTTTTGGCTATCTCCGGCCACCATCTCAAACAACTTCCTTATATCACCCGCTATATTCAACTCTACCTCCCTTATAGCGTTAATGAAATCTTGGCCATCAGTGAGTTTGATGCCACCATCTATGCGCTCATGAAGGGAAGCAAGAGTACCTTTGAAAAGTGCATTCATCTGATCTATAGCGTTATTCCATTGTTAAGGAGTAAGGAAATGTTTGTCCTTGATAGTCGCATCTATGCGCGCCATCTCCCCCTTAATGGCAGTAATCTCATCAGCTTGCTGAGTAAGCATGGAAGTGAAAAGCTCTAACTGTGAATTCATCAGAGCTTGGCCTTGCTGGTGTTGCTGTAGTAGTGAAATAACAACACTCATATCAGGAGTGGTAGGAGGAGGCGCATGAGAAGTACGGGGCGCAGGAGGTGATTGAGTAGGAGCGCGAGGAGAAGGCAGGTATTCATCACTTGACGTAGGCTCCACTGAAATAGTTGGGGGCGTAGAAGGACTCTTGCGCCTGGTCAAGGGCTCTGGCTCCCCCTGAACTGGATCATCACTCAAGTCGCCAAAAATTTCATCAGATAGCCTATCTTTAAGTGCTTGGCGCTCAGCAGAGAGTGGCTCTGAAGTTAGTTTCTGGGTTGGAGCAGGAGCAGAGGGCTTTGATTGAGGCGCACGAACAATAGGAGGTGCATTAGGAGTGGGCGCGCGTACATCAGCGCTAGACCCTGCGCCTTTGCGCCTTTCAGTCTTGGATAACTCAGCAGCCTGTTTCAATCTGTAGTATTCATCTATTTTCTTCTGCGCTTCCAGTCTACTGGCTTCCTTAGTGCGCTTCAGTTCCTTCTCTTCTTCAATATCAGCTCTTGGGCGCTTAGGAGGTCTGCTTGTTCCTTCAGCAACCCTTTTTCCTTTGCCCTTTTCTGCGCCTGGAACAATTGTTGGTTCTGCGCAAGGTGCTGCTTCAATGTCTGCGCCATCTTCTGCGTCAACTGCATCTTCATCTGACTCAGTGGCTTCATCAACCAACTGAGCACCCTTTACCCTAGGCGCGCGCTTTGCCATGCGCTTCTTACGCCTCTTCAAGACAAGGTTGTCTTTCCCAAAAACTGGAACATCATCAGTTTTATAAGCAGGGTTCTCATTAAGGAATTTGGCAATGGCAGGATAGGTGAGAAATATCTTCATGAGTATTCTGCAGTGAGTTTTGAACTTCGTCTTCCCATCAGACTTGTTCTTGTTATACTTATCAATCTGGTCAGACAAGGTTTTGAACAAAATCTGAGGCCAATTCAATCTAGTCTTTCCCATGATGGCAGCAGTATACTCCCACTGCTCCACGGTGAATCTATTCACATTCCCGGTTTTGAACACGATTGAAGTATCAACAATATGTGCTATATGAGCAAGCAGATCACCACCATATTTTATCTCAACGTTTTTGATGTTGTTCAGAAGAGTAGGGACTTTGAGATAAGTACGCGCCACTCTATTCTGATCTGCACCTGAGTAAGAGTTCGGTTGACCAGAAACACCCTGAGGGCCAGTAGTGCTGAAACTCACTATGTTCTTGATTGTGCCCGTAGAGATAGTTATAGGAATATTCTGAATGGTGGCGCATATCCTGTAGCGCACGTATCCATCAGCTGGAGTCTCAACTAGAGCAGCGGTTGAGAAGAATTCATCAACGAGGAACGGAGAATAGAATGGTTGATCCAGCGTAAATAAAGGAGTGAGTCCAGCGATGTGAAGGGTTGAAAGGATTTCAAGCCCCATTGGATTAAGTGAGAGCTCAGCAAGATCAATGGTTTCACCGGGTCTGAAATTTGCAGGATCCTGAAAAGTAAACATTTGAGTGAAGTTAGGAGTGTATTAGGTGCATAGAAACATAATAATGCGCAAGGAAATATTAGGCACATGGGTTGATTAGGCGCAGGTCATTAATAAACACAAAGGGCGCATAAAAATGAGAGGCGCATAAGCAAATTAACGCATAAGATAACAAGGCGCATTAAGAATGGTTCTATGTAGAAACTAAGGAAAACTTAAACATAGAAATTTGACTAAGTATAAAATTAGGCGCATAAAAGTTTTAGGCGCAGAATGACTTAGGCGCATACATGTGATGAGGCGCAAAAAACATTCAGGCGCATAAAGAAATTAGGCGTATAAGTTTGTATTTAGGCGCATAACATATGTGAAATTTTTACTTAGTAAAAAGCACACAAAAACGCACAAACAAGTAAAGTACATAATCATGCAAGCAAACAAGATCAAACATAAAAAAAATTTGAAAAACACGTTTTTGAAAATTTGAAACCCAAGTCATGCGAAAATAACGAAGAACACGAAGAACATGCTTAAGTGCTTGAAGAACACCAAGAACACATAATTCGTGAAACTTCACCAAATCAAGCATACAATATATCAAAACGACTGCATGAACGCAAAGATCACAAAAATATAAACCAAAATTAGAACAAATCAACAACGAATCCAGAAAATGGATTCAAAGACCCAAAAATTTGAAAAGTTTGAAAATACATAAACTTCAGATTCGCAACAAATAGCGAATTGATCGTTGAAAAGTTAGTTTTGAAAGAATCTAAATCACAATACGAACAAAACCTAACAAACGATTTCGAAAACGGATCACCGAGTCAAGATTAAACAAAGAAAAGTTGAACTCGGGTTAAGAACACGAAAACCCAGAAAAACAACAACAAAAAATGCGAAAATTAAAGAGTTTAAGGTTCAAGAGATCATACCATTTCGTCTTATGATGCTTTGGTTGATCTTTTAGGACCCATATATGAAATTATAAAAAAGTATATATAGAGAGAAAGAGAGAAAACGAGAGAGAGAGACTGAGAGCAGAGAGAGAGAGACGGGAGAGAGAGAGAGTTGGTGAGGGAAAAGAGAGTGATGATGATGAAAGAAAGGAAATGGAATGGATAGGTTGAGTATATATAGGGTTAGATTAAAAAAAATTGCACAGATAAGGAAATAAAAGGTTGAAAATTTTAAAAAGATGGGAAGTTGAAAAGATGTGCATTAATGAAGGGAAATAAAATTTCGGCTCATTATGACCAAAAAGGACGGCGCATTTATGGTGAGGGGAATTTGGAAAGGGCGAAAATTTATGAGGGGAAAAAAGAATGATGGCTTCATAAATGCTGAATGACACAAAGATGTCATGATGTGACATTTTGGGTTTAAGAAAAACTGCTCCACTTTTCCATTAAGTGTATGAGCAATTTTGACTAATTTTTGCACATACCCCAAAAACATCTGTTTTGGTGTAAGTTAGGGGTGCAAGAAATATATCCCCAGAAAATAAAAAATTTCGAAAAGCGTAAAACGAGGAAAAAATTTAATTGCACAAGTATCTTAGAACAATTAAAGGAATGTCAAAAGACAAAGATTCCTATAATAAATAAGAACAATCATACCTGGTACTTGTGAAAAATTGAATACGTTCAATCATTGAAATAATAAATTTTGAGCATTGATTGAGCCGTAATATTAACTGCGCGCATGGGAGGCGCATAACACTCATGGGCGCGCATGAAGAATAGGGGGCATAAGGCTTTGAGCGCGCATAAGTATTTGGTTTCATTGGATGCTAGGCGCGCATAAAAGAGTAGAGCGCGCAGAAATGTGAATTAGGCGCGCAGACAGAGGGGCGCATACTCAGGCGCTTAGTGTCCTTGAAACTTTGAAATATATATATAACATTTGAACCTATTATACTCAACTTAACAAATCATAAAATCATTAGTAATAACAAAACTATAAGGATTTAGTTAAGTTCAAGCATACCCATTTCACCTCTCAAAAAGATGAACTGTTTCGCGTCAAGTGCTTTCGTTAGAATGTCGGCGATTTGATAGTCGGTTCCCACGTGTTCCAAATGTATATTTCCTTTCTCCACGTGGTCTTTGAGGAAGTGATATTTGATGTCGATGTGTTTGGTCTTTGAGTGCATGACAGGATTTTCAGAAACTGCAATGGTTGATGTATTGTCGCAGTAGATGGGACAATTTCCTTCGATTATATCATAGTCCACCAATTGCTGCTTCATCCATAGTATTTGACAGCAACAACTTCCCGCAGCGGTATATTCAGCTTCGGTTGTTGAGACAGATACTGAAGCTTGTTTCTTACTTTCCCATGACACAAGTCGATATCCGAGGAAATGACAAGTGCCACTTGTGCTTTTCCTATCAATTGTGCACGCTGCATAATCCGCATCTGAATAACCTACAAGTTTAAAGTTCGAATCTTTGGTGTACCAAAGTCTAAGGTTAACAGTACCGGAAAGATATCTTGATAGACAAAATTATAATACCTCGCAAGTGCACGAGCTATCGTCATAGCAATATGTAAACACAAGGGTCGATCCACAGGGACTTGGATTAATTCAAAGTTATTTAACTATATAAACATAATAAAAATAAATAACAACAAATAAAAAGACAGGTGATCAACATGAGCAAGCATATAAATGATAGGAATCGCAGAATTAAAAGATATCTCTGTCTTTAATTCAAATATCATTGGTACATCTTTTCACTTTTCACCCTATTCACTTGATCACGAGATTTATTTCGATCTCTGCTTCTTCTTTCAGATTAGTTAATAGCAGTGGCACACTCACTAGAAACCCTAATCAATAATCAAATCTAACTGGCACAGTCTAGATTCAAAAATTAATTGCTTTAATGATTTAAAGAAACTAAGATCAAGAACGCTTTCTACAATTATTTCATATAGATAATCGTCTAATTTTACCCACTTCACAATTACCATGGCACATGCATAAATCGTAAAGATGCTACTTATAAATCTCTACACTGGCACAGTAAATAGAAAATTCTAGCATAAATCAATTGACAAGGATAAATAGGTTGATCAAGTCTATAAAGTAATCAATTTAGAATAAGCACAAGTAAAATTATGAATATAGATAAAAAGATGAAAATAAAAATACCTCAATTAAATAAAAGATAAAAGTTACCTCCAACCTTGCAACCCTTACAAATATTTACTAGCTACATTGTTGATAAAGAATACTAGAAAACTAATCTACTATTTATAAGAGAAAAACTAACCTAAATCTAAAAGGAAAAAGAATTGTAAAAGAAAAAGGAAACTAAAAAGAAATCCTAAACTAAAAAGAATAATCAAAAGATATCATAATGAATTAGGAAATTAAATTCCTTCTCCAACTTGGGGTAATTTTTGGGCCGAATTCCGAAATTCCACTAAGGTCCCTCATATTTTGATAATTTCCAGTTTGGTCCTCAGTATTTCAAAAATTCCAGAACAGTCCATGTGTATCAGAAATTGCAGTTTAGTCCCTGGATTTCAGCAGATTTTGCACAGCAGTCCCTGGCATTTGCATCATTACTCAATTAAGCACTTTTTCTCCCTCTTTCTTGTAGATTGAGCACATAATCACCCTAGACAACAAAAACACAAAAATACACAAATCAAATAACAAAAGCTTGAGAACAAAGCAATAATTAAGCTTAAAAGTATCTAATAAAGCGAGTAAAAACTCACTCATCAAATACCCCCAAACTTAATCATTTACTTGTCCTCAAGTAAAAAAAAGTAAACTACCTACCAAACAACAAAAAATCTAATAAAACAACTAATCTACTAAAACAAAACACATTTTTTTTTTATTGTTGTTGTCAAGCATGATCATCGGCCCATAAAAGTCTCATAAATCAAATATACATACTCAATATGAAATCAATCAATACCATGCAAGTCTAAATACGCAACTCAATCAATAAAATATCACCATGATTCTCCGTGTGTGTGTGCAATGCAATAACTAGATCACCGTCAAACCCGGAATACATTATAAAGTCAAGTACCCACTCATTCTCTAATATATGATATATGGAGTTGAAGATTCAATGGAATACGAATTATGAAGATCAAGAACCAAATAGCTTGCTTTTCATGACTATCTCCACTAATGGGGACTACAATCAACCAAAGATCAGTTAGGACTTTATTAGCTTGTAATGTTAGGCTCGTTAAGGGCTACAAATGAAAGGTAAAGAATTCAAATTCAAGAGAGAGTAACCAAAGAGTCTTCAAATAATAACAAAATTTCGCACACTCTTGGGCCTCTTTCGTTTCACCAATGCATCAACCCCAAACTTGAACATATATTACTCTGGGCTTTGGGTTGAATGCACTCCTTTTTCTACCCCCTTTTTCTTCATTTTTTTTTCTTTTTCTCATTCATTTTTTTTTCGTGAGGGCTCTTTTTTTTTTTCACTTTTCTTTCCAAAGTTACCTCATAAGGAAATTCTCAAACTTTCAGTCACTTTTGCCCATTTCAAATATCTTCCATAATCTCACTTTACCTTGTCTTTCATTCTTTAATTACGCTCTCTTGACGGGTAAGGAAAAGTGTATAGGCTAAGGGGTGAGTGAATGTGAGTACGAGAAACGAAGTCGAATGGGGGTCATTGTGTGCTTTTGCACACTCCATTCTTTTTACTTTAAGCTCAAATGGGGTAACTAGGGATAATTTTATAAAGGGTAGCTTAAGGCTTAATATATGACTAACAAAGAATGCCTACATCGTCTCTCTAGTCAATCATAATCCCAAAAATTTCGCCTCGAACGTCAATCAAGCAAGTTCTGAAGTTCCCGAGAATGTAGTGAATAAGTCAACTAAATAATGGTCATCTAAGTCTTCCGGTGATCAAAGCAATTAACATGAAGTGCTCAAAAGTGTGGAGAAATCAAAGATCAATCATATCAATCAAGTTACAAATTCAGACAAACATAGCATTAGAGAAATCAATTTAAGCATGCATAATCAATTCTTACTATCATGGACAAAGGCCAAGTCACACAACTAGACTCAAACAATTTTATTTTTTTTAATGATAAATAAAAATTCGACCGCGCATAGCTGCCTACGTTCCCCTTAGGACTATAAGGGGCTCAGGTCACCGTAGTTCGAACCCGACAAAGAAAATATGAAAAAATTTATTTATATATATATATATATATATATATATATATATATATATATATATATATATATATATATATATATTTTAAGACTGACTATGCACCCCACCCCCAAACTTAAACAAAACAATGTCCACATTGTGAACACTAAGTATAAAAGGGGCAAGAACACATACTACATACTACATGGTGATTATGTACAACTCAATATCAAATTTCCCCACCAAACTACTTATGGCACACAAACATCCAATCTAAAATACTTAGTCAAATATCATGTTTCAAAGAGAAATTAAGTTGTTAGAATTGGAATTTATTACCTGAAATCTAACAGCGACTGCGGCGGGTCGAGGCTGAAACTTGAGTGGCTGCAATGGTGCTGCAAAGGGAGAGAAACAGGAAAGAGAGACCGGATTTCTGCTGATGAAGGTCGACCGAGGGAGAGATGTTGACGGCGCCGGAGTATTCGCCCATAAGAGAGAGTAGCAAGCTAGGGGCTTTAATCGGATTTGAGAATTATTTACGCCCCTTTATCCTTGCATGATCTCCTCACACCTTTTTTTTCTCGGGATACTGACTCTTCCCCATGCCTACTTCTTTAAGCAATTTTCAATTTGATCACTACTCACTCTTTCTGCTTTCAATTTCATCCAAATCTGCTCTCGTTCTTTTGGAACTTGAACAAAAGAATAATACCACAAGCATAATATCATTCGAAGAAAAAAAATAAAATAGAACTAAAAACTAGAAAAAATTAATAACTAAAAATAAATAAATAAATTGCAAGGTTTACAAAAATTAGAGGCACTTTAAAAAAAATAAAAAATCTTTTTGGAGGGTGACACTATTTACACTCCTCTATAAACCCACAAACTCAAGGAGACTCTTTCGAGTGACGCAAACACTAAACTAAGATAGATAATTAAATAACTAAGAATTAAAGCGCAAGTCCCCGGCAGCGGCGCCAAAAACTTGATAGACAAAATTATAATACCTCGCAAGTGCACGAGCTATCGTCATAGCAATATGCAAACACAAGGGTCGATCCACAGGGACTTGGATTAATTCAAAGTTATTTAACTATATAAACATAATAAAAATAAATAACAACAAATAAAAAGATAGGTGATCAACATGAGCAAGCATATAAATGATAGGAATCGCAGAATTAAAAGATATCTCTGTCTTTAATTCAAATATCATTGGTACATCTTTTCACTTTTCACCTTATTCACTTGATCACGAGATTTATTTCAATTTCTGCTTCTTCTTTCAGATTAGTTAATAGCAGTGGCACACTCACTAGAAACCCTAATCAATAATCAAATCTAACTGGCACAGTCTAGATTCAAAAATTAATTGCTTTAATGATTTAAAGAAACTAAGATCAAGAACGCTTTCTACAATTATTTCATATAGATAATCGTCTAATTTTACCCACTTCACAATTTACCATGGCACATGCATAAATCGTAAAGATGCTACTTATGAATTTCTACACTGGCACAGTAAATAGAAAATTCTAGCATAAATCAATTGACAAGGATAAATAGGTTGATCAAGTCTATAAACCCTAGTAATCAATTTAGAATAAGCACAAGTAAAATTATGAATATAGATAAAAAGATGAAAATAAAAATACCTCAATTAAATAAAAAGATAAAAGTTACCTCCAACCTTGCAACCCTTACAAATATTTACTAGCTACATTGTTGATAAAGAATACTAGAAAACTAATCTACTATTTATAGGAGAAAAACTAACCTAAATCTAAAAGGAAAAAGAATTGTAAAAGAAAAAGGAAACTAAAAAGAAATCCTAAACTAAAAAGAATAATCAAAATATATCATAATGAATTAGGAAATTAAATTCCTTCTCCAACTTGGGATAATTTTTTGGCTGAATTCCGAAATTCCACTAAGGTCCCTCATATTTTGATAATTTCCAGTTTGGTCCTCAGTATTTCAGAAATTCTAGAACAGTCCATGTGTATCAGAAATTGTAGTTTAGTCCCTGGATTTCAGCAGATTTTGCACAGCAGTCCCTGGCCTTTGCATCATTACTCAATTAAGCACTTTTTCTCCCTCTTTCTTGTAGATTGAGCACATAATCACCCTACACAACAAAAACACAAAAATACACAAATCAAATAACAAAAGCTTGAGAACAAAGCAATAATTAAGCTTAAAAGTATCTAATAAAGCGAGTAAAAACTCACTCATCATATCTTATAATACGTTTCACAGCAATTAAGTGCGCTTCTCTAGGGTCAGGTTGATAACGAGCGCAAACACAAACACTAAACATTATATCAGGCCTACTAGCAGTAAGATAAAGGAGTGAGCCAATCATACCTCGATAGAGCGTTTGATCAATAAGCTTACCTTTTAAATCCTTGTCGAGTTTATTGCCGGTGGCCATTGGAGTGTCGTATGCTTTGGCGTTCTCAAGTCCAAATTTCTTGATTAAGTCCTTTGTATATTTGGATTGATTGATAAATATGCCTTCATTCATTTGCTTGATTTGAAGCCCGAGGAAGAATGTGAGTTCTCCCATCATGCTCATTTCAAACTTGCTCTTCATTAGTTTCTCAAAGCGCTTACACAACAATTCATTAGTAGAACCAAATATAATATCATCAACATAAATTTGAACAAGTAATTTATGACCATTATGTTTGGCAATGAAAAGAGTTGTATCGATTTTACCGCGAGTGAAGCCTTTTTCAATGAGAAACTTGGATAGTGTATCGTACCATGCTCTTGGTGCTTGCTTGAGCCCATACAAAGCTTTCTGGAGTTTGTACACATGATTTGGAAATTGTGAATCTTCAAACCCAAGTGGTTGAGCAACGTAGACTTGTTCTTGGAGTTCACCATTAAGAAACGCGCTCTTCACATCCATTTGATATAACTTGAAGTTCTTGTGAGCTGCGTAAGCTAGAAATAATCTGATAGCTTCAAGTCTTGCTACGGGCGTGAAAGTTTCATCGTAATCAATTCCTTCTTCTTGCCTATAGCCTTGTGCAACCAATCTTGCTTTGTTTCTCGTGATGGTTCCATTCTCATCCATCTTGTTTCTGAACACCCATTTCGTACCAATCACTCCTTGATCATTTGGTCTTGGAACAAGAGTCCAAACCTTACATCGTTCAAATTGATTGAGTTCTTCTTGTATTGCAACAACTCAATTAGGATCTTGGAGCGCTTCATCAGCCTTCTTCGGTTCAATTTGAGAGATGAATGCAGTGTAAGCATCAAAGTTTGTAGCCCTCTTTGTACGAACACCAACGTTTAGATCATCAATGATATTATTGATTGGGTGACCTCTAACTTCACGAATTTCAGGAGGTAAGTTAGGTTGAGTCGTAGTAACTTGAAGGTCTTCAATTGGTACATCTTCACCAGATTCTAAATCATCAAAATTTGGGGGTTGAATTGGTGTAGAGTTGAAACTTGGGTTTACACACCAGATGCAGCAGTAGATATAGGCGCATGAGAGGAATCAAGAGGCGCAACATGTGAGTGAGGCGCAACTGATGATCCATTTGGCGCGCCATATGAGGAGTTAGGCGCAACTGATGTGGATGGATTTCCTTGAGTTGATAGATTCTGATTTTGAGTAGGCGCAACATAAATATGAGCACCTGTATCATTAAGCTCAACAGAATCATCAGCAACATTTGGAGCCAAATGTGGCTCAAAGAGAGAATGTTCATCAAATGTAACATGTACAGATTCAACTATCACTAATGTAGTTCTATTAAAAACGCGAAAAGATTTAGAATGTTTGGCATACCCAACAAAAATACCTTCGTCGGCTTTGGCATTGAATTTACCTCTATGTTCGTTTCCGTTGTAGAGGATATAACATTTGCAACCAAAGATCTTGAAGAATGCAATGTTGGGAGTTCTACCACGCCAAAGTTCATACGGAGTCTTGTTGTGAAGTTTGTTGATGAGGGAACGATTTTGAGTAAAACATGCTGTGTTGATAGCTTCTTCCCAAAAGTACTTAGGCAATTTTGCTTAATCTATCATCGTCTTTCCCGCTTCAACCAACGTTTTATTCTTTCTTTCCACAACACCATTTTGTTGAGGAACTCCAGCGGTTGAGAAGTTGTGATCTATCCCATGATCGTCGCAATATCGAGCAACACCGTTGTTCTTGAATTCTGTTCCATTGTCGGATCGAACACTAACGATGTCATCTTCTTTTTGGGTTTGGAGCAGTCTGAATAAGGTGGTCAAAATGTCGTAACAATCGTCTTTTGAGATCATCATTTCCACCCATGTGTATCTTGAATAATCATCCACCACAACTAGAGTATACTTGTTCTTTCGAATACTTGCAGTGGTGACTGGTCCAAATAGATCAATGTGAAGCAGTTGCAAACATCTAGAAGTTGAAGGATTGGTCTTGCTGGAGAAATATTTCTTCAGTTGTTTGCCAAGTTGACATGCGGCGCACTTCTTGTCATGATGATCAGCAACCTTGGGAAGTCCTTTGACAAGGTTATTCCTGCTGAGTTTAGATAGATATTTGAAGTTCAAGTGACTTAAGCGCTTGTGCCACAGCCAACTATTTTCGCTCACACTTTTAGCTACAAAACAAAGATTAGTACTAGAGTTCATACTATGGAAATCAATAATGTAAATATTTGTCTTACGATATCCCGTGAGTAATGTAGCTCCAGTTTTGCCATTCTTGATAAGACATTGAGTTGAGGTGAAATGGAATTCTAATCATTTGTCGTATAATTGAGATATGGATAATAAATTGTGCTTGAGTCATTCGACGAGAGAGACTCTTTCAATGCACACTTTGTCTTTCTTGAGCTTTCCATATGCAACAACTTGACCTTTGTTATTATTACCAAATGTTACTGAGGGACCTCTTTCTTCATGGACATCTTCTAATAAGGATTCATCTCCAGTCATGTGTCTTGAACACCCACTATCGAGAATCCATTCATAATTTCTAGCTTTTGAAGATCCAGCCATGAAACAAAGAACCTGAAATATAGACATTTAAACAGGTCCCCTTTATTCCTTTTGGGTCCTAGGGTTAGCAACTTTTGACAACCCACTATTGCTTGACCTTAGGGTTTTTACGTCCTTTGGCATTGGGAGTGAATCGCAAAAGGCATTCCACGGCCTTGTGTCCAGAACAATCACAAATGGAACAATGATGAAAGCCACCAATCACATGAGTTTTCACAAACTCTTTACTTTTCGTTGGGATATCATTCTTCTTTGGGTCAGATGGACTAGCCTTAACAAAATCCTTCTTTTGAAATTTTGGAGCGCTTGATCTAGGAGGGCGCATAGGGCTAGGAGGCGCACGGCGATGAGGCGCGTGGCTCCTAGGCGCATAATGAGCACTCGGAGAAGGAGCGCGCTTTGTTTCAAGAGGGATTTTGCTATAGGATGATTCATCTGTAGCTAAATCTTTCCCATTAGCTTTCCCAAATTGCTTCGTTGGGTAGACATAATGGAATGTTTGTCTCTTGACTTTTTCCTGTCCTTTACCCATTGAATTAGAATGTTTTTCCTTGGGAATTTCAAAAGTTTGCTGGCTTGTAAATTCACTATCTCTTTCAGCACAGACATCACATTTAAAGTTGTCACTAGTTCATGAGAATCCCAAGCCACTTTTATCACCACTAACTTTTTGGGACTCAAATATATTCTCCATAGTGACACGATAATTGGACCACTCATTTGTGATCTTTTTAAGATCAGTAATTTGAGCAACCAATTCATCGTTTTGAACTTTAAGAAGTGAGTTCTGTTCTGTTAGAAAAGTGTTTTTAATAGTAAGAGGAGTCATGATCTTTATCTGCTCCTTAAGGCGGGTGAGTTCAGATTTAAGTAGAGATTTCTCGGTCTTAATCTGGGAAATTTCATCACATGATAGTGCTAAAGCTTCCTTCATACTATCAAATCTGGTGATTACCTTTTCAGCCTTTTTGAACATTTTTTCTTGTTCAGCAATCACTTCATCATCATTGATCTTGGAGATTGGAGCAGTTGGTTCAACTTGAGGTATGATGTAAGCTCCTTTTCTCAACTTGTTCCTTGCACTTAGATCACATCGTGAGAATAACAATCCACCATCGCTTTGAGCCGGAGTGAGAAATCCTTGATCAACGAGCTCGTTGATGGTTGGTCCTTTCTTCCTTTTCACTTCTTGAAAACCTGCAGATTTCTTGATAAGTTTATTCAAGACATTCATATCAGGAACATCCTTGGAAAAGTCATCATCAGAATCATAAGTATCAACTTCATCATCATTTGCCACCAAACAAACGAGTCCATCATCAGAATCTTCATCGCTCTCATCTGAGTCTGTTTCAATCCAAGTGTTCTGCTCATTTGCTGGTGCTTCTTCTTCAGCAACCATTCCCTTGTGATGAGTGAATTTGGGAGTGAACTTGGGAGTATGGCTACTCTTCTTCTGCATATATTCAAATTTTGGAGTTGGGCAGCTTGAAGCAAAGTGTCCTGGTTTCCTGCAATTAAAACAAACAAGTTCTTCTTTTCTTTTTGAGTCACTGCTCCTTGTGAACTTTGGAGGAGCTCTGCTGGTAGATCCTTGAAATTTGCTGGTTGAGCCGGGTCTTGAGAATTTTCTGAACTTTTGAAATTTCTTCACAAATAAAGCGAAGTCTTCATCATCCATGTCTAGTAACTCAGAGGTAGAAATTTTGGGATCGGAACTTTTCTCTTCTTGAACCGGCGCAGGCGCATGCACTTCTTCTCTGTGCGCCACCATTGCTATGGATTTTGACTTTCCTTCAGTTTCACTGATTCGTTAGAGTTTGAGCTCATAAACTTTGAGATTTGCATAAAGGTTCCTTAAAGTCCATACATCTAAAGTTCCGGCGTCTTCAAGAGCACTGGATTTATGTAGGTATCTTGATCCAAAAGCTTGGAAAAAATTGACATTCAAATCCTTGTTAGAAAACTTCATGCCAAGTGAAATACATAGATTTATAATTTCACAGTAGCGTTCATAAGTTTGTCTTAAGGTTTCACCGGGGAGTTGAGAGAAATTGTTGAATCTCTTTTGCACTTCATATTTCTTGTTCTCCTTACAAACAGTATCTCCTTCTATATGCTCTTCAATAGCGTCCCATAGCTCATTAGCAGTAGCACAATGCATGACTTGTTGTTTCATAGCCGTGCTTAGAGTGCTTAGGAGAATGTTTCTTGCTTTGCCATCATTTGCAACTCTTCTTGTTTCTTCCTCAGCCCATTCTTCCTTTGGTTTCTTGATGGTTTGTTGAACAGCATTGGTGCGCAGATTTGGATTCGCTTTCATAGGGATGTAAGGTCCATAAACCACGGTGTCATGAAGTCTTTCATCGATTGAGTTGAGATGAGTCAATATGCTGAATTTCCACACGTCAAAATGATCTTCATCAAAGACCGAAACGTGAGTGTAGTTTGCAGTTGCCATAGGTTTTGAGTTTGCCATTTAGAATCGGCACCCAAGCTGTTAAGCTTGAAAAACAAAAGTGTTTTATAAAGGTGTTTGCTCTGATACCACTTGTTGGTCCCAAAAGGCAACAAGGGTATGAAAAATAGCTAGAGGGGGGTGAATAGCTGTTTTAAAATTCTTTTCGTACCCTTGATAAACTCAATTGCAAATGCGCACTTTATCAAATAAGCGTTATGATATGCGCCTATGTGAGTGAGTGAAATGCACAACGGAATTTAGTAATGTAAATAGGCGCAAAGTATGATAAAGGAAACACAACACAGATCAATCAATCAATCTACAATGAATAAACACACATATAGTTAGATATGATATGAACTTGAAAGGAAATAGTAAGATAGTAAGTACGCGCTATTTGGAGAGGTTCGATCGGGAAAATGATCTACGTCCTCTACCAAGATGGTTAGTCTTGGATTTCTAATGGAGATCTTATATAATGAGAGAGTGTTACAAATTACAATCGTTTGAGCTTATACACTAACTCAAGATCTAATATTCTATGAAAGAACAAATCCTAGACAATAACCGGTGTATCTCTAAAAGAAAGATCTAAGTGATCAAACTTAAAGAGGTGCGTGTGTGATTTTAGATTCAAGGCTCTTTAGATCTTTGAGATTGAGAGCACAAGAAAACTAAAGTGTTTTTGCTTGAGGATCTGGGCTAAGGATGAAGTTATGAAGATGTTCTTGAGAATTCTGGAAATAACAAAGGCAATCTTCAAATCTTCAACAAATGCTTGAGAGAGAAATTCTTAAAATTCTTAGCAACTTCAAATGGTTGAAGTTATGGGGTATTTATAGTAGAGCCCCAAAAACTAGCCGTTGGAAATCCTTGGTGAGTCAGAGAAAGGACGGATGTGCTGTCGCTCATTGAGTGGAGCACGTGTCCTTTTATAGCCGTTAGACACATAACACAAATATGACCGTTATGGACAGGTGTCCTTAGATGCGGGTGCATACGTGTTATTTAACCACCGTTGGATCATTGGCGTAGTTTGAATCTTCTTCAAGTCTTTGAATCTTCAATAAATCACTGAGTGTTAAAAACATTCATGATGCGCGTTGATCTAGAGAGGCGCGTAGCGTATGCGCGCTCTGAGCCATCTGAGGCGCATGAGCTATGCTAGGCGCATACTCATGCGCGCGCTTAAGGAGGCGCATGGCGCGTGACTCAAACTCAAAGTGTGATTTTCTTGAATCTTGATCTTCTTGCCTTATTCCTAAGCCTATTCTATTACAATGAACAACCTAAAAAAAATGAAGTATAAATATTTCTTACATGTGGGTCTAAAGTCCATGAAATAAAACTTAGGTGATGGATCAATCAAATCTAATCAATCCTATTACATTGAAACTGAGATATAAGTGGGCATACCCACTCATTCTCTCTCTTGCTTTACTTTTACACTCACAATATTTACATCACTTACAATATTTACTAATAAGCGTGCAAATGAGGGGTAGGACTCTTACTCCGGGACGGAGGGAGTAACAATTTTTTACATATTTACATGCGTACTAACGAAACAGCCAGTCTAACATGCGTACTATATAAAAAATAACCAAAATTATTAAAAATGTTAATAAAAGTTAATGCACGTTAGTTTTTAAACGAATATTACTATCATAACTTTCAAATTACACCATTACCAAACAAAATCATAACTCGCTTAGTTAAGTGCTAAAATGACACAATTACCAAACAAAATCATTCATCTTCTTCTGTCATCTCCCACCCACCGTCTATTTCTCTCTCGGAGTACACTCTAAGCCCCTAGCCTTTAATCCCAAGCCATCACCCACTCCCATGGGTTCTCATTCATACCCTCCTCTCCAGATTTTTGATATCCAGCGCCGATGACCTATTCCCTGACCCGTAAATTTCTTCCCCATCTATCTGGTTTTTTTCTTCAAAACTGATCTGAGTTTTCGATTGTGGTTTTCGATCTAGGTATGCAACATCTAGATCTCAAATTCGGAACAGATTTTTATCTAGAATTTTCTTTTAAAATCAGATTTGGGATTTTGATTTGGAACACACCATCGGCTGGTTTTTTGAAGAAATAAATACAATTCATCGATCTGGGTTTTTTTCTTGAAATTAGATTTGATTTTTCCATCAAAATTGTACAATGATTTTGAAAAATATATTTCTATTTCTTAGTAACTAGATCAAAAACTTAGTTGCTATTTTACTTTTGTGACGGGTGGTTGGTATGTGTTGGCTACTTTTATAGGAAGAAGATGGTGTTTCTTTTAAAGGACAATGGATGGTGTTGACTTTGGTGGTGGTGGTGGAGTGGGGCCGTGGTGGAGTGGGGCGGTGGTGGTAGTTGTTTCAGATGGCAGTGGTGTCGGATGGTAGTGGTGCTCCGATGGTGGTGGTGGGCCAATTGTGGGTGGTGGGTAGGGATGAGTGGCCACGGTGGGGTAGGGAGGAGAAGGGTTGAAGAACATTAATTTTTTTTGCAAGTTTAATATGTTATCATAATAGATTAAGGGTAATTAGGTCATTTTAGCACTCAACTAAGCGAGTTATGATTTTGTTTGGTAATGGGGCAATTTGAAGGTTATGATGGTAATATTCGTTAAAAACTAACGCGCATTAACTTTCATTAACATTTTTAACAATTTTAGTTATTTAGGTTATTTTTTATATAGTACGCATGTTAGACTGGTTGTTTCGTTAGTACACATGTAAATATGTAACAAATTGTTAGTACGCACGTCATTTTGGTAGTTTACTCTAAATGATTTCACAAAAGTCAAAAGGGTCCATTATGTAAACTTTATAAACTTGGGGGCTTTTAGAAATTATATGCGAACAACGACGTTCAAGCCGTTAAGCCCTTCTACAGACCCGTTCACTGCTCCGCCGTGCCACGAACCCGCGCCGTCTCTCTCCCTCCCCCCCCCCATCTCTCTCTCTCTCTCTCTCAGATACACTCAACTCACACCAACTTGAACTACTAAGCTACAATGGCGTTGAGGTTAGCGATGGGGAGAAACGCCGGCGACAGCAAGGGTTACACTCTGCTACTCCAAAGATGGACCCACGCCTTTGCCCAACCGGAACCTCTCGACCGCATGATCACCCACACGCCGGTGTCTCCACCCTTAGTTTTGCCGGAATCTAGTCAATATACAGATACTGGTCCCCGCACTGGATCGGAATTCCCCGGATTCTTCGTCGGTACTGGGTCAATGGAGCTCATGGCTGTTCCGAAGAGGAAGGTATCGTCCTGCTTTAATTATTGCTCTTTATAGGACCCTCTAATCTGTGTTTCAACATCGTATTTGTACAATTTCATAACCATTTTTGTTGTTTGTGTAAAGTTTGGGGATTGGTGCTTTCATTGAATTTTTTCTCCGTTGGGTATAATAGTTTTAGGGTTTAGGGTTTTATGGGAATATAATACTCTTTTAACTACTCCAAATGTAGCTTACTGTTGTGAATTATGCAATGCTTGGATTAGGGATTGAGGAATTTGATTTTGTTTGAAGATGATAACTTCTGGTGATTCATTGGCCGTGGCTTGTGAAAATTGTGTCGATTTATCAGTTCAGTGGCTATCAAGCACATAAATAGACTTCTATCTGCAGTTTTGATGGGTACTCCTATTGCAACATGACAACTTAATGGTTGAGTTGAAATGAAACTTAATCCCGACAAGGTGTGTCCTCGTCGATAATGTTTGAAAAACTTCTAAATTCAATTTCAAATTAGGAGTAAAAAACAATGGGAAATGTCTTTGTATATTATTTGTTTATGTTTCTAATCTCTCACTGAAGCTTGAATGATAGCGTTGTCAGGTGTCAAAAAAGGAGAGGCTGACCGTAAAAGATACGCAATGCTCACACAGAATGTTTGTAGTACTTAACAATCTTTTTCACGTGTTGACGTCAAAAGACTCAGTAACAGATGGTCTTGCAGAAATTGCTTATCTTTCATTCTTTCCGACAAGTCGATGTCCTAGCTAATTGGTAGACGAAGTTGTATTGATAACTAATGTCGTTGAAATAACAAGATATTGTCCAATCATGCTGTTTGGTTCACATACTTGGCGTTCGTCAACCTCATTAAGATTTAGGGTCTATATGTTACAAATCTACTATGTTCTTATTTCTTGGCCTTCTCGACTACAAAAGCTTTTGCTATTTTACTATGGTTTGATATGATATAGTACCTATGGTTCTGCTCTTTTGTTTATGTAATTTGCTATTTACGTCTGGTTAGATGCTATAAGATAATAAGATGGTCATTATCCTCCTCTATTATGGTAAAATAGAGTTACAAAGAGTTGTAACTGACTCGGGGGAATGTAAAGGTGATGGCACTGGGGCAAGTTCTGGACATACCAATCCCTGCTCTAAGGATTTGCTAAAACATTGGAAGCCATGGTTGCTTCACTAGGTAATAGACGTTAAAAAACCTTGGATGAGCAGAAATGTAGTCGAAATAAGAAAGCATGGCAAGGAAGGAACCATGAAAGAATATTCCATGACAGCCCACAAATGAAGCAGGCTCTTGTTAAGATTAGCATTTAGGCATGTGAAGAAACGTACTAAGTTTGAAAATCAAAAGGTACAACAATGAGTATGCCCAAACTATTGTTAAGATCTGGAGAATTACTATGCCGAAATGAAAACTAGTTGGATTTATTGAATTTGGAAGTATGAGCAGAAACATAGGGTAAGCAGCATTATTTGTAGCAGCATAAAAAAGGCTTGAAAGGGGATTGAGATTGGTGCTTTTGACGAGTTCTGGATGGCAAGGAAATATATGAGTGATGCAGGTAGGAGGCAAACAGAGAAGTCAATTGCCTTGATCCAATAATGTGATGACTTGGTGAACAAAAAGCAGAGATTTGAAGTCAAACATATCCCGTGAGAAGGAAATCTTTTTGCTGATCAACTGGAAGAAAAGAGAGGAAAATGGCAATAAGAATAATTGCTACTACTATTACAAGTTCCAGTTGAATCAAAGACGAGACTGACTATTGATGATTTAGGAATAATTGACCTAGATTGATGTAGGTTCTCTGTCCTTGTACGTGAAACAGAAAAAAGTGGTGGGGTGGGGTTGCTATGATAAAAAAAGGAAAAGAGAAGTGGTTGTCAGTTACTTCAACATTAAAGAGTAAATATAGTAACATGGGATTGCGTCAGTGGTCTTGATTACATCCATTACAGTGAGTGACATAGTCAAGGAGAAAGAGGGTGTAATTGATGGAGGGTCTCTTATATGATTCGCTAGCTGATACGAGATGTTCGCGTATAAATTTAAAAAAGTGCACCTTATTTTGTAGCAGTGAATGGAGAGCTCTGGAGGCATACCTCCAAAAGTTTGCACAACTTGGTAGAGGGATTTAAGCGAAACCATTGATGAAATTCATAGCTTATGGTATTATATTGAATCTTATGCAACGACATGGTTTCGTAAAGTTAGAATTCCCCGAAGAACTCTTCTAGATATCATGACCATGATATGGAGGTCAATACCCCTAGCTGCCATTTCCATTCAGGCTGGGAATATAATAAGAGCCTAGAGTAGCTTTCCTCTCATGATGGACATATTTATCTCCTCTCTTGTCCTTATATAAAGGTTAACATTTTACTACCTTTGGATTTAAACAATTTATTTTAGCACTATTTCTTAAATTTTGACCCCCTTCTCTTGAAGAAAAAATCACATTGAGTTGTAACTTCGACCCCCTTTCTAATTAAATTTATATACTATTATGTACTCCTTCTGTCCCGATATAAATATCCTACTTTCCATTTTAGTTTGTCCCAAAATGAATGTCGCCTTACCAAAAATTGTGTATAAGTTAGGTGATCTTCCTATACTACCCATTTTAATAGGCACAAACATTGCAATGCCATATGAAGCGACACTCTACCCATATGAATAGATTGGGGCAATCAAGGAAACAAAACTAAAAGCTTAAAAACCTTGACTTGTCAACTATGACATTTATTCTGAGGCAGAGGGAGTAACACTTTAAGTCTAAATTAATTCGGACCTCCTTGGAACAAATTTTGTTGTATGTCTTTATTGAAAAGCAGGGGACTGTTTCAACTTGTACTAAGAGATTTTCAAGTTCATGCAAGTATTTACTGTGATTTCATTGATATGCAGACTTCTCCTCACAAAAGAGGCATAAGAAATGGACCAAAGGCTCTGAAACCTGTTCCAGTGATTGTCCGATGCAAGTAAGATCTCTTCTAATCACATCTGTGATCTAGAACTAATATTTTCCATGAAACTTGTGAATGTCTATGTCATAGCAGAGCTTCAGAATATTTTACTAAGGAAGCAAGGATCATATTTTCCAAATAATATGATGTAAAGTTTTCTAAGACATTGTAGCCTTTTTAAAGCAAAATTACGAATTTAGAGAGCCTTGCACATTTCAATACAGATGAGGCAAAAGATGAATGCCTAAATTATAAGTGGGTAAATGGCAAAGTATGGGATGGGTCAGGGTGCATCGTCCCCTTGGTAATACGTTAGCTCCGCATCTGATGATGAGATTGTAGTTGGGTATTAAAGCATTCAGTTATATTGACATTCATGAAGTGGTACAGCTCGCTTGTTGTGGGGGGGGGGGGGTGGAAACAGGAGGGGGGGAGGGAAAATGTGAGGAGTTTTTTTTTCTGGTAGTAGGGAAAGTGGAGGAAATGGAATCCCTCCATCATCAATCCCCCTCCACACACACACAAACACCCCCCCACCCCCACCCCCAAAAAAAAAAAAAAAAAAACGCAAAATTTGGGAAAGAGGTGAATAGAAGTTGGCAAACTTTAATAAGTCGCACCTTATTCTCTCTTCATGGTGTTCAAAGTAACTTCAAAGGTATAATAGTAAAATTGTTACCCCTCTGTCCCAAAATGTTGTTCCACTTTTTTAGATGTTAGCACGAAGGAACTTTGAGCAATAATTTTAGTTTAGTTTAATCATCCTAATGAAATATAAGACTTGTCCACATCAAATGCATATTTGCAGGAAAAAGACATTTAGTTGAAGCACTATATGTGTGAATACGAATACGGCAACTTAAAAGTGCTACCTCAAGCAATCGTAGGAAGTATTAAACATGCTCCCTATGTCCCAATTAAAGAGGTACCGTACCTCTTCAGGAAACTTTTTGCTAACATATTGCCTGTAATAGCCTATGGATTTGTGGTTGAGAAAAATGATAATATATGAACTAAATTAAGTATGAAATAGTGATCAGACAAGGGTGAATTAAGAAGGTAAAGAGGCTATGCAACATTTTTCTTAGCACATAAAGTCAAAGTGCACCTCTTCACTTACGAAGGATTTCAAACTGAAACCAAAATAAGCACGTCGTCCCACCCTCCATCTCTCTCTCTCTCTCTCTCTCTCTCTCTCTCTCTTTTTCCTTCTGTCTTTACTAACTTGTAAGAATCTGTATTGTTTCCCTATTTATGATCCTATTAGAAATGCATGGAGCTTTTGATGGACATTATGCTTTCCATCTGTTTTTGTTTTTTTCTTTGTATATTTCTATCATATACTACCTCCGTCCCAAAAATATACTCCCATTTGATTTTAATTGTCTACACAAGTGGATTTGGACCAAATATGTCTATCAAATAATTCTTAAGGAATTTTAAAAAATTGTTATTTATAAATCATTAAGTAGTTTATCAATAGTAATTTCTGGAACTTTATTGGGATGACTGAATTGACTCTAATATATGGTCAAAATTCACTTGAGTTGACCGTCAATAACTAAATAAGACTATCTTTCTAAGACAGGGAGAGTAATTGTTTTTCATTTATCGGCATCATCTTTGCAGGGTTTGTGGGAGAGTAAAGCTGCCTCACTTTTTCTGTTGCAGCGGGCTAAGGAAAAATCCAGATGGCCAGAATGATTCAACCAATTGAGCAATTTCGTAGCGGCGGGTTTGAAGATCATGATTGTCATAGAACTAGATATGTAGCAATATCATCTCTTTTGGCTTAATTTTGTACTATTGTTCTTGATTCAATCAAAAATTTCTTTTGTTGACAGCAACTTCTACTCTCGTAATAATACTTCAGTATTACTCGATTCATCATATTTTCCAGGTCAAGTTCATTACAGAGTAAAGCACCAAATATTCTGATCAGTAAAATAGTGCCCTTATTGGGGGATATCTGAGAGAATAGAACGACTTGTATAGAAGTCAAACTTGGTTTCTTGTTCTGTTGCTGGTTATCAAAACTGAAGCTGTAGTGTACACCCATTTCTACTTCACTGGATTTGATCTCTCTCTCTCTCTCTCTCTCTCTCTCTCTCTCACACACACACACACACACACACACACACACACACACACACTTACATGTCAATGCGCCGGTGCCTGCGCATGCAATACCCGGTTCAAGTTTGAATGTGCAGTCGTATGGGCAAGAGACTCAGACTATTCACACATCTCCGTTCTTGACGTATCCAGATCTTCCAAAATTCCGGTTTCTAAAAGCAAATCTTTTGCTTTTCTGGTTTTTAAAAGTAAAAAGGGATACTTTGCTATAGTATGGACGATGTTAGGATTCATCGTTAGATCGATTACTTGATTTGATTGATCCATGCCTCATGTCTTTTTATGGACTATAGGATATTATGTAATGAAGTTTTATACTTCAATTTTTAGATAAGTCCATTTCCAGATTTTTATTTGTCATAGGCTGAGTCATGATTCGGTTTGCTCTCAGCGGTTTGATCCTTCAAGCCGCACTAGTTGCAACTCTTGAACCGCCAGCATGGAGCCGCATATTTTCATCAAATCGCGTTCTGTGGCTTTGTTGAAACCACACTTTAAGTTCATTCATAAAACCGCTCCAGCATCTGGTGGAACCGCAGATCATATTGAAGAATTCAAGTGTTGTCATTTATTCCTTGATACAAACATTCCCTTTACATCCATAAAGAAATGATTTATGACTTGACAAATAACTTCGAGTTAACTTGGATTTTCTGAAAGGAATGTCGGTTTTGTTCAGATAATTCAAATGTTTACCGTTAATCCTTTCTCTGCAACAAAAGACAAGTGTCAGATAGTGGTGCTACAACTACCTAGGACTACAAGACAAAACCAAGGACGAAAATGACAGCTCAACCAATGAGATTTTGACAGCAGCTGTACCATCAAGATTTGGACCAGATCATTGTCCAACGGTCACAAGACTACTCTCCTATAAATAGCCTTCATTTTTCAACAATGAAGGTTGCTGAGCTTCAAGAGAGAAAATTCTCAAGTGTTCAAAGTTTGCTTTGAAGATTTTACCCTGATATTCAAACCTTCAGAGATCTCCTTAGCAAACCCAGAATTCTTCATCAAAAGCTTCAGTCATTCATCCATTCATACTCAGCCTTGTACACCGAAAGTTTTCTTTTGCTCAACATCATTTAGATCTTTAGAGCATTAGATTATACCTTTCGAAAACACCGGTTGTTAGAATAGCTTTGATAGGTTAGATTGTATGTTTAGAGTTTAGATTCATCTTTGTAATCTTGTAAAAGCTCCTCTAAATTAATACAAGTCTAGTAGCTATTAGAAAATCCTAGATTAACCATCTAGGTAGAGGACGTAGTTCATTCAAGAACGAACCTCTCCAAATTGGTGTGTTTGATCTCTATTTTCTGATGTGTTCTTTAATTTTATGTTTGTGGTTTCTCACTAGTTCATCTATGATATGATCAGAAAAATGACAAGTGTTTCCTTTTGATCTGTAATTTATAATTATCTTGTGCATCATATTGTTTTTCAACCCAGTCAAACCGCCCAACTCTTTATCTATCCACTTTGGCCAAACCGCAAACTTCCGCTGTGCATTTTATTAGTTCGGTTCTATTGCCTTGAAGCGCAGTTGGCCAAACTGATAAGTACTTGGTTGAATTTAATAAGGGCATTTTAGAAAAAGTTGAAACCGCTATCCCCCCCCCCTTCTAGCGTTTCGATACCCTTATTACCATCTGGGATCAACAGACGGAGTAAGCACTTTTATCACGTATTCGGGGTATATTAGGTCTAATCTCACAAAAGTTAATTTTGGGTCTAATTTGGACTGTTTAATTATTTATTAAGGGTGTAATTATTTTTCGACTCATCGTCACACCAACAAAAATCACTCTTTTGTAAAAGATAGGGACATGGAACATAAACGCAATCTGGCTCACCCGCATAGGCACCTATATGAGACATAGACCATTGATGCAATCTGATGCTCTCATCAGGGCCACCTATTTGAGACATGGCGTCATAAGCCACGGCGGCTTCCTCGGTTGTGTCAATTTCAAATAGGTGGCCTATGCGGCTCATAAAAACTGTCTATGAGACTGAGGCGTAAGCCTCATAGAAGTTGTCTACCTAAAACTGTCCTTTGGCCCATAAGTATTGGGTTTTGATGCATCATGCGCAGTGGAATAAAACATAAGATCAAACACCCATGAGCCCGGATCCGTGCATGTTGATTAAATTAAATACAAGATGAAAGAAACATACACTTGAAGATCGAATCCATAAACACGGACTTTAGGTGTTGAAAAAGCGAACACCCTCTACCGGTATCCACACGTCGAACGGACTCAAGAACACCTTCTTGATTGATTGCTAGATCCAAGGCTTGGCGAAGAAACAATTTCTTCATTGGAATTATTTTGCTCCATTGATTATTGTAGTTTGATGATTCCAAATCTCAAACTAAATAATCTTACCTCTCTATATTTTATTGTTTTTAAAACAATGTGTTATGATTTCTCAAATCACCATTAGAGGCTGTCAAACCCGGCTGCATATATTTATATGAGGGTTTGACCTAATTCCGTTTGGGATAGGGATTCCTTATCACACAAGAATTCCAAACAAACTTACCAGAATCGAGGGGCTAGCCGTACGGTTTTATAGGAGCCGTACGGTGGCAGTCTTTAAAATTCCCAAATTTCAGCCTTTTTCCAATCCGTTCTAATGTGTGTGACCCAATAGGATTATACTAAGTTGGCAACGAGTCCGAACCATTCAGAACCCGTAAGTCATAAGCGGACTCTAGCAAGCCATTATGACTACCCAATTAATATAACTTTGAAAGTCGAAAGTTACCTTATAGAACATATCGCAATCCCTTTGTCACGCGATATCATATTGAACATAAGTCATGGTCCATGTCAACTTATGTTGTCCAATGCTTTCTCGATCCCGAGTAGATTGATATGAGCAAATGACATTGAACACATCAATTCATTTGGGTACGGCCGTACACTATCATAAATTTCACTCATCGAGTGGCCAAGCAGATATCTCTCTTGAGGGAGGGACAAATACCATCTTGAGTTATCATTCTTCCCTACAAGAATCCGATTATGCCAATCGTAGCCTTTATAACCACCCGGTTAAGGGTAGCGTTTGAATACGTCAAACATAATGTTCATAATGTGGAAGACCACGATAATCTCAGGTCTAAGGATTCAAATGGTATGACTATTATGAGATTTAATTATGACATTTGACCATGACATAAATCTCATAACGGGTCTATCCAGTACCTTGTTCTCCAACAAATACCCACAAGTTTAATCCGCATCCTATGCACCATAATCATCATATGATTATCCATTAAACTCATGCTAGCCCTTCATAAGTGCTAGGGACAATGATTATTATAATAAACATGCAAAAGATATAATAATCGTGTCTGTTATCTCTATAACAATGAAGCTATGATATAATAGGGATGGCCAAACCGAACAGGAACCGGACCGGAACCGGAAAACCGGACTGGAGAAGCACGGAACCGAAGCAAACCGGCGAATAAACCGGAACCGCCATTCATCCATGTAACGCCCATCCTTAATCTCGTTAAATATTTGACTTATTTGTTAAACTCTTGACTTGCATGTTAAATTCTTGACTAGCATATTTATATGCTATTTTAGTTGAGTTAATTATTTAACTACTTTAGAAAATTAAGGTGGTTAAATCTCAAAGTTGAAAGTTTAGGGGCCTTTTTGTCAAAGTTAGAACTTGAGGGGCCTAATTGCAATTCTTGGAAAGTTCCAAGTATATCTTCAAGTATGCCTTCTCTGAGAAAGCTTATTTTCTCAAATCTTCTCGTACTCTCTCTGGGTAAAAAGCTTGGTTTAGGATTCTTCCTATTCTCGACTCCTCGAGCTTAATTATCCCTCCGTTCGTGATTTCGGTCCCGGATAAATATTCGTGGCGTTGAATAGAGCGTTTCCTGCCGAACAGAAATTAATTTGGGTCAACTTGATTTCGGACTAGGTAAGTTATTGACTCCCCCTTACTTGTAATAACATGCATATATGTTATTCCCGCTACTTGTTCTTGTTAAAATTGTGTTTTGAGCAATTTTCGTGATACTTGTAAAATTGTGACGAAGGGAGTATAAACATACTGCGTATGAAAGAAACTTGAAAAAGTATTTTAAACTTGGTTAACCCTCTTGGGTTTGTTAAAAGGTTAGTAGGAAAGTTACTCCTATTCGTGAGACGGTAAAATAGTAACTTGATTTAAATATTTTTAGAAAAATTGTATCATTATTTGTGGTACGGGGAAATGAATGGAAGTATCCCTAAATGGGTATATTAGTATATTATAAAATTATACTTATACTTTTGGGACAGTGAATTATTTAAATGGAATAAAAGAATATTATTCTATTACTTGTGGACGGTGATTAATTAATAAAGTGTCCTTATAGAAGTGTTCTGAGCATGTTAAAATGTACTCTTGAATGTTAGAAAGTGTTAGTGGGTTTATACTCCTACACTTGGGTCGGAGAATTTGTAAATATAAAAGTCTCTGTTGAAATAAGAAAGTATAATTGAAATAAGTGATTTAAGCTTGTTATTATACTCCTGGGTTTGGTAGTATATTGATAAAAAGTATACTCCTACGCTTGGGACGGAGAATTCTAAGTCTGGAAAGAAATTTGATGTTTGCTGAAAATTGTACCAGGCGCCCGCCCACTTAGGCACCAAGCGCCCGCCCATTTGACCAGAAGTTTTGGTTTCAAAAGTGCTTGGGTGAGCGGCCGCCCGGTCCCTTGTAGGCGCCCGCCCGGTCCCCTGTTTCAACAAAAGTGTTTTAAACCTAAAATGAAATGAAAGTTTATTCCTCCTAAGGCATATAGCCTTAAGATAAGATGTCCTAGCAAGTGTTGTGATACATTTGGGGTATCAGAAGTGAGTCTTGAACATGAATACTCATTAAATTAAAATGAGAACTTGAGTATAAAAGGAAGAACTCTTCTTTATGTCTTGAAAGTGCTATGAACAAGCACTTATGTGTTATGCTTGTCTTGGAACATATGTTTGTGTACCTTAGGGGCACCAACTAATGTCTTGAGCTTGAATGTCCTAAGAATAGGATTAGGATTTTGTAAGAGTCGATGTATAACTCTTATACATGCTTGAATGCCCAAATATTGTAGTTATAACTTGAAGTATAAGATAATTAACTCTTGTACATGTTTAACCACTTGGATATAAGATGATAAAATCTTGTATATGTTTTGAATGTCTTGATTGTCCTGAATATCTTGAATGTCTTGAATGTCTTGAGTTGAGACAGTAACTTGAAGTATAAGACAATAAAATCTTGTACATGACTTGAACATCCAAATAATTGGATTAAGACTTGAATATAAGATTATAAAATCTTGTACGTGCCTTGACACAATATATGTGTATGGTAATAAACTTGAAAGAGTCTTGATGTGTATATGCAAATCTTGCATATATTTACTTGATAGAATGTTACTTCTTGATTACTTGATACATGGTATGAATAACCAAAAGAGTTGGGATATGGAAATAGATAGAGAATGATTAACTCTACTACATACTTGAATTTGATACGTGTGTATGTGAGAGCCCGCGCCCGTACCCGCGTAGGGATCCGTGCGAAACGCGGCTGGAATCCGCTCGGTTTCTCATAATGGTTACCCTACTTTGGTTTTGAAAAGAAGAGTCGCCACCTCATTTTATTTAGGAAAATAGAGATAAAACCTTTTTGATTGAAAAGTGGGTTCGGGGGCTATGTTACGAGAAGAGAAGGTGTTAGGCACTCCACTCGCCCTTTCGGTCTCTAGCATGCTTCCGCCTACGCTTGATTTTAGTTTGCCTTTTGAAAATGTGTTTTATGTCCTAACTTATAAAAAATGTGTATGTTTATGTATAAAGGAGTCTCCTATTCTAGGTCGATTCATTTTATCACAACCGGGAACCGGTTTGGGTGGATTCCGGATTGGTTTTGAAAAAATGTTCGAATCATATATACAAGTATGAGAAATTAAAGGGGGAAGGGGGAATATGTACAGTAGGGATATACATGTATACACAAAAAGTGGGAAACAAATCCCATAAATAAAATGAATGTCCTCGCGACGGAGCGTTTGTGGATCTTGGCGTCGTCGTTGTCCGTCTCGAGCCGCGGTACCTGTCCTAAAATAACCCAAATCCAAAACTACAAATTGGGGATTTCTCCCTGAATGTTAGATATCATTGTGAAGTTTTTATGGATGTTTTTGGATTAAATTTTGACCCCAAATATTGACAAGAAAATGCATCACAAAATCTGCCCAGAAAATATTCACAGGAAACATGGCACATTGATCACCAATTTTAACTATTTTAACTAGTGAATCTGAAGAAACACCAAATATTAAAGTTGAAGAACACATATTGATAATTAATATACAAAAATTTGGAGCCAAGAAAATATGTTTAAGTCGCTCAAAATATCTCTGACATTTTAATGTCAGAAGCTGGAAGTACAGTGTCTGAAATTTGATGGTTTAAACAAGAGAGGAAGAATGGAACTTTTACAGGTACAAAAAATATATACAAAATATTTAAACTTTCCTTAGTTCGTTGGGAACAAAATTTGTGTTCTGACTTAATCCAAAAGACCATATTTTGACTGAGTTTTAGATGCAAGAACACAACATGGTACAAAGAAATACACACTGGACAGCATGTCTGGGACTCAAATATTAGCATGAAAACCTATTCTAAACATGTAATATGAACATGAAACTTCATAAGAATGTACTTTAACACATTATGAACAACTTTTGTGTTTTGATCTAGATCTATGAACAAAGTTGTGATAGAGAAAACAACACACACATTGTGATAGTCACATTTCCATTCGACGCTTTGATGGGGAAATCAACTGCCTTCGAGAATTAACCAATTATACACAGCCCCCAGTATTGCCGGTGATTGAGCTTTGTGACCTGTGGCCCAAACTGCTAATCTGAAAAACTTCCCTCCGATGATTCTCTTGAAAGGGACCTAACCATCTGTGACGGTTGTCTCACAAATTCTGATGATTTTTTATGTTAAAACTTCCAAGGGCCAACTATCTGTGAGAGTTGTCCTACCCCTGAGACGTTTTGCATTAACGGGGAACCCATCTATCATTTCTGAATCCTGACGCGCAGCCCCAGTTCGCATTCATTCATTTGAGCATACTTCCAGATTTTGGGTTTTGAGAGTCAGGGAATCACATTCCTTCGTCTCCCTTGTTGTGACAAATTACAGGAATTGGAAGAGGAAGGCACAAGGCCAGTGTTTTGGGAAAGGCAAATAAAGACCCCGTGAGATCTTTGACATCGTGTTTGCGTAGAAAAAATTGACGGAAGGACGAGAGTAGGGGGATGCCCCCAGACTCGAGGAAATCGCTCACATTCGAAATCAATGACTCAAGATTAGAACTCGCGTTAATGTTCAAGTACTTCAAAATCAAAAGTTAATTTCTATTTTTTTGAAAAGATTTATTTGGACTCAGATTAGACCGTGACAAATCGAGATGAGAACACCATCAAATAACTATCATAATTATCACCGCCTGTTGACCTCATGGGTGGGAGGTCCTTGTCGTCGTTGTCGCGCTTTTTGAAATTGATTAGAGGCTGTATGACCTTTGGCCGCAGGGCTCCCTCAGTGTAAGGGTTTGGCAGAGCATGTTGGTCTCCAACAAAAGACACCAGTTGTCGTCGTTGATGGTGCTTGCCCAAAGTCAAGTGATCGAGATCTTCTTCAATTTAGATTAGCCTCATATGCGCGGTGCTCTCTACGTCGTCTTTGTTACTGCGCTTTTTGATCTTGATGGAGTCCCCGAAGACTGTCTGACTTTTGGTCTCTAACCTCTAAAATTGAGAGGTTGGTTTGTTAAGGGAAAATGTTTAACTCTCGAAATCTCTGGGGTAAGGGTTTTTAACCTCTCAGTGTAAGAGGCCGGCTTGAGCTATTAGGTCTTGAGGGAGTCACATGTTGCTGTCGTTGATGGTGTTCGCACAATGGGTTCGAGTTGCTTCTTAGGGGTATATGTAATATGCATGTAATATGTACAAATAATGAAATAATATAAAAGAATAGAGCGAAATAAAGTAACCAAAGTTTTTTTTTTTTTTTTTTTTTTTTTTTCACACACTCTCCTTTTTTGCACTCATTTTTTATTTATTTATTTTTTTTTTTTTTCACACCCTCTCCTTTTTTGCACTCATTTTTTTATTTTTTTACACCCTCTCCTTTTTTGCACTCATTTTTTTTTTTTTTTTTTTTTTTTTTTTTTTGCGAACATAACGATAATTGGAAATTTACAATGAATGATGTTTAAGCACAAAATTGACAATCGTAAAACATAATACAGGAATTTACAACACATTAAAGAACAACAATTTCTGGTTCTTGTCACTGGTTTGGTCTCTTCGAATCTGTGTCTGATAGTTGGCGGGAACTCCATCGATCGCTTATATAAACTTCCCTGATTGCCTTCGTTTGTGAATCCCGTTGAGCACTGTCGGCCTTAGTTCTCATCTCAATTAATCGCAGCTAAAATTAGTCCACATTTTTTATCGTTTGCTTTTAATTACGTGAGATTAATCATTTGTGGGACCAAATTTATAAAATATGTGATTATGAAGGCACTTGATTATAAAGCAAGTTCATTAACTGAAAACGTATTTACAAGACAAGCAAGCAAATAAATATATTACGGAAAAGATGACACGCAAGCATGGATTTGGAAAGCAAAAGAAATGTGAGCGCATTTTAGGATGGGCCCGAAAGCAAAAGGGATTAGAGTTGGGCAGTTTGCCCTATTCACAGCAAAAGAGACATAACCCCTCGGGTCAGCAAGCTTCTACTATCAGCAAAGGAACATTTTCTCGCGTTGCTAAACTGCGGTCATCACCTAACAAAAGAGAACTCCTTCCTGGGGCTCGGTGAGTCCCTAGGATAACATCTTCGAACTTGAAGCTTTCAGCGAAGGCTTCCACATGTTCATCAAACCAATTACGCAACTCTACTGGCACTTGGTGAGAGTATATATCTTCGTGTCCTGGGGCTGTTTCGTGTGGTTGAATCAGAGGTGGCGTGATGCCCGGGATGATAGATGACTGGGAGTTCATAAGCCCCACGTGCTCTTGGTTTTGTGAGAAGATTGGTACACAGTCTATTATTTTCCCTTGGTGTCCCCGTGGGATACTTGTTGCATACTTTGTTTGGGTTTCCAACTGTTTCCCCAACCATTCTTCCATCACCTTTTCGAACTCAATATCGGGCGAGCCCCTAGTCGCATTTACTGATGTTTCGCCATTACTAGTCATTGCTGATGAGAGAACCCGGAGCAGACCTTGATCAAAGTAATGTCTGGAACTGACCTTGAATGTCGCGCTAGAAAAAGAAGCGAGATTCTCCCTCTACAAGAATGGATTGGAAAAAGAATGTTTTAAATTTTTGAAATGGGCTTTCTTTTATGTACAAGAATAGAAGCACAAAGAGAAGAAAGGTATAAGACTTTGAAACAACATTGTTTTCGAAAAAGGTTGAAGCGCAAGCAAAGCACAAAACCTAGGAAGCCGGACAAGCACCTCGCTTTGTTTTGACACGTTCAATGATTAAATCCTGGAATAGTGGATACCGTCTCCAAAGTATAGGACCAACGTTTTTCACCTGTACTAATGGCCGTCCGAAACCCCTAGCGAAGGGCCTATACTCTTTCTGGGATCCACCATTCGGGTTACGGTCTATGTGAAGGTCTTGATAATTTCAGGTCAACCCAATCGTTCTAAAATATCCACACTTTAGGTTGTTTATAACCTTTTAGGAATGCATAGGGTTGAAGAGAAATTATTAGACAAAAACCGGCTTAAAGTCGAGGACGTGTCATTTTAAAAATTCGGACATCGAGACTTTTGATGGATGGCTTGCATGTGGCTTACACCCGCAGCGACGACTAGTAGCCGCGCTTTGGGGCGGGAATGTCAACCGGGAGCCCTATCGGAGGATCGGTGACCCCCCTTCACTCACCTGGCTACACCCCCTAAGGTTTGTACGGTTGCTAAGTCGGAAGTTTGAAAACGTGATTGTGTGTGAGGTCTCTATTTTTTTGAAAAATGATTTTTGAGGAAAGAAAGGATTTTTTTTTGTTTTTTGTTTTCTTTTTATTTACACAAACAAAGAGAAGGTAAAAAACCTGCAAAACAAAGTTAGGACATGTATATACAAGGCAAAGGAAAGTAATGGCGAAAGCACACAAAATTGAGTCTAGCCCACTTTTGAAAATGATCCCCAGCAGAGTCGCCACTGTGAGAGCCCGCGCCCGTACCCGCGTAGGGATCCGTACGAAACGCGGCTGGAATCCGCTCGGTTTCTCATAATGGTTACCCTACTTTGGTTTTGAAAAGAAGAGTCGCCACCTCATTTTATTTAGGAAAATAGAGATAAAACCTTTTTGATTGAAAAGTGGGTTCGGGGGCTATGTTACGAGAGGAGAAGGTGTTAGGCACTCCACTCGCCCTTTCGGTCTCTAGCATGCTTCCGCCTACGCTTGATTTTAGTTTGCCTTTTGAAAATGTGTTTTATGTCCTAACTTATAAAAAATGTGTATGTTTATGTATAAAGGAGTCTCCTATTCTAGGTCGATTCATTTTATCACAACCGGGAACCGGTTTGGGTGGATTCCGGATTGGTTTTGAAAAAATGTTCGAATCATATATACAAGTATGAGAAATTAAAGGGGGAAGGGGGAATATGTACAGTAGGGATATACATGTATACACAAAAAGTGGGAAACAAATCCCATAAATAAAATGAATGTCCTCGCGACGGAGCGTTTGTGGATCTTGGCGTCGTCGTTGTCCGTCTCGAGCCGCGGTACCTGTCCTAAAATAACCCAAATCCAAAACTACAAATTGGGGATTTCTCCCTGAATGTTAGATATCATTGTGAAGTTTTTATGGATGTTTTTGGATTAAATTTTGACCCCAAATATTGACAAGAAAATGCATCACAAAATCTGCCCAGAAAATATTCACAGGAAACATGGCACATTGATCACCAATTTTAACTATTTTAACTAGTGAATCTGAAGAAACACCAAATATTAAAGTTGAAGAACACATATTGATAATTAATATACAAAAATTTGGAGCCAAGAAAATATGTTTAAGTCGCTCAAAATATCTCTGACATTTTAATGTCAGAAGCTGGAAGTACAGTGTCTGAAATTTGATGGTTTAAACAAGAGAGGAAGAATGGAACTTTTACAGGTACAAAAAATATATACAAAATATTTAAACTTTCCTTAGTTCGTTGGGAACAAAATTTGTGTTCTGACTTAATCCAAAAGACCATATTTTGACTGAGTTTTAGATGCAAGAACACAACATGGTACAAAGAAATACACACTGGACAGCATGTCTGGGACTCAAATATTAGCATGAAAACCTATTCTAAACATGTAATATGAACATGAAACTTCATAAGAATGTACTTTAACACATTATGAACAACTTTTGTGTTTTGATCTAGATCTATGAACAAAGTTGTGATAGAGAAAACAACACATCAAAATCCTTGGTTAAAACTAAACATGCTGGGCAGATTATATATGGCATGAAGATGGAGGTCAAAACATGGCATAAACTTGGAACAAACCCATGGAACTTAGGGAACTTTCTTATTGATATATTATTAACATTATCATGTGTCTATTTATGAACAAACATAAACAAAAATGAGAATAAACAACAAAGAAGGAGATGAGGGCAGAATATACACATGCTGAGCAAATGGACTATATCTTGCTGGGATTTGAGATCTAAAGCATGAGATTAACACCAAAATGAACTCAAGACATATATACACATGCTAGGACTGAAGTATGAACATTTAGAATATATAGAACATGTTTATTTACAAAGTAAAAACATAGATTACATAGGTAATAAGGGGAATCTAGTCACTAGTTGACTAGATTCCCAAACAACTCATTTAAACTTACATTTTATCAAATCTATGATATATAAAAAGGAAACTTACCTAGATTAAGAGAGGGTGGTGTGCTTCCTTTGTCTCCAAGGGAAGACTTTTTTTTTTGTTTGATTGAAGTTGTTGTTGTTGTGGTGGTTGTGGTTGTTGTTGTTGTTGTTGTTGTTGTTGCTTGTTGTTGTTGTTGCTTGTTGTTTGAAGGGGTTGTTTGAGGTGTTTGGGTGGTGGTTTAGTAGTGGAGATGTGGTGGAGGAGTGGTGGTAGTGGTGGTGGAATGGTGGTAGTAAGAGCAAGAGTGAAAGTGTATGGAGGGAGTGTATGGAATGTGTGTAGTGAATGTGTGTGTTGAAACGAGCCCCTCTTTCTTGGATCAACATAGGAGTATATGGAGGAGGGAGGTAAGTTTTCTTGGACCAAAATGCCCCTAGAGTAGGGGTAGTATGGGGGGAGAGTCCTCTTACCCGAAATCCATGCAAGAGGGGTGGAAAAAATGGCCAAAAGTGATGGTGTTGTCTTGACTTTGTGCAATTTCCACTTTTTGAATGCCACTTGTCAATCCTTGGTTGATTTTGGCCCATGTGACCCCCCCATATTGCAGCCATGTGCCGAGTTTTGTGGGAGTGAACATGCATGATTTTCTGGCTCCGTGTTCCCGCTCTGCAACAGCTTGCAACTGCTCCGTCGTGCGCGTTCCGGTGTCCCGGTTGTCCGCGGGTCCAACACAAAAGTTGCTCCTCGTATTATTCTGGTCATAATGGCATATCTGTAATATGTTAATAAGTAAGGAAAGGAAGAAATAAAATTTTAAATGCAATGGATGACCGGTAAAAGGCGTTCTAGGGGTGCGGGGCCCGCCGTTGGGTCCCGACGCTCAATTTTCGAAGTATACGCCTGTTTACTCGGTTTTGAGCCCTGATCATGAATTCGGACTCGGTTTTTGCATCCGATGCACCGATAAGGCGTACGGTAGTCCCGAACCGCCAAATCTGGGATTTTAGGTCAATTATCGCGCTTAGACCAATCAAGGGTTGTTTAAGGGGTGCGAGATCGGGGTGTCTACAGAGCCCCTCGTCGAATTCACTTGTGATGTAAAGTGGATTCGACGATCCAATATAGACAGCCGATCTCGTCTAGGGTTCGACGGCTGAGCCCAAAGTAGGGCTTCCTACGTATCCCTTGCGGGAATCAAGCCTCCGTAGTTCTACTCAAGCAAGCCAACAAACACAATCAAATGGTCGAACTCGGGAACCCGAGATTCCTACGTATCTCTTGAGAGAATCAGACCAATCGTAGTTCAGATGGATGCGGATGGATGATAGACTTATGAGTTGATGAGATCACATACATCTCTGAGTCTAGATTGGAATGGATGAACGGCTTATGGGTTGGTGAGATCACATACATCTCTGAGCCGAGAGTTGAGGTAACAAATTTGATTGAGAGAACGGGCGACTGAGACTCTTGTTATCGAGCTGCCTACGTATCCCTTTCGGGAATCAAGTCGGGGCGTAGTTCTGAGGGAGGTCCAACCCGAGCGCTCGAGTGGACCAGAGAGTAACCAAACATTCGAGGGGGGTCAAATTCGGGGGACGGCCGAATAGACCAGGGTAACCAAGCATTTTGAGAAGGTCAAATTCGGGGGACGGCCGAATAGACCAGGGGTAACCAAACATTTTGAAAAGGTCAAATTCGGGGGACGGCCGAACAGACCGGAAGTAACCAAACATTTTGAAAAGGTCAAATTCGGGGGACGGCCGAACGGACCGGGGGTAACCAAACATTTTGAAAAGGTCAAATTCGAGGGACGGCCGAACAGACCGGAAGTAACCAAACATTTTGAAAAGGTCAAATTCGGGGGACGGCCGAACAGACCGGAAGTAACCAAACATTTTGAAAAGGTCAAATTCGGGGGACGGCCGAACGGACCGGGGGTAACCAAACATTTTGAAAAGGTCAAATTCGGGGGACGGCCGAACAGACCGGAAGTAACCAAACATTTTGAAAAGGTCAAATTCGGGGGACGGCCGAACGGACCGGGGGTAACCAAGCATTTTGAGAAGGTCAAATTCGGGGGACGGCCGAAGAGACCAGGGGTAACCAAACATTTTGAAAAGGTCAAATTCGGGGGACGGCCGAACAGACCGGAAGTAACCAAACATTTTGAAAAGGTCAAATTCGGGGGACGGCCGAACGGACCGGGGGTAACCAAACATTTTGAAAAGGTCAAATTCTGGGGACGGCCGAACAGACCGGAAGTAACCAAACATTTTGAAAAGGTCAAATTCGGGGGACGGCCGAATAGACCAGGGGTAACCAAACATTTTGATAAGGTCAAATTCGGGGGACGGCCGAACGGACCGGGGGTAACCAAACATTTTGAAAATGTCAAATTCGGGGGACGGCCGAACGGACCGGGGGTAACCAAACATTTTGAAAAGGTCAAATTCGGGGGACGGCCGAACGGACCGGGGGTAACCAAACATTTTGAAAAGGTCAAATTCGGGGGACGGCCGAACGGACCGGGGGTAACCAAACATTTTGAAATTAGGTGTGGTCGAACCTGAGGTGACAGGCTGCCTACGTATCCCTTTCGGGAATCAGACAAGTCACGTAGTTCAACGGGGTGGGACATTTAAGGGGCGCTCCGACCCGACCTATTTTGAAAACGCTTTTAGAAAGGGTGAGACTTTTGAGAGGTGTCTCGAGCCTAAAAGGATTTTTTTGAAAAAGGTAAGACTTTTGAGAGGCATCTCAAGCCTAAAATTAATTTTTTGAAAAGGGTGAGACTTTTGAGAGGCGTCTCAAGCCTAAAACGATTTTTTGAAAAGGGTGAGACTTTTGAGAGGCGTCTCAAGCCTAAAACGATTTTGAAAACGAGAGTGATTTTTGGGAAAACATTTTTGAAAACGAAACAATATTCTTGCCATCAAAACAAATTAAACATTGAAGACGCATAACATGAAAGTGTTCAAGGATACGCTGCAGGTTGATGATGATCGGAGGCTCGTTGTGCGCTGCCGCATTTGAGAGAAGCTTGAATCCTTGCCTTGGAGTTGTTGTGTGATGAGATTTTTGATTCTTGGCTTGAGGAGAACAATCCAATTACCATTCTTTCATGTTGGGATCCTTTTGGATTTGATGGGAGGCCATCTCGAGTTTCTACAAGATGTGGAGAAGCTGCTCTTGGAATATTTGGATGTGTTTAGTTGGGCTTCACGTGACAAGCTCCCCCATTTCAACATTTCGATGCGTTTGTGGCCGGACTTGCGGTGCCAAGATCTCCATTGCAACGTTTTGATGCGTGTGTGGTCGGACCTGAGTTGACAGGCTGCCTACGTATCCCTTTCGGGAATCAGACCTTACGTAGTTCGAGTTTGTGAAAAACTCGAAAAACACAATTTGATTAGAACAGATGTGGTGTGATGTTGAAGAAGATATTCCTTGAGGGACTTAGACGTGACATGGCCTCGGAGAATGGATTTGAGTACCTGCATAAGACCTTTCACAAGCATACAGATATATCGTGACATTCATGTGCAGAGAGTGTGTCATACACGCAACCAAATCATCATGATTAAAAGATCGAGGGATAAAGAACATATCACGTTGAGAACTGCTCGCTTTCCATCATTTCGATGTGTTTGTGGTCGGACTCGCCGAAGCAAGCTGCCTACGTATCCCTTTCGGGAATCAGACCTTACGTAGTTCGAGTTTGTGAAAAACTCGAAAAACACATTTTGTTTGACAGACGATTTGTTGGAGATGGCCCTTCTTGCGACGGGGTACCTGCATGAGATTAGATTTGGACATCCGCAAAAGATTTTCACAAGTATGCAATATCATAGCGCGCATTTTTCACTTCAAAAACTTCTCATTGTCATTGATGATTGAAGGACTTCAAACGAGGATTTCCTTTGCAAATGATTTTGAAATTTAAATCTTGCCATCTTTCTTTCAGAAATGAAAACACTCTTTTTTTTTTTTTTTTTTTTTTTTTTTTTGATTTGACACGTGTGCATTGCTTGCATTTCAGCCTTTGCTTTTTATAAAAATGAACAAAATGTTTATGTGCAAAGAGGGAAAATCGGGAAAGGAATGAACTGTGCATTTTTCTTTTGAAAACTTTGCGAGGAACGAGAGTCATGGTGAGATATATGGTGAAGCGAGGTTGGAGGCCTAACGCGAGTACTCGAAAGGTCAATTCCCTACACCCATTTGATCAGGTTTACTCGACGGTATCTCTCCTGGTGGATTGCTTTGACTTCCCCCAGAAGTCGGTTGTAGAAGCCCCAGTGCCTTTTCAGAATCAGCCCCCAGATCTTCAATTATGAAAGCCCCCACTTTGTCAAGGATCAGCCCCACATTTGACGACTCATTTTCTGAGGACCTCGCTGTTTGTAAAAGCGGTCATAAGTTCTGAAGCCCCTACTGCTATCCCAAGGTGATTCTTGTACTGTTCATCGGTTCGAGGCAGCTCCATGCCTTGATACTCATACTGCTTTGGGACCTAACTGTCGTTGAGAGTTGTTGCAGATTTGATGTTTCGCTGCTGGGAGTAACTCACACATTGTGATAGTCACATTTCCATTCGACGCTTTGATGGGGAAATCAACTGCCTTCGAGAATTAACCAATTATACACAGCCCCCAGTATTGCCGGTGATTGAGCTTTGTGACCTGTGGCCCAAACTGCTAATCTGAAAAACTTCCCTCCGATGATTCTCTTGAAAGGGACCTAACCATCTGTGACGGTTGTCTCACAAATTCTGATGATTTTTTATGTTAAAACTTCCAAGGGCCAACTATCTGTGAGAGTTGTCCTACCCCTGAGACGTTTTGCATTAACGGGGAACCCATCTATCATTTCTGAATCCTGACGCGCAGCCCCAGTTCGCATTCATTCATTTGAGCATACTTCCAGATTTTGGGTTTTGAGAGTCAGGGAATCACATTCCTTCGTCTCCCTTGTTGTGACAAATTACAGGAATTGGAAGAGGAAGGCACAAGGCCAGTGTTTTGGGAAAGGCAAATAAAGACCCCGTGAGATCTTTGACATCGTGTTTGCGTAGAAAAATTGACGGAAGGACGAGAGTAGGGGGATGCCCCCAGACTCGAGGAAATCGCTCACATTCGAAATCAATGACTCAAGATTAGAACTCGCGTTAATGTTCAAGTACTTCAAAATCAAAAGTTAATTTCTATTTTTTTGAAAGATTTATTTGGACTCAGATTAGACCGTGACAAATCGAGATGAGAACACCATCAAATAACTATCATAATTATCACCGCCTGTTGACCTCATGGGTGGGAGGTCCTTGTCGTCGTTGTCGCGCTTTTTGAAATTGATTAGAGGCTGTATGACCTTTGCCGCAGGGCTCCCTCAGTGTAAGGGTTTGGCAGAGCATGTTGGTCTCCAACAAAAGACACCAGTTGTCGTCGTTGATGGTACTTGCCCAAAGTCAAGTGATCGAGATCTTCTTCAATTTAGATTAGCCTCATATGCGCGGTGCTCTCTACGTCGTCTTTGTTACTGCGCTTTTTGATCTTGATGGAGTCCCCGAAGACTGTCTGACTTTTGGTCTCTAACCTCTAAAATTGAGAGGTTGGTTTGTTAAGGGAAAATGTTTAACTCTCGAAATCTCTGGGGTAAGGGTTTTTAACCTCTCAGTGTAAGAGGCCGGCTTGAGCTATTAGGTCTTGAGGGAGTCACATGTTGCTGTCGTTGATGGTGTTCGCACAATGGGTTCGAGTTGCTTCTTAGGGGTATATGTAATATGCATGTAATATGTACAAATAATGAAATAATATAAAAGAATAGAGCGAAATAAAGTAACCAAAGTTTTTTTTTTTTTTTTTTTTTTTTTTTCACACACTCTCCTTTTTTGCACTCATTTTTTATTTTTATTTTTTTTTTTTTTTCACACCCTCTCCTTTTTTGCACTCATTTTTTTATTTTTTTTACACCCTCTCCTTTTTTGCACTCATTTTTTTTTTTTTTTTTTTTTTTTTTTGCGAACATAACGATAATTGGAAATTTACAATGAATGATGTTTAAGCACAAAATTGACAATCGTAAAACATAATACAGGAATTTACAACACATTAAAGAACAACAATTTCTGGTTCTTGTCACTGGTTTGGTCTCTTCGAATCTGTGTCTGATAGTTGGCGGGAACTCCATCGATCGCTTATATAAACTTCCCTGATTGCCTTCGTTTGTGAATCCCGTTGAGCACTGTCGGCCTTAGTTCTCATCTCAATTAATCGCAGCTAAAATTAGTCCACATTTTTTATCGTTTGCTTTTAATTACGTGAGATTAATCATTTGTGGGACCAAATTTATAAAATATGTGATTATGAAGGCACTTGATTATAAAGCAAGTTCATTAACTGAAAACGTATTTACAAGACAAGCAAGCAAATAAATATATTACGGAAAAGATGACACGCAAGCATGGATTTGGAAAGCAAAAGAAATGTGAGCGCATTTTAGGATGGGCCCGAAAGCAAAAGGGATTAGAGTTGGGCAGTTTGCCCTATTCACAGCAAAAGAGACATAACCCCTCGGGTCAGCAAGCTTCTACTATCAGCAAAGGAACATTTTCTCGCGTTGCTAAACTGCGGTCATCACCTAACAAAAGAGAACTCCTTCCTGGGGCTCGGTGAGTCCCTAGGATAACATCTTCGAACTTGAAGCTTTCAGCGAAGGCTTCCACATGTTCATCAAACCAATTACGCAACTCTACTGGCACTTGGTGAGAGTATATATCTTCGTGTCCTGGGGCTGTTTCGTGTGGTTGAATCAGAGGTGGCGTGATGCCGGGATGATAGATGACTGGGAGTTCATAAGCCCCACGTGCTCTTGGTTTTTGTGAGAAGATTGGTACACAGTCTATTATTTTCCCTTGGTGTCCCCGTGGGATACTTGTTGCATACTTTGTTTGGGTTTCCAACTGTTTCCCCAACCATTCTTCCATCACCTTTTCGAACTCAATATCGGGCGAGCCCCTAGTCGCATTTACTGATGTTTCGCCATTACTAGTCATTGCTGATGAGAGAACCCGGAGCAGACCTTGATCAAAGTAATGTCTGGAACTGACCTTGAATGTCGCGCTAGAAAAAGAAGCGAGATTCTCCCTCTACAAGAATGGATTGGAAAAAGAATGTTTTAAATTTTTGAAATGGGCTTTCTTTTATGTACAAGAATAGAAGCACAAAGAGAAGAAAGGTATAAGACTTTGAAACAACATTGTTTTCGAAAAAGGTTGAAGCGCAAGCAAAGCACAAAACCTAGGAAGCCGGACAAGCACCTCGCTTTGTTTTGACACGTTCAATGATTAAATCCTGGAATAGTGGATACCGTCTCCAAAGTATAGGACCAACGTTTTTCACCTGTACTAATGGCCGTCCGAAACCCCTAGCGAAGGCCTATACTCTTTTTCTGGGATCCACCATTCGGGTTACGGTCTATGTGAAGGTCTTGATAATTCAGGTCAACCCAATCGTTCTAAAATATCCACACTTTAGGTTGTTTATAACCTTTTAGGAATGCATAGGGTTGAAGAGAAATTATTAGACAAAAACCGGCTTAAAGTCGAGGACGTGTCATTTTAAAAATTCGGACATCGAGACTTTTGATGGATGGCTTGCATGTGGCTTACACCCGCAGCGACGACTAGTAGCCGCGCTTTGGGGCGGGAATGTCAACCGGGAGCCCTATCGGAGGATCGGTGACCCCCCTTCACTCACCTGGCTACACCCCCTAAGGTTTGTACGGTTGCTAAGTCGGAAGTTTGAAAACGTGATTGTGTGTGAGGTCTCTATTTTTTGAAAAATGATTTTTTGAGGAAAGAAAGGATTTTTTTTGTTTTTGTTTTCTTTTTATTTACACAAACAAAGAGAAGGTAAAAAACCTGCAAAACAAGTTAGGACATGTATATACAAGGCAAAGGAAAGTAATGGCGAAAGCACACAAAAATTGAGTCTAGCCCACTTTTGAAAATGATCCCAGCAGAGTCGCCACTGTGAGAGCCCGCGCCCGTACCGCGTAGGGATCCGTACGAAACGCGGCTGGAATCCGCTCGGTTTCTCATAATGGTTACCCTACTTTGGTTTTGAAAAGAAGAGTCGCCACCTCATTTTATTTAGGAAAATAGAGATAAAACCTTTTTGATTGAAAAGTGGGTTCGGGGGCTATGTTACGAGAGGAGAAGGTGTTAGGCACTCCACTCGCCTTTCGGTCTCTAGCATGCTTCCGCTACGCTTGATTTTAGTTTGCCTTTTGAAAATGTGTTTTATGTCCTAACTTATAAAAAATGTGTATGTTTATGTATAAAGGAGTCTCCTATTCTAGGTCGATTCATTTTATCAAACCGGGAACCGGTTTGGGTGGGATTCGGATTGGTTTTGAAAAAAATGTTCGAATCATATATACAAGTATGAGAAAATTAAAGGGGGAAGGGGGAATATGTACAGTAGGGATATACATGTATACACAAAAAGTGGGAAACAAATCCCATAAATAAAATGAATGTCCTCGCGACGGAGCGTTTGTGGATCTTGGCGTCGTCGTTGTCCGTCTCGAGCCGCGGTACCTGTCCTAAAATAACCCAAATCCAAAACTACAAATTGGGGATTTCTCCCTGAATGTTAGATATCATTGTGAAGTTTTTATGGATGTTTTGGATTAAATTTTGACCCCAAATATTGACAAGAAAATGCATCACAAAAATCCCCCAGAAAATATTCACAGGAAACATGGCACATTGATCACCAATTTTACTACTATATGTTAACTGGAATCTGAAGAAACACCAAATATTAAAGTTGAAGAACACATATTGATAATTAATATACAAAAATTTGGAGCCAAGAAAATATGTTAAGTCGCTCAAATATCTCTGACATTTTAATGTCAGAAGCTGGAAGTACAGTGTCTGAAATTTGATGTTTAAACAAGAGAGGAAGAATGGAACTTTTTACAGGTACAAAAAAATATATACAAAATATTTAAACTTTCCTTAGTTCGTTGGGAACAAAATTTGTGTTCTGACTTAATCCAAAAGACCATATTTTTGACTGAGTTTTAGATGCAAGAACACAACATGGTACAAAGAAATACACACTGGACAGCATGTCTGGGACTCAAATATTAGCATGAAAACCTATTCTAAACATGTAATATGAACATGAAACTTCATAAGAATGTACTTTAACACATTATGAACAACTTTTGTGTTTTGATCTAGATCTATGAACAAAGTTGTGATAGAGAAAACAACACATCAAAATCCTTGGTTAAAACTAAACATGCTGGGCAGATTATATATGGCATGAAGATGGAGGTCAAAACATGGCATAAACTTGGAACAAAACCCATGGAACTTAGGGAACTTTCTTATTGATATATTATAACATTATCATGTGTCTATTTATGAACAAACATAACAAAACAAAAATGAGAATAACAACAAAGAAGGAGATGAGGGCAGAATATCACATGCTGAGCAAATGGACTATATCTTGCTGGATTTGAGATCTAAAGCATGAGATTAACACCAAAATGAACTCAAGACATATATACACATGCTAGGACTGAAGTATGAACATTTAGAATATATAGAACATGTTTATTTACAAAGTAAAAACATAGATTACATAGGTAATAAGGGGAATCTAGTCACTAGTTGACTAGATTCCCAAACAACTCATTTAAACTTACATTTTATCAAATCTATGATATATAAAAAGGAAACTAGATTAAGAGAGGGTGGTGTGCTTCCTTGTCTCCAAGGGAAGACTTTTTTTTTGTTTGATTGAAGTTGTTGTTGTTGTGGTGGTTGTGGTTGTTGTGGTGTTGTTGTTGTTGTTGCTTGTTGTTGTTGTTGCTTGTTGTTTGAAGGGTTGTTTGAGGTGTTTGGGTGGTGGTTAGTAGTGGAGATGTGGTGGAGGAGTGGTGGTAGTGGTGGTGGAATGGTGGTAGTAAGAGCAAGAGTGAAAGTGTATGGAGGGAGTGTATGGAATGTGTGTAGTGAATGTGTGTGTTGAAACGAGCCCCTCTTTCTTGGATCAACATAGGAGTATATGGAGGAGGGAGGTAAGTTTTCTTGGACCAAAATGCCCCTAGAGTAGGGGTAGTATGGGGGGAGAGTCCTCTTACCCGAAATCCATGCAAGAGGGGTGGAAAAAATGGCCAAAAGTGATGTTGTTGTCTTGACTTTGTGCAATTTCCACTTTTTGAATGCCACTTGTCAATCCTTGGTTGATTTTGGCCCATGTGAACCCCCCATATTGCAGCCATGTGCCGAGTTTTGTGGGAGTGAACATGCATGATTTTCTGGCTCCGTGTTCCCGCTCTGCAACAGCTTGCAACTGCTCCGTCGTGCGCGTTCCGGTGTCCCGTGTTGTCGGGGGTCCAACACAAAAGTGCTCCTCGTATTATTCTGGTCATAATGGCATATCTGTAATATGTTAATAAGTAAGGAAAGGAAGAAATAAAATTTTAAATGCAATGGATGACCGGTAAAAGGCGTTCTAGGGTGCGGGGCCCGCCGTTGGGTCCCGACGCTCAATTTTCGAAGTATACGCCTGTTTACTCGGTTTGAGCCCTGATCATGAATTTGGACTCGGTTTTTGCATCCGATGCACCGATAAGGCGTACGGTAGTCCCGAACCGCCAAATCTGGGATTTTAGGTCAATTATCGCGTTAGACCAATCAAGGGTTGTTTAAGGGGGTGCGAGATCGGGGTGTCTACAGAGCCCCTCGTCGAATTCACTTGTGATGTAAAGTGGATTCGACGATCCAATATAGACAGCGATCTCGTCTAGGGTTCGACGGCTGAGCCCAAAGTAGGGCTTCCTACGTATCCCTTGCGGGAATCAAGCCTC